>OW799234.1:102547657-103778577 GCA_941918925.1 Phyto melanocephala | reverse complement strand
TATACCGATACCGTTATAATTAAAATACCGATACCGTTACCGAAATAATAAAAAACTTCATACCGATATCGATACCGATACCGTTATTCGTTTCGGTTGCCAACCTTGCTTAAAATACATGAATCGAAGAGGCTCTCGCATTAAACTATATACGTTTTCATACAAATTAAATGATATGTTTAAATGTTTAATATTTATTATCATTCAATTTTAAAAGAAAACACTGTGTACCCTTTTTAAAAAATTAAATAATATTGTGTCGTTCATTTTTATACCCTTGACAGTGAGTGTAAAGGTATACATAAACAGGTTTGTCATTCGGTATGAAATTTCTACAATTTTCATTTCCGACCCCATAAATTACATATGTATTTTTTTTAAAGCTTATGAAAAGGAGAGCCAACTAAACATTGTCCGTCTGTCAATCTGTCCGTGTGTATGTTGAAATCAACTTTTTGAAGCCCCCAGACCCGTATAAGGTACCAAAATATCAGAAATATGTGGGAGCAAATCTGAAAAATCAATTTATAAACAACTGAGATATGATAAAAAAAAACCTCTACTACTTTGACTTTTCACACCAATACAAACTGGATGAACGTAGGTTCAAATCATAGTGAAGAAACATTTATTTTTATTTTTATTTTTTTATTATAATTTTTTATTTTTTTTTTAATTTTTTTTATTTTTTATTATTGTTTTATTTAAATTTTTTTTTTAAATTATATATTTTTTTTTCGTTTTTTTAAACAGACATACATACACTCAATTTATAATTTTACAATGGGATTTTTTCAATGACTTAAAACACTATAAAGATAATGAAAATGTACATATATGTACGTATTTCATATTAATGAAATGAATGGCGGTAAAAACAATTGTTCTCATCGGTTAAGCTCCAAAAGTTGACCGGAATTTGAAAACGTATGTTATTATTGTTATTAAATGATAATATCATTTATTTATATATGGCTTTATGTCTTTGAATATTTTTTTTTTTTAATTATAGATGTTGAATAGCAGCCAACGCACTTGCGAATTTTATTTTATTTTTTTTATTTTGATTTTATTTTGTTTATTTGTTGCTGTAAAAACTGCATAGTTACAATTTTAATTCTTGTACAATAAATATAAAAATGATGGTGTAGAAAAACCGCGAATAGCATAAAAAATATATTATTAAAAAAATTATTAATTCTTATTTATATGAGCTAAGTATGTACAGAATATTCGCGTTAAGTAAATTAAACGTACTAGTTTAGTAAAGCAGGAAAAAATACTGATCAAAATGAGTAAGTTTTGTGTTCGCATGTACGAAAAGAGAATGGAAATGGGTTAATATTTTACTTGATCTATTTTCTATTAAAAATAATATGGTAATGCACGATACAAAGTATTATAAATATATTTAATACCAACAGTTAGCATATATCTTTAACAATTTTTATCAAACTTTACCCAGTTATTTTCCAGTTGATTGCGTTTAGTGAGAAAAATGAACAGTCAGACAGACAATAATTTTAAAATCGATATTTTTATACAAAATTAGTACTTGCAATAAAAGTTTGCAAGCAATACTTCTTGTACAGGTACAGTTTCAGTTTAATAAAAGTAGATTTAAATTTAGATTAAGTTAAATACTTGGGGTTTTTGTCTTTTTTATACCGGGTGTTTTTTTCAGTGGTATAGAACTTCGAATTGAAATAAAACACAAGAAAATCGTTTTAATGACCATCAATTTTGCTTTATTGGAAGGATAATTTTATGCCATAAATGTTTAAATATGATTTCAGGCATGTGGCCGCCGCGGCTGGTTCGAATAAAGCCAATTCTACAGGTCCAATTTTTAACCACTTTTTCGAGCATATGGGCCCGTATGTCGGCAATAACGCCACGAATGTTGGCTTCCAATTCCCCTAACGTTTCTGGTTTGTTGGCGTAGACGAGCGACTTCACATATCCCCAAAGAAAATAATCCAATGGTGTCAAATCACACGATCTTGGTGGCCAATTGACAGGTCCATTCCGCGAAATTATGCGCTCATCGAATGTTTCCTTCAATAAATCGATTGTGGCGTGCGCTGTGTGGCATGTAGCGCCGTCTTGTTGGAACCACAACTCATCCACATTCATGCCATCCAATTCGGGAACAAAATAGTCGGTTATCATGGCTCTATACCGGTCTCCATTAACGGTAACTGCCTCTCCAGCATTATTTCGGAAAAAGTATGGCCCAATGACTCCACCAGCCCATAGAGCACACCCAACAGTCAGTTTTTGTGGATGTAATGGCGTCTCAAGGGTCGCATGTGAATTCTCTTCACTCCAAATGCGGCAATTTTGCTTCTTGACGTAGCCATTCAACCAAAAATGAGCCTCATCACTGAACAAAATTTTGCGATGAAAATCAGCATCGAGATCAATCTCAATTTTCGAAATAAATTTGCACGATTTGCCAGCGTTGTTCTTTTGTCAACCTGTTCATGATGAAATGGCTAACCAAACTGAACATAAATGACATTAGAGTTGCCAGATTTGACCACAAAATGCCAGTTTTATCTCTATTCGAAAAACAAACCTGTAAAGAAACACCCTTTATCACAAATCACAAAGTGAAATAAAATATTTGTCAAAATAAACTCATTTTGGCTGATACTAGGGTTCAAAAAAAGTTATGGAAATTCTAAGTTTTTTACTCTAAATGATGTGTAGTTATTCCAAAAAATTATAAATATTATAAATATTCATAACAATGGACTTCCCTGCATGTACTCATAGTTTAATTATGTCTCATCCTACTGTGCAATGTAAAATGCAAATAAAGTAAAATAAAAAACAAAATTTTTTAGAATATTTTTCCACCTGTCTGTTAGTTAGTACGAAATTTACCAACATCTGTTTTTCCTGTATTCTTTTTTTGCACGTCATTACCACAAGTTTAATGTTTTGCCTTTAGCTTAAGAAGTCGCTAAAGCAATTTTTACAATTATGCAGTTGCATTATATATATGTCACATGCTTTAAACAAGATGGTATTAGTTTTAACAATGTTAATTTTACACTAAGCCAATGTGTTTTTTTGTTGTATTTACATTTTATGAACTTTTCTATTTTGTATATTAAATTTCGCACTAACTCAATGATATGTATTTGAAGTACCAATTAGGAGAAATAATTCTATGTTTCAATTTTCAATACAATACAGAGTTAAATAGTTGATATTTACACACAACATCTGTAGTTCTGATTCATCATCAAACCGTTTTCGAAAATGCATTCCACTCAGCTAGTATCGGATGACTAATTTTTCCTTGATATTCTTGTCGTTATCGCTTGAACTTATAGCCCAAAGTTAAAATTTAATATACAAAATAGAAAAGTTCATAAAATGTAAATACATAATACACGATGTTGATTGTAAGTCACACCTTAACGTCAAATCGTTCGCCTATTGAATTTGGTTGAATAGACAGAAATGAAAGGCGACTTGACCAAATATATCATCTTCAGCGTTGAGTACCACTTTCGTCTCAGTGGATTTATCAGTAAGAAAAATTGCCGCGAAATGAAATTTACGAGTGATTGTTAATAAGCCGATACATCTAGAAAGATTTACTGTTTGGTGGGTTTTATGGGTGGCGACGCAATCGTGCCGTATTTCTTTGAAAATGAGATTAACTAAGCAGTTACTCTATATGGTGTTCGATATGATAACTAACCACTTGCCAACGAAACAATGTCTATTTTGAGCGAGAAATTCATTGGCCGTGTTATCTCATGTCGTGGGGTTATTGATTTGCGGCCACGATCATGTGATTTGACATCGTTGGAATTCTTTTTTTTTTTTTCTTTTTTGGAGACATTAAAAATAAAATGCGAACGTTAATAAGCTAAAAACAATTCAAAAGCTCAACGATGATGTAATTCGGCAAATTAACGACATTGAACCTCAATTATGTCCCAGTGTCATTGCATTTATGGACCATCAAATAGAAGTAAGCCACCGAAGCTAGCATTGACCGATATTTTATTTTACAGATAATTGTTATTTATCTTTCTATGAAAATAAAAAGTATTAAGAAAATTGTTTAAACACCTTTTGTTTTACTTACAATTAACATCGTTCGTTTTAGTCGGACCACCCTTTATTACAATAAAATTAAATTGCATTTGATTTAAATTTAAAATATTTTCAGTTAAAAATAAAGTTATTTCAACTTTAGTTGTTAGGTCTACTCCTTGGGTCCATTTTGTCAAATGTTTTCCTAACTTGAGCATACCTGAAGAAATAAATGGGAATACGTACACGACACACAGAGAAGTATTTGACCTGAAAAGTTGGCCAAAAAGGCAAAACTGAATTTTAAGAAATCTTAAGAACTAAGTACGCAGTTCGACAGACAACAATATTTTACATTATATTGTAAATCTTGAAGACTTTTAGTTGCGATTTGTAGCTCTGAGACCCTGCTAAAGTCGGGAAAGTGAAAAAATTATATGAGATTTAAATGTTTTTTTCGGTTTCTGGATGTTTTTATGATATTTTTTTACGGCTAAACGAATAAAGGCTTAACAATGATTTTTTTTCGCTAAAAGGTTTGATCAAAAATTATTTAAAAAATAAAAAAAATTTGAAATATGTTGAATATTCATATTCAAACAATTCGTTCAAAAGCTAAAAACAAAAAAAATTATACACTTTTTTTGCAAAAAAAAAAAAAAAAAGAAACACAAGAGGTTTTTGAAAGTGAAGTTAGCATCTCCACGAATTATGTTTGATACCACAATAAAACTTGGAATCTCTAATTTAAGAAACAAAAAAGTGTGCGCAAGTTTGCGCCATTATTTTTGACGATTTTTTTAAATGTTCACATTTCTTTCATTTTGCTCATCAGGCATTTGTTCCTATACATTTATATCGTCATAAACTTTTATGTATTTTAAATTATTGATTTCAACTGTTATTCACATCACCTTTAACACTTCACAATGTTAACACCTGCCTATAATTATAAATTTGAAAAATTCTTAATTATCCATAATAGTTATAAGGAAATGTCCCAAACATCCCCACAAAAGATATTTTTATATAACTGCTCTACAAAACATTAAATGTTAAAAAAAATAAATATACGTACCTAATAAGCATAATTATTAAAAGTATTTATCACAAAAATAAATTTCCAAAAAATTAATACAGGTACATAAAAAAACCCGGCCACCCAGGTATCAGGCTACTATCCAATTGTCAGAAGAAGCTGCCGAGGCCAGAAATAAGCCCTTACGATTATATCGTACGAATTATTCGATGAAATTCAGCAGAAGCGATACAAATCGAGATGTCTGGAATAGATTATTTCTGAGCAGTGACCCTTTTATAAGCAGCAGTATGCAAAGAGAACGGGTAATTAAAAAAATCTTTTTATCAGAAACCATCACAGTTCTTCTTCCTGACACCGATGATGCAGCTAATAAGGATACATACGACATAATAATTATTAAGGAATTTTTATTAGTTTAACTTTTCCGTATATTAAGTATTAAATAATATAAAATAAATATAATAAAGCCTTTTTTCATAAAAAAATACTGTTTCATAAGAGCATTACAATTTTCAAAAAAAAAACTTTTTTAATTAGATCGTAAATCATAATATGTATGCATGTACATACATACAATCTGTTAATAATGAGTTTAAACCTTTAAAATCAACATTTGTTAATTGCGTTTTACTATTTATACCGACTTTTATTCCTTAGAAATGTGGCTTTTGGAAAAATCTTAAAAATTTTAATTTTTGGTTCTTAAATTTTTTTATGGCATTTTGAAAACAAAAAATTTGACGAATTTTGCAGGAAAAATTTTTTTTTGCCATTACATTTTTAATAACTCCGAAATAGTAATAGATATAAAAGAAATGCGTTTGGTTAGTTTAAGCAAAATTTTTCGGTGCATCTTCTGATCCTCTTGCTATATATTAGGCAACCCAACGATTTAGAGAGTGAAATATGCCACGCCTTTAACAGAAAATCCTTACGTACCAGAGAAAAACGGAAAACAGATTTGAATTAAGGGCATCAAAATCAATATAGTCCACATACTTTTATTTCTAGCAGAGACAAAAAATTTTTTTTTTGCGCAGTGTACTTTTGTTGCGCAGTGTAATTTTTTCAAAATCTGCCACTAGATTTCTTATATCATACTACACCTAAAACTATCAAAAAACTAGAACTTTTATTTCAAAAAACAAGTTTAATAATATTGGCCAGCTTTTCAGGCCAAATACTCCTCTGTGCGACAGAGAGTGAAATAAAAAAGAAATTACGCTTCCGGCAATAAGTTATTCATTTGCACATACTTACATACGCCTATATAAAAATTATCTTATTATCACAATACGAAAATAATGTTTGGGCCAGCAATGCGGGCCGGGCACAGCGTATGTATGTAAAGAAATAAATTATATTAAACAAAAAAAAAAAAAAAACAACAACATATATTTATGCAATTTAAAATGTTGGTATACATATGTATAACATATTTGTACATGTATTTGAAATATCTACACAGTTGTTACATTTAATTTTTTAGTATTGACATTTATTAAAATTCCCTTGACAAAAAATAAAAAAAAAATGAAAAGAAAACAGAAATATATTAAATAATACATTACAAACTCTTTCATTGTTCTGTCGTGTGTAAATAAATCCCTAAGCTAAAGCTTCTGTCACTGTCACTGTTCCTGTTAATGTTGTTAATGTTTTGTGTCATCACGCTTGTCAAATCATTTTATGATACACGTCGTATACAACAAACACACCACCCCACCCATTCATACATTTACACTATTACTGCTGGTGGAAATGTTGAAATTTTATTAAAATTTATACTTGAAATAAAAAAGCGAAAATAATTAAAATTTACCCGCAACAGTCTATAAATGAATATAAAATTTACAAATTTACTTGAATAATTTTATGCTCCCTTTTCCCCAATCTCGCTCTCTCTCTCTCTTACACTCATATAAGTAAGTGATTACACGTTTTACATTTGGGAACAATATTATTATGTTTTTTGTTTATGTGCCGAGTTTTTAATAAACTCTAATAAAATTTTATTGGTTTTTGTAAGGTTTTATTTAAACTTTTGCTTTTATTTATGTCTTTGTTTTTTTTTTTTGTTTTTTTTATTATAGGTTATGACATTAATAAAGGTTGCTTCGAAATTTAATTATTGTAATTACAACAATAAAATGATAGTCATCAAGATAGTGAAATGTGAAATTTTACTGCGTACATACATAACATATTTTAGGAAACGGATAAGAAATTTATAAAATTTTTATGAATTGAATTTAATTTTATAATTAAGTTATAAACTGTATTTCTTCTTGTATTTTCACAGGCTCATTGGAATGTGCTTCGAAACGTTTTTTCACTGACTTTTTACAAGATTTACCTACACCAGGAACTGGTGGCCCGACATTCGATACAACAGTTCCCTCAAATATTACCGGCCTAGTGGGCAAAACAGTTAAATTGACATGTCGTGTGAAAAATTTGGGCAACCGAACGGTAAGTTGAAATAAACATTTATTACATACATTATTAACAGATGCGATTGCCTTAAAGGCAAACAAGTTTGAAAAAAGCCTTTTTAAAATAAAAGAAACAACTATGCTCAGAATTTAAGGACAGTGTTTTCAGCAAATCATTCCAAAGGCATATGGAAATTAATTTGACCCTTTTAATCTACAGTATACTTATTAATAATGATTTCACTCTTAAGGTTTTAATTAGAAATTTAGTTTTAACGTTAACAATCATTAAAACTTTATTTAACTTTAAAAAATTTTCCTAAAAATATCCTCAAATAGTCTTTGTTTTGGTTTAAAGTAGATTTTATGATATACAACCTTGATTGTGATCAAGGCATATCCATAAGGTATATGCAACGGCGAATTGATACAACAAAGCAACTTTTCATGGGATGTTTTATGTCAAGGCCAATTCGTATATCAGGGATGGAAAAGTTGTTTTTACATATTAAATATAATAAAATTTGATTAAAAACAGAATATAAATTTTTTAAACACATTATTAATGACGCAAAAGAAAAAATATACATAAATTAAGCACATTTATTGTCAAAAAAGTACACTCAAGTTAATTGTTTAATACCGAAACCAAAATCACATTTCCTATCCCTGCATTAATAAATGAAATCAAAGCGAATTCAACCAATTTTGACAAAATGTTTCACAATCAGCTGGGCTGATAATTTCACCTGTATGAATTCGCCTTGATTGTGATATACTAAAATCAGTGTTACCAAATTAAAAACTATTCATAGTGTTAGATGGCGGTCAATAAGAAAATATTTTAACAAGTGGAATGATTTAAATTTAGTAACAATGGATGCAGCAGAAGCAACAAAAAAAAAAAAAAAAAAAATAACATCATAATTTTAATATATAAAAATAAAATAATTTATAGTTTGGAGCGCATTACGAAATTGTCTAAGTTTTTTTATTACAAAAAAAAAAAAAACAGCTGATATACAGTGTGTTAAATAAATGTTATAAAGTACTGCAAGACAAACACTTATTTTAACATAAAAGTTAATTTTATTTTCAATAAATTTACTAGACTTACTGTAGGTTAAAACTTGATTTACTTAGACACAAAATCGGGTTTTAACTTTAGGTGTGAAAACACTATAAGAAAGTTATTTCTAAGGTCTTATGAATTCGTCTACGTAAAAATTATGTAATTACATAGAAATTCAAAATATATGTAAATTAAAATATACGCGCAGCAGAGAGTTGAGTACATTAAAAGAATAATAAATAACAACGACACATGCTTTTATTTCAGTCACTGAAAAAATTATCGTTAAATTTGCCTAAATTTAATTTTAAATTCTATTAATATTTTAATTGTTTCAAATAAATTTTTATTTGTTTATTTCCTTAGATTAACACATGGGCTAAAACAACAAATTAAGTTTTTTATATGCAGTTAGTGTGCGTTTTCATTGTCTGTTATTTCTGTAGTTAACTTTGTAATTCTCATTTAGTTAAAAATACTGTAGACTTAAATATTTTAGTTTGATACAGGACTTTGAAGAAGCTTTATTCTAGTCTTACGTGTAATAGTTCTTTTTTCATTAATTAAATAATTCTCTTTGATTAAGTATTTCTTTGAGGTTTTAATTGATTTTTTTAAATGACTTGTTATTAATACATTCTCTGAAATTTTTATCTGAATTAAACAAATATTTTTTTAAATATTTTTGAACTAATATCTATAAAATGTTTGTGAATTTTTTCAATAAACTTTTTATTTTTTTCTGTTAACAATTGGTTTGAAAATTGGAAATTGTTCCGGTTAATAATTTATTTAAAAGTCCGAAATATTTTAATAAACAATTTTACAGATTCAAACATAGAATTTCATTGGAAAAAATTTTATTTTTTTCTTTGTTTGAATTTAAATTACAAGCAGCGTTGCCGTTTTTGGTTATTTATAACCAAAATTGGTTATTTTTTTTTGCCAATGTGTAGATGTGTATTTTTTTTTTCCTTTTTGGTTACTTTTTTAAAGCCCAAAATTCAGTAGTATTTAGTATGTTTTATTCATAAATCATGTTGTTATATGTACGTTTAACATTGCAATGTTCTCATTTAAGTGACAATGTTCAGACAAAGTTGTTAGCACTTGAAACCCTATTTCTTTTAGCAAATGATCAACTCTGGAGTACGAAAAAATACATGACTGTTTTAAAAAACAAGTATTTAAAACTTTATTTTAAATAAAAGCTTTTTATTTATTTATCGTTATTTGTAATAAAATTACCTTTAAGTTTTATTTATGTTACTTGATACGTAAGACTTGAATTTTTGGTTTATTTTTAGTTCATAATTCATTCGTAAAGTACAAATATTTTTTGTATTAAAATGTAAAACAAACTTAAAATAAATCAAATATATTTTAATTTTAATTACTTTTTTTTTATTTGGTTACTTTTTGAAGCAATTTTGGTTGTAAATTTTTTTTGGTCGTGGCAACACTGATTACAAGTTGAGTGATAGGTCTTCATTCAAACAAATATTATATTTGATTATCTTAATTTCTTTATTGAATCTAAACCTTAATATTTTTTGTGTAGCCAAAATGATAGCCCGCTTAAACCAACTTTTCGCTATTGTCACAAATTTATGTCTGAAAAAAATTTAAAATTATTGAATAGAATATTTTTCTAATACTAAACCTCTTTTTAACCTTTTTGTTTTCTTGTGATGTATAGAGCTTCTACGCAGACTGTCTTGCATCATTCAACGTTTTTTAATAATTTAGAGAAACTTTTTTTTTAAAATTATAGGAATTTGTTTTCAATAGTTTTCTTTTAAGTTAGTTCAAAGCTTTTTTTTATAAATAATTTATTTAATAATCATGAAAAATATTTTTCATTTCCGAAAACCCACATATGTACAATAATTCAATATCCCACACATTTAAGATCCCAACCACAATTCGAACAAAACATGATTTTGCAAAAAAAAAAAAAAAAATACAATAAAACAACACGACACAAAATAAGGTGTCTTGATTATGCTGATTTGAGTATTTGAGATATTTCTACTGGCTCACATGCGTGCTTGTGGTTTACCAAACATATGTGGTTAAGTAAGTGGACCCCACCCCACTTACTTGATACAAAAAGAAAATAAAACATATATATTCTCGTGTGTTTATGTATGAAAGTGTGCCTGTATGTACTTAAGTATATATTAAAAATTTACAGCAAGTGTATAAGAAAAGACCAGTTACGTTACATGTACTTTAGAGTGTACCACAAAAAGTTGGCCATACACCTTCGAATATAATTTTTTTTTGCAAGGCAAGTTAGATTTGCTTTTTTACTGAGCGTAGAAGTGGCCATTTTTAAATAATATGCTAAAGCTTCGATATCACAGTCGATGAGATTGGTTATGTCTTTTTCTCAAAAGCCATAGGCGTTAGGAAAATTTAAAATAATCTTTAAAAAAGATAAAACACGGTAATACTATTTGAGATCATGTGCGTATTTACTACGAAGTAATAAAGGTCAATGGTTTTAGAGCTACTGTGATATACAAGATATAGAAACAAAATTAAAAAAACAAAACCTACATTTTCCAATAAAACATAATAATATTAATAGATTTGAAAGTGTATGGCAAAAAAATTTTTCTGGTACTGTCTAATATACATACATACATGCCTTAATGTTAGGTAATAAAGTATTTGCATGTGTGTCTTAAAGTGAAGTACATAAATTATTATTGTACTTTGTGGTGGACGTTTTATAGAGGAAATAACATAATATAACCCAGCAAACAAGTTTTTTTTTATTCTTAAGAATAAAACGAATACTTAAACCCCTGTCTGCGATATATAAACAAAAAAAAAAAAAAATTGTTACACACAATGTATAAAAACTTTTACAGCATTAAATCTAAACCGAAACGAAACTGCCGATGTAAATCCTTTTCTTTTATAATGGCATTAAATTCATTGCCGTTGATAACATTATTATTTGGCTGTTAATAGGTTGTAAAAAAATTTCTTCATTTAACAACACTAACCCAAATATACTAAATGTAATTAACTAGACCAAAACAAACTAAAAATATTCCTACAAATAATTCATGGATTGTATATGAAATCGAATAATATATAGATAGATTAGGGCTTAATGTTAAATGGGAGCAAATTCAGTACAAAAAAGTCTTTAAAGTTGCTATTGAAATGTGTAATCATAAATGTTTTACAGATAAGAAGTTCATATCCTTTTCTTTCAAAAGTATGTGTAATATTTATAACCGTAAAAAGTTTTTGTAAAAAGATAAATTAAACTCACAATAATACGCATTTATTGAAAATAATATACCATACTTAGTGTACAAGAAAATTCTTCTCTACGCAATATCTTTTTGGAAGGACACGATTTTTTTTGACATACTCTTGCATTACGAGCTATAACTCTCTTCCTTATATTCTGATTTAGCCCATTGTCAATACCAAACAAACCTTGTGTATAAGAAATATTCTGGCTAAATTTGACCCTCTTAGCCTTTTCGGTCCGACCTCTATCGTTCTTTCAACAGACGGACGGACATAGCTAGATCGTCACAAAATGAAACCCCGATTCAGAATATATATACTTTATGGGGTCTAAAATGGATATTTCGATGTGTTACAAACGGAATGACAAAATGAATATACCCCCACCATTTTTTTGGTGGCGTTTGCTACTTTCTTATGTCAAAAGTAAAAAAATATAAATTTTCTGCTAAAATCGAACACGTATCAAATTTAAGTCATTTTTGTGTCAGGCAATTATATCAAGCGAAATAATCGAGAAGAAAGTTAAAATGATAGATTTTGCTTAAGCAAAATTCTCATTTAAATTCCTATACTTAACAGAAACGCATATCCAAAAGCACCGTCGCGCATAAGGGTATAATGGCAATCTAGCCGGACATTTGGTCAAAAGTGGAATTTAAGATATGTATGTATGTAAAAATTTTAGTACGCAACTTGGCAGCTTTTTGAAAATGAGAGCAGTCGCTATCCTCAAAATATTATACATCACTATAAAATATGAAAAAAAAAAACGTTGTGCACTGTTGTGCCATTTTTTTATGATTGATTTATGATGATTTTTTGAAAAGATCACCTTTTTCTGTTTTTGCTCATTTTGCTTAGGTAAGTAATAAACCATTTTGTCAGTCATAAAATATTTGGTTTTTTATAATTGTACATAAATCTTTTTTTTAATTTAAATTATGACATTTGTTTATTACCGTTATCTACCTGCGTAAAAAGTCATGTGATCACCTACCCTTATAACGGTTTTCATTCCAAATAGCACAAAGAAAAATGGAACGATTTTTTAGCATGCATACGACATTGCTGGAAAAAAATTTGTTTACAAAGTCGGTCCCGTGGTGGTAGTGTTGTTTCGTATTTTGATATTGGGGGGATACCATACTTTACCCATAAATTTATCCTGACGATAAAAGATGTATTTGCTAAACAAAAGCATAGGAATACATAATATAAAGGAATTTTTCAGAGGAAGGATTAGTTGATCGTAAGAAAACTTTTTTCGCCTAGATCCGATTTTTCTTATTTTTAGGCTTTATAAGCCTATGACTATAAGACATTTTTCTGCCAAGTTTCATTGACTAGGAGCATTCAGTATCTTTTGAGAAGCAATATAAACTTAAAAAGGTAATGTCCGGCTAGATTGGCAAAATATTTTATTTTATTTCTTATGTTTTATTTATTTTATTTTCTTCAATTAGCATATTTTCGTTCTTTACAAAATGAATGAGATGGTAATGCAAATATAGCAACACTGTTACAAAAGTGACTGTATTAAAATTGAAGCGCAAGAAAAAAGGATATTAAAATAAAATAGGGTATGTTTCACTAATAATTTCTTCTACGTATTTCAAATGTTAACTTGTATGGTAAATTTCGTTACGCCGGACTTCTGTTTTATCATTAAGTTAGACGTGATAGCCTGTGAAAGTCTATTCTCCAACATAACTGAATCTGAGTTATTGTAAAAATTTTTTCAAACTTTAAAAAACATACTATTGTATTAATTTTCTTGTTTTTACTAGTACACAACAACAACAGTGCATATTTTTACTTTCATACCTGTTCGAGTAATCCTATATACTTCAATTATAAAAAAGTCAAACAATTTTTTTAATCTTATTATATTTATTAAAAAAAACTTTTACTGAAATCTATTTGAATGTATGGAGCTAATGAATCAAAACAAATAGAACGGCACACCCAACACTTGTCTCCTTCTGTTACGTCTCGTCTTGGTTATTCTAACTTTAGTATGTCATATTTAACACAATTATCAATATATAATTAGATTTGTAATGCTAATAAACTTTGTATATCTTAGAATTATGAAATTAATTTATTGTTCTTAAATAAAAGATTCAATCCTTTTAAGTTGCGTGTGTGATGTTGTGCTCTCTATTTCTTGTAATATTGCTCCTGCTATTTTTGTTTTGATGGAAATATGAAAGAGTTTGGAGAGAATTGAATTAAGATTAATATATTAAGCTGTTGATGACATTAAAGATTTGTAAATTAAAGGTCATGAAAATACACTACAAACACGTTGAGGCAAGAACAATAAAGAAATAATTCAATACAAAAATATACAAGTTGGGTAAAATAAATATAAAAAATAACGTGACTGACTGACGGATTCATCATTTCACGGCCCAAACTAAAAAAAACTCGAAACCTCTTGTACTAATCTATTAAAAGGGTATTTTTAAACTTCGATCTTTAAATGGGTAAAAAGGGGTATAATCCGTAATCTTATATCAGCTAAACAAAAAAAGGTACAGATACAAAATAAGCCGACAGATGTCTGGCCCTTTTTTAACTTTAACTTAAAGAAGTACTTTTTTGATGAAACGATGTAATTCGTTATTCGAAAAAATCTTTGAGGGTGGTTTCCTCAGACATAGAAAATTACGTAATCTAGTGAATCTTGAAGCACGTTGCAACAGAGTAGAAAGGAAAAATTTTGGGAAAACAGTTTGGTAATTTTAAGGACATATTTGCTTTTATAAAAAAAAATAGTCGATTTATTTACTTTTTTTACTTACAAAATATATATATTTTTTAAAAATATTTAAACTTTCTAAACACTGAATCTGTTTTTTCTATTTTCATGAATTAAGAATTTTTAAATTGTGGATTACTGATACAAGATGGTGTTGAAAATGAACGTTGATTAACATCGATTTCTTTAATGCTGAGATTAAAAATATTTTGGGCCACCCAAAAGTACTTTAACCTTTAATAAGCCAACGATGCTAGAATTTTGACTTAGGGACTAATGATTAAAGTTGTGATTGTGTGTTTTCCACTTGAGATGCAGTTTTCTTAGTTCTTTTTTTTTATTTTCTACAAAAATCTTTTAGTTATCGACTGCTTTCTACGTTAGTAAGCATTGTTTATTTTTTATTAGTGACTTTTGATTCGAACTCAACAAAAAATACTTTGTCCATTTTAATTAGGTACTTAGAGATTCAAAATAATATGAGCTGCTCAAAAGTTACTTTTTTCTATTTTTATGGTACTTTTTTATTTTCTGAGTTTAAGAATCTAAAGTCATGATATTATGATATAAGCACAACGGTAATTTTTTAATTTTGTTGAGTTTTGATATAAATTGACGTATAAAGTGGGTGTACAAAAATCCAAAAGGAATATACAGTTCCAACCAATGTTTTAATCAATGTTCTCGCATTTAATTTTTATTTGAAAAACAAACTTAAAATGTTTAATAAAACATTCAATATTCACTATTTAGACATTTACTAATCCAGCAAAATACAAACTTCACTTAATTGCAATAAGTGCATAGAAAGCATTAACTACACTTCATTGCAATAAGTGCATAATAGTGTTTGTTTACATGAATTGTTGACGATTTTATGCATGCATTTGCATGTATTTTAACTACATCATTAAAGACTAACTATTTTGTATGTGGGGATGGCATTTTTCATACCTCCACTTGCACTTAAAAATTTGAAGTCATGAAAAATGTTATTCACATTAAACTAGTGCAAAATTTGTTTGATGTGAATGCATTATACACACACATAATCATCAGTATAACAAAACTAATTTTGTTTTAACCTGGACATGTTAAAAATGTAGCATTTTTTAATTTAAAAATTGTTACCCAAAAATCAAAAAAGACTTTAATAAAGGCTTCGTTACAGATTTTTTTTCAAAGAAAACAATAACCCTACGTTACTTTCGTTTGGAAAAACAAGCAGAAATACCTGTAAAAAGGTTTACTTTTTTACATACACATATAAACTAACGAACACATACATGTAAGTTTAAATGAAATAAATGTAACTTGATTGAAGTAGAAATGATTGAACCATCTGCTGGAAGAAACTCTTTGGCTTTGTACTTCCTTTTACACAAAATGTAAAAATAAATTCTCAATATATATTTGAAAAGAATAAATAAATTTTGCGACTGAAACACACAGCCCTAGTTGTAAGGCCTTCATAACATATACTTTTAAAATGCAAGGTATTATACGACATATTACGGATGTAAATATAATATTTCAATAAACGTATCAATCAATAGACCTAATAAGATGAACAATGATATATAAATTGTATAGCCGAAGCACTTTCAAAATTTTTAATCATACAAAGTCCGTGCATGTGCAAATCTATAAATCGGTTTACTAGAAGTAGTTAAAAATGTTATTGCAAAATTAAAAAAAAACATTGATTAATATATAAAGGTAAGCAGTTGTGGTTGAACTAACACAAATATATTTTCCAATATCTTTTATAAAATACTAGCAGACCCGCTTTCTGATGCTGGCCCTAAGCAAACATTAGTGTTGCATTACCAATTAATTTGATTTGAGCTTTTAATAAAATTTACGGCCTTTAAATAAAAAATCCATGGAATATCTATCATAAAGTTTGTTTTACATAATAACTAACATATGGTGTAGGTATGGGCTCAATCTAAAAAGAAACGCATGTATTTAAGGCAAATTGGAAATTATATTTATTTATTACTTAACTTAAGGCCAGTGGAGAGATAATGTTTTTTGTTTTTTTATTTGGTGTGAAAACGTATACATTTTTTAGCGTGCCAACTCGGGAGCAAGCCACACACAACTGGCCGTGTGAAAAACATTAATTTTCCAAAATTAAGCCAGCAATAGGCAATGATTAGCTTTGTGCTTTGTTGATGGTAATAGCAAAGGCAAGACGCAAGGGGAATGGGAGCTGCTTGAATTGGAATGGTAAAACGTTGGAAATTATAGGAATTCGTGGAATAAGTACGTCTTCGCCTTTGAATCTGCTAGCGATGATTGTTGCCTCGATTAAATTTGGTGAACAGTTTTTGATGGCCAATCTGGTTCCGTTGCATACCTTTGGTGCGTTAAAGTTGCGAATAAGAATTACCGGTGATCGAACCTTTAATGGTAGTACATGTGGTGGCATTCCGGGTGGTTGCAATGAATTCAAAAATTTAGTGAGATAATTGACGGCTTGTTCTTCATGCATTACTGTGTCGATCGATTTGTATTTGATTAATTTGCCGGACAGTTTTAATTGTGTAAATATTGAGCTGTAAATATTTTTTATAAATAAATCCAAAACTCGGATTTTTGAATGCAACATTTCGAAAGTTTTAAAATTTTGATCATTATCAACATAGGTTTTTTGTAAATATCTTCGGAACTACATAACAGATTTAAGAGTTTAATATCTCGTTTTGAAAAACATGACAACGGCTTAAAAAAAAATAAAAGAAAGCAAACAAAATAAATATACGTATGTATATATCATTAGTGGTGCAATATGAAGATTGGATTTTGCCACGCCCCTCCGCCCGCAGACCGAAAATCAAAAATCAGACTTCACAATGTCACCCGCCGGGTTCCATACGTTACATACATACATACATCCTGTTTTATATATATATAAGAAGAAGATAGCTATAATATTTTCAGATTATTTGAGGTATTCAACACACATAAGAATTTTTTTTACTGCCACAGATTATAACAACGGCGCTAGCTTCATTTTGAATGTCCTTTTGCTAAGCCAACAAATATTTTGTCAATAAAATGCGCGACAAATGCAAAGTTTGAGGTAGAAGTTTACAAATTGCTGTAAAAACGTATTTTATTATTAAGATTTGAGTTTTAGTTTTAATGGGCTACTGCATTTTGTTTAAGTTTTTTAATATTTAAAATATTTAGTTTTTAAATATTTATAGCTCCCACTAAATACAAGAATGTCAGAACTGAAAATTTTTCAAAATCGACTTTTTCATTCACAATACATTTTATTAAAGAGTTCAAACAATTTGTTCTCATCACTTTATTTTTTTCTGACCATAAAAAGTCTGTTTTTTTTTTGTTAATTGCATTGCATCTGCACGATCAACTATTTTTTGTCCATCCTGAAAATTTTAGAATTTTGACTTGTGACGTTATAGTTTTCAGTGTGCCATATTTAATGTACATAAATATGACTTACAAAAATATTTAATTTTATTCAATCAGTTCAATGAATTATACATAAAGTTTTACACATATTTATGTAAACTTTATCAATATGTTGATTTTTTCTTTATCTAAAAATAATAAAATTTTGATTTTGGGGTTTTTAGGCGATATTCGGTTTATATTTTATTTATTTATTCCCAATATCAAGGCCTAGGTGTATCTGATTCGAATTTAAGTACATGAAATTATGTTTTTTTGTAGTGATTGATTTGTTTCTAAAAACTCTAAATAATTTTTTGTTGAAAGCATTTCAATTTATACTTTGTTGGCAAGCCTGTATTTACGGTTTCTTAAGTTTAATGCTAAAAATGATTTGAAGGTCTTTGTGTTGATTTGTTGTCTTCTCTGGATTTAAACATACAAACAGCAGAGAACTTTTTATTTTATCATTTTTTTCCCCACAAATGTAGCATTATTTTGCTTAAGTTGTAAAAAAAAAAATAAATAAAACTAAATGCAAATGTAAAATGGCAAAAGAGATATAAAATGAATATTATGCTTGAGTAAGAAATTTTCCAATATTGTTGAAATTTTGTATGAACTCCAATAAATTTTGTTTTTTTTTTAGATTTTTATTTCCCAACAGCAGCAGTAATATTTCGAAATGTAGATAAATACTTAGATGATTTAAAAAAAGCCAATTTAAACGAATATTTTTAGATTTGGCTAGTACAACAATAAAATGAACGCATACAATGAACACGCCAAGAAAAAACTATAACATGGTTAATATGAAATTCCTTTTGATTATAAAATCATAGCCCTTATTAAGGCGGTTTACATTCAACTGTTTGTTGTTTGTATATAAAGGATACCATTTTAAATTAGCTTTGGTTTTTGTTTTTCATAATTCAATTTTGTTTTTTGTGAGGCAAATCACTTAAGGATCCACGATGATGATTTACATAAATTAAAGCAAAATGTAATAATGCTTTGTACATAGTAATGACGAATTGTTGTGAAGTAAATTTTTTATTTAATGGTGGGTTCTAGATTTTTTTTTTTTGTTTTAATAAATAAATCTTTTTGTTGAATGTAAGAAAAAGGAAATTTTAATATATTTATATTGTAAGACTATTCACAAGTCAAAAATAGAAAAGCAAGAAACTAATGGCACTTAAAAGTTCAAGCTCGTAACATTTTTATATACCTAACCCGTCGTGACAAGGGTATATGATGCTTTGCCATTTCATTTGTAATTTCTACAAAATTCACATCCCAGCCCATAAGGTATACAGGGTAGGCCATTGAAAATTGAAAATTGAAAATTTGAATTGGCTATTAAAAAATACTCACTATTTTTTAAAATATTGAATTTTGTCATTTAACAAACCCCCCGCCACCATACGACGAAACGAATTTTTAAAATTCTAATTTCTTCTCAAAGAAGTGCGAGAAATTTTCAGTTCCTTAAAAAAAATTTATACGAATATGTTGTGCTAAATTACTCTGGTTTAAGCAATGGAAGAGTGGTAAGTGAAAGGGGTAGTTGAGTGGATTTAGGGTCGTAGGGTAATATAACAGGAGCTGGCTACGACATGGTTGGGTGGGCATATGCGGAGAGACACCTTTCTCCGAATTCGTGTGTGGTACATATGAGGTAAATAAATTAGAGCGATTGTACTTACCTTTACTTTTGTGTGCGGTCTACATTCTAAGGAGAGAGTTGGAACCTTCTCAGATTCGGTAAGCTAGTTAGGAACCTCTTTAAGTGCATACAGGCCGTAACATAAAATGGTCAAGGTCTGACCGAGGAAAGAGGGTAAATACCCTTCGCTTTAGAAAAGATATATTGAAAAGAAATTTTTTTTCAATGCTATTAATCTTTGGCGCCAACTTCCCCCTAATATTCAAATCATTAGCACTGCAAAGCATTTCAAAATTGCAATATTTAATCATTTAGGATAACAAAAACTAATCATATATAACTCTTACATATTTAATGTTTTAACTTATATTTATTTGATGTTAGTAATATTGAATGCTTTCTTTTTATTTTATTTTAATTTAAACATCATAATTTTGTAATTTTTGAAATATCGTTTAATATTTTTTTTTTCAATTTTGTCTGATTAAATTTGGTTTATTCATTAAAATTAGTATTAAGTTATTTTATTTTTTTTTTACCAACAAAAATCATATTGTGCCACTATCTCCCCAGTACTATTATATAAGACTAGTTCTTGTTGTACTGTATTGATTAAATAAATAAATAAATAAATGTTAATAAGAGAGAGTGAAATTGGCGTACAAACTGAACTGAAGGACGATATCTACTTCCAAAATTTTCCACTTTAATTTCTTACATTTTTCGTTAAAGACTCTCTAGTATAGAAGTCAAATGTCAAACATAAAACTAAAAATTAATGTTATTCTAACTTTTAAAGTCAAAGTAATCGGTAGTTCGAATTTAAAATGATCCACCTTTTATATTTTCTAAAAGTTTATTTGTATTTAGTTTATTTGAGCAATGTTCGTCTATCTGTGTGTTGTTTGGAATAAGCTTTTAGTAATAATTAAGCATCAATATTTTGTCCAGCACAATGGCACTAAAGTAAAGAAACACTTTTGCCTATTTTCTCATATTACCACCGTAAGATCAAAAATTTTCAACCCTAAAATAATTAATAGCCTCTAGTGCTATTTGAAAAAAACACATCAGATTTTAAAGTGTGGTCTCAAAAATCACTGCTGTGAAAAACTAACAAATCGGTTTGTAAGTTACTGAGATATTAGCACAAAAATACAACTGCGTCGGCATTTCTCTTAAAATTTAGAAATTAAAATCGTTCTTTTTTGCTTGTAAATAATCGAGATATTGTATATGGTTATCAAATGAAAGAAACCAACAGACTATAAAAAAGTTAAAATCCAAGACGGCTATATAAATAAAATAGTAAAAATATCATTTAAAAATAGGTTTTATAGTTCTTTCCGCTTCGACCCCCACAATATTAAGTAAAGGTTTGATCACTAGAATGCAATAAAAAAGTGCAAAACCCACGATGACGTCTGTTTAAAAATACCGGCTATAATTCTTCTTAACACAATCAATATGAGCATAAAATAGAAAGGCTTAACTAGTAGTATACAGTTATATTCTGGAAACTTCAAAATCACTGATGGCATCGTAAAAAATAAATAAAAATGGTGTATAATTTTAAATTTAAAATTTAGGTTATGCTACCTGTGTACATGATGATAGCGCATACGAGGCCGAAGATCGCACTCTTGCTTGTGTTATTTATATAGCGCATAAATATAAAAAACCTGCGTTTTTTACCAGCCAAATAATCAGTAACATTTATATTATTTGCTGAAAAGAAAATTTTAATTATATTGCTGAGGCAACATACTGTAAGAAATATTTAGCCACATTCGACTGTAAATGCCGCAGTTTTAACGAAACAAGTAAAAAGGCAGTCTATACGTTTGGTGAAAGCAAATAAATTTCGTTTTTTAAAAATCGCCTCCCAAAAATACTTTATTTTCGGATTTTTTTTATTAATTCTGAGAATTTCAATTTCAAATAATATTAAGCTGGGCGTATATTAGTTTGTTGGAAGTTGTTCAACGAAATAACTCGTAGTCATACCAGTGGTCATCATAAACAGAGCCAGTTCTTAAATATTTGTAAAGTGATAAATGTATTTTGAGTGCATTGGGAGAATTTTCGATAACAATATTTTTTGCAATAAGAAATTTTTTATAAATAACAAGTAAAAGTGCTATATTTGGCCATGTCGAATCTTATATACACTTCACAACGTGTAGTCAAGCAATAACAATAGTTTGTATCACCATTAATCTCATATAAAATACGTACATACATATAAAAAACATACATATATAAAAACATCCCATTGTAAAATTATAAATTTACGTATGTGTGTAAAAAAATATAAAAAAAATTAAAAACAAGTAAGAGCGCTATATTCGGCCATGCCGAATCTTATATACCCTTCACACCGTGTAGTCATGCAACAACAGTAGTTTGTATCACCATTCCATATGATATACGTACATACATATAAAACCATACATATATAAAAACATCCCATTGTAAAATTATAAATTTACGTATGTATGTTAAAAAAAAAAAAATAAGAAAAAATTTAAAAAAAAAATTTAAAAAAAAAAAATGTTAAAAAATAATTAAAATATTTATAATAAATATAAAACAAAAAAATAAAAAAAAAAATATTAAAAAAAAAAAATTAAAAAAAAAATAGTAATATAAATAATATCTATATATATAAAAGTGAAACTCTGTGTGTGTGTGTGTGTGTGTTAGCTATAGACTCCGAAACTGTAAAACCGATTGGACTCAAACTTTGGCAAGTTGTTGTACACATACCAGGGAGTGTTTATGGGTGGAAAAAAGTGGGCGGGGCCACGCCCATAAAAATTAGTCATCAGTTTTAGCTACTTGCACTTGACCGATTTTTCTACAACTTTGCACACATATCGAGCTGTCATGACTAAATAATTTCGTGATAAGAAAAGTGGGCAGGGCCACGCCCATTAAAAAAATGTATGATTTTGAGGTACTTGCACTGGACCGATTATTCTGAAACTTTGCACACATATTGAGCTGTTATGACTTTACAATTTCGTGATTAGAAAAGTGGGCAATGCCACGCCTATAAAAAAATTATATTTTTAAGTTTTTGTACTTGATATTCAATTAAAATTCAGAATGCATTTCGATGCATTAAGGGGCGTAGCAACGCTCGCCGGGTTTGGCTAGTATTAAATAAAAAATAAAAAAAAAATAAAAAAAAAAATTTAAAAAAATTTTATAAAAAAAATTTTTTTTGGCTCAGCTGGGACTCAATGCCACGTTTTCTCAAACCAGTATACACGTTTGTATGTATGTATGTTGTTGTTGTAATGTTGTTTTTGTGAAAAAAAATCGAGGTGGTCGTGGGTTTTTGCTCATATCTCAGTTGTTTATGCACCGATGTTTCTGATTTTCAATACGGATCTACTCCCGAATATTTCTGATATTTTTGTACCTCACCCGAGTCCAAGCGATGTCAGGGGGCTTCAAAAAGTTGATTTCAACATACACACGGACAGACGGACAGACGGACAGACTGACAGGGCTTAATCCCCTATTCATAAGCTTTCAGAAAATATATACTTTATGGGGTCGGAAATAAAAATTGTAGAAATTTCACACGGAATGACAAACCTAAATATACCCTTTTTCACTGTGTGAAGGGTATAAAAATTAAAAAAAAATTAAAAAAAATATATAAATAATAAATTCTTATTGCTCTTATTTGACCTTTATTTTATAAAATTTTTTAATTGACTCTTCAAGCTCGAGGTCTTTATAAATATTTGTTGATTTATTTATTATTCAATATTTCGCTACTCCTCTGTGTAGCATCTTCAGGAAAGAAATTGTGTGTTTTTACAAAATTTTATATAATTTTCTAACATAAACATATTTATAAAGATCTCGATCTTGAAGAATCAATTAAAAAAAAAAAAAAAAAAATTGATAATAAATATAAAATAAAAAATAAAAAACAATTAAAAAAAATTTAAGAAAACATTAAAAAAAATTACAAAAAAATTTTTTTTAAACAATTTTTTAAAAAAAATTTTTTAAAATATTAAATAAAAAATAGTAATAATAAAATAATATAAAAAATAAAAAAAAAATTTTTTTGGGTTTAGCTGGGGTTCGATGCCACGTTTATTCTAACCAGTACCCCACGTTTGTATGTACAGTCGTGTCTGGATATAGTGAACACCTCCATATAGTGAACAACAAAATTTTTGCATGGATTACTCTAAATAGTAAAAAATTCTAATAGTGAACAAAATTTCGAAAACCACTTCAACAATTCTTTTATTAAACTTAAATACATACATATGTACATATATTTCCTTTTTTGTGCAATTTTTTTCTAATCAGCTATTGCATTTACATGTATGTACATATTTTTAGTAAATAAAACTGAGTTTTTGAACAAAAATTTCAACCTTGATATAGAGAACAACCTGGAACAAGACTTTCAAAAATTAGTTCACTATATCCAGGGACGACTGTATGTATGTTGTTGTTGTATGTTGTTTTTGTGTTAAAAAAAACGATGTGGCCGTGGGTTTTTGCTCATCTCTCAGTTGTTTATGTACCGATGTTTCTAATTTTCAATACCGATCTACTCCCGAATATTTCTAATATTTTATTACCTCACCCGGGTCCAGGCGATGTCGGGGGCTTCAACATACACACGGACAGACGGTCGGATAAACATACTGACAGAGCTTAATCGACTCCCCTATTCATAAGCTTTCAGAAAATATATACTTTATGGGGTCGGAAATGAAAATTGTAAAAATTTCACACGGAATGACAAACCTTTATATACCCTTTTTCACTGTGTGAAGGGTATAAAAATATTAATACAAGTAGGATTTCACTAAATAAATTTAAAGGAATTTAAAAAATTTTCACTCTACTTTCTACATAAACAATAATAAACAAGTAAGAGCACTATATTCGGCTGTGCCAAATTGTTTATACCCACCACCAATTTTGTGTACTTTTATAGCACAAAATGTATTATTTTGTTATTACTGTAATCACTATGAAATGATCTCTTTACACTAAAATATGTATCACTTTCTTTGTATAGCTTTGATATGCTAGTCATATATTTTCGTAAATTTACTTTTTTAATGAAAATGGGATTTAAAATAGGCGTAACAATAAAGTTTCTGCTAATAAATAAAACTGAGATATTTCAATATAGTCCTCTATTCTTCCAAAAACTGTGTCCATACAAAATTATAAAAATTTAAGATAAAGCGTTATATGGGTGGTAGGTGTTCAAGTAGGCATGTAGTTTTCTGACATAACAATTACATTGACTAAAAAGCTGTATTTAAGAAATATTAATCATCATACTCCTAATTTTGTCGGTTTTATGAGCTTTTGAATTGCATTAACAGTAGAATACGTTAAAAGTGGGCGTTATAGTCAGTGTGTTGAAGTAGTTTCCGCCAATAAATTTAACTCAGATATTTCAATATAGAGTTCTTTACTAGTCCAAAATCTTTATTCATAGTGAAATTATATGAAGTTGAAATAAAGCGTTATATGGAATGTGGGTGCAAAAGAGGGCGTGTCACATTAATTTACTGTTAATAATGAAATAACATATTTTGTATTATAAAAGTGCATACAATTTGTGGTGGGTATAAAAAATTCCGCACAGCCGAATATAGAGCTTTTACTGGTTTTTATCTGAAATAATTTTCGTGACAACAGTTTGTATTGTGCTGTCTTTATCGTATTCAAAAATTAGTTAGGTCCTTTTATAATTTGATATATGTATTTAAAAATATATTTTTCGAAATTATTTTAATCTAAAACTTAGTCGGTTAGTAAATAATTTATCCAAATTTTTTTAAGAATATCCCTATAGATAGTAACAAAGTTTGCTATGAAGTAACCTAGGGCTGAGATTGATTTTTGTGGTAAGAATGTGGGAAAAAACAGTGCCAGTCTTGTTTATTTGCTTGTATATCAGAAAATTATGAGGAGATATTACTGGACTTCAATAGCGATTAACTTTAAGATTGATGCCATATACGCATCAGAGTAATAGGTGGGGTCTTTTAAAAGGACAGACTAATACGGTTCAATCGACTTACCCAGTCAAAAGCTTTCTGTTTTTTTTTATTTATTAGAAGTGCTTACTATCGAATTGTCATAATTTTTTAAATTTAAAAATATTTCAAAATTTTTACAAAAAACAATACACTAAAACTCTTCATTTCATTTTATAATTGTTGAAAATTATGACATTATGAGAGATAGAACGACATTATAGAATTTTTAAACAATTATATTATTTATCGGCTTCTTTATTGCATTTTCATAAAATTAATAGAAAAATTGTGTTTCATATACAATACCTTAGAATGTCCTTTTGAGGCAACACAAACTTGTGTATATTATCAACCTTAGCGGGTAAACTAACATTATTCAAATGCATTAAATATGTTTAAAAATTTGTACACATTTCTCAAACAGCACGTCCAATTGAAAGCAATAAATAAAATATGTACATATATAAAAATGAAAATGTAAAAGTAAAATCAGATACATACAACTTTAAGCCAAGGAGTAACCAAAACTTTTTACAAATCCAAACGGCAGTTACTGTTCTTTGAACTTTGTTGATTGGCAATAACAATGTTAATGGTTTGTTAGAAGTGGTAGAGAGTGGTTCTCATAATGTTAAAATTTCTTTTAAATACGCGCATACACATAAATATACATATACTTATGAATAAATGAATGCCAGCCATAATCTATGTTAAATAAAAATGCAAATTTTATGTATATCAACAGCAGATTGGTAAATAAATAAATAAACTAAGTATTTACTCCGAGTAAACACTTTCCATTTTCCTTTTTCTTTTTTATATTTTCTGTATATTTTCTGTGTACTTATAAAAATCGGCAAAAATAAAATACCATTAAGTAGAATACAACAAAACAGATGAATAGATAAAATGCTAATAGTTTAAGTAGCCACAAAATGACTGTAAATTTTCGAACATATTTTGTTTTTTATTTTTTTTTTCATTAAATTAGATGTGCTCCCCAAAGCGTGGTCAAAATTTTATATATATTAGTATACTAGTTAGCAACTAGTGCTTATTTCGTGAATGGTAACACTTAGCTCGTGTCTGATTTGACAGATAATTAGTTGTATCCTTCCGCTGAACGAATATGGTTTTGTATACGCTTGAACCACGCTCGGAAATATTGCGACATTACTTTGGCCGATTTTGCCAAAAAAAATCATCCTTTCAGATGAAGCTCATTTTGATCTCGGCGAGTATGTAAACAAGCAAAATTGTCGCATTTGGGGCACAGAAAACACGCACGCATACATTGAAAAGCCGATACACCCAAAAGGAGTCACTCTTTGGTGTGTGGATTTTGGTCCAGAAACATAATTAGTCCATTTTTTTTTCCAAAATGAGCAAGGAGTGGCAGTAGTCAATGGCGATTGTTATCGGGCCATGTTGAACAAATTTTTTTTCACAAAAATTGAAGAGGAGAATATTGGCAACATTTGTTTTCAACAGAATGGCGCTACGTGCAACACAGCCGTAGCTACTCTTTTTTTTATAGCATTTAAAAAAAAAAATTATTTGGCGGACTATTTATATTGCTATATATATGCTTACTTTTTATTTATTTTTTTATTATTAAATAATAACATTTTCAGTGTTAAAGTATTCATATTTGTTACAGTTTACATTTCTTTACAAAATTCTTTACGTTTTCTGTTATATTTCTACAATTTTCATTTCCGACCACATAAAATATATATTTTCTGAAAGCTTATGAATAGGGGAGTCGATTAAGCTCTGTCAGTCTGTCCGTCTATCCGTCTGTCCGTGTGTATGTTAAATTTAACTTTTTGAAGCCCATTGACATCGCTTGGACCCAGGTGAGGTACTTAAATATCAGAAATATTCGGGGGTAGATCGGTATTGAAAATCAGAAACATCGGTACATAAAAAACTGAGATATGAGCAAAAACCCACGACCACCTCGATTTTTTTCACAAAAACAACATTACAACAACAACATACATACATACAAACGTGTAAACTGGTTAGAGAAAACGTGGCATCGAATCCCAGCTGAGCCAAAAAATTTTTTTTTCATTTTTGTAAATTTTTTTTTTTTATTTTTTATTTAATACATTATTTATATTATTATTATTATTTATTTTTAAATTTTTTTTTATTTTTTTTTTGTTTAATATTTATTATATATATTTTAATTATTTTTTTAATTTTTTTTTTTTTTGATTTTTCTTAAAATTTTTTTTTTTAATTTTTTTTTATTTTTTTTTTATTTTCTGTTTTTTTAACATACATGCGTGAATTTATAATTTTACAATGGGATGTTTTTATATATGTATGTTTTTATATGTATGTACGTATTTCATATGGGATGAATGGTGATACAAACTATTGTTATTGCATGACTACACGTTGTGAAGGGTATATAAGATTCGGCACGGTGGAATATAGCACTCTTACTTGTTTTTAATTGATTTTATGTTTGTAAGTATTTTGCAAAACGCCCTATTATGCACTACTTATTATTTGTTCTTTTAATTAAGTTAATTTTTTGTTCTCGTCGGTTTTATTTTTATTTTATGGATTTCGTTTTTTTACTCTTATAAAGGGTGGTTAAATTTTAAGGTCCGATGTTGAATGTGAATCGCACGTAAAGTTCAGGTTCTTTTTGTGCACTTCATTCGACATTTCACAATAAAAGACTAACTCAATTTGAACCATGGAAATATAATAATAAGCAACGCGTTAAAGTTATTAAGGCTTACTATAAAAATGGGCGTGCGAATTCGTCCACAACCGTAAGAACCGCGAAAAATAGTCAAATTTCAGCAAGATAGGTCAGTATGAAATGTGAAAACATTTTTGAATGCCTTCTTAGTTTGTTGAAAGAAAAATATTGCTATTTTTCGCGATAGTGTGGCAAAAGTCAACCTTGACTCATTATCGTGTCACTGAAAATTTTTACCATCGAATGGAGGTGACCCGCCGAAATCGCGGTGGCCTTTTGGCCGACATTTTATTCCATACATAATTGAACCAAACCAATATTATTATAATAAAAAGAAATGACAATAATTTCCTTAATAGCTTGTTTTTTTTTCAAAATCAACATCGCCCCTTAAAATTTAACCACCCTTTATGTGTTTGTCTTCTTGTCATTTGGATTTACCATTAACAATTTGTTTCCACCTTTTTGTTGTAAAAAAAACTTGTCGTAAATAACAATTAACTTTTAAAACAGAAATTTCTTAACCTTTTATTTTGTTTGCTTTTTTGCGGTTTATCGTGTTATAAGGCGTGTTGGGTCACTAAGTGTAGAAGCAATTTTAGATAAAGTGGAGTTAGAAAAAAAGCTTACCAAATCTTTATCAAACTTGTTATAAAATTCACAACAACTATTTAATGTTTATCGTTTTGTTACTACTTAACGCTGGTTGTTGTGGTTCCTGAAATAAAACAATCCTATATTATTTGTTCAATTCACAACCCCCTGGTAATGTTGTATTGGTACCATTTTTGAATCAGTTTGGAGTATTGTAAAACAATTTTATTTCATGTTATATATTTTTAAGAGTTGTTTTCATACAGAGATGGGGAGAAACAATTTTGTGCTTATGAATAGGGGAGTCGACTAAACATTATCCCTCTGTTCGTCTATCCGCTTGTCCTTGTTTAGTAATCACTTCAACTTTCGGAAGCAGATTGGTATTAGAAATCAGCATAATCGCTCCATAACTATCTGAGATATGAGCAAATGAATACTTTCTACTGTCTCTGTTTTTTTTGTTTATTTTTACCACAAGAATTAAAAATTTCCACCTTTAAAAAAATTAAAAATATAGTTGTTACTATGTATTTAAAAATTTGCTACGCCTCTGGAAATTTCCTTAAGAATTTTAAACACATTGGTCACTAGCCAGCAAAGTCATAAGATAAGATTCCAAACAGTAAGCCGTTATCTTAGAAATTATTTATAAGAAAAACTAACAAATCAGTTTGAAACTAAGTACAACTGCTTCAGGGTTTTTCTTGAAATTTACGAAAATAATAATGTTTAAGTTTCTATACAACTAAGAGAGAATATGGGGATCAAGTGAAAGGTATTAAGTATTTAAATATAGTTAGATATGAAGCTAAAAAATTCAAAATGGAGTCCTAAATTAAATGGCAAATATATGAGTCAAATATATTATTTAGTTACGATTTCGTCCCCCATACAATATTAGTATCAAAAAGAAATCGCTTGACCACAAAGTAGTAAACTATAAAAAAGTGTAAAGTCCGGCGTCTGAAACAAAATGCCGGAGGGAATTTTTTAGCCCGAACAATATTAAAGGGCTTGACTAGTAGAATACAGTTAACTATGTAAAAATCCAAAATCAAAGGTGGTATCGGAAATAATAAAGAGAATAGCGTTTTGTATGAAATCTAACATCTAGGCTTAGAGCTACGATGTGTTCATTATCACTAGTATATGACGGTGAAGGGTTTAATAGATTCGGCACGGCCGAATATATCGCTCTTACTTTTTCTAAATAAAATGAATCAGAGGAACAAGCTTTTGTATATTCAATTTAGTAATCAAAGAAATAACTTGTGTCTTCAAATAAATAGTAAGAACTGCGCTATATTGTAAGTATGCTTGTATATTTTTAAAATGAAAATTGACTTCATATGACAAAAGCCGGAAACATTTTACCTATCACTAACTTAATGCTGGTTGAACTTAAAGTTGACTTTATTATTGGCTATAAAGGGAGTATTGAAAATAAAAGGTTTTTATTTGCAAATCGTTAACAAAAACAAATGGATTTCATTGTGGGACTATGATTTTGGGCCGTTATCTTTAAACAAATATTAATCATTTCAGATAAGATCATATGAATCTTTCTTCAAGGTGTGACTATTTATTTTTTTTCACTTCATTAATTGTGATCATTGTTTCATTTTCATTTTTTTGTCAATACAGTTCTTGTAAAAAAAACTGTCTACATTCGCTGATAAGTTAACAATACATAGTTAAAGCTGTTATTTTACAACAAGGTTTCGGTAACTTTAACAAAAAATATATAAATATCTTAAAAAAACATTTTTTGGGTTTTTCTTATACCAGAATTAATCAATATATATTCACTTCAACAAAATTACAAATAGAAAGAAATAAGAACACTTTATTCGGCTGTGCCAAATTTTTAATATCCCCCACCAGTTTTGTGTAGTCTTTCATACCACCAAATCTATTATAATTTAAGCAGCTCTCATCACAATAGAATAATTCCTTTATACTAAAATATTTACTACTTTCTTTATTTATTTATTTATATTTATTTTCTTGTACTAAGTCTTTTAATAAAACGTAGGTATTTTTACAATAGAAGTAATATAATCTATTTCCTTTTGAAACAATATAATGAAAGAAGTGGGCGTTAAAGTATTCCATTATTACAAAAATATAACCACAAACCTATATTTGATAAATTTTTAAATCGTATATCTAATTCTGTTAGTTTAATGACGTTTTAAATTGTAAATAGATCTAAAAAGATACTGTGCTGGGTAAATTTTCGTACATTTTAGTCTATAACTCCACTCACACAAAAGTGAAGAAGGGTATATATAGGTTTTTCATTCCTTGTGAAATTTCTACAATTTTCATTTCCGACCCAATAAAGTATATATTTTCTGAAAGCTTATGAATAGGGGAGTCAATTAAGCATTATCAGTATGTCCGTCTGTCCGTGTGTATGTTAAAATCTACGTTTTAAAGCCCCCCGACACCGCATGGACCCGGTATTACAATATCAGAAATCTGCTCCTGAGGATCGGTATTGAAAATCAGAAAAATGGTTACATAGACAACTGAGATATGAGGAAAAAAACCACGACCACCTGATTTAGAATTATTCCAGAAAAAACTAAAAACTAATTTTCTTAAATTTTAAAATAAGACCGCTAATATTTGTCTTCAAGGGGTTATGAAACAAATTATTAAAAATATTACCCTTTTATAATTATTTAGAATCTTAGAAAAATCGATGAATAATTTTATTCACGATTAATAAAGACACCTATACTATAACATAAACTGAAACGCAAAGGTTGGTAAGAAATTCAACATCTAAGTATGTATGTATTTATATGCATGTATATTTTTTATAATTAAAACTAATTATAAAAGGATACTTAACTCACTTATTTTGTATTCAGCTGAAGTTTCGCGTACAATTGACCAACAAAAATCTGCAAGCGTTCCTTTTGACGATTTTGCATTGTGCCGCTTTGCTATATGCAACATGTATTAGTAAAATCTATTACCAGTTTATTTAATGATAATGGGCATAACTAGACCATTCTGGGAGTGCAATAAATTAACTTTTATATACTATTGGATTATTAAATTTTTAGTCCAACTTCTTTGAAAAACGCATCCTATATTCGATTCTTTCTGATCCTTTCTATATCTTTGTTTGACGTATTTTCATCAAAGTGTTGCCCTTCTCTGAAAGCGTATACGCTGGTTTTAACAAGAACTCTATAAACCTTATAGTTGCGTACAATGGTGAGATTTCATATTAGCACATTTCTTCTTTTCTGTAAAACTTCAAAACTCCTCCGTGTTTTTTCTTGACATTCCTTTTGACGTCCAAATGATGTACTGGGTTAATTTTCTGTCAATGTATGCTTAGAATTAAATTTCTCAGTCGTACGGTTTTGAGTTTAGACTGGCATACATAATGCAAGGTTCATTTTTTATATTTTTGCTTCTCTGCATGTTGTCATTTAAACTATTAAGTTCCTTAAAGGCAGTTTCGACAAAATTTTTTGCTGTGGCTGGCTGCTTAAAAAGGTCATATAGTTTGAAGTTATTCAACGTCATGTTTTAAGTGTTCTAAAATTACTTGTCTCGCCGTTCAGTCGTAGACTTATCTGGGGCTTATAATAGCTTTAAAATATAAAGTCAAATCTAACTGTACATACATATGGGCTTAGGTCAAGTTATGTAGTTTTGATATACTGCACGTGTCTGAATAAGATTTGTGCAATTTCTATATTACGTATGTACCTGTACATTCTGTATCTGCACCTGAATTTAAGGAGCAGAATTTGACAGAAGATCTCATTTGGGTATTACTGAATGAAAAACAAAAATTATATATTTTAGAAACAATGAAACAATGGCAATAAGAATGCATTTTCATGGCTATATCTAATAAATTGCCAAAAAATGCATGCAACACTTTGTTGGAACCATGTCTTTTTTCAAAATTTTACCTCTAGCAAAAAATAAGTCAAGGTTGGACAGTTGGAAATTTTTTCATTGGGTAAAGATATAATTAAAAAATGTATTTTGAAAAAATAGCAAATATAGAAATTTCCAGTTTTTTTTTTATCAAAGTTGAGAACTATTGAAAAAATTCTTGTTGGACGTTGTGAAACCTCACTTATTCTATAGGCGCCACTGTGCATCGTCTTTGCTATTAAAAAAAAATCCTGCTATATTTTTCAGCATACATGGGCCTAACTTAACTAAGCGACTAAAGTTTTATACAGTTCATAGAACGAAGTAAGTAATTTTAGTTTAGCAAAGGAGTATTCTGGAGCTTAAAGTCCTAAAACCAGCTATCTGCAGCAATGTTTAACATAAGAATAAAATTGGGCTTATTATTTGTTTTAACTATTTATTTCGCTTTAATTTAAAATAGTTTTCTTAAAATTTTTATTTTTCGGTGGTGAAATTTAATTAGTTATTTGGGCAACATTTCATAAAGAAAAAGTCTTCCAATAATATTTTCAATATTTAATTAAAATATTAGGGCAATTTATGATTGTTGTTGAAAGAATTATTATTATTTTTTTTTTCAGGAACAGATAATGAAGATACTAAAATAAAATTTGAGCCTTAACTTTAACTGACTCTTATATTGAAACAAAGTTAAAGGAAGCAGCTTTCGTAAAGGTGGAATTTCGCTGCATATTTAATTTCTAGAAAATGAGAGACCACCAATCATTTATGCGTTCGGTGACTGGTGGAGGACAAACCTATCAAGAAACGATTAGTCAGACGTTCAATGGGGTTCAGAGAATTGATTTCATGGGTATATCTGTGGCTTGGAGCTTAAACGGCCAATGTCAAAATATTTACTTTTGAGAAAATTTGAATTGAACTTTAACTTTTATAGATGCTTTCATAGTGACATTGGCCAGCATTTTATTTATGAAGCTGTTTTGGGCTAAGTATGACTTAAGCTGTTTTATCATAATGAAATAGAGCAAGAAAACAAATCTAATGCAATGATTAACTCAAAAGAGCAAAAAAGTGACATTGGCCCTTTTAGCTCCAAGCCACAGATGTATGGTGTGGTGTATACGACACCAACGCAAGAATAGAAGTAATGCTAGCCTTTCTGCCATTTGACTTATTCAATAAATCGACTATCGGATAAATCAGTGCATGAATAGTGACATAAATATCTTTTCTAATGGGTCCCTTATGAATTTGAGAGAAAGTCATGGTGTATATTCAAATGAGTTAAGTTTATCCTCAACCTAGCGAGAGCACGTAACTTTAACCAGAGATGTATTATTTGCTGCGAACGTTGAACAAGCTAAGATAATTCTCACTGTACTTATTTGCCGGCCTGTTAAAAAAACAAATGCGGTGGTTTGATCTGAACTTCTTCTCTTTGGTGCATAAGTTGCTTGCAAAAATGAATAGAGGAAACTCCTTGTTGACAGGACTGTTTGATATTGCAATCGGCTCTTGGCAGGGATTTATAACTGCATTATTTAAGGGACACAGACATTTTAAATATAATTTTAGAATAATGCAAATAGAGGGCAAGGATATTTGCAGAATGTGCCTGACAATTGCAGAGATACTAATATATATATATAAAAGTGAAACTTTGTGTGTGTGTGTGTAAGCTATAGACTCCGAAACTGTAAAACCGATCGGACTCAAACTTTGGCAAGTTGTTGTACACATACCTGGGAGTGTTTGCGGGTGAAAAAAGTGGACGAGGCCACGCCCATAAAAAATTAGTTATCATTTTTAGCTACTTGCACTGGACCGATCTTTCTGAAACTTTTCACAGATATTGAGCTGTCATGACTTTACAATTTTGTGGTTAGAAAATCCACGCCCATAAAAAAACAGCTATCTTTTTCAGCTACTTAAACTTCACCGATTTTTCTGAAACTTTTCAGACACATATTGAGGTATTGATAAATATTATACTATTTCATGATTAGAAAAGTGGGCAGGGCCACGCCCATAAAAAATGTTATAATTTTGAGGCACTTGCTCTGGACCGATTTTTGTGAAACTTTGCACACATATTGAGTTGTCATGACTTTATAATTTCGTGATAAGAAAAGTGGGCAGTGCCACGCCCATTAAAAATTTTTTTTTTAATTTTTAACTTTTTGCACTTGATACTAAATTCAAATTCAGAATGAATTTTTATTCATTAAGGGGCGTAGCAACGCGCGCCGGGCTTTTTTAATTGTAAATAAAACAAAATCTTAATATTTTTTATTATAATAAAAGAATCTCTGAGAATTATTCTTAAACTAAGATATCGGCCAATTGCTAACCATGGCTTTGATGACATACTTGTACCCGATAGTCCATATTTTCAATTGCAGTATTGATGTTCAATTGTTGGGTACTACGACGACTTAAGGCTGGTGGCCCTTCTGCCACACTATCGCGAACAACAGCAATATTTGCAGTAGAACAAACTGGGCGAGCATGCACAAATGTTTTAACATCTCCTACAGACTCGGTTTGCCGACATTTGCGCAAAATTCTCCTGGTTCTGGACACATTTGTTACATTATACTGACCAAAAAAGTCAATAAATTTACGAAATGCAGTTTGGTTGGACATCCATTTTCATGAAAAGCTTCAAAAATATTCTCGCGTTGCTCACTTGAGTAACTCTTCACGTTTGAATTTCTTAAACACGAAAGCAAAGAAATGTCATATAAGGTTTAGCCAAAAACTTGACGTTAAGATGCGACTCAAAATTTAAAGTGTATAGGATTTAATATACTTTCTTTTCAAATTTCTTTAATTTTTTACTTAATTATGAAACAACGGCGTAAAACAATTATTCAGTTATAAATTTAAAATTCTGTTAAGATAAGAAGAAAACATTTTGAGTTTATTATCTTCTAACTTGTTGACTCTAGTGAAAATCTATAACTAAGTTCTTCTTTAAAAAATATATTGGAAATTTGATCGATATTAGATATATGTACATACATATCGTCGTTCGTAAATTATTTTGTTCTGTGTGACGTATACAACCTATACATATAGAACACAATAATTTACGAACGACGACATTATAAATAACTAAATATAAGTAAGATATTTCCACCTCGTAAATGTCCTCATGTTTGTTTTAAAGCTGTAAATATAACCTCACCCTTAAATTTATTATAAACACACCTCGTGTTGTACTAACATAAATAGAGTTTAAATAAATTAAATAGTTACAATAATTTTTCTTAACCTACATTTTCTTAATAGTTTGTTTGTAAACGAACTGTATATTAAAAAAAATATTTCAATATTAAAACTAAAGAGGTTTTCTAAATATTGTAAGACATTTTAAATTTTGATTTTGGCGTTATTTAATCAAGATTTTTCTAAATAAGTTTACTTAAATAATATTCTAAATTAAAGATTTTTAATGGCAAACATGTTTAGTTTAGAAAGATGGTAGAGAAGCAAAACAACAACTGAAACAGTTGTTCCTGTTTTTTGTGTTCATTACTCTTCATTTGTCTCCAACTGGGCGGAAATGATGAATTTCACATCAAAACAAAAACAACAAAATCAAAAACAAGAATAGCATACGACCGTACAACATAAACACACATTCTCCATTTTTCTACTTGGTTGTTTACTCTTTGGTTGTTTTGGTTTTTCTTTTTGTATAGCAAACTCTAGAATAAACAAACAAATACACAAATATATGTATAAATATGCACATACTAATATAAAACCTACACCAACACATTTTGAAAAATAATGAAAATTTACTACGAAGGCTGATGCTGCTTTATACGAAAAAAAATAGGTGTTGGACAGAGGTGAAACAGTAAACAACGGTTGACAAAATTTATTTATAAGTAAGCCTTATAAAAGGCCTTATATGCCACAAAAAAGGACTCCATGGCATAGTCATTTATTTTTAAAAGCATTGGGATATAGCGCAGAGGCTTCCAAACTAGCTTCCAATAGGAGGGCTTCCAGAATACTTTCTGAATAAGGACTCCTTGGGAACCTTTGTATCTTTTTTTAAAGAAAACTCTAACCATGTCCACACATATATTTAATTTTTTCCTCGCTGTTTTGTCTCAGCACAATTAAGCTCATTCTTTATAGACTTTAAAAACCACAAAATAAATTCTTGTTTATTTTTCAATGTTTTTTTTCTTTGATAATAAATTTATATAATTTCTACATTTTGTAATTTCTACAATAGGCACTTTTGTCCCTATGGAGTATATATCTGTGGCTTGAAGCTAAAAGGGCCAATGTCAAAATATTTACTTTTGGGAAAATTGGAATTAAACTTTAACTTTTATGGATGTTTTCATAGTGACATTGGCCTGCATTTTATTTATGAAGCTGTTCTGGTTTAAGTATGACTTTAACTGTTTTACCATAATAAAATAGAGCAATAAAATAAATCTAATGCAATGATTAACTCAAAAGAGCAAAAAAGTGACATTGGACCTTTTAGTTCTAAGCTACAGATATATTCTGAATCTTTATAGATAGAAAAATTGGTTGAGCTAAGTCTGTTTGTCCGTGTGTATGTTGAAATCAACTTTCTGAAGTCACCACGCACATTTTAGACTCCTTTATGATAGCAATGTATCAGATAAGCTGTCGAAAAATTTGTTTACTTTAATCATTTATGTAACCATATTTCATTATGTGATGTAAGCGAAGGAATATGATTGTCTCTGTTTTTTACCTAAACAGAGTGAGATTTTTCAGCTTCTGTAGAACTTTTTGAAACATTTATAAATTGTATATTAAATACTAAGCTTTAGGAACGACAGGAAATATTGGTTTAATGTCTCAAGTAACTACAAATATATTGGCGAAAAAAATGTTGAAAAAAATGTTCATTAAAAGTGCGGATTTTGTTTAACTAACTATTAGCTTACGCTAATACATACTTACGTAGTACGTATATATGTCCAATATGGTATAAACTTTGCGAAGGTTATACAAATTTCTTTTTGTACATTTTTGATTTCTTTTAAGTTTATCTAATTTTCGGAAACCTTTTCAATGGTATTCAAGTCAAAACAAGAAAAACTAAAAATATTCAATAAAAATTTATAAAATTGTAAATTGTCACAATTTAAAATTCACAATGCCTTTTAAATAGGTTCTAATGAAAATTGTTTCAAGAAGGTCTTTATCAGAAGTTATTATAGAAGCCCTGTTTTTAGTAGCGAGTGTAGAAGCCTTTGCTCTATATACCAACTTGTGTAAAGGAAAGATGAGTATAGTGGGTACTGGATTTCTTGTGTTCGCTCAGTTAGTATAAATAAGGCCTTTTATTAGGCCAACTTGCCCCTCCTTTATACTGCTGGGTATGTATTTTATAAGTAGCATGAGTATGCATAAGACTTTTACACACTTGAATAAATATTGTAGCTTTTTAGCCATGATGTTCATTTTGTTTTTGCTCAACTCGTAGTTTATTATTGTATAATTTTTTTTTCTGTTGGGATAAGTTTTGATAAATTTAGATGAAACATGTTGAACAGTAGAGTTAAATTTTTGAGTTTAACTTAAAATTTGGCTTTCTAAAGATCTAAAATAATTCCGATGAAAATTTTTACACACGAATTTATTATTTTTTTTTTAATAAAAAATTTGTTAAAACTTATTTCAACAGTTCTTTATTTTAAATTTATTTTCATCACTTGGGTCAACCCCAAAACTGAACTTAATTCTAAGCCGCGATTTTTTAGTTTTCTGCAAACCCTATCCTAAAGGTCTATTGTATTTATATGTGTTTTTGCATGTTTGTGTTGGTATTTATTAATACTGGGCATATCGGTGAGATGGCTAGGAAATAGCAGCAACTTTTATATATACATTCATGTATAAAAAAAAACATGTTAATAGTGAAATGCTGAAAAAGAAAATAATGAAAAAATACAAAAAAAAAAAAAAACGCACACACACAAGATAAATATGCTCCCTTGTTATTCAATAAAATCATTCACGTGTTATGAAATCATCCCAAGATATACTTAACTTTTGTTGTTGTTTATAAAAACTTTTTTTATAGACGCGGGCCTTTAGGAATATATTTTTGGCTTTTTGTACAAATAATGGTAATTTTATAAGATTTAAAATTTTTTTTTAATTCACTTATCTAATTTTTTTTTTAATGCGGAAAGAACAATAATAAAATCAGCGGAATCTATCAGCCGTTTTTAAGAAATGCGTTTATAGATATTCGACCACGTCTTCTTTGTAATCTTTTCAGCAACAGACCTTGTGTTTGTAATTACACATACAACAGAAGAAAATCAGCGAAAATGGTTGAGCCGTGCTTAAGTTATGCTCTTGCATACATGTGGTAGTTTTGTTTAAGATATTTTTATAATTCAAATTTAGACTTCTCAATTAGAATATTACAAAATCTTACTAAAACTCATACATTATTTTTTTTTCGTTAAATTTTAATATTATATTATTTAATAATAATAATTTCATATTTCCTCATAAATATTAGGTAATGGAAAATAATTTTTTTAACCCTTATGTGACTGAAGAAAAAACTACATATTGTATACGACAAAGGTAAACGGGTACCTTAAAACAAATGTCATAGAAAACGAAAGTTTTTAAAACAAATTTACAAAATAGAGATACATTTTGGGATTTTAGTTTTATTTACCCAATTACAATAAAGAACTTACGTGTGAATTTATAATAATGATTTATTGGATTGATTTTATTTTAATGTTTAAATTTTTGATGAAAAAGGTTCAAGAAAATTTATGATGTTAATTGCATTGCTGCCGATAGGAAAAAGAGATCGAGCAAATTCTATTTCTATGCAAGTGCATACAGCATGTACTTTTTTATATTTGTATACCGATTACTGCAGCTATTCGGTAATTCGTATTTGGCAGTTGCAGGGTGCCACAAACATTCAAGACAATTGTACATATTGTGGGATATCGCTTGAATTAGAGAATTTGTATTGGCACATGTCTCCATATATGATTTTTTAACTGCATGTAAGATTATTTATTTCAATTATATTGATTATAAAATATTAAAATATACATATAAAATAATTTTTGGTTTACACACTATAGGCCGGTACAGACTGATAAAAACGAAATAAAATTATTTTGGGCTTGTGATTCCTTCCACTTAAAATAAAGGTTTAGATCTTGTTTTGAAAGCTTTAGATGTTGTTAGGCCTTATAAAATTCAGAAAGAAATATAATGACCGAATTTTTTATTACATCTTTTGAATAAGTTTATAGAATTCTAACATGTCTAGAACAGAAATACAAAAACGTTTCATACCATCCAATATGCTATAACATAAACACATAGTTAAAGTTTTACTTGATAGAACTACTCTACTCTGAGATTTGTAGTTCCTATTCCAAATTATATTTCACACATATTTTTTACAAACGTGTTATTTTGCAGAGAGTTAACTTTTTATTCGTATGTGCCAAAAAAGCTGTAATAATTTTATTTGCCATGCATGTCATACCGTCTGTAAAAAGCACCTTGTGTTTTAAACCAGAAATTAAAAGCTTTTATAATTAACCTAAAGGAGATGTCGAAAACATGGATAAGCTTTGGAGCGAAGAACAAGTCGTTGGCCGCTCTTATTATTCTCTAATGCTATAGGTGTAGCAGCATTGGTACCATCTAATATTTGTGTGAAGCACTATTCACTTTTATTAAATGCCGTAGTTTACAATTGCTAATTGAAAACACAAAGCAGTGTGCTTAAAATTCAAAGGCAGAAACTAATACTGCAATTGATATTATACATAAAAAATTGTTTGAAGTCGGTTTAAAACCATACAACTCTAACTTATGTAGATAAAAAAGCAGTTTAGCAAAATGCTTTAAGTTAGCGGTAAATCTTAACTAAGTTTCGGTTAATCGATAATTATATGCAAGTTGCTAACAGGATGATCAATAAAAGCAATTTCTAATACGAAATGTTATTATGTACATAAATTTTTTGCAAATGAACTTTTGTTTTATAAAATCAATTTTGCTACACTTTGCCAATATAATCTATATATATAAAACTCAATGTGTGTTTGTATGTTTGTTTGTGCTTTATAGACGGTTAAACGGCTGGACCGATTTCCTTGAAATTTTCACAGAATCTTTCTGTATGTCTGGAAGGAACTATAGGCTATACTTTGGTTTGAAATTGTAGGTGGGCGGGGTGCCACGCCCTATTAAAGAAAAGGTATTAAAAATTATATATCACGAAAGTTAATGCAGCTAAAGTCTTCAAGTTAAGTACGGTAAACTTTGACATCCACGCAAACATTTGGGAAAAAATGGGCGGACTTGCAATAGTAGGCGTGGCCACATGAATTAAGTACTAAAATTAATTAAGTAGTAAAATTTTGCAAAAGCAACTTTGATATTCAAATAAACATTTATGGAAAAAATGGGTGCATTAACAATAGTGGGCGTGGCACCTACCATATGAATAAAATACTAAAATTCGTATATTTGGAAAACGATATCGATTAGAGCAGTAAAATTTTGCAAAAACCACTTTGATATTCAAATAAACATTTATGGAAAATATGGGTGCATTAACAATAGTGGGCGTGGCACCTGCTATATGAATTTAATACTAAAATTTGGTGTGGCGAAGCAGTTTACAATAAAATAAGCAAGCAACATGTCGTCGTTCGCAAATTATTGTGCAAAATGCAAACGCATAGAAGTATCCAGGCACCCAATCGTACACTTAGGTTGATTGGCATTTAACGTCTTTCTAAATGCACCTATACTTTAAAGATCTGTAAAAACTAATATAATTCCAAAGGTAAGTTATTAGCTTTTACAAAAAAATGTATTTCCAAAACGCAATAGGTACGCGGGTACCTTGACAGTCACATTTGGGTTAATAAACGTCTAGAAAAGAACGCCTGTATTTCCTAGTTATTCAATTTTTTCTTTTCTATCTTTCACTTTATCATTATATTTTCTTACTTTATGTCTACCAATTTATTTGATGTATTTTCTATGTGCTTTCTTTCTTTTCCCATTTTCAAATATTCAATGAAGCTTCTAATGATATAACAGATATTTTTATGTTGTCATTACTATTCTATATCTTTTTCCGTACTTATTTTTTTATCATTATATGTGGTCTTTTTTGAGGTAAAGGTTAACTTTTATAAATAATACTTGCTACAGACGTACGACCTATATGTGTATGTTTTTGTAACGAATTCCAATATAGAAGAAGAAATGACCGAAAAGGTCGGAGAGAAAACAGTGGAGTTGGGGGGCATAATCAAATATTTCGAATTTGATTGCAAATAACAGCAGGATAATACACAAAAGAAAAAAGGTCGTAATTTAATTTTTTCTCCTAATGAAACAAATATAATTCTCCAGTCAAGGTTTTTTTTTTTTCTCTTTAAGCCATAATTTTTACATATTTAATCAGATGAATTTTTTCTCTTGCTACTGCACATCCGAACCAAACTATAAGAATTTATTTTTAATGAAAATTATTGTAGAGATGAAAATCGAGAAGAATTGTTTATTAAATCATTTGATAGTAGACAAAAAAAAAAGTGAAATAGTAAACACATATATGTAGGTATACAGGGTGGTCCAACGAAAACACACAATGTTAATTGTAAATACAACAAAAAGTTTTCAGAAAATTTTCTTAATATTTTTTATTATTATTAAAGTATCTATGACATTATTGTGTATTTCATCCGATGGTCCACATTTTCAATGACAGTAAATCGTAATTAAGGTTCAATATTATTAACGAGCCAAATTATCAGCATGTGCGTAACTAAAACATTCTGTGGGGTGCATTACCCCTTTTGAGAATTGCTTTTTTCCCCAGGATTTGAAAAAAAAAATTATTTACATTTAACATTCATATAAAATTACTCTGTTAATTTTTTTCCCAGGAAAATATTTGCAGTTACGCCAATGATTACCTCATTCTTTAGCTGTAGAATAGTTTTTGGCTTATTGATGTACAGTTTTTCTATTAAAAACCTCCAAAGAAAGAAGTCCAACGTTGTCAGCCAATTAACACCGCTACAACGTAAGATAACATGACCATTAGATTTATCAGGCAAAAGAGTCATTGTTTAGTTAGTTGTGCGGTAAGAGGCATTTTCTCGTTGGAACTCGGAATATTTCAGATCCATATCCTCGCTTTTTGGCAAAAAGATTTCCGTTATCATCTTGCGATAACGAACACCATTTATGGTAACTGCTTGGTCGACCTTATTTTTAAAGAATTTCTGTGCGATGACGCCGCCAACCCATAAAGCGGAAATTCTGCTTTTTAACGAAGATAAAAATGTGTCTCTTCGCAGAAGATTACTTTTTTTCTTGTAAAGTCACTACTTATTTCTGTCTATTCAAACAACTACTCAGTAAACTTCAGCTCATTATTCAATTAAATCTTGTTAGGAGCGCACAACATGCCAACTGGGCATAGGTGTATACCTGTCATGGGTTTGGGCTTTTATACCCCTCCTTTTCAACCTAACCTAACCTAACCTAGGCCGAAGCCACGCACGGAACGGCAAAGCGGTGAGCGGCAAAAATTAAAACATATGGAATACTACTGAAGTGAAAACACAATGAGCGGCATTTCTGAGCTGCTAAGCGGCGCCGCTCAGGAATAGAACTTGTTCTAATTTCAAACTTGCTGCTCTGCCGCTAACCGCTTTACCGCTCATTGTGTGGCCTCAGCCTTAGTGCAAATTTAAGTCCTTATTATAAATTCACATCGGTAATGTTCGTGAGATGTTTAATTGTTGGGCAAGATGGTGAGTCCAGGTTGACGGCTCTCCTGCCAAACTATCGCGAACAATAGTAATATTTTGCGCAAAATGAACAACGCGCAAATAAAAAACCTGTATGTGATAATCAAAATCGAAAATCACCATACTATGATTAAATTGTATGCTTGTGGATAAAACATTATCATTATGGCTGTCAGTTATCATTATTATATTTATTTAAAGTATCGTTCAATAATCATAATGACTACGAATGAAAAAGACAACTTTTGCTCCTTGTTTATTACCGTTAATTATATTGATAGTACTTACCTTTATAATCACAGTTTTGTACCAAATTGCCTCACATTTTATCGTTTATTTTTGTTATTTTTTTTTTTAATATTTTTTCTTAAATGTTTATGAAATTTTTTTTTACTGGAAAGCTTTCGAAATAATAAAGTTAAACAGCAAATAGAAGAACAGTTAAAAACAAATTATTTTTAAGAAAATTCATAGATAGATTGCTTTGTAATCATACTATTGCTTTAACAAGCATATAATTGTTATTTGTAATATCAAATACGTTTGTATATAATGTTACTTTTGCGAAGACATCATACTACTTTTGTCGTCATAATTTTGTAAATAGTACTATTTAAAGGAACAACCATATAAAACTTTTAATGAAAAGTAAATATTAAATGATTAAAGATAAACAAATGCTTGATAAGAAAAATATATGTATAGTAAAACAAACAAATATTGTTGCAGAAATTATTTTATGGCCGTCGTGATTATGTAGTACTAGAAAAGCCCGGCGGGCGTTGCTACGCCCCCTAATGATTAAAAATGTATTCTGATCTTAAATTGAATATCAAGTGCAAAAAGCTAAAAATTATAACTTTTTTTAATGGGCGTGGCACTGCCTCCTTTTCTAATCACTAAACTGTATAGTCGTGACAGCTCAATATGTGTGCAATGTTTCAGAAAAATCGGTCTAGTGCAAGTACCTCACAATTATAACATTTTTTTATGGGCGTGGCGCGGCCACTTTTTTAAATACGAAACTGTATAGTCATGACAACTCAATATGTGTGCAAAGTTTCAGAAAAATCAGTCCAGTGAAAGTACCTCAAAATGATACTTTTTTTTAATGGGCGTGGCACTGCCCACTTTTCTAATGACGAAAGTGTAAGGTCATGACAGCTCAGTATGTTTGAAAAGTTTCAGAAAATTCGGTCCAGTGCAAGTAGCTAAAACTGATAACTAATTTTGTATGGGCGTGGCCCCGCCCACTTTTTTAATCACGAAATTATAAAGTCACGACAGCTTAATATGTGTGCAAAGTTTTAGAAAAATCGGTCCAGTGCAAGTACCTCAAAATTTAAACTTTTTTAAGGGGCGTGGCCCCGCCCACTTTTTTTATCACAAAATTTTTTAGTCATGACAGCTCGATATGTGTGCAAAGTTTCAGAAGAATCGGACCAGTGCAAGTACCTCAAAATTATAATTGTTTTTATGGGCGTGGCTCTGCCCACTTTTCTTTTCACGAAATTGTAAAATCATAATAGCTCAATATGTGTGCAAAGTTTCAGTATAATCGGTCCAGTGCAAGTACCTCAAAATGATACCTGTTTTTGATGGGCGTGGCACTGCCCACTTTTCTAATCACGAAATTATTTAGGCATGGCAGCTCGATATGTGTGCAAAGTTTTAGAAAATTCGGTCGAGTGCAAGTAGCTAAAACTGATAACTAATTTTGTATGGGCGTGGCCCCGCCCACTTTTTTAATCACGAAATTATAAAGTCATGACAGCTTAATATGTGTGCAAAGTTTCAGAAAAATCGGTCCAGTGCAAGTACCTCAAAATTTAAACTTTTTTAGGGGCGTGGCCCCGCCCACTTTTTTTATCACAAAATTTTTGAGTCATGACAGCTCGATATGTGTGCAAAGTTTCAGAAAAATCGGTCAAGTGCAAGTAGCTAAAACTGATAACTAATTTTTATGGGCGTGGCCCCGCCCACTTTTTTCCACCCATAAACACTCCCCGGTATGTGTACAACAACTTACCAAAGTTTGAGCCCGATCGGTTTTACAGTTTCGGAGTCTATAGCTAACACACACACACACAGAGTTTCACTTTTATATATATAGATTCAGGGTTTTTCTCTGCATATAGGCAGCATGAAAAGTTGTTTTTACATTTTCTACAGACCGGGTTTTCTGAAATTTGCGTTGATTCTGTCGATTTTGTACACATTCAGACAAGTATGCTGACTAAAAAAATCACGACGTACACGAAATGCATTTTTGTTTGAACACCTATTTGCGTAAAAAAACAAGAAAAAGTTAAATATGGTCGGCCAAGAAACTTGATGTTAAGGTATGACGCACAATTAACATCAAGCATTTTAGTTAGACCACCCTTTAGTATGAGTAAAACATTGCCTACTTATCATCCTAATCCTTTCGCACATAAAAGGAATTTTTAATAAATGATTTGAACAAACATCTATATATTTACATACGTACGTATGTATGTTTTACAAGTAAATGGCAATAGCAAGGCATATCCATAAGGTACTCGTATCCAAACAGCTGACTGTTTTTTTTTAATAAGCATTTTTAAAGCGTTACCAAGGCATATTCATACAGGTATGTGCAACAGCGAATCGATACAGCAAAGCAACTTTTTAGGATATTTTTTCTGTCAAGGCCAATTTGTATAACAGGGATGGAAAAGTTGTTTTTGTATGTTTAATTCAATAAAATTTAAAAAAAAAAAGCATATGTGTTTGTGAAGCATATTATTAATGGTGCAATAACAACAAATATATATAAATTTGGTAAATTTATTATCATAAAAAGCACAATTAAGTTAAATGTTTAATTCGGAAACCAACATCTAATTTTCCATTCCTGCATTAATAAATTGAATAAAGGAGAATTCAACAAATTTAGACATTGTGTTTCTCCATCATCATGTGCTGATAATTTCACCTGTATGAATTCGCTTTGAGCGTTACCAACTTTTTTAAAAGTCTTGCCTGCATTTGTCAAACTAATTTTTTTTATTTTTATTATAAAATAAATAATTTGCAGTTTCAATTGATTTAACGCATTTTAAAAAATATTAAAATATGAATAAATGGTTTTTGCTCAAAGTTTTTTAAAAATTATTCTACTTAAAGAAGAAAATAAAAAAATTGTGTGACATATGCCGGCATATATACAAAAACAAAATACATGTGTTTTTTAATTGTTGTGCTTGTTGCCGCGATGCATATACCTTATAGATATGCCTTGGGCAATAGAAAAGCCAAAACCAGTTTTTTAACTCGACTTATATTTTGCCTCCTTGGATTTACTTAACACTCTATAAATAAAATTAAATTCATTCGTATTCGTATTTGTTTCTTTTTTTAAATTTTTATTTGTGAACTTCTGCAAACAACAGTAATTGCATTTAACAGCCCATCTTATCGATTTCAAGAAACAAGCGCCGGAATGATCAAAACATTAGCAACACAGAGTACAATGTGAATCTGATGTGAAAAGGGGTCAAGTGGCAAATATACAATGAACTTGGCAAAAAAAAAATAAATAAATAAAATCTGAAACCAAAGTTGTTCACCATTTGTAGGAAATTGAACAACTAAGCAATATATTGAATTTACTGCATACTTCAGACACATACAAAATAGCTTTTATTATTAACATTTAGACAATGACAGTGTTTGGCAGGAAATTGAGTACAATAGTTACTTCCGTTTTACATTGCTCTTCAGTAATATTTGGAAATAATAAAAAAACGCAATAAATAAAATTTGTTTAAATAATACAATTATGACTTTTTCAATTTCGAAGTAAAAGAAAGTAATAAAAAATTTAATATCTAGGAATAGGCGATAATTTTAAGCAAAAGAAATCTGTTGTCCTAATATGCGAGCATGAGATCAGCTTTTTGTATAAAATAAATATTTTATTATAATCCAATATTTCGATACCATATTGAGTAGCTGTTACAGGGAAAAATTACTGGACAAATAATTCCAAAAATATTTTAAAATAGTTTAGAGAAAGGCAGAAATTAATGTAACGAATAAAAATGTGAATATTCAGTTAAAAATTTTGCTCCATATATACGATGGGTTTCCCAAGGTGCTGTGTGAGTTTTCTTGGTTATGCGTATATGTAATATACAAATTACACTTTTTAAATTCTTCTGTGAGGAAGGGCATTGCACCCTGGATATTTGCAAAATATTAAAACTACATACAGGTCTGTGAAACATGTGAGCACTTCTAAAAGATGATTTCGACCAACACTCGGACAGACGGACAATACTAGTTGACTACCCTAGTCATCAGCATTCAGAAATTACATAAGAAATAAGTATGGCAGAAACTTAAAACAGAATGTCAAACCTATTGCACGTACAAAAAATTAAGTTTAAGAGTTTTTACTCTTAAATTTGCTGGTTAGGGAGGAAGAGTGAACAGGGTGGGAGTATAGAATCTCTTTCCTTCTCACCAACAAACTCAAGATTTTGCAAACTTTAATTTGTGCGTGTTAAAGCTCTCTTAAAAACCGTCATAAAAATAACACATTTCCACATTTTGGTAGTGATTTTTAACAACTTCTAACATACATTTTTAAGGAAAATTTTGAAGTGTGAAAAAAAAATTTTTTAAGTAACTAAAAAGCTATTGGCTAAATGAAAATTTTTCTGGCTAGGCGTGCTCAAAAGTTGGCAATGGTCTACATTGATTATGACTGTCAATTTGTTGCATGACAGTTTTTTCTTGCAAATTGTGATGATGGTCATGATGTTTTTTATTCTTATTCTAACTTTATACAAGTTTGCACACTTTGTTTACCAAGATTGACAAGTTGACGACAAGAGTGTTCAAAACATCTAAAAAGTCATATGATTTGTGTTTTTTCTTTATTATTCTTTTTGACATGACAAAAAGTAGCAAAACGTTATAGAAGAATTTGTAAAATAGCAGGCAAAAGAAGAAAAATCTTCTTGTGTCGGTCTATATGATTGAAAATAAATAACCTTTCAATTTTGATTATGTTGCTAATGGTTTTGTTAAATGAACTCATCATTTTTTTCTTGGTTGTCAACAGATGAAAACATGGAAAATATGAGTGGAAAAATTGGAAAATATAAATGATACAACTTCGAAGTTAAAATACGTTCGTATATGTTAAAAACCAAAAAAAATATTTTGTTGTTAATATAGATAAAATTGTATTTATCTTACTTAGAAGAATTTGTTTGGGGAGACGTTATCAGGGGGAGATTGTTATCATTTTAATGATGGACTTAAATTCTAATTGATAAGGCAATATTAAAGGCAAAAACAGGCTAAACTTAAAAAAAAAAGAACGCATTCTTTATAAAAAAGAACATTTGAATACATTTCATCTTCCAAATGACCAAGTGTACGTTTCCAGGACAATTACTATTTTTTGGACCTCGGATAACCTATGGACACGTTTTTTACTTTTAACAGATAATATATAATGCAAAAGATACACAAAGTTATAGGCAAAAATAATTTAGAAAAATACATACATTTATTTTTTAAAAATATTCAATTTTTGCAAGATCCTTAAAAATTTTTAACACGCTAATGACAACATATGGAAAGCCGTAGCCTAAAAAAATATTTCTGAGAAAAACTGAAAAATCGGTTTGCAACTAACTGAGATATAAGCACTAACTACAACAACTGCTTTGGTATTTTTCTTAAAATTTACAACCGAAAATCGATTTTTTTAAGCAGCTAGACAACTGATATGGTAAACATGGGTATCAGATAAAAGGGCTTGACTAGTAGAAAACTGGGGCCAAATTACGGCATTCGATCACGATCGAAATTTTACTTGAACGATCGAGTTTGCTGTGCTTTAGATATAGAGATTCTAAAAGGAATTTTCAAATTTCGATCACGTTCGAATGCCGTAATTTGGCCCCTGTTGGTTATGTTAAAATTTAAAATCGATATATCTTTAAGTGATAAATATAAATTGATATTGATCATATTGCTTTGGTATATAAAAGTTCATGTTGAGCATAGGGCGTCCATAAATTCTTTTCATTTGGAACGGTTTTTGGTTAGAGTTTTGACTTCTCTTCTTACGCTACCTACATAAGTGTTTCGTGGGCAGCCGGTGATATTTCAGATTCCAATATATTGCATATCTGATAATTTCATTGCATGACCTACGTAGGAATGTATTAATCCAAGACCTCTTTCGACGGTAGATTTCTATCTTCATCGGTACATATATGGCCATGTACAAAAATTGTTCATTAGTCGCCCAGTATGGTCATAATATGCGCAGAATTTGTCTAAGGCAATGACAGGTAGTGCAGTTTTAGAGCCAAACGGGTTTTGCTTCACAGGTAAATATCGATGCCTTACTTCCTCAACCTCGTAACTTAAAAAAATACGGTTTTGACTTTTTCATATCAAACGATTGCTATTTTTGTGTTCCATTACTGCAATAAACTTTTAACCAAACACCGAAGTATAAAAAGATTAACCATTTTTTCTCTCCTGAAAAGTTGTATTTTTTAAGATACGAGGTTGAGGTTCTAATTTTTGTATGTAAAAAAATATTGTTCGCTCTCTATATTTAATTTAGAGAGTAAAGTGAGTCTCTGGGTTTGTTAATGCGTTCCGTTATGTCCTTCAAAATTCGACTAACGAGATCGCAAAAAGAGTCAACGTCCTCAATTTTGGCTCAGTTTAGTGAGTGATGAGTTGAATTGAGTTGATAGTACCAATTCACATGAATTTTGTTTTATTATCGTTTTTGATAAGACCAACTTTTCTTGCGTTCTTATCAAGGCATATGATTTTTTTGTTGTATATCATCGAATCAGTGAGCAAATAGGCATATAAAAGCCGAATAGTCTATATCGTTTAAGCGATCGCTTAAATTAATAAACCATAAGGAGCATCAATGTTTGTTTGTTTGTTTGTTTCATTACCCAATCCAGAAGAATAAGGAATTATGTGGTATAGAAAACGCAACTTTATCTAATAACAACGTTCGGGTTGAATGAGCGACTATCGTTTCCATTGCATCTGACCATTATACAGCTTAAGAATTAGCCACCCATATGGCAGGTCTGTATATATATACTAGTATATGTATCATATACTAGTGACTATTTTACTCTTTGGATACCTCGATTGTAATGTGAATGGTGTTAATGTGATCAGCACATTATAAACCGGGTCTAAAACCGGCATGGTTTTCTCGTAATAGAGACTGTTTAATCGATGTGATGGTGGATATAATGAAAAAAGGGAGTATAACATTAAATTTGAAAACTAGGATTTGCTACGATGTGGTTTTTATAACTAAGTATGTACATGATGGTGTATGGTTGTAGATTCTTCGTGGCTAATATTTTATATTATATTTTTTTATTATTTATTTTTATTTTTTTTTTTTTTTTGGAAACGAAGACAAGATTACTGTACAAACGTGTAGACGCGAAAAAAGAATTAGCCCCTTTGAACGTTGAGCTAACGATATATATTTGTTTCAACGTAATTCCTTTGTCGAGTATAAAATATTCATTAGAAACTAACGACCACGAAAACAAGTATAAAAAGCGTTTAAAATTTATTTGATTTACTGTATTTGCAAAGAGCATTCGTATGCATGTGTGCTTACAGTGCTCATTTGAAAACATTTCTATTGTTTGTTGATAATTGACAAACAACTTTGGGGAAATTGTCTTTATAACCAACGGTGATTTGATACATAACATGTAGCATCATTTTCTGCCACTCTAAATGATGACAACAATTTCTTGGCAGTAGTAACAACACAACTAGACAAAACAGCCGTTTGACCAACAGACAAATAAACATCATGCACAAAATAGAACAATTGCAATTAAGAATTTTTTTTATTTATTTTTTGTATATGTATAAAAAATTTAAAATAAAAGGAAGAACATATTCATACATATAACCAGGAAGTGGCCAACTAAATCGCAATTAAAACGAATAGAAGTTTCTATTATTTAGAGTTCTATACGAAATCTGATTGCATGCTGAATGATCAATAATAAAATCTATTCAATACTAAAACAATTCTAGTATCATAAACGTAGAAAATAACAAGTAAGAGCACTATATTCGGCTGTGCCGAATCTTTTATACCCACCACCAATTTTGTGTACATTTAAAGCACAATATTTATTATTTTGTTAATCGCTATTGAATAATATCTTTATAATAAAATATGTATCACTTTCTTTGTAGAGGGTGGTTAAATTTTTTAGGGCCCATGTTGAAGGTGAACTACACCTAGTCTTTAAATTTATTTTTTGCATTTCATTTGATATTTCTCAATTTCAAACTTACTCAATTTGATCCGTGGAAAGATACGCAAATGAGCAACGCTTTAAAGTTATTCAGGTTTTTTATAAAAATGGGCGTTCAAATTCGTCCACAATCGGGAGAATTGTAAAAAATATTTAAATTTCTGCAAAACAGGTCTGTATAGAATGTTAGAAAATCTGTGAATGCCTTCTTAGTTCGTTGAATGGGAACCACTGCTGGTTTTTGCGATAGTGTGGCAAAAGAGCAGTCAACCTCGCCTCATCATCATGCCCAACAATTGAGCATCAACATTGTCATTGAAAATTTGGATCATCAGATAGAGGAGTGGTGCCAAGGATGGGGGGCGGGGGCATTTGGCCGATATTTTTTTAAATACATAATTGAACCATACAAATATTATATTATAAAAAGAAATGATAATAACTTCTTAAACAATTTGTGTTTTATTTAAAATCAACTTAAAATTTAACCACCCTTTTAACCTTCGATACGCTGGTAAAATGTTTTCATAAATTTAGTCCTTCAATGAAAGTGGGCGTTAAAGTAGGAGTATCAATTAAGTTTCTGCTAATAAATACAACTTAGATATTTCAATATAGTCCTTTATTTTCCCAAAAACATTGTCAATAGAGAAATTACATGAATTTAAGATAAACCGTTATATGGGAAGTAGACGGTAAAGTGAGCGTGTCACTTAAACTTTTTGGCACAACAATTACATTGATTAGAAGGATATATGTAGCAAATTTTATTATCATACCTCTAATTTTGTCGGTTTTATGAGCTTTTAATTTTCATTAACGCTAGATATCGTGAAAAGTGGGCGTTAAAGTAGTCGTGTCAAAGTTGTTTTTGCTAATGAGTACAACTTAGATGTTTCAATATAGTCCTTTATTATTCTAAAATCTTTATAAGTAGAGAAATTATATGAATTTTAGGTAAAACGTTATATGGGAGGTGGGCGTAAAAGTGGGCGTGGCACCTTAATTTTTTGGCACAGTAATGACATTGCCTGGAAGGATATACGTAGCAAGTTTTATCATCATACCTCAAATTTTGGCGGTTTTTTGAGCTTTTAAATTTCATTAATGGTAGATAACGTGAAAAGTGGGCGTTATAGTAGGCGTGTCAAAGTTGTTCTCGCTAATGAGTACAACTTAGGTGTTTCGATATAGTCTTTTATTAATCCAAAATCTTTATTAATAGAGAAATTATATGAATTTTAGGTAAAACGGTATATGGGAGGTGGGCGTAAAAGTGGGCGTGGCACCTTAATTTTTTGGCACAGTAATGACATTGCCGAGGGGGATATACGTAGCAAGTTTTATTTTCATACCTCTAATTTTGGCGGTTTTATGAGCTTTTAAATTTCATTAATGGTAGATAACGTGAAAAGTGGGCGTTATAGTAGGCGTGTCAAAGTTGTTCTCGCTAATGAGTACAACTTAGGTGTTTCAATATAGTCCTTTAATATTCCAAAATCTTTATTAATAGAGAAATTATATGAATTTTGGGTAAATCGTTATATGGGAGGTGGGCGTTAAAGTGGGCGTGGCACATTGATTTTCCGTCAGAAGAAAGCATTTGACCAGAAAGCCATGTGTGCAAAATTTCAGGGTCGTACATCCAATTTTGTTGCTTTTATGACGTTTTTGGTTTTAAATATACCGAAAAATACACTGTGCGGTATAAATTTTCGTACATTTTGATCGATAACTCCTCTCCTAATGCATAGATTTTGATAATTTTCAGGGAAAAATATTGTTTTTACTCAGGAAATATATATTCGAAGTTTCATGAGTTTACGTTAATGCGTTAGGACACAATTCCATTTTATTCGATGTTTGAAGGACACGGTTTTTTCGACCTACTCTTGCTTTTCGAGCTATAACTCTCTTCCTAATATTCCGATATAGCCCATTTTCAATACCAAACAAACCTTGTCTATAAGAAAGATTCTGGCAAAATTTGAACCCCCTAGCTTTTTCGGTGCGACCTCTATCGTGCTTTCAACAGACGGACAGACGGACGGACATAGCTAGATCGTCATCAAATCAAACCCTGATTCAGAATATATATACTTTATGGGGTCTAAAATGGATATTTCGATGTGTTACAAACGGAATGACAAAATGAATATACCCCCACCATTTTTTTGGTGGCGGGTATAAAAAAGTACCATCAAATGCGAAAAAGTTCCTCTCCGATCGCCCATAACGTTGTCAGCATCATAATTTTAGCTTCAAAATCATGGTACACTTGAACAACGCCCTCAAATAGTTGCTTATATACAAGATACGATATTGTATAAGCATTTGACGGAGTATGGCACAATGACTTATTATATAAACTTAAAAAGCTACTTCTACCACATTTCTATCTAATACTTAAATTCTATCTTAGTAACAGGTATTAATAGAAAATAAACTAATTATATACAAACCACTGTTAGAGCCGACTTAGACTTATGGAACATAAAGATATAAATTTTTTTCCGTTACTCTTACTTTTTCAAAAATTACTCTACTTTATAGGAGTACAAATATCACGTACAATGACATGGAAATGCCCATATGTGATTTCTTGTTTTTATGTTGCTGTTCTCACTGGAGTGCAGCAATAAATAGTTACTGTTTATTATCTTAACTTAATACCCTTTCGGATAGATTGTAAATAAAATAAATGTAAAAAAATTTATTTTAGCTTCATGAACGTAAAAAATACAAGAGGTACAAAAAAAAGAAGAAATATCAATATTTAAGTAAATTCCATGTTTCAAATGTTTAAATATCTATCTGACAAAAATATCTTAATGTACATAGTTAAAAGTGAGTAAATCTACTCTATTTTGCTCCAAAAAGTACCAAACTTTTTTCCCGAATTTTCTACCCTGTTATGAATGTGTTTCAATTCTTACTAAATTACTTAATTTTTTATGTCTGGTAAAATCCCAATTAGAAATTTAAGGCAAACTGTCCCTGTAATTAGGAATTAAACATATTTTTCGGTATTTTTCCCTTTTTGGTACCTTTTTTGTCCCCGAAAAGTTTTCAAAAATTTTACTTTAATAATTGTCCATATTCTCTTAGGCAACAACGTTTATCAAATTATATCCTATTAAATAATATTATAAGAAAGATTCATATTAAAAAAGTACCAAAAAGAGCAACAACTTTTACCCCCTAGACAGGCGAATTTGAAAATAGTGTCAAAATTTCGTAAATATTTTTTTGCTGACTAACCAACGCAATTTCAATTTTTTCATAGCTTTATGTGCTTCAAAGTTACATAGGGTAGCAAAAATGTACCAAATTATAGTCTTCCCCGTTTTTTCTTCGTTAGAGTTGAAAGTTCAATAAAAGGCCAGACACCTGTCAGCTTATTTTGTGTGTCATTTGCAATGCCTTTTCGAGTTAATTTGTATTATTATTTTTATACCCGCCACCAAAAAAATGGTGGGGGTATATTCATTTTGTCATTCCGTTTGTAACACATCGAAATATCCATTTTAGATCCCATAAAGTATATATATTCTAAATCGTGGTTTGATTTAATGACGATCTAGCTATGTCCGTCCGTCTCTCCGTCTGTCCGTCTGTTGAAAGCACGATAGAGGTCGCACCGAAAAAGCTAGGCGGCTCAAATTTTGCCAGAATCTTTCTTATAGACAAGGTTTGTATTGAAATTGGGCTAAATCGGAATATTAGGAAGAGAGTTATAGCTCGAAAAGCAAGAGTAGGTCGAAAAAACCGTGTCCTTCGAACATCGAATAAAATGGAATTGTGTCCAAACGCCTTAACGTAGACGCATGAAACTTCGAATATATATGTCCTGGGTAAAGGCAATATTTTTTCCCGAAAATTGTCTAAATCTATGCATTACGAGAGGAGTTATCGATCAAAATGTACGAAAATTTATACCGCACAGTATATTTTTCAGCATATTTAAAAACAAAAACGTCATAAAAACAACAAAATTGGATGTACGACTCTGAAATTTTGCACACTTTGTTTTTTGGTGACGCGCTTTCTTTTAACGGCAAATCAATGTGCCACGCCTACTTTTGCGCCCACCTCCCATATAACGTTTTAACTAAAATTCATATAATTTCTCTATTAATAAAGATTTTGGAATAATAAAGGCCTATCTTGAAACACTTCAGTTGTACTCGTTCGCAAAAATAACTTTGACACGCCTACTATAACGCCCACTTTTCACGTTATCTACCGTTAATGAAATTTAAAAGCTCATAAAAGCGCTAAAATTAGAGGTATGATGATAAATTTTGCTACGTATATCCCCCTAGGCAATCTCATTACTGTGCCAAAAAATTAAGGTGCCACGCTTACTTTTACCCCCACCTCCCATATAACGTTTTACTCAAAATTCATATAACTTCTCTATTATTTAATAAAGATTTTGGAATAATAAAGGACTATATTGAAACACCTAAGTTGTACTCATTAGCAAAAACAACTTTGACACGCCTACTATAACGCCCACTTTCACTTTTGAATTGTGTCCAGACGCATAAACGTAGTCATGAAACTTCGAATATATATTTATCGAGTCAAAAGAATATTTTTCCCTGAAAATCGCTTAAATCTATGAATTAGGAAAAGAGTTATAGATAAAAATGTACGAAAATTTATACCGCACAGTGTATATTTCAAATTAAAAACGTAATAAAACTGACAAAACTATATGTACGATTCTGAAATTTTGCAAACATGGCTTTTTGGTCAAAGTCTTCGTTATAACGGAAAATAGATGTACCACGCAAACTTTTTTCTTTAAATTTTTATAAAAATATATTAGTCATATATAATAGCATTTATTCATCTTACACTGCGCCATTTATTGTACTGTAGCTAAATATAAGATAAAGATGATAAGATAGATGACTCTACTAGCAACTACTAGATGGCATGCTAACAACTTATGCTTATGTTCTCCTGAAGTTATGCTCTATTAAAAATGGGAATTTAGGAAAATTGTGACCTAAGTAAAAAAAATTATCTCTAAACATTATAAACAATTTATTTTCATGTACTAATGGCTAACAAATTTTAAAATTATACAAAACTTATTTCGTTTGAAAATCATTTAAAGGCAAAATGTTATAGAAGTTTAAAAAACAAAATTTTACTAATAAATTTCCCGTTTTAGAAAAATGCAGAGAATGTATATTTTAAATCACCCTGTGGCCCTTAAAATTTAACCTTAAATTCACTTTCTTCCTCTTAAATTCATGTAAATACTCTATGAATAAAGATTTTGGAATACTAAAGGACTATATTGAAATATCTAAGTTATGTTTATTAGCAGAAACTTTATTGACACGCGTATTTTAACGGCCACTTTCATTGAAAGACTAAATTTACGAAAACATTTTACTAGCATACCGAAGTTATAATGGGTGGTTTTATTTTAAGGGACTATGTTGATTTTGAATAAAATTATTATGAAATTATTATCATTTATTTTTATAATGATAATATTTGTATGCTTCAATTATGTATGGAACAAAATATCGGCCAAATGGCCCCCCAACCTAGGCGGCACACCACGATCCGATAGTCCATATTTTCAATGACACTGTTGATGCTCGATTGTTGGGCACGATGATGAGTCGAGGTTGCTTGCTCTTTTGCCACGTTATCGTGAAAAACAGCAATGTTTCCCATTCAACGAACTAAGATGGCATTCACAGATGTTTTCACATTTCATACAGACCTGCTTTGCAGACATTTAAATATTTTTTACAATTCTCACGATTGTGGACGAATTCGAACGATTATGTTGACCAAAAGAATCACGAAGTGCACGAAATGCATTTTGATTTCAACGCCCATTTTTATAAAAATCTTTAAAATTTAAAAGCGTTGCTCGATTGCGTATCTTTCCACGGTTCAAATTGAGTTAGTCTGAGATTGAGAAATGTCAAATGAAATACAAGAAAAAAGTTGAAGTTTAGATGTAGTTCACCTTCAACATGGGCCCTTAAAATTTAACCAACCTCTACAAAGAAAGTGATACATATTTTATTATAAAGAGATTATTCTATAGCGATTAACAAAATAATAAATATTGTGCTTTAAATGTACACAAAATTGGTGGTGGGTATAAAAGATTCGGCACAGCCGAATATAGTGCTCTTACTTGTTAGTTACCAGATAGCAGATATAAGGTTACCGATTTAACCCCCTTAAAGAATGAATTTCCAAAAATTCATTCTTAGTGGAATTATACATTAAAAGAGGAAACCATTGTCCCAATTTAATGTGAGCTGTGCCATATCATTTGTCTTAAATATGTACACAAAACAGTTAATAGTTAAATAAACAACAAAAATTTGGTGTCTGATGTTTAAAGGTATCTATTGTAACCATTTTCTACTATAGATTTTTCTATTGTCTGTCACAAATGTTAATATATTTTTCTTTATTCTTAATGTTTGTTCAATAGCAGATTGTAGACATGTGTGTTGATTTAAGTATAACAATCAGCAACGAGCAGTTTTTTAGAACAAGTGTGTTTTTTATTAAAAAAAAAATTATAATAACGATTGTTAAAGAAATTGTATTAGTTTTAGATTTTCTAATATATTCGATTGTTTATTTAACACAAATTAAGTATTTTATATTGGGTTTTGTTGTTTTTTGCACACGTTTCATAAATACAGTTTAAAATTTTAGCTATAAATGATCGATGTGCGAAGAAAGATTGCAATCCTAATTAGTCCTCGTTTGGATTTAGATTCAAAAAAAAGTGTATATGTTTGTAGAACAATGAAACTGTACACAATTTTTACTTTTTGTCTTCTATTGACAATAACGTTTGCACGAAATTTTGGTAGAGAAGATGGAGTTGCTAACGCCAATGGTTATGACAACACTAGTAAGTTATCAACGATTGTTCCAGATGACTCCACTTCCTTCACTTCTACTGCAACACCATCTGGTGACTTAAGTCAGACTGATGAACAAGATCAAATGTATAATGTTGCCAAAAAGTGCATAAGAAGGCCATCTTGGATTAGGAATATTCTTGTGCAATACTTTTCCACCTCTGGTGTTTTAAACAATTTCTATAAAAGGTATTTTGACCATCATATGCACTTACTTACCCTAAAAATAAGAGAACTGGTAAAAAACAACAAAGGCGTTTCTAAAAGAGTTTGGTGCACATACTCAGATTATTAATTTGATGCAAAATATGCAAAATTTAAAAATAAATTTGTAAAAAATTAAAGGAAAAAATAAATAAACAGGAAATGGTTAATACACAGTTCAATCTAACGACTTTTAAACTAGTGCGCTTGTTTGAATTTCATTATTTATTGTTTGATTTTCATTTAAATTTGGATATGGTTGTAATTTTAAGACAGTATGAATTACAAAATTATTATCATTAAAAAGCGTTTATAACTACAAGCAACTATTAGGTAAAACAACAATCTGGTTACAAACAATCAAAATACGTTTTCTTTTGACTTATTTTCAACTGTTCTTCTTGTTAAATAAATTTTTATCATAATAAAAGAATGAAATTTACAAAAATGTTGATAAAATGTCAAAAGTATTAGTAATAGAGTAAGTAAAACAGCTGTATTTTCCGGTTTTATTTTAAAAAATTAAGAATTTATGCCCGAAAAAATTAAGTTTTTACGAAACTTTGGGTTGTTAAGCGTTTTAGTAATGGTAATACTAATTTAAAAATATCAAGAGAATAAAATAAACACAGCTTGTTCAGCATTGCTGAAGCTTATTATTATTGCGAAGTCACCATTGATTTTAAATTTTTATATACTCAACTGTTTTCTGCTGGCCAAGCCCTTTTGTTAGATACCAATACTGATTACCAGTTATGCGCAATTTTGATTAGGTTTGCATCTTGGAACTTATTTTTGTTCATAGCTTTACGCCCTTGTATTTCATATTAATATTGTTGGGAATAAAGGGGTTAAAGTCGTAATTACACTATTTTACGCCTATAATTGGCATTTTATTTCGGAAGTCATTTTGTATTTTAACTTTTTTACAGTTAAATGTATTCTATCACTCAAACCTTTTTATTTAATATCAATATTATGGGAGTTAACATGAATACATGTTAAGTTAGATTTGATGGGACCCACAAACTAATATAGTTATTGTTTTTTGTTTATTTATTTTATAAAAGGGTAGTTAAATTTTACTGGCCGATGTTGAATGTGAACCATACCTAAACGTCAAGTTTTGTTCTACATTTCATTTGATATTTCTCAATTTCATACTAACTCAATTTGAACCATCGAAAGATACACAATCGAACAACGCATTAAAGTTATTCAGGTTTTTAATAAAAATGGGCGTTCAAATCAAAATGCACTTCGTACATTTCGTGATTCTTTTGGTCAACATAATCGTTCCAATTCGTCCACAATCGGGAGAATTGTGAAAAAATCTATGAATGCCTTCTTAGAACAGTCAACCTCGACTAATAATCGTGCCCTACAATTGAACATCAATATTGTCATTGAAAATTTAGACCATCGGATGGTGGTATGCCGCCGAGGTCGCGGGGCCATTTGGACGATATTTTATTGCATACATAATTATTCAAAGTCCACCCTTTATAAAAAAAAATCTTCATGTACGATTTACGTACAACACATTATTATTTTTATCAATTAACAAATATGACATGACAATAATAATAACCTGACAAAAAAACAAGAGTAACTTTACCTATAATTTGTTGGTATACCTTAAGTTTTTAAAGTGACGTTAACAGCTCCAACATGGACCCTGTGACTCATAATATTATCAGCATGAGTGAAAACTAAGCAAACTTTTTGTTATTGTAACGAAAAAAACCAGATTAATTAGCCACAATGAAAAACCTTTTATTATTTGAGGATTTTTCGATAATATTTATTTAATTACTCCTAACTTGTATTAAAAGTAATTTTGATAATCCTTATAAAAGAATTTTACTAAATTAAACTCATATCTACCTGATGCAACATATTATTTTCTTCTTTGAGTCTTTTATTATTATAAACTTTTATAAAAAATTCAGTTGCTGTTTATTGTATATATCGATGGTCACAAGTAAAAAGGCCCTAACCTATATTTTTACGATATTGAGTTTTTTGGTCATTCCAATACATTTCACACAAATACAACTCAACAAAAACAAGTAAGAGCACTATATTCGGCTGTGCCGAATCTTTTATACCCACCACCAATTTTGTGTATATTTAAAGCACAAAATTTATTATTTTGTTAATCGCTATGGAATAATCTCTTTATAATAAAATATGTATCACTTTCTTTGTAGAGGGTGGTTAAATTTTAAGGGCCCATGTTGAAGGTGAACAACACCTAATCTTTAAATTAGTTTTCTGCATTTCATTTGACATTTCTCAATCTCAAACTTATTCAATTTGATCTGCGGAAAGATACGCAAATGAGCAACGCTTTAAAGTTATTCAGGTTTTTTATAAAAATGGGCGTTCAAATCAAAATGTATTTTGTGCACTTCGTAATTCTTTTGGTCAACATAATCGTTTAAATTCGTCCACAATCGGGAGAATTGTAAAAAATATTTAAATTTCTGCAAAACAGGTCTGTGTAAAATGTTAGAAAATCTGTGAATGCCTTCTTAGTTCGTTGAATGGGAACCATTGCTGTGTTTTGCAATAGTGTGGCAAACGAACAGTCAACCTAGACTCATCATCATGCCCAACAATTGAGCATCAACATTGTCATTGAAAATTTGGAATATCAGATAGTGGAGTGTCGCCAAGGATGGGGGGGGGCATTTGGTCGATATTTTGTTAAATACATAATTGAACCATACAAATATTATAATTACAAAAAGAAATAATAATAATATCCTAAATAATTTGTGTTTTATTTAAAGTCAACATCGATCCTTAAAGTTTAACCACCCTTTATAACTTTGATATGCTCCTAAAATGCTTTTGTAAATATAGTCTTTCAATGAAAGTGGGCGTTAAAGTAGGTGTGTCAATAAAGTTTCTGCTAATAAATACAACTTAAATATTTCAATATAGTCCTTTATTTTCCCAAAAACTTTGTCAATAGAGAAATTACATGAATTTAAGATAAACCGTTATATGGAAGGTAGGCGTTAAAGTAGGCGTGTCACCTTAACTTTTTGGCGCAACAATTACATTGATTAGAAGGATATACGTATCAAATTTAATCATCATACATCTAATTTTGACGGTTTTATGATCTTTTAAATTTCATTAACGGTAACTAACGTGAAAAGTGGGCGTTATAGTAGGCGTGTCAAAGTTGTTTTTGCGAATGAGTACAACTTAGGTGTTTCAATATAGCCCTTTATTATTTCAAAATCTTTATTAGTAGAGAAATTATATGAATTTTAGGTAAAACGTTATATGGGAGGTGGGCGTAAAAGTGGGCGTGGCACATTAATTTTCTACCACAGTAGTGACTTTGCCTAGGGGGATATACGTGTCAAAATTTATCATCATACCTCTAATTTTGGCGGTTTTATGAGCTTTTAAATTTCATTAACGGTAGATAACGTGAAAAGTGGGCGGTGTAGTAGGCGTGTCAAAGTTATCTTTGCGAATGAGTACAACTTAGGTGTTTCAATATAGCCCTTTATTATTCCAAAATCTTTATTAATAGAGAATTTATATGAATTTTGAGTAAAACGTTATATGGGAGGTGGGCGTAAAAGTGGGCGTGGCACATTGATTTTCCGTTACAAAAAAGCGTCTCACCAAAAAGCAAAGTGTGCAAAATTTCAGAGTCGTACATCTAATTTTGTTGCTTTTATGACGTTTTTGTTTTTAAATATACCGAAAAATACACTGTGCGGTGTAAATTTTCGTACATTTTGATCGATAACTCCTCTCCTAATGCATAGATTTCGATAATTTTCGGGAAAAAACATTGTTTTTACTCGAGAAATATATATTTGAAGTTTCATGAGCCTACATTAATGCGTTTGGACACAATTCCATTTTATTCGATGTTTGAAGGACACGGTTTTTTTGACCTACTCTTGCTTTTCGAGCTAAAACTCTCTTCCTAATATTCCGATTTAGCCCATTTTCAATACCAAACAAACCTTATCTATAAGAAAGACTCTGGCAAAATTTGAGCCCCCTAGCTTTTTCGGTGCGACCTCTATCGTGCTTTCAACAGACGGACAGACGGACGGACATAGCTAGATCGTCATCAAATCAAACCCTGATTCAGAATATATATACTTTATGGGGTCTAAAATGGATATTTCGATGTGTTACAAACGGAATGACAAAATGAATATACCCCCACCATTTTTTTGGTGGCGGGTATAAAAATTAATGCAATAGCATCAAAAATAATAGTAATAATAATAATAATAATAGTTTTGTAAGCAATTTTATGAAAGAAATTTCATTATGATAATACAGTTTCTGTATTATTTAACTTTGACAAAATGTATTTCCTTTGTGGGGGTATAGCACTACATCTGCTCCGATCGCAACCGTTTTTGGTTGTTATAAGTAAATTGTCGTCAAAAATTGCCTGTACAAAGTATCAACTAAATTTTGTTTAAAATTTCCTATATATTCTTTTTTTGTATGGGGGATTCCATGCCCCCTTCACCGATCCTAACAATTTTTTTCTTGAATAAAAAAATTGTTATCAAAGAAATTTGAAAAAATTTTAAAGGGCATAGCAGCTATACTATTCAAAATTTTTTGTAAATTTTGTTCAATTTATATGGGAGGTACCATGGCCTATGACCTTTCGGAGGATAGACCTAGAGCAGTGGGAAAAATTTTAGAAATTAAATAAGACGTTTCGAAGAAAACTTATACATGCAAACACACATTTCCCGTTAATTATATTAGTAAAGAAGTATAGATATGGAGCGTTTACTTAAGTACAATTAAAAAAATATATTAATTTTTCTTCTTACCTATTTTGACTGATGTCAATTCAAAAACAATACACCTATATTTGTGCTTCTATTATTTTTCAAATATTTTATTAAGGTTTTTGATGTTTTTCTATTTATTTTCTGTTAAATAAGGCAGAACAGTGGTTTAAAAATAATTTGTTTAGAAAATTTATTAACATGAGAGCCTTTATACTAATATTAATTAAAAAGATCATTCATCATAAATACAATAGAAACTTAAATAAAATAAAAACTAAAATATATCAAATATAAGCTTCTAATATACCAACAAAAATTTGTCTATTAACTATTTTAAATGTGTATTTACCTTTAGCTTTGGTATTCAGTTAGTAACTATAGGTAAGAATAGAAATTAGGATATTTTTTATACCCGCCACCAAAAAATGGTGGGGGTATATTCATTTTGTCATTCCGTTTGTAACACATCGAAATATCCAATTTAGATCCCCTAAAGTATATATATTCTAAATCGTGGTTTGATTTTATGACGATCTAGCTATGTCCGTCCGTCTGTCCGTCTGTTGAAAGCACGATAGAGGTCGCACCGAAAAAGCTAGGGGGCTCAAATTTTGCCACAATCTTTTTTATAGACAAGGTTTGAAAATGGGCTAAATCAGAATATTAGGAAGTGAGTTATAGCTCGTAATGCCAGAGTACGTCGAAAAAACCGTGTCCTTCGAACATCGAATAAAATGCAATTGTGTCCAAACGCAATAACGTACAGTCATGAAACTTCAAATATATATTTGTCGAGTCAAGACAATATCTCTTCCTCAAAATTGTTTAAATCTATGCATTACGAAATGAGTTATATATAAAAATGTACGAAAATTTATACCGCGCAGTGTATTTTTCAGTATATTTTAAATTGAAAACCTAATAAATCGGACAAAATTAGATGTACGATCCTGAAATTTTGCACACTTTGCGTTTCGCTAAGAGAAAATCAATGTGCCACGCCCACTTTTACGCCCATCTCCCATATAACGTTTTACCTAAAATTCATATAATTTCTCTATTAATAAAGATTTTGGAATAATAAAGAACTATATTGAAACACCTAAGTTGTACTCATTAGCAAAAACAACTTCGACACTCCTACTATAACGCCCACTTTTCACGTTATCTACCGTTAATGAAATTTAAAAGCTCATAAAACCGCCATAATTAGAGATATGATGATCGAATTTGCTACATGTATCCTTCTAATCTATGTAATTGTTGTGCCAAAAAGTTTAGGTGGCACAGCCACTTTAACGCCTACCTCCCATAAAACGGTTTATCTTAAATTCATGTAATTTCTCCATTGACAAAGTTTTTGGGAAAATAAAGGACTATATTGAAATATCTAAGTTGTATTTATTAGCAAAAGCTTTATTGACACTCCTACTTTAACGCCCACTTTTACTAAAAGACTGGACTTACGAAAACATTTTACTATCATATCGAAGTTATTAATGTTGTTTAAATTTTAAGGGCGGATGTTGATTTTAAATAAAACACAAATTATTTAAGAAATTATTATCATTTCTTTTGATAATGATAATATTTGTATGGTTCAATTATGTATTTAACAAAATATCGGCCAAATGGCCCCCCCCATCCTTGGCGTCACTCCTCTATCTGATGGTCCAAACTTTCAATGACAATGTTGATGCTCAATTGTTGGGCATGATGATGAGTCGAGGTTGACTGCTCTTTTGCCAGACTATCGCAAAAAACAGCAATAGTTTCCATTCAACGAACTAAGAAGAAATTTAAATATTTTTTACAATTCTCCCGATTGTGGACGAATTTGAACGATTATGTTGATCAAAAGAATTACGAACTGTACAAAATGCATTTTGATTTGAACGCCCATTTTTATAAAAAACCTGAATAACTTTAAAGCGTTGCTCATTTGCGTATCTTTCCACGGGTCAAATTGAGTAAGTTTGAGATTGAGAAATGTCAAATGAAATGCAAAAAACAAATTTAAAGACTAGGTGTAGTTTACCTTCAACATGGGCCCTTAAATTTTAACCACCCTCTATAAAGAAAGTGATACATACATGTTTTATTATAAAGAGATTATTCTATAGCGATTAACAAAATAATAAATATTGTGCTTTAAATGTACACAAAATTGGTGGTGGGTATAAAAGATTCGGCACAGCCGAATATAGTGCTCTTACTTGTTTTAGTTGAATTTAGGCTTATATTTCGTATTTTTAATATAAATAGTGGAATGCACAAAACAATTTTATTCGAACTGAGGATTGGCTTGCTTTAAGAACCAAACAACGAATTAAAGTCTATAGAGTGAAAGAATAATGAAGCCATATACAGTTATAATATTTGGCCTTCTGTTGACAATGGCTTTTGCTCGAACTTATGACAGGGATGATGGTGGTGATGGTAGTGGTGATGGCTTAGTTAGTAACGATTGCAATGAAAGATCTGCTAATTTAACAGCGATTACTCCAGAAGTCTCTTCTACTTCAAAGTTAACCAAAATTGAAGAACAAAAGCCTAGTTCCGGTAAAAAGTGCATAGAAAGACCAAATAAGCTTGCAGATCGTGTTTTAACAGATTTTCCCTCTAATTGGATGTTTAGTGTTATTTATAATATATTGTTTAAGTGGCAGTGGAGTAAAATTACTAAAGATATAGATCATTTGGTGGAAGACAATGGACGAGTGTATTGCTGATTTACCTAATTAGTAAAGATTTTACATAAACAATTGTCCTACTTTTGAATGCTACGCTATCGTATTGTACGTTTAATTATTGTTCGAAAAATAATACTAAAATAAAAATAAAATAAATACTTGCAAAGAAAAATTAGAAAAAAATGAGTTAAAACTGAAATTCGAAGTTGAAACGGATGGCTCTTGGACTTAGAAGTTATAAGTAGCTTGGCTTGGCCTCCATGTATGTTTTGTTCGTATTGGTTTATTCATTAGTTAAATATTGATCGTAATGGTCCATTTAATAGCTTAGTGATTTTTATTACATCAATAATTGTAATTCGTTAATAAATCATTATTATAATTTTTATTATACATGAATCGTTAAACAGTGAAAGATATACTACAATTGAATTTTTTTCTGCTGACATTCGGTACAATACCTTGAAGCAAAAAATTGCACAAGAGGATAAGTTCGCCTGAAAATTGAGTCTTGGTCTCGATCGGTTTCTCTGAGGATCTGCTTTTCAATATGCTCAAAATAAGTAGCTGTTCAATGGATACTTCATAAAACTTAAATTTGAAAAAAAAGGTTAGAGTGTTACATTCGGCCGTGCCGAATCTGATAATACCCTTCACCATCATGTACATAGGTATAATCTCACATCGTATCTTAACCTATATTTCATGTTTTATGGCTTTTTACCTTATTGTTTCCAACGCCATACTCGATTTTGAATTTTTACGTAGTTAAGTGTATTCAACTAGTCAAGCCCTTTAATTTGATACCAATATTGATGGGGTTAAAAAAATGTTATCCGCAATTTTTTTTAAGACGCCATCTTGGATTTTACATTTTAGAATAATTTACTGTATTCTACTGGTCAAGCCCTTTCACTTGATATCAATATTTAGGGGGTTGTAGAAGTTACATTTTAAAATACCAGATTTGAGCCATTTATAAATTTATTGTCCGCATTTTGTATTGTTCAAGTCAAGTCCTTTCAGATGATACCAATATTGATGCTTTCGGTTGTCTAGAAGCTAAAAAAAAATGATTTTCGTTTGAAAATTGTTGGAATATATATATTTCAAAAAAAAAAATTTTCCTTTAACTTTACCGATTAAAGCCCGATTTATCTAAAATTTTTCACGAATATTTCTATAGGCATATTATATCTATAAATAGTAACAAGGGTATCTATATATTATTCTATGACTGAAAACTTTTAATTTTGGTGGTAAAAATATGGGGAAAAACAGAGGCAATCGCGTTTATTTGCTCATAACTCAGAAATTTATAAGGCGATTTTTCTGAATTTCAATAGCGATTCATTTCCGGATATTTTCAAAAGATTGATACCATACAGAGATCTGAAGAACATATAGTTGCTTCTAAAAGTTGATTTCAACCTACACACGGATAGAAGGGCAGACGGACACACGGACAGGGCTTAATCGACTCCTCTGTTCAAAAGCTTTCAGAAAATATATACTTTATGGGGTCGGAAATGAAAATTGTAGAAATTACAAACGGAATGACAAAGCTATATATACCCTTGTGCACCACAGGTGAATGGTATAAAAATATCTAGCTTGATTGCTTTGTAATCATACTATTTTCGCACCTATTATTTAATGATTATTTGTAATTTTAAATGCTTTTGAATATGTTGTTATTTTTGTCATAACAATTTTTCTAAATCATAATATTTTTAAACGACAAACATTGAAATTTTTACGGAAAGTAAACATTTAATGAAACATTTAAAATTCAGTTGCTAAATACATAAAGAAAAAAAATTACTTTTGCTTGCTTTCGACAACCAAATATTGTTATAGAGAATATAATATGCCCGTCGTGATAATGTCGAAGCCATGGTTTTTCTTTGCGTGTAGAAACATAAATATATAAAGGTTGGCTAAATTTTAAGGACCAATTTTGAATGTGAACCGCCGCTAAACGTCAAGTTTTTTTCTGCATTGCATTTGAAATTTTTCAATTTCAGAATAACTCAATTAAAAAAATAACTCATGAAAAGATACACAATCGAGCAACGCGTTAAAGTTATCCTGGCTTATAAGGAAAATGGTCGTTCAAATCAGAATGCATTTTGTTTACTTTGTGTTTATTTTGGTCCACAGATTCGTTCAAATTCGTTTACAATCAGGAGAATTGTAAAAAATATTTAAATTTAACAAAACAGGTCTGTATGAAATGTGAAAATATCTGTGAACGCCTTCTTAGTTCGTTGAACGGAAAACATTGCTGTTTTTTACGATAGTTTGGCAAAATAGCAGTCAACCTCGACTCATCATCGTGCACAAAAATTAAACATCAAAATTGTCATTGAAAATTTGGGCCAACGGATGAAGGTGTACCGCCGAGGTTGTGGCCATTTGGCCGATATTTTGTTCCATACATAATTGAACCATACCAATATTATCATGAAATGACAATCATTTCCTAAATAATTTGTGCTTTATTTAAAATCAGCATCGGTCCTTCAAATTTAGCCACCCCTTAGTTCAGGTTGAAGAAATGTAGAATCAATTTCACCTTAAAATAGATAGAGGACAAATGCAATATTGGCAAATATTCTTCGGCTTTGTAATGTTGGCAGTAAAATAAGTGATAAACGACTACGATACGATGGTTAGTTTATATTAGGATTCCATTGAAGCTAATGAAGGCAGAACAAAAAAAGTGCTTTTTGACTGGCTGAAGTTTTTGAATTATTGGGGATAGCAAATTACTGGTCCATATTAAGGAAAAGGGTTAGTAGTAACGTGAATAAATTTTTTGTTATATAAGGATCTCATTAAATTTCTTATCAAAACGCTTTAGGGAACTTAAAACTCCTTAACTTTATTTTACACTCATTATTGAATTAAAGGAATTCCAAGATCCATAATCGAGTCAAAAATATTTAACTTAGAGCCATTTAGAAAGTAAACATTTAAAATTGGTTAATATCTGCAGAGACTCATAATTTTTATTTTGCTAAATTTGATTCCATACACACCAATTAAATAAATTATTCAAATCAGTTTGGACTAAAGAGCTGTCTTTATTATCTGTAATCCGTGATACCACAGAAATATAATTTCTAATCAGTACAAAATTTTGAAAGAATAAAGAACACTATATTGCAAAATCTTGGTTGAATGCATTAGCAAAATTTACTATGACATCCATCTTGAACGTATGTTATCATCTAATATTGATAAAATTAAAAGCTAATAAAACTGGCAAAATTTTAAATTTGGTCATTGCGGACATATGGTTAATATAACAAGTAAGAGCACTATATTCGGCTGTGCCGAATCTTTTATACCCACCACCAATTTTGTGTACATTTAAAGCACAATATTTATTATTTTGTTAATCGCTATAGAATAATCTCTTTATAATAAAATATGTATCACTTTTTCTTGTATTTCATTTGACATTTCTCAATCTTAGACTAACTCAATTTGAACCGTGTTAAAGATTTTTATAAAAATGGGCGTTCAAATCAAAATGCATTTTGTGCACTTCGTGATTCTTTTGGTCAACATAATCGTTCGAATTCGTCCACAATCGTGAGAATTGTAAAAAATATTTAAATGTCTGCAAAGCAGGTCTGTATGAAATGTGAAAACATCTGTGAATGCCATCTTAGTTCGTTGAATGGGAAACATTGCTGTTTTTCACGATAACGTGGCTAAAGAGCAAGCAACCTTGACTCATCATCGTGCCCAGCAATCGAGAATCAACAGTGTCATTGAAAATTTGGACTATCGGATCGTGGTGTGCCGCCTAGGTTGGGGGGTCATTTGGCCGATATCTTGTTCCATACATAATTGAAGCATACGAATATTATCATTATAAAAATAAATGATAATAATTTCATAATAATTTTATTCAAAATCAACATAGTCCCTTAAAATTAAACCACCCATTATAACTTCGGTATGCTAGTAATATGTTTTCGTAAATTTAGTCTTTCAATGAAAGTGGCCGTTAAAATACGCGTGTCAATAAAGTTTCTGCTAATAAACATAACTTAGATATTTCAATATAGTCCTTTAGTATTCCAAAATCTTTATTCATAGAGAATTTACATGAATTTAAGAGGAAGAAATTGAAGTTAAGGTTAAATTTTAAGGGCCACAGGGTGATTTAAAATATACATTCTCTGCATTTTTCTAAAACGGGAAATTTATTAGTAAGATTTTGATTTTTAAACTTCTATAACATTTTGCTTTTAAAAGATTTTCAAACGAAATAAGTTTTGTATAATTTTAAAATTTGTTAGCCATTAGCACATGAAAATAAATTGTTTATAATGTTTAGAGATAATTTTTTTTACTTAAGTCAAAGTTTTCCTAAATTCCCATTTTTAGTAGAGCATAACTTCAGGAGAACATAAGCATAAGTTGTTAGCATGCCATCTAGTAGTTGCTAGTAGAGTCATCTATCTTATCATCTTTATCTTATATTTAGCTACAGTACAATAAATGGCGCCGTGTAAGATGAATAAATGCTAATATATATGACTAATATATTTTTATAAAAATTTAAGGAAAAAAGTGTGCGTGGCACATCTATCTTCCGTTATAACGAAGACTTTGACCAAAAAGCCATGTTTGCAAAATTTCAGAATCGTACATATATACACTGTGCAGTATATATTTTCGTACATTTTTATCTATAACTCTTTTCCTAATTCATAGATTTAAGCGATTTTCAGGGAAAAATATTCTTTTGACTCGATAAATATATATTCGAAATTTCATGACTACGTCTATGCGTCTGGACACAATTCAAAAGTGAAAGTGGGCGTTATAGTAGGCGTGTCAAGGTTGTTTTTGCTAATGAGTACAACTTAGGTGTTTCAGTATAGTCCTTTATTATTCCAAAATCTTTATTAATAGAGAAATTATATGAATTTTAGGTAAAACGTTATATGGGAGGTGGGCGTAAAAGTGGGCGTGGCACCTTAATTTTCTGGCACAGTAATGATATTGCCTAGGGGGATATACGTAGCAAATTTGATCATCATACCTCTAATTTTGGCGGTTTTATGAGCTTTTAAATTTCATTAACGGTAGATAACATGAAAAGTGGGCGTTATAGTAGGCGTGTCAAAGTTATTTTTGCGAATGACTACAACTGAGGTGTTTCAAGATAGGCCTTTATTATTCCAAAATCTTTATTAATAGAGAAATTATATGAATTTTAGGTAAAACGTTATATGGGAGGTGGGCGTAAAAGTAGGCGTGGCACATTGATTTGCCGTTACAAGAAAGCGTGTCACCAAAAAGCAAAGTGTGCAAAATTTCAGAGTCGTACATCCAATTTTGTTGCTTTTATGACGTTTTTGTTTTTTGTTTTTAAATATACCGAAAAATACACTGTGCGGTATAAATTTTCGTACATTTTGATCGATAACTCCTCTCCTAATGCATAGATTTATACAATTGCCACGCCCACTTTTACGCCCACCTCCCATATAACGTTTCAACTAAAATTCATATAATTTCTCTACTAATAAAGATTTTGGAATAATAAAGGACTATATTGAAACATCTAAGTTGTACTCATTCGCAGAAATAACTTTGACACGCCTACTATAACGCCCACTTTCACTTTTGAATTGTGTCCAGACGCACAAACGTAGTCATGAAACTTCGAATATATATTTATCGAGTCAAAAGAATATTTTTCCCTGAAAATCGCTTAAATCTATGAATTAGGAAAAGAGTTATAGATAAAAATGTACGAAAATTTATACCGCGCAGTGTATATTTCAAATTTAAAACGTAATACAACTGACAAAACTATATGTACGATTATGAAATTTTGCAAACATGGCTTTTTGGTCAAAGTCTTCGTTATAACGGAAAATAGATGTGCCACGCACACTTTTTTCCTTAAATTTTTATAAAAATATATTAGTCATATATATTAGCATTTATTCATCTTACACTGCGCCATTTATTGTACTGTAGCTAAATATAAGATAAAGATGATAAGATAGATGACTCTACTAGCAACTACTAGATGGCATGCTAACAACTTATGCTTATGTTCTCCTGAAGTTATGCTCTATTAAAAATGGAAATTTAGGAAAATTTTAACATAAGTAAAAAAAAATTATCTCTAAATATTATAAACAATTTATTTTCATGTACTAATGGCTAACAAATTTTAAAATTATACAAAACTTATTTCGTTTGAAAATCTTTTAAAAGCAAAATGTTATAGAAGTTTAAAAATCAAAATCTTAACAATAAATAATTTAGAAAAATGCAGAGAATGTATATTTTAAATCACCCTGTGACCCTTAAAATTTAACCTTAAATTCACTTTCTTCCTCTTAAATTCATGTAAATTCTCTATGAATAAAGATTTTGGAATACTAAAGGACTATATTGAAATATCTAAGTTATGTTTATTAGCAGAAACTTTATTGACACGCGTATTTTAACGGCCACTTTTATTGAAAGACTAAATTTACGAAAACATTTACTAGCATACCGAAGTTATAATGGGTGGTTTTATTTTAAGGGACTATGTTGATTTTGAATAAAATTATTATGAAATTATTATCATTTATTTTTATAATGATAATATTTGTATGCTTCAATTATGTATGGAACAAAATATCGGCCAAATGGCCCCCCAACCTAGGCGGCACACCACGATCCGATAGTCCATATTTTCAATGACACTGTTGATGCTCGATTGTTGGGCACGATGATGAGTCGAGGTTGCTTGCTCTTTTGCCACGCTATCGTGAAAAACAGCAATGTTTCCCATTCAACGAACAAAGATGGCATTCACAGATGTTTTCACATTTCATACAGACCTGCTTTGCAGACATTTAAATATTTTTTACAATTCTCACGATTGTGGACGAATTCGAACGATTATGTTGACCAAAAGAATCACGAAGTGCACAAAATGCATTTTGATTTGAACGCCCATTTTTATAGAAATCTTTAATATTATAAGCGTTGCGTATCTTTCCACGGTTCAAATTGAGTTAGTCTGAGATTGAGAAATGTCAAATGAAATACAAAAAAAAGTTGAAGTTTAGATGTGGTTCACCATAAACATGGGCCCTTAAAATTTAACCACCCTCTACAAAGAAAGTGATACATATTTTATTATAAAGAGATTATTCTATAGCAATTAACAAAATAATAAATATTGTGCTTTAAATGTACACAAAATTGGTGGTGGGTATAAAAGATTCGCACAGCCGAATATAGTGCTCTTACTTGTTTTAACTACATCTAGCTACCGAGTCATACTCTTCAGTTTCCGTTAAAATACAATATTGTGGAAAACAAAATAAACAAAAAAATAAGTTTTGTAGTATCAAAGTGTTACACAAAATTGATTTTTAATATCAAATATTCGTCATAGTACTTATTTGTTCTTCAGTTAATTTCTCTTCTTCTAAATATTCTTTGCTTTTTATACCCCTCACCTGTGTTGCACAATGGTATATATAGCTTTGTCATTCCCTTTGTAATTTCTACAATTTTCATTTCCGACCATTTCCTGTCCGTCTGCCCGCCTGTTTGTGTGTTGGTTGAAATCAACTTTTAGAAGCAACTATATGTTCCTCAGATCTGTGTACTGTGTACAGATACTGGTTAGAGAAAACGTGGCATCGATTCCCAGCTGAGCGAAAAAAAATTTTTATTAATTTTTAAAAAATTTTATTTTTTTATTTTTTATTTAATATATTATTTATATATTTATTATTTTTTTTAAATTTTTTTTATTTTTTTTTATTTTTTTTTTATTTTTTTTTTTGTTTTATATATATTATATATATAATAATTTTTTTTAAAATTTTTTTTTTTAATTTTTTTTTAAATTTTTATATATAATATAAATTTTTATTTATAATTTTACAATGGGATGTTTTTATATGTATGTACGTATTTCATATGGGATGAATGGTGACACAAACTACTGTTATTGCATGACTACACGTTGTGAAGGGTATATAAGATTCGGCACGGCCGAATATAGCACTCTTACTTGTTTTCATATACACATATAGTTTTCAAAGAAAAAGTTTATAATCGATAAGAAATTTATTTTTTATAAATCTTTTGTATGTAAAGCAAATTCCTTTTTTTTTTAATTTAAGTCAAAAATTCTGGAAAAGTGCTCACCATTTTTTTTGTTTTTTAGGAACTCCCCTAATTAAGCAAAAAGTTTTCGAACCAACAACTAGAAAAAAAAAATATCATCATTGTTATCCTTAAAGGACAATAAATGTTATAGTCTTTGCTATTTTGTTCCCTGTTAACATTTTAGTATTAAGTTGTGGTGTTGGCCGGAAAAGGGATGTTTTAAACATAGAATTTCTGCCAACATTTTATTTTTAGATTTTCAACTTCCTCTAATATTAAATTGGTTTTGTTGGACATGTACTGTTTTTTAGTTTTTCTCCATCTAGATGAGTGCAGTGGGAATGCTAATGTCATTTTAGTTGCTAGCGAAGAACAATATTTGAAAATACCCTGGGCACACAATGTTTAAAGACAAAAACAAGGTACAAAAAATGGAAACGAAAGTATTGAAACTACATGGTTGTGTTTTCATTTTTGTTTTTCATGTTCTGAATTGCTGGTGCTTATTTTAAAAACCTGCACCTGTAGTTTTTGCTTCGTTGATCCCATGATAGGCTTTAAGTGTCACACGTACATTGTGGATGAAACTTCATTAGAATAACAAGCAATGATTTTCAAGTACTATGTCTTATCGAATTCGATAAACACACACACACATACATACAAGAGCAATATTAGAAATAAGGACGATGCTTTTTTTCGTGTTGTGTGTTTTTTTTCTCATTTACTGCCAAATTGTCTACTTGCTTTCCTTCTTAATAAGCTGCTTAAACAAAGGCATTGAGGTGTAATAAGTAGTACAAGAGCTGTGATATTTACATCTTAAATGAATATAGAAATAATTTTGCTACGGCGTTTCATTTGAGAATAGATGCAAGATAACCAAACTTAAATAAAATATATATATTCACACAAATAAGTGGAAGCGATAAAATAAACAAATTTAATGCGTTTTTTGTTTTCAAATACAGCGGTATCGATTAATTTGTCTCTCTTTATTTATGATAATTTGGTATAGGAGTTTATAATACTAGGATTATGGGATTATTTTTAATTTCATTACTATCTTTAAATTTATTTAAAAAAAAAATGGTTTCAAAGCAGCTGACTATGAATTCGCCTTGATGTTTTGATAAAAAGGGCTGTTAAATTTGTTTATCAATACATTCTTACGTTTTTCGTAAACAAAATTTAAAAGCAAAACTTTTAAAATATAAAGTATTTAAAATATGCAGAAAGTGTAATAAAAAAGTTAGGGGAACGATGGATTCAAAGAAAATTATATATGGGTAAGTGCAGAAAAGAAGCTGCAAAAACAGTAAAAGTAACAAGCTTAAATTTCAATTTATTCAATAGGATGTCGCATGGCTGAAAATTACAGAGATTTTCATAAGTAGAGATTAACAAAAAATCAGAAACAATGAAAATGAAGTCCCACACTAAAAGCCCCAATAAATTTTTTTTGTATTTATAATAGAAATAGGAAAAATTCAACATTTTCCATCACTTGTGCTTGCCGCCTAAGAGAAATGAACAGCTAAATGCCATTTGCTGCCATTTACCGAGTACACTTACCCGCCAATATAAAAAAAATATATATATTATCCCATTTTCTTTTATTTATAAAAAAATAATGACACAAAAAGTACAAAACAGTAAATATTTGCTTTCAAGTGCTTTAAAATCCATTCGCTGAAACCTTTCCAAAACAACTGTTAGATATCGGAGATGGAAAAGTATATAAGTACATAAAAATACTGGATGCATAAAATTGCCGACGAATTTCTGCATAATTACACTGTGCTAGTTGAAAAAACAGACAAGCCGGGCACCTAGCGTTTTAACATAATTCGGGTACGCTAAATCCAGTGGTGCTCTCGGTTTTTTAAGATTGGCTCTGGTTTTCGAGATATACCGTTATATCGAAAATGGAGGAGGTTGCACCACATATGTTCGCGTAACTCAAAAACGCTTTAGCTTATTGAACAAATTTAAAAAACCGAAATTCCGCTTATTCTTATAAATGGCGCTTATTCATTGATTCTTCCAAAAGTAGCTTAAAAGCAGTTTTGCTACATGTCACTAATTTATAATTTTTTTATACGCGTAGAACCCTAGCCTTAAATTTTGCACCTGCAGCGCCTGAGATACCCCTAAACGGGCCAAATGTATGACCAGCGCAACTTTATTTTTCATTCCCAACATTTGTTTCTAAGGCCTAGGATTCACTCCTAGGGGGATAAAATGTATGACCAACCTTCATTGTTTTTTGTTCTTAACATTTTCTTAAATTATACTTTCCCTTTATCACCATCCCTTAGGGGGGCTCCCATACAAATATTGCGTTTTATGAAATTCTTAAATTAATTAAAATTTGTCGACTTTTGTGAATAAAATCAAAAGTTGCAAACAGATTTTAATCATTTATGGTTTGTTTTGTTAGCAACTTTGTTTTTTATATGTTTGCAAAAAATTAGAAGCCTAGCTGCATTTTTTAATTTTTTATGAATTTTTAAAGAACAAAAATTTCGAAATTTTGATCAAAAAATTAATTTTTTTTTCAAAAAAAAACTTATTTTTCTAAAATGACTACGGATATTAGAAAGAAGTTTTACTTTTCTTAAAGGAAATTTTATTGCGGAATTTCGGTTTTTTAAGTTTTTGGAATAAGCTAAAGCGTTTTTGAGTTACGCGAACATATGTGGTGCAACCTCCTCCATTTTCGAAATAACGGTATATCTCGAAAACCAGAGCCAATCTTAAAAAACCGAGGGCACCACTGGATTTAGCGTAACCGAATTATGTTAAAACGCTAGGTGCCCAGCTTGTCACGAAAAAAAAGTGCCAATTTCATGCACAGTGTTATTAATTCGAATTTTGCTCACATTGACTTAATATTTCCGGATATACACACACACTAGAGTCAGGAGAGGCTGGCAGAAAGAGTAATTTTAGATGCAAATAATAGCAGAAATCACTCTTCGTTATAAACAGATCCTGTAAATGTTTCAGATCTTGCAAGTCTGGTATATATGCCATTGCAAACGTTGCTTTTGAAAGTTTCCAACTGTTTTTAGTATTGGAAATAAGTGCTTGTGTGGGATATGAAATTTTAGTGTATATTGTTTTTGTAGTATTACAAACTTTAGAATATATACTAGACTTGCAAGATCTGCAACATATGCAGGATCTGTTTGTAACGAAGGGTGAATTCCGCCAAAGGACTTGGTGTCATACAAGTCTATAGACACAGTTTGCGATATCAACAAAGCTGTATATTATCCAGCAGAGTTTTTAAACTCATTGGATTTGCCAGACATGCTTCCGAACCATTTGCAACTTCAGGTTAGATCTTTGGTTAAATTGGTACGTAATTTGTGCTGTGAAATGTCACGCTTTTTGTTATTATTTTTTTAATGTTAATGTTTTAACATTGTCCGGGTCAGCATTGATGTGCCAATTGAATTCAGACGGGTTTAATTTCCAACTCGATTGGCAATCGCAATAACAATCAATACGTCACAAGGCCAAACAATGTGTGTCTATGGCTTAGATTTGGGCACACTCTGTTTTTCCCACGGTCTAGTGGTTACATGTTGAATGTTCTCACGTGGGAAAAACATCCACTTTGTTTGTGTTGGCTAAAGATGTAGTCACTAAAAACATCGTACACTCCATTGCACTAAGAGAATGATAATTTAATCTTTTTTGAAATGTCATAAAAATACAACGTAATTAAAAATTTTAATTTAAAAAGATAATAATAGTACAATGAATTCAAAAGATTAATATTTACAATAAGTTATTTACATATTTCTTAATTGATTACCCTAATATTCTCTAGAAAACAATTTATATGGAATTACAATGTTTGACTAGTCAGCAAGAAATAATTGAATATATGAACACGACAATAGGAGGAATATAATAGAAATTGCACGTACAATAAACATAATTACTTTCTATTCTATTGATCAATTGATTAAGAAAAGAATTAAAAAATGTACTCGTTGCTTTGTGCTTATCTAGGTAAATCAATATTTACCAACTATCTATATAGAAGTTACGTTCGATACAAGTAGGCAAAAATCTTATTCGTATGCGTGCTTGATATCAAAATTACACAACTTGACCTAAGCTTATATGTATGCAGGTAATAGTTAGATTAGACTATATATTTGAAAACAATTACAAAGCCGGGATTAGTCCACAACTAAAAGTTAGCAAGATAAGTAGTTTTAAGAGACTTCAAACATAACGTTGAACTACGATAACTTAACGGTTCAGACTAGAACAAAATGTCGGCAGAGCAACTGTCAAAAAATTGTTCATGTTCTTTGATATGGAGAAAAAACGTATAAAGTGTATTTTGTTGATATTTTTATGTGTCATCTCTTTCTTTCATATTCAAAATGCCTTTTAATATCAGACATCGTTGTTCCAACAAATGATCTGACAACACAGTTTGAACAAGAACAAAGCATCGACAACAGCGGTCCACGCCAAGAAAATTTATGTGGGCACAAACAATTTTTCATTGTTTGAAAATAATATTTTATTTTACTTCCCATTAAATTATTTTTTTCGCAAATTTCAACTTTGCTATCGCAAAGGAAGGCACCTAAAAAGCGTAGAACCCTTTTTAAACACTCGTTTAATAGGTTCATCAATTATCTATGATATGCTTTTTAAATTTTTTGATTATCTTATTTGGATCGAAAGTTATGATTTTTGCAACGAAAAACCTTAAATGGTGCCTCTGTGCGCTCTTAAGAGTGTCACACAAACACAAGCACAATTAATTTTTTTCATACATAATATAGAATATTGATTTATGTTAAGTTTTACAAATCTATGACAGATCAGTTACAACCATGAAATAAATGGCATGTGTCAAACAAAGATTTTCAAACCGTATGGTAACTGTTACATTTTATAACCACATTCCAATAGTTGGAGTTTGAAGGACTGACATTTTTTAATAAGCCAGTATTACATTTATCTACACATTTCTTCTGTTGTCAAAAGCCATGACAATATTGGCAGCCTATTGTTATATTTGGAATGTGATATAATATCAAAATTTATCTGTCACAAATGTCACCTCCAAATGCTACAAATGTAAAATATTTTTCATTTTTTTTTTTCTTAAAAGATGTAATATATTTTTTTTGCGTTTTTAAATATAATTGTTAAATTTACAACACCCACTCTTGTTATATGCTACTGGTACTATTTTCGTTTTTACAGTTTTGTGTGGCTCTTGTTGGTATCTTTTATTAAAACGTTTTGTGTAACAATACAAATTGAATTCATATATTTTAGAAGTGTTTTATTGGATTAATAGAGAAATAGAAATCGAACGTTTTTTACAAAATCAAAATAAAAATAAAATTGGGAAAAGTAATTTTTTAGTATTGTTTCATTACCAAAATAAAAAATGTGTGTATAAATAGTTTTGTTGTGTTTTAGCTTCACTAAAATATAAATTAAAATTGTTCTAAATATGTACCTGCAGTACTCTACAATTGTCAATAAAGCTTGGATTTTTTTTATGTTTTTAAATAAACCTTAATTTTATAAAGAGTTCTTCGATAAGGGCTGCATATGTTTGTAGTTTTTCTAATATTTAAATTTTAATCAGGCTTGAGTTCATATTAACATTCTTTATTTTTACAATGAATTTTTAATTGTGATAAATGAAAGAATAAATCTGAAAAATTATATTTTTACCGACACTAGCCGAGTGGAATTCATTTTCGAAACCAGCTACGATTTCATCATCAGCACTCTCTGAATATAACTGTATGGGAACGGAAATGAAAATTGTAAAAATTACAAACGGAATGACAAAGCTATATATACCTTTGTGCACCACAGGTGAATATGTATATAAAACGTTTAGCTGCGTAAGCAAACCACATGAATGTAACAAAACAATAAACAAACATAGGAATGAGAGTTCATTCAAGTGTATTTGTATAAATTGTTTTAATTATATGGTTTAAAAAATAAAACAGAGAGAGAGTATTGTTTTGTTGATTTATATATATATATATATATTTTTGTTTAATTTGGTTCATAGCTTATAAGATTTACTTTAAAAATTACCAAGCAATATTTAAAAATAACAAAAAATTTTTAATTGCGACTAGCAAAGCACTCCAAGTTCAGCTAGTATTTTGTAATAACTACTACTTTATTGACAATAAGTTTATGGTATGGTTTTTATGCCAACGGAGTATGTTTGTTTTATTTTTCGTTGATACAAGGACATACTGCAATATAATACTTTTGGTTACACTGTAGCTAAATTTGACTGAAAATAAACAAACCACCATTCGCACATCGTAAAGTAATTTATTTACTAAACAAATATCTTATTAAAAACAATTAAAAATAATAGTGTACTGGTTTAAGTTTCATAGCGTTAAATGCTTAAACTGCTATGTAAAATGTATATTAACTGCCTGTTCAACGATGTCGAAAGAAAACCTAAGCGAAATTTCATTCGTACGAATATATTGAAAACAACAACAAAAACTAAAAATTTGTTTTTGTGTTCAACGTATTTATACGAATGAAATTGCGCTTGGGTTTTCTTTCGACATCGTTGAACAGGCAGTAAATTCTTTTCAGTGTGTGTGAGTTGGCTACACTCACCACTCTCTAAGAATAACTAGTACCTTAACTAGTGCACATTTATATACAAGTGGGCCTAATGTCGATAGTTCGATACATGAAAAAATAAGATACATGAAAAAATAAGAAATAAGTTATCATTTTAAGCTACTTGCACTAGATCAATTTTTCTGAAACTTTGCACACATATTGCGTTGTCATGACTATACAATTTCTTGATTAGGAAAGTGGGCAGTGCCACGCCCATAAGAAATAAGTTATCATTTTAAGCTACTTGCACTTGATAAATTTTTCTGAAACTTTGCACACATATTGAGTTGTCATGACTATACAATACAAAAAAGTTATAATTTTTAGCTTTTTGCACTTGATATTTAATTAAAATTCAGAATGCATTTTTATTCATTTAGTGGCGTACCAACGCGCGCCGGGATTTTCTAGAGCTCTATAATGTGAAATACAATGTTTTTAGTTTATTAGTTAGCAAATTTTTCGAATGTTTGTTAAAACCACTGCATCTTATCAAATAAATAAATTTTGAACTGTGATGTTACAACAGCCACAGAGAAACTCCTTAGTTGGCTTTTTAACACTAAAAATTTTAAACTTTTTTAAAGAAAGATCGATTGACAATTCTTATGTATATGTATTTGTTTGATTATAAATTTTGTTCATAAATTAAAAATTATATTGATGGTTACAAGTAGAAAGGCCCCAACTCGTATTTTTTATAACGTTTCTGTCTTGTCTCGTAAAGTTACAACTATATGAGTTAGTGCCTTTCCACTTCTGACTAACGAAATGCATGTGTATATGCTAACATTTTCAATTCAGCAGCTCGAACAGAATTTAATTTTTCAACAAATTAAAAAAAAACAAAAAATTTTAAACTTTGAAATAAAAAAGATTAAAGCCATTTTACTTAGAATTATTTTATACGGTACATATTTTGAAAACCAGATAAGAAAATTATTAGTAAAAAAAAAAAAACAGTTTGAGTATAAGAATATTAGCTAAAAAAGAAATAAATGCGTATATAAACTGGAGTGAGAATAAGTTTCTGAAAATGTTTTGCCTTTTTAGTGATTATTATTTGTCTTATTCTTGAGATTATTAAAAAAAAAACACCGTTACATAAGAAAGCAAAAAGCATTATGCAAATAAATATATTCACAAAGAGTATGGTGAAATGTGGTGTAAAATTGAAGAATAAAAGGAAAGTGAGCTTTTTAGTTTTTATCCATCAGACATTTTTCTGAAATTTGTAAGCATCACTGACTTCATTCCCTTACTGTATTACATACGTGAAAATGCTTAAATTATTTATATATGAAAGCAAACATTGTCTTCTGTACTGCTTATTGTTTTTTATATATCTTCCTTTACGCACTTTTTCAGCAGTGCATAAGAAGAAGGTATAAGTGCGCTGTTCCTAGTTGCTCTAGAATTTTTTCTTAAAAGAAGATTAAAGGATTTTTCATGTAACTCTTGGGCATACGCTATATAAAAATCTTAACTTCATAGTTAGCAAGTGCCGGGAATAAAAGCATAAGGTAGTTTCAGTCACCTTAAGATCTACTGGAGGGCATTAGTTTGTTATATAGTGCCAGGCAAGTTGACAGTGGTATGGAGGAATACACTTGTCTTTCCAGATAAAGTAGACTCTTTGAGAATGTAATCCGAAACGCATGACGTCCATAAATTCACTATTTGCCGTTTTGAAATAGTAACCTGTGGATATGATCGCTATGCAAGTGGCCCTTCATATGGTGATTATATTACTTAGTGTTGGTACATGGAAATCGAATTATAAGCTTCGCGCCGCCTTTATGAATATATATAATGAATTTTAGTTAATATTCTGAGTTATATGGGCTATTGCTTTTTAACTATATTCTTTTACAGAAGATTCTCCCTATCAATTCTTCTCTATATTACTCCTTGATAGTAGTTAAAGACAATTCTTTTATCATTTTTTTAACAAAAGCGTGTCATTTCGGTTACCAAGGAATTTTTTAGGCTAAAAAATCAGATATTAATAGGGAAGTAAGCTGGCTGAGATGCTATTGGATATTATATTTATATTTGTAGCTTTATTAAAACAACCTTTATTTAAAATATGAAATGACGGGTATCTCTAAAAAAAAATGCCTAGGCCTTATGTTGGCAACCAGTAACTCAAAAGTGCCAGGCGAACATATTGCGGAAGACTGATATTTTCACTAGTTTGTTGCTTTTTTCCTGCAAGACACTGGACAAACTGCTACTATTCAAATCAGCACAGACTGTTAATTATATGACAGACTTGACTGCCGATAGACAAACGTTGAGCAAAACAACTTGTGCAACTCCCTCGCTGATATCTCTTTGATCTGAATGAAGCACTTACACGACATCTTGCATTTTTGGGAATATACGCTAGAATATTAAATTTGCTTTTTAAATACTTTTATAGAAGTTATTACGATAAAGCGATTGTTTAGACTGTACAGATCTTCTTTATCGTTGGTTGTGCTTAGCGTAGCTAGAATTAAGTGTCTGAGTAAAAGTTTTATTCACGATATAACGAGTGTATCTCCAAATGATGTAAGGAGGAAGGATAAACTAATTTCTTCATGCAACATGCTGGTTCTAAATTATGTTCTCTGTACGAAGAAGGGAAATTTACATGCGACATTCCATATATCACAAAAGGATTATGTTATGGTTTTGGTTCCACATATGGTGGACTTCAAATCATCAGCCTGTTAATTCTATCCTAATCTAAGGTCTGCTAAAGTCCACATACTCAATATTTTTTCCACAAGAGTATAACAAATTTAGCAGCATAGTAATTAGAAGAGTCATAAAAAACAAGAACATTTTTATTGAAAAAAAATTTAAAATGTGTTGCAAAAAAATTGTAATAACGAAACAAATTTTGAGTTAAAGATTTTAAATTTTTTCAGTGTTATTTAAAAGAACAAAATAACAATGCGATAATACGTCGATATTTGGACTTAACAAGTTTAGATTATTCAGCAACTGAGCAACTAGGTATTTTAGTGTTGCCAAATGGTTTAAAGAAAGTTTTTCATATTAAATGCAAACAGAGAAGATTGCTGCTAAAATACTACAAAGAAACGTTTTCATAAAATATTTTTATGTATTTTTTATTTGTATCTAAAATAAAATTGTGTTGAAAACTAAACGACTTTTTAATTTTTTTTTTAAGTTTGGTGTTTACAAAATTCCCTTTTGAGCGCGAAGTTTAATCCGATTTCAAAGGCACACATTGCATGCGCCAACGAAAATCTAAGGAAAACGCACAAAAATTGAGTTCAGTAGCATGTCAGCACTTGACAAACTGTGCCCAATTATAGTTCTAAGATACTGAAATAAAAAGTAATATCAAAACATAAATACCTTTGACGGTATCAAAGATTTTCATTTCTCACATTTATCAGCCTTGTTTCTCAATGAAATATTTTTAATCCAAAGCTCTTAACACATAGACGACAGCAGACTTCACAACTTCACGGCTTCAAATACTGACAACTTCAAATGCTGCTCTGAAGTCAGCTTCATAATTATTTTGAAGACAGCAACAACATAATAATCAGCTGATGTGTATTATATCAATACAAATTTCAGGGATGCCGCATATATATTTTATAAAGAATAAAATTAAAGTTATTGATAAAAAATGTAATAATATCACGAAAAACTATAAAAACATATAAATTTATTTCTTTATTGTACTTTTGAAATTTTCTTTTATGTTTAATATTAAAAATAAGTTTTTGTTCTTATTTTTCCAATTTAATATATATAATGGCAACACTATATTTGTTTATTGCTGCCCGTCAAAATAGAAAATAGCCTACGTTGCCAGCAGCAGCAAATGCTGTTGTGCAGTCGTGCTGCTCTGCTGCCGTCAAAATAATCGTTTTCATTCAAACACACGAATTTTATTTTTGACATATTGCTGCTTGCTGTCTGCTGTCGTCTATGTGTTTAGAGCTTAATGTGTAAAAATATTTGTACAACCAAAAATATTTTGTTATTTTTCCTAATAGTTTTTGTTATCGAACATTTGAAAGAGAAAACATGTTATGTACAATGCAAATATGAACTTGAGTTATTTTTATGGATTTTTCAATTAATTTTGAAAAAAAATTAAAAAATAGCACCACTTCGTTTTCCACCGTGTTTAAATTTTAAAACTCTGACATAAGCCTAACAAAATCCAAACAAAAAAAAAATCTAAATATTTAAGACTGTAGATATAAGAATACGTGTGTGTTTATTGGTTGATAAGTGCGTGTAATTTTTGCCACCCATAAAAGGCGTGATTGACATTTTCTTTTCATGCATCTTTAATTTTGTTTTTCAAGGCTTATAAGAAATTCAACTAACTTTTTGTCAAAACAAATGAAGTAAGCTGATTGTTTTTATTATTACCACACTTGAATACCCACTTTCACACACCTTCATTGTGGCAAGACTTTCTCTTTAAACACATGTCTCCAAACAAACAGCAACTTGTGGAAAGGGAAACACACTCTCTTGCATACTTTTTTATTCCTTGGCAAATCCTAAGCTCACTTTGAATAAGTAATGTTCAAGTTTTATTTGCTTTGAAGCAACATTTTAAAACTTTTTCTTAAAGATTACTCATTTTTTTGTTTTTTTATTTTCTTACTTTATTTATTTCTTCTTCTCTTATGGCAATAACATATTAAAGAAACTTATCAAGACTTTAAATGAGAAAGTTTTAGGTTTTTTAAATTCTTTTTATAATAATTAAATGCAAATTCCAATACAGTTCAATTTATTCTCTTCGAAAAATTTTCGAACTTCGAACTTATAGGCAGGCCAAAAAGCTCTAATTTATTTTATTCCTTTGAATTTTATAAAAGCAAATCGAGAAACGCCTTGTTTATGTTGAGCCATTGATATAGAGTTATGCATATACGTATTGTATATAATTACATACATACAATCATATATTAATTAAAATATTTTTATATGCCAAGATGCTATTAACTATTTATTACCAGTTATTTTTTTGTTGTTGTTTTCTTTTTCTATACATTTAATCGTTTATAATGAATAGAAATAAGCATATGTGTGGCAAATGGGGCAGAATGGAAGAACTAAAGTTTGCTTTATCTAACTGACTAATGTAGCGTTAATATGGTATTAATGCTCTAACATTTCATACAGTTTCCTCAATAGTGTCACAAACTAAGGAATGTCTTTTAAACCAGATGATCCAGAACAGAAAGTAATTAAAAACAAGTAAAAGTTCTATATTCAGCCGTGCCGAATCTTATATACCCTTCACAACGTGTAGTCATGCAATAGCAATTGTTTGTATCACCATTCATCTCATATGATATACGTACACAGATAAAAAACATCCCATTGTAAAACAAGTAAGAGCACTATATTCGGCTGTGCCGAATCTTTTATACCCACCACCAATTTTGTGTACATTTAAAGCACAATATTTATTATTTTGTTAATCGCTATAGAATAATCTCTTTATAATAAAATATGTATCACTTTCTTTGTAGGGGGTGGTTAAATTTTAAGGGCCCATGTTGAAGGTGAACTACACCTAGTCTTTAAATTAGTTTTCTGCATTTCACTTGACATTTCTCAATCTCAGACTAAGTCAATTTGAACCGTGGAAAGATACGCAATCGAGCAACGCTTTTAAATATTAAAGATTTTTATAAAAATGTGCGTTCAAATCAAAATGTATTTTGTGCACTTCGTGATTCTTTTGGTCAACATAATCGTTCGAATTCCACAATCGTGAGAATTGTAAAAAATATTTAAATGTCTGCAAAGCAGGTCTGTATGAAATGTGAAAACATCTGTGAATGCCATCTTAGTTCGTTGAATGGGAAACATTGCTGTTTTACACGATAACGTGGCAAAAGAGCAAGCAACCTCGACTCATCATCGTGCCCAACAATCGAATATCAACAGTGTCATTGAAAATTTGGACTATCGGATCGTGGTGTGCCGCCTAGGTTGGGGAGCCATTTGGCCGATATTTTGTTCCATACATAGTTGAAGCATACAACTATTATCATTATAAAAATAAATGATAATAATTTCATAATAATTTTATTCAAAATCAACATAGTCCCTTAAAATAAAACCACCCATTATAACTTCGGTATGCTAGTAAAATGTTTTCGTAAATTTAGTCTTTCAATGAAAGTGGCCGTTAAAATACGCGTGTCAATAAAGTTTCTGCTAATAAACATAACTTAGATATTTCAATATAGTCCTTTAGTATTCCAAAATCTTTATTCATAGAGAATTTATATGAATTTAAGAGGAAGAAAGTGAATTTAAGGTTAAATTTTAAGGGTCACAGGGTGATTTAAAATATACATTCTCTGCATTTTTCTAAAACGGGAAATTTATTAGTAAGATTTTGATTTTTAAACTTCTATAACATTTTGCTTTTAAAAGATTTTCAAACGAAATAAGTTTTGTATAATTTTAAAATTTGTTAGCCATTAGTACACGAAAATAAATTGTTTATAATGTTTAGGGATAATATTTTTTGACTTAGTTCAAAATTTTCCAAAATTCTCATTTTTAATAGAGCATAACTTCAGGAGAACATAAGCATAAGGTGTTAGCATGCCATCTAGTAGTTGCTAGTAGAGTCGTTTATCTTATCATCTTTATCTTATATTTAGCTACAGTACAATAAATGGCGCAGTGTACGATGAATAAATGCTAATATATATGACTAATATATTTTTATAAAAATTTAAGGAAAAAAGTGTGCGTGGCACATCTATTTTCCGTTATAACGAAGACTTTGACCAAAAAGCCATGTTTGCAAAATTTCAGAATCGTACATATAGTTTTGTCGGTTTATTACGTTTTAAATTTGAAATATACACTGTGCGGTATACATTTTCGTACATTTTTATCTATAACTCTTTTCCTAATTCATAGATTTAAGCGATTTTCAGGGAAAAATATTCTTTTGACTCGATAAATATATATTCGAAGTTTCATGACTACGTTTATGCGTCTGGACACAATTCAAAAGTGAAAGTGGGCGTTATAGTAGGCGTGTCAAAGTTGTTTTTGCTAATGAGTACAACTTAGGTGTTTCAATATAGTCCTTTATTATTCCAAAATCTTTATTAATAGAGAAAATATATGAATTTTAGGTAAAACGTTATATGGAAGGTGGGCGTGGCACATTGATTTGCCGTTACAAGAAAGCGTGTCACCAAAAAGCAAAGTGTGCAAAATTTCAGAGTCGTACATCCAATTTTGTTGCTTTTATGACGTTTTTGTTTTTAAATATACCGAAAAATATACTGTGCGGTATAAATTTTCGTACATTTTGATCGATAACTGCTCTCCTAATGCATAGATTTAGACAATTTTCGGAGAGAAATATTGTCTTTACCCAGGAAATATATATTCGAAGTTTCATAAGTCTACATTAAGGCGTTTGGACACAATTCCATTTTATTCGATGTTCAAGGGACACGGTTTTTTCGACCTACTCTTGCTTTTCGAGCTATAACTCTCTTCCTAATATTCCGATTTAGCCCATTTTCAATACTAAACAAACCTTGTCTATAAGAAAGATTCTGGCAAAATTTGAGCCCCTAGATTTTTCGGTGCGACCTCTATCGTGCTTTCAACAGACGGACAGACGGACGGACATTGCTAGATCGTCATAAAATCAAACCACGATTTAAAATATATATACTTTATGGGGTCTAAAATGGATATTTCGATGTGTTACAAACGGATGACAAAATGAATATACCCCCACCATTTTTTTGGTGGCGGGTATAATTATAAATTGAGCTTATGTATGTTAAAAAGAAATTAAAAAGAAAAACAAAATATGAAGAAAAAAGTAAATTTTTGGCTCAGCTGGGATTCGATGCCACGTTCACTCTGACCAGTATTCCACGTTTGTATGCATGTGTTGTATGTTGTTGTTGTGGAGAAAAAAGAGGTGGTCGTGGTCCTTTCCTCATATGTCAGCTGTTTATATACCGATTTTTCCTATCTGCTCCCGGATATTTCCGATATTTTGAAATCTTACACGTGTCGAGGAGATGTTGGGCGGCTTCAAAAAGTTAATTTTAACATACACACGGATATACTGAATTGTAGATATTTCACACGGTGTGACAAACCTATATTGTATGCCTTTTTACACTTTTGTGGGAAGGGTAATAATATATTCTGAATACAAAGTGTTGTTGAGCAAAAAAAAGATGCCAAATCGTCGTTCACAAGTTATTGTGTTCTATGTGACAGACAAAACATATACCTATAGAATACAATAATTTAAGAACGACGAGATATTAATGATAAATCATTATTTTATATTAACGCTTAAAAGCAAATCAAATATATTATTGTTTCTTCCTGTAAACTTATTAAAATTCTTGCTAAGTTAAAGATACCCTTATGGGAAGTTTTATATAAATTTAAATTAAAATTTCCTTAAACATAATTGAAAAAAATGTTGCTATAGAAATTTTTAAAATTTCTTATTTATTATTTTTAGATGAAATTTTTTTAAAATAAATGATTAAACATTTCCCTTTACTAGAAAATGTTTAAAAAAATTTCAACATTAAAATAAAATAAAATAAAATAAAATAAAATTGTTAATAAATTAATTTCCCTTAATAAAATACTTCTCAGTAAGAATGCACTTTTCAGGTATAGCCTTAAATATTTATTTTAGTATTTATTCGTATTTTTAAACATGAATTTTTTTGCAAAAGAACAACACAATTCGTTTAATGCGTAATCAATAGAATGATCGACTAGGTTTTACAACCGGTGGAAAACGCGGTTTTTAGCCGACAGTTTTTTCCAAATGTTAATATATCGAATGTCGAATACACCGATTTTTTTATTCACAGAAGCCGGTTTTTTTTTCATTTTTAGTTTTATGTTCATTTATCTTTGTAATCAAACGTACCATACTATATTTATTACTAAAAAAATTTCCAAAAATCAGAAAATTTATTAAATACTCTTCATTAATATTGTAAGAAATTTATTTGTTGTTTCAAAAACAAATGTAAAATAAGAAAAATAATTTAATATTATTTGTTAATAATGGAGAGCAGGTATTTTATATGTTGCTGCGCTTATAAATTGCTGTGAATATAGCTTTTTCGTTAAGTTTTTTGACCAAATATTGCACTTTGATCTCATTTTTGAATTTCATAATATTTTGCTTCTACGAAATCTAGCGACTTGTACTAAAGACTACCCATAGCTTAACTAATATCTCTGATAACACATGACTTGTATACTAAAACAGTTTGGCACACAAACGGTCATTATTAAAACTTTCCTATAAAGTTAATGTTAATAAAAGGTAACTTTGACTACCGTGAGTAGTAAAGTGACTTTGTAATATTTTTCATTATTACAACCTCCTTGTAAAAAAGTTTTTTTTAATATGGCAGTACCAGAGCAAAACCGATTACTTTTAACAAATTAATTTAGTTCTTAAGAATTTTACAAAACGAAATAACATTTTTGATGATTTATTTACTGTTTTGTGTCACTAATAATTAAACAATTTAAACTTAAAATAAAACAAATTAAAAAGGTCGAAGTAAAAAAAAAAAAATATAAATCACAATTTTCGGTCACTTTTAGGTAAAAAGTGTCTGTCCTTTAACATCTTGATTTTAATTAACGACATTTTATAATAATGCCATTGAATTTGTGTCAACTATATATACCTATAGATGTATCTGCGTCATACGTATAAGAAAGAATTATATTTTATGTATTCGACCGGTTAACCGGTTTTTTCTAAATTTTCAAAAGAGCAACCGGTTTTTTCGAATAATCTATTACCCTAGTAATCAAACAAAGCCAACTCAGTGAAGATTAAAAAAAAATTATATTCTCCAATTCAGTGAATTTCTAGCTGAATGGCTTTATGAATATCCAGAACTGTAAAATTAGGGGCTCAGAAAATTCTTATACAATTCACGCGAAAAAAATACATTCACAACCATTACCTTTCTGATGAGGATTTTGGTCTTTATTTATAATGGGGCTGAAATTTCAGTGACTTTGAACGGCATTAATTAAAGGAACATGATAACGGAGTTCTTGTGACCTCAGCTGGACGAGAATATGCGGTTGCAGCAAGATGGCCTGCTGCGCCGTGAATGAAACAATTCATTTATTAAAAAAAAATTTTAAACAAAATAACTCGAGAAATTTTTATTTTAATTAGCCGCTAATACCATGCCTTTTAACGCCGCGTAAGTTTTTCTTTAGGGTTTTGTAAAATCCCTGGTTTATGGTAATAAATCAGAAGCGATTCCGAGACTTAACTCATCATCTTTGAAAGACATCTCGTTGACGAAGTCATGGAAAATTTAACGAAAAAAAATAATGGTCTATCAAAATATTAGAAAATGTAAAAAAAAAAATTTTTTCCTGCGGATTTTCTAAAAAATTTTAAACTTGTAGGATTTCTAGTAAACAGATTCTAATTTGGTAAAAAGTAAGACTTTATATTTCTAGAAAATTGTCATTAAATTTTTTATAAAAAAATTCTTTTTTTTTTAATAATTTTTCCATTGAAACAGAATTGCCACTAAAAAAAACACAAAAAATCACTTTTTTAACCATGTCCATGGGTTTCCCTTTTCCAAATTATTAAGAAATTCGTTTAAAAAATTTAGAAAAATATGTGCACATGTACATACATATATTTCAAATGTACAAGACTGCAAATCAAACCTCTTTTCGCAAAACTAATATCCGTACAAACGTCTGTCAGACATGTCACATAAAAGCATTAAAAGTCATAGAAAAACTTTATTAAACTACATAAAACTATTTTAAATTTTTCTTTCATATTGCGTTTTAACACAAAAGTTGGTTGTTAATACACATTTCTATGTAAAATAGAAATATAAAATATTTTAAATAGAAAAATTTTGGTTTTATGATGATGGTTTTTAGAAAACTTCCAGAGGAAAAAAAACTATGATTTAGTTGTGTATATATTTATTTTAGTTTTTCTTTTTGTGCTGGTATTCCTGTTAAACAATTTGGCATAAAGCCAAAAGTATGTACTACTGTACAGTCGAAAATAAAAAAAAAAAAAACTAATAACAACTACAAGTACAACTACAACAGTTTATGAAGTTTAAGCATCTGTGTGATTAGGCCAATTGTCTTATATAAATTAACTTTTAGTTGTGCAACGTTTATAAGCACTCATATTCGTACTAATATAAAATATACATAAATACGTATTTTTTACAACTAAAACAAACTATTACTTTTTTTTTTCTTTTGCTGTGATTATTTTTTAACTTTATTTATTTATTTTCAGGTTTCATGGGTACGTCATCGTGATATACATTTGTTGACAGTCGGTCGTTATACTTATACGTCAGATCAACGTTTTGAGGCAATGCACTCACCACATGCCGAAGATTGGACTTTACGTATACGTTATGCTCAGCGTAAAGATTCGGGGATATATGAGTGTCAGATATCGACAACACCGCCGATTGGTCATTCCGTTTATCTAAATATTGTGGGTAAGTTCTAAGATAACGTTTAAAAGAGTAACTGCTGGCTAATATTTTCTATGCAGTGTAGGCGAAAAGTCATCAATGGTTTTAAAAATTTTACAACTTTTTAATTAATATATGCAAGGCATATCCATAAGGTATATGCAACGGCGAATTGATACAACAAAGCAACTTTTCATGAGATGCTTTATGTCAAGGTCAATTCGTATATCAGGGATGGAAAAGTTGTTTTTACATATTAAATATAATAAAATTTTATTAAAAAAAGGATATAATTGTTTGAAACACATTATTAATGATGCAAAAGCAACAAATATACATAAATTAAGAACATTTATTATTAAAAATGTACACGTAAGTTAGTTGTTTAATACAGAATTTAAAATTACATTTTCCTTACCTGCATTAATAAGGCAAATTCAACCAATTTTGACATAAAGTCTCCCCATCAGCTGGGCTGATAATTTCACCTGTATGAATTCGCCTTGAATATATGGAAATGGAAATTTTTTTGCACTAAGTATGGAGAATAACGTCACTTAAGTGACACAGATTTAAGCTTCGTAATGATGTGCTAGTTTGAGAACATTTTCTGTTAGAACTTTCAATATTTATTAATGAAGCGCTCGATCTTTTGCAACTCCAAAGACAGCCGAGTGTTGAAAAATCAGGCGAAGGGCAAGGCCAGCTAATTAATAAAAGGTGATCAAATCTAAACGCATGACGTTAATTGTAAATAAAACAAACAGTTTTCAGATATTTATCTCAGTATTTTTCGCTATGACAGAAGGATCAACGAAAATTATGTGTGAAACAAAATATCGGTCACATGTTCATCACGGCTTAAGTGGAACCTTTCTATCCAAGGTTGGGATGGACAAAAAACATTGATGTTTTAAAAACACTCGATGTATTGTGTCGAAACATCGATATTATCCGATGTTTTTTTTGCTCCTAAACAATCGGAAAACATCGATGTTTTCCTTCGATGCATCGAAATGATAAATTGTATACGAACGTATAGATTGATATATAAACGTGTATACATATGTAGATGTGTTGGCATGACTCAAGTTTGTATATGTAAACGTGGTTAATATTATGCAAACAACTGATGAATAAGTTCGGGTCTGGCATCTTTACTCCCAACAAACAGCTTGATGACCAAGCGTAATTACAATTAAAGCTAACAAACTGTGCACAAGTTGAACAAAGGAAAATATTTTGCTGTGTGTTTCTAAACAGTATTAAAAAAAAGTATTGGGAAATGTAAAAAAAAAACTTAAAATTTTTCGAAAATATAATAATAATAAATAATAAAAAAAAAACAATCGATGTATAAAAAACATCGATGTATTTTATGAAATATCGATGCAATATCGATGTATGTTTGCGATGCATCGCGTCGAAAAAAACATCGATGCTTCTTTACAGTGTCCATCCCTAATCCAAGGGTCACTATTTTCAATGTTACTAGCACATAATTTAGGTTTAATATCGCTAATAAGACAAATTATCTCAAATATCACAAATCATATGATCGTGGCAGTCAATTTAAATCGCCATGACCTGAGATAATACGGCCATTGAATTTCCTATGCAAAATAGCCATTGTTTCTTTGGTTGAGTAGCAAGTCGCACCATCCCGTTGAAATCACATATTGTCCAGATCTATATTCTCAATTTTTGATCGCAAGAAGTCTATTATCATTTTGCTATAGCAAACACCATTCACGGTAACTGCTTGGCCGACCTTATTTTCGAAGAAATACAGCCCTATGATACCGTCAGCCCTTAAAATAGTCACACTTTGTGGATCATCGACTTTCCAACAGTTTCGGCTTGCAGGAACTTGTGCACAGTTATCCCGATTGACACATTTGACCAAAAAAAAAAAAAATCAAGAAGAACACGAAATGCCAAGGTAACGCTACTTGACATTAAGGAGTGGCTCACAACTATCATCGCGCATTATGGTTTGACCAGCGTTTATAATCCGAAAAAAAATATATTAACAAAAAATGTATTAAATGTGTAAACCCCATGGTGTTTTTTGACCCACCCTTTACAAATAGAAATGATAACCGTTTCCTTGCGTACCACTAAAGAAAGTCTAGATCGATTTTCGATTTTCGATCTTTTTAAATAATTTTTGTAGCTCAAGAATGGGTTTTCATGGAAGTTTTTCTTAAAATTTATTAAAGTCATGGCACCTCCTTTATAAAATTAAATTTTTTTCCGTAAACCCTTAAAACTCTAATACCTAGAGCCTTCAAAATTTGTGTGGGGTATTATATTGATAACTCACATAGTTAAGTATAAAACGAACTGGTAAATAACGGTAGGGGTGGAACCTTCTGTTTTATATCTAGAAAACAGTAAAATCAGTAGTATTTAAATTTGTGTGATTCATTTTTATCTCATTTGTCTTATAATAGTCAAAACTCCATAGGATTCAGCAGAGAAAACGTTTTTCAGGAAACATTAATGTTAGAGTTTTTAATCCTGGCATTTGAATAAAATTCATTAAAATAGTTATGAAGGATCAAATGAGGAAATGTTTCCCCATACAAAGAAAATATATTTATAATAAAAAATATGTGCCGAACTATAATTTTTATGGGCTTTTCATTTTGTGTAGTTGACTGTAATATTTGTTTCATTTTTTATACACAAAATCAAGAAAAAACCGAGCAGAGGACGTAGTTCCCCCCATAACAGAAAACACATTCGATGACATTTTTTTAAAAACTGTGATCTTTGTTGGTTTAAACTAAGTATGAATAATTATTTGGGGCAGTGTTACTCCTACTCGAATGAAATTATTGTGTTGTATAGGACATATAAAACGCATGCATTTAGAACACAAAAACCTAAGAACGATGAATTGTTGCATACCTAACATGTGGTAGCAGACGAAATTAAAATATATCTCCTAACAAACACAATGAAATTATCTTGTTGGCACTAGTTAAGCAGTGCGAGTTTTGCTGGTATGAAAATTAAATTAAGTTGACTCAATTTTAATATATTTTGAAAAAATTAAAAAAGTTGTGACTTCTTTTACTCATTCGGAATAACATATTTTAACTCACGATCTAGTTATGAAAGACTTAAGATGTTCTTTTATATAATTTTTGGCTGAGCACATATATTAAATACTTACATAGAGAAATTAATAAAAAAAACTCATAAATGCTGTGAAAAAAATAAATTATTCATAAATTATTCTGGAAGAGTGTTATGCTAAATATAAAACTTTATTTATTGTTTCCTTTATTAATTATTAACAGCAAAACTTTTCTTTTCTATATTTTTCCAATAATTATTCTTACCAACTTCATACAATTAATACAAAAGTCCCTATTTTATTAAAGATTTACCGCTGAAATTCGTTTCTTTTATCAGTTGTTTTAAATATGCCTGATGATCTATGTGTGCAAAACAAAAATAATTTTTTCACTCTTTCATGAGATTTTAACTCTTGTCATGTTTTTAGCCAAAATAACTGCATGGAACGTATTACTCACTGGAACTAAAATAAAAGACATTCACAATAAAAATCCGTTTTTCCTTTTGAAAAATATATAGCAAAATCATAGAGAATGTCGGGTTGCAAAAAACAAACTCACAACTAAATGTTGTGGTGATTTATTAAGCGTAGAAAATTGCTTACGTGAGTCCCGTCAAAAGCAATCTTAACAAATAAAAAAAAAAAAATAACATGATGGTGTCAGAGCAAAATGAAACAAAAACGAATAATGCCAAAGACTACTACATGACCAAATAAAAAAGGCATAGTGTATAAATAACCTTTCAAAACAGTAGTTCCCAACCATTTAGGAATCCAAAATGGGCTGGAGTTGTAATAAATTCTGTAGTCGAAGAAAATTTTAAATACCTTTTAATTTACTGTAGACAATTTTTCAAAATAGGTAAGAGGACCTTATTCGGCAGTGTTGTATCTGATAATATTCTTCTCCATCATGTATGTAGGTATAGTAACCACATCGTATCTTAGCCTAGATTATATTTTGTTTTATTATTTCTGTTGCAATTTTTTATTTTGAATTTTTACAAAATTGGTTGTATTCTACTAGTCAATCCCTTTTATTTAATATGCATATCGATGGGGTTGACAAAAAATATACTATCCGCCATTTTGTTAGAGCGCCATCTTGGACTTTACCTTTTTTATAGTTTACTGCATTCTACTGATCAAGCCCTTTCATTCGATACCCATATTGAGGGCGTTTAAGGGGCATAGCCGTAATAAGTATTTGGACCCATATATATTATTGCGGACGCCATTTTGGATTTTAAATTGTCCATTACTTACTGCATTCAACTGGCTAAGTCATTCGTTTCGTTTCTTAGTTTCTTGGGTCTTAATTTTTTTAGTATCCTATATTTTACTAGTCATTCTATAGGGATTCTTTTCATCGTTGATATAGGTCATATCTTTCCTCCGCGTTGTATAAAAGCTGAAAAAATCGATGTTTTTTTTTTGTAAATTTCAGGAAAAATACTGAAGCTTTTATATCACAGTTAGCTTCAAACCGATTTGTGAGTTTTTCTTTGCTCTAATTTTTGAGACTACGGCTTGTATTTTGGTTTCTCTAATCAGAAGCTTTCATAACATGACATATTAAAAAAAATATATATATGTTTTTCAAAATAATTTTTTGCCTATAACTTTGTTGGTTAATAATCGATTTACAAAAAAAAATTAAGAATACCTCTAGAGGCAATTCGTACCTATAATTAGTAACAAACTTTTCTATAAGTTAATCTAAGGCTGGGAAATTTTGGTTTTTGTGGAATATATGGCAGGCTTGTTCATTTGCTTATATCTCAGAAGGTTTTGGGGCAATTGTGTGAATTTTAATAGCGATTTATTTGCCATTCATTCATTTGACAAAGATTGGTAACACATACATATCGGAGTAGTATGTGGGGTCTTCTTAACGTTAATTTCAACCAACACACAGATGGATAAAAGGACAGTCAGACATGACTTAATCAATTCCCCTAGTCAAAAGCTTTGAGAAATTTTATGCCTTATGGGGTCGAAAATTAGTATTATAGGAATTACAAACGAAATGAAAAAGCTATATATCGTCGGTCTCATGTAGAAAGGCCCTTACTCAAATAATTATAATTTTACAGGAGAAGGTAAAAACGCAACAGAAACTGTATTGTCATAATGAAATTTCTTTCGAAGAATTGCTTATAAAACTGTTATTTTTTAAGCTATGGCATGACTTCTTTTGTTGAGCTGTATTTGTGTGAAATGTATTGCAATCTTTGAAAAACTCACTATCGTAAAAATTACGAGTTAGGGTCTTTCGACATGAGACCATCGATATAACCTCATACAACATAATCTAAATAATATAAACATGTTAAGTTCAAATATCGACGTATTATCGTATTGTTATTTTGTTCTTATATATGAACCAGCATGCGTTGTTCTTTTAATTTACACTAAAAAAAATTTAAAATGTTGAACTCAAAACTTGTTTCGTTATTACAACTTTTTTGTAACACATCCTACTTCCTACTAATATAATAAATGTGAATGTTTGGATGTTTGGATATTTGTTACTCAATCACGCAAAAACGGCTGAACGGAACTAAATGAAATTCGGCACATAGATAGATAAAAACCTAGATTAATCCATAGGCTACTTTTTATCGCGATAATAACGCAAAGTCGTTGGCAAACTCATCATAACACATCCTAAACGGGTTGTTTGTATTGTAAATATTTTTATTTTTGTTGTTAATACTAAGTCTACCTTTTATCCCGATAACTACGCAGACGAAAATATATTGTTTTAATTTGGTGATTTAAGGAAAAAAGATCTTAAGTCCAAATCTGCAGTTTTTTTTAACACCAAAATAAATTTCAATATTTTTAATTTTTCTAAAGGGCAAATTATTATGATTAGAATAAATTGTGCTCGATTTGGGCCAATGATAGCAAATTAATGAGAGAAGAATTGATTTGAACTCCATTAAAAATATATTTGTTGACTTAATAACTTTTTATCTAACTGCAAACATTGCTATTGTGCTATTTGGCTTCGAGAGTTATTTAAAAAGATAATTAAGCTGGCAAAAGGTAAGAGAAATAGCAAGCTATTATTAGCGGTAAAGTCGTTGCCTCTATATGTCTTTAAATTTAAATTTCTATTTTTTTTCCCAAAAACCTTTGGTGAATTAGCCCTTTTATTTATATATCTATATGAAGGCCTTTAATAAAAATACGTTTTTTTCTTAATTTTAATGCCTGATGTTTAATCGTCTAGTACCGAAACTACTGTCTCATTTATTTTTTAAAATGTGCTGACAGTCTATTCTTCAATTTGTCAAAAATCATATCACTCGCCAGTGTCACTGTATGGTACTGCAAAAAAGAGTGGCCGCTTCTCATGATGTGTCCACTATCACCAATTCGCATATATATTAAGATCTTGTTTTATAAAAGTATTGCAAAATATAAAACACTCGAATTTCAAATAATTTCTATTATTTCTGAACCTTAAATATGTTTCGCAAATAAAGTTTGTGTTATTCTGTTTTAAGTAAAGACTCTATATTTATGAAACTGTGTGTGTGTGGTTTTCAATGATTTTTTTTTGTAGTAACCAGAATGGCACGAGTGCAAGTATTTACGCAAAACCATAAACTGTAAATGATGCTCAAGGGAATCATCAAATTTTGCAAGTGTTTTGCAGCCAAAAATGGAGGAAATAAACCTACAACTAAAACATGCTAAAACTAAGAATAAAGTTAAAACAACTGAAAGACAAACACAAAAAAAAACACAAATAAAAAGTGTACTCACGCACGCACACACACATGAAAACATAAAATACTTCTTCATACGGCTTCAAGAAAAATGACCAGGAGTTAAAGGAGGTTCTGAAAGGAGGACATGTAGCATTTGTACCCTGTGGTAGAAATGTAAACATAATTTAAGAAAATATCATGTTACATATTGCAATTATACTTAAATGATTACATTTACCTTCACGTTTCTACTCCATTTTTTTTTCTTTCTGAAGAAAAAACAAGTGTTTTGTTTAGTTTTGTCTTTTTTGCCTGCAATATTGTTATAATGGGCAGATCTGACCATTCAAAACATATACACACATCTCTTCTTTATACACTCATTCCTATCATTGTCATCATTTTCAGACATGAACACATGCACGCCTACATTGTACTCAGGGTGATTCCTTAACATCACTGCTGTTTGATGGGTCGGTTGGTATTTGTATTTATTTTGTATGATGACCACGATAAGCTCCATAAGGGAAACATTAAATTTATTTGAAAAACATGAACATTTGAAATAATGTTTAAATTTAAGTATGTATGTGATGTATATGTTGTATTGTTTTTGTTGTTTGGGTTGATTTGAGTCTACTATGTTTTATGGTTTTTATGTTAGATTGAGAAAATTTATTACGTAACAAGTTTTCAATTTATGAATTTTTAACAAACTTGACTTTAAGAGTAAAGAATTTGGTATCATAAAAACAAAAATTATAAATATTATTTGAGTAAAGCAGTTTAAAACATGTCTTATCAATGCAAGAGTAATAAAATGACAATAAGAAATCTACTATAAAAAAGTTTTGTTTTACCAGCATAATAAAGGGTGGTTAAATTTTAAGGGCCGATGCTGATTTTGAATAAAGCATAATTATTTAGGAAATTATTGTCATTTCTATGATAATATTGGTATAGTTCACATATGTCTGAAACAAAAAATCGGCCAAATGACCGCTGCGTCCTCTGCAGCACACCTCCATCCGTTAGTCCAAATTTTCAATGAAAATGTTGATGTTCAATTGTTGGGCACGATGATGGGTCGAGGTTGACTGCTATTTTGCCACACTATTACGAAAAACATCCCATTCAACGAACTAAGATGACATTCACAGATGATTTCACATTTCATACAGAACTGTTTTGCTGATGCGACTGTTAATTTCTCAAGTGTTTAAGAAGATTCTACTACATTTTAACCGTTTACTTCTAAAATTTTAAACAAAATATGGAAAGTTAATAATTTACCCTAAACATTTTTACTTAGTAAGAGACCTAGTTTCTTAGTTTCAAGCGATTTTAAGGTCATATTTAGCGGCGTTTGTTGAAAAAAGTTCATATCACCGCGAAGAACTAATAACGAATTGTTTCTTCACAGGACGAGATTAGGACATTAAAATGTCGACAATATGCTTCTTGCATTAAAACAATTGGTCGCTGATTTGAATAATAAAATTCGTTTATTCTGGTTCTTTGTTCATTTGTAAATCTCTCCACTATTTACTCTCCAGGTGTTTTTTCTATAATCTGAAAAAAAATTAAAAAATATGTATATAAATATAAAAGTTATTACATATTGAAACCCCATTTTGACCTTTGACCCATTCTGTTTTTACGGTAAAGACTGTGTTCGTGTGATTAGATGATAATCCTGACTTTCATTATACCCTTCTGGTGATTCCTAACTGACTTTCCATTACCCTTAAAAATAGTAAAATTTGTAAGAATTTAATCGATTTTTTATTAATTCCGGTGTGCCTTATTAAAATCAAACTTATGAATTATGTAGTTCATGAACAAGCTAGTTTAATTTAATTTTAATTCAATTAGGATATTAATTTAATACAAATTGGAAATATAAAACAAAATCAAGTATACATATTTATATACGAATTTAACTAGTGTTACATGTCTTTTTGTTCCTTTTTACACACCCAGAAAACAGAAAATCACATTCATTGCCAATCGAATAGTTCAGTTCCTGCAATCGAATAGTTCAGTTCCTGCAATCGAACTTTTCATTTGTGATTTTAAAATTTCTATTCTAAGAATCATAATTTATTAATTATATACCGAAACGAAATTCTGTAGATATAATCGTAAAATTCTACTATCACAACTAAATTATGCGATTGGCAACAATTGCGGTAGTCACAACCGATACTGTTTACTCTGTGCACTTTTACTCGCAACAGTAAATAACTGACTTAAAATTTATTAATATTTTTAATTAAAAATTAGTCTTTGCTGGCTATTCTTATCTTTGTTTTTTCATTAATTTTTTTTTTATCTTTTCCTTGCATATACAAATAATTATTATATTTTTCTCTTTCTAAAACTTGTGCATAAAAGTTAAGTTGGTAGTTCAGCACAAAACAATCAGTTAAAATAAAAGAATAATTGAACTCAATAAACGGACAAGTCATAGGTTAGGTTAGGTTGAAAAGGAGGGGTATAAAAGCCCAAACCCATGACTGGTATGCACTTATGCCCAGTTGGCATGTAGTGCGCTCCATATGGAAAACGGAATTCCCAAACAAAAACCATAAACATATTTTCCCAAAAATAGTGTACTAGTCCAAGAACCCAGTCCCCTCAATGTAACGCCTTATTGATCTCCAGTTCGAGTTCCCCAGGTATTCCAAGTTTGGCATAGTATCCACTGTAAAATTTTCGCGCCTAATATGCCCAAACGCAGGACAATGAAAGAGGTAGTGTACCAAAGTCTCATCCTCTTCCTTGCATGCTCTACATGTTGTCTCCTCAGATAATCTCATGCGAGCTAGATGAGTTCTCAACTCCGTATGACCTGTAATTACACTGGACGGACAAGTCATAGTTAAACTATAAATTAAAATAACCGGTCACTTAAATCAACCATTAGGCACAAGTCTATAAACACACTTCTTCTATAAACAGACTTCTTGTGACAAATTCAATTTATTCATTTAAAATGAATTAAAAGTTCAAAATTAAACATGTTAAGCATGACTATCATAAATTTTACGATCTGAAAAAATTCAGAACAAAAATGTTTGTTCTCATAGATTTTAATTGAAATAAATTAAGTAATAAAATGAATTTTCTTTACAAATTGTCTAAATATTGCACTTTTTTTCATCCAAGCAAAGTCACCATTAATTTTTTCAAAACTTTAAAGTTCGGAAATTTTCACAAGACTTTTAATCATAATACCAATTGTTTTTCTAGTTTGGATAGAAATTTTATTGACAATTTAATTAAATTATAGTACATGCATGTATTGATCAGGACAGTAATGTAATGACTACAAAGAGAAAACAGTATAAGTTGTGAACAACAAAGCTGTCGCCAAACGTATAGGTTATGGTATGAACAGAATTTCGTTTCGGAATATCAGTATAAAGTCAGGACTAAGAAATATTGATTCTTGCTCAAAAGAAAATTTCGGTTGCATGAATCAAACCATTCGATTGGTAATGAATGAATGTTTTCTGGGTATAGAGTCTGGCATGCTTTTTATTTATTTTTTTGAATTTTTAATACTGTATTTAGATTTCAAGGCTCAGGTTTTTTAAATTGACCACAATATTTAATAATTCGTTTAATAGTGGTTCAAAATTGTGGAATCAAAAAAACGTTACAACCTCAAACACGATTGGAAATCATGACACAATTGTACTTTTTTTGGTACATTTTTGAGCTTGATGGTACCGTGGTACTACCGCAAGATACCTGGTACAATTTAAAAATTTGTCCATATTCTCTTTAATTTTGTTTGTGTGTGTGTTTTATTTTATGCTATCAGCTTTTCTGTTTTAGTTGCAATGCTGTTGTAAAAGCTAATTCATGTACCAGGTGGTGTCAAGTTTTCAACAACAAAATCTGCCTAGTACTTTATATCAAACTTCTTACAAAAATCACCTGTTTATTTGGCACCACCTGGTACATGAATTCGACTTGGCTGTTGTTATATGTATTTTATTTAACTTATGATTTCATTGTATTCTGAATTTTTATGAACATTTTTGTAAAGTTTTTGTTTTTATTAATAAATATTTTAAAAAATGGTACCGTAATGGCCTAAAAGGTACATTTTGTTTTCATACTTGGTACAAAATCATAAAAGCCATTTTCCTTCCCTGACCTCAAATTTCGCCTTTGTTACTTAAAGAGATTTCTCTTCATAGCTTAAAATATTCATACGAATACTATTTAGTTTAATTTTACTCTTAATTGTATGTATATTTTCATTCATTAAGATGAAAGTGAAAATGATTTATTTTTATTTAATTTGCTTATACAGCACTGAATTTAGCTGCGATAATTTTTATTTTTTTAATTTGAATAATGCTTAGCTTTTTTTATTTTATACTTAAATTTTTTCTTCTTCTTCTTTTCCAACACATTTATGATATTACTATGAAAAGTATATTTGCAAATGATATTTTCCAATTTTTCAACAACCTCTGCTATAAACTGCATAAATTACCTATTAAAAAGTTATTTTACCAAAAAAAAAAACCAGAAACATTTTGTATAATTTTATTTAAAGAAAAAGAAAAAAAAATCCAACAACATTCCAATTTTATATGAGTTTTTATTGCGAATCAGAAGGAAACCAGAAACAGAAACAAACAATACTAACAATAAAATCGTCATTACCAATATCAGCAACACATTTTTCCACTTTATACCAACAATAATAACAAGCAATCAAACAAGGTAATTTTATTTTTTATATCCTTTTTCCTGAATTTTTATTAATTTTTGGGAAGTAATAAGCAGAAGTAATGAATTGTATAACAAATAAACTTATGATAGACAAAGAAAGAGAAGTTCGTATTTATGTTCAACTTATTGTACTCTAAAAAATGTAATCGTGGGATCGTTACTTAAATTAAAAATATTTGTTATTAGTAATTTTCGTTACAGATTTTTGTTATCACAATTTCGATAACTGTAATAAATACTAAATTGATTAAAGAACAAAAGTAATATAGAAAGTTTTTCTACTATCAAAAAAAAAAAATTATTGATTTGAATAGTAATAGCAGTTACTTGTACATAAATAACTGACAATTGAAAAGGATAATTTACTAAACAATCCCATATAAAACTTATTACACCCTTCAGCTGTAGTGCCAAGAATATTTATAGCTTTCTAATTCTGTTTGTAATTTCTACATAATATCTAATATCCGATCTCATAAACTGAGTGAATCAAGCATATTGCATAGACCATATTGCACAGATCTGTGTAAGGTAAAAATAGTTTGGAAATATTAGGAAATGAATTGCTGTTGAAAACCAGCACAAGCTTCTCATAATTTTTTCGATGTATAAGCAAAGAAACATGGCTGCCTCTGTTTTTGTTTTGCATATTTTCACCACAAAAATTAATATATTTCAGCGTAGGATAATTAATCTACTAATTCTTGTAATGTGGCTATTACAACCGAGAAGAACGGACAATTAAGGAAAGCTTATAGATATGATATCTTCGTAAATTATGTCAGACAATCGATCACTAATCGTAAAATTAAAAGAAAATAGTATTGATAACATATGTTTATATATAGTTTTGATGTCTATTAAGTTTCTCAGTCTCCTAAATAATTTTTCAACACGCTTCTGACACCAAAATACTCGTATAAACTGTACCAATGCCTGAGAAAATCCAACGAATCGGTTTAAAAAAAAATGTTCAAACGAAAATCCCTTTTTTAGATGCAAGACAACAGATATGGTTAGTATGAGCATTTAATACAACATATGACTAACAGAATGAAATATATAAAAAAATTTAAATCCATGATGGTTGCCAATACAAAATGGCGTACAGTAACTTTATATATGTGTCAAGTCTAATATTTAAAAATGTACCCATTTCAAACTACTCAATGTTGAAAAACATGGCCAACATGATGTACGAAAATATTGCGAGTAATTTTTTTTTTAATTACAGCACTATAAAGCACTCTTAAACAAAAATCATACAACTTGGAAAAATTTGTTTTATTGGTTATATCTTGTCTTCTCTTTTGTGCGGAGAACTCGACCTTTAAACAGAACAAAAAAGTTCTCAATATCCATAAAATTGTTTCAATAAAACGATAATTTTATATAAGAAATAGTTGAACAGGACTTCGTTCATGTGGCCGAAGCCATTGTGTTGTTTGTGGTACATTTTTAAATTACCACGCAGCATGTATTCTATATTTAAGCAATAACATGTCAAAGTTCTTACATGCTTTGAATTTATTAGTGTAGAGAATTGACTTAACCAAAGCCCAAAGGACAAGTGAGTGCGCTTTAGTCGGCTATGTCTAATCTTATTTAACCTTTAAACAGTTTGTACCATCATGTACATGTATATATTAGTATGTAAGTATTAGAGACCGTTAGCTTTTGTTGTTGTTTTATCTATATTAACTTATATTTATATGGGTTAAGAGTATATATTTACTTTATGGGGTCGCTAATGATAACTACAGAAATTATTTTGTCTCAGTAATTTATATGGCAATTTTGTTACTTATCACCACTGAGAGTTGTAAGACAATTACTCACAAATATATTGTACGATTGTGATCAAAACTTATTTGGAAAATCGTTATGTTTTAATGGCATTTTTTTGTAATTAACAAACATTTTAAGAAGTACCATAGGAGCTTCAAAATCTGACTTTGTTTGGGTAACAAACAGAGGCTCGTAGTGTGCCCACATATATGATTTTCAACTGCTCGAAGGCATATCTGATAAATTGTTACTATACAAGAGTATGAAGTACACATGAGGGCTTCAAAAACTTGATTTTAACATTTACATGGACAGGCGAACAAAAGAACATAATGACGTAGATAATTTATTTATTATTTATATTATATATTCTTTAAAGCATCGCAAATGAATGTTATTGAAATAACACTCCCGTGTAAAGGTAATAAGGACATCTAATGCCGTCATAAAACATACAAGTTGATAAGTAAAGTTGTGTAATTTATGAGGGGCATACTAGATTAATATATTCAAAACGATTTTCATAATATGAACTATCTAGTGCCTTGGTTCTCTTAACAATCTGAAACTAAAAAAGATCCTAATTATATGAAGAGCATTCCCTATGCTGCCTAGATTTGAGATAATGCTCTTTTGAAAGCTTTGAGAGCTGCATGGCTATCCGCGTTCAGAGTAACCTCTCCACCTCTTAGACAATATTCCGTTATAAGAACCGTTGCTCTATAGGTGGCCACTATCTCTGCTTGGAACACGAACATGTTTTTTCCCATTATATAAGCACCTAGGTCTGTACTTATATCCATCTTCGATTCATCCGTAACAAATGCACAGCCCTCATAAAGTTCGTCCCAACCAACAATCCCTTTCAGGGATTATATACGTGGGTACACTTTTAAAACTGACTTTGAATATAATCCGGCATACCAGTTTCCCATGCCTAATATTACTAATATTTGTTCCTTTACTAGCTGTGACCTCTTTGAAATCAATTTGGATTTCTTAAGTAGCAATATGATCAAAGTATATATTAAGAATTTAATTTAGCTGATTTATAAATGCTGACTGTATAGTACAATTTAAATTAAGCTGCTTTTTCTATATTCTTCCTCAGAAATGAGGTATTTCATCTGAGTAAATAGTTTTAGAGAATAATGAAAAATATTATTAAAATTTACTTAGTAATCCCGGATAACTCTCTACCACATTAAAGTATAAACTCGCTTATATAAAAATGTTTCAAGATGTTTAACATACAGACCGGATCTTTTCTCAGTTTTATATACATACATACATATGTGCACAAAAATTTTCTTAAAAGCACTTATTACAAATTTTAATTTGATTTTACTTTGCATAAATAAATCAAAAATAACGATTAATTTTTTTTATATAAAAAAACACGTGGGCATAGCTGGGAATGAGGCTGCTGTCGAACTTGCGAAGAAGGGGTCTGAGGCTGCATTCTGCGGACCGGAACCCAGAACTGCTCTGGGTAATGGGTAAGTACGGGCGAAGATCTTTCAATGGGTGAACTCTATGAACTTGCGAAGGTGGATGGAGGGAACCACGTGTAGACAGGCTCGTATGGTGCTCAGGGAGCCACTTGGCAGGGGTGCAGTGAAGATACTCGGTTTTAATCGGAGTATGATGAGCTGGATCTCTGCGTTGATTACAGGACATGGTAACTTCAAATATCTTCTGAAGAGGTTGCAGATCGTGGATGATGATATTTGTAGAATGTGCCTGGAGGATGCCGAGACGGCAGCGCATGTAGTATGCGAGTGTCCGGCGTTGGCGAGCGGAAGATTAAGGATCACAGGCAAGCACACATTAAGTGTGAAAGCGATGGGGGACCTTAGTCTGAGGGAGATGCTGGCGAATACTTACAAAGGACTGTGCGATGAGGATTGTTGACAATCACCAGTAAGCAGTGTGAAATCGTTTTCCTAGTCCAGAGCAAACGCCGGTTGTGGCGCGGGACTCAGTGATTGAAGGTATACTGATCGGTGGACACGAAATCACTGAGGAGCGAAGGGGGTCGAAAAGGGAGCCGTGATAGTAGTGATCTGCTTCGATATTCCCCTACATGTGTATATACATAAAAAATATCTGTTTATAAATCTTTTTTAAAAAATAGCAATAATTTCTGAAAAAAGCAAATTACTTATGCCAAAAAAATGTAAATAGTTACGACAATTTTTTGATGTTGATTAAAAAAAACAAAACATTGATGTGCCTACTGATTTCTGTTAAACCATTTAATAACTAATTAATATAATCGACTGAAGTCATTTCATTACCATCATAATTAAGTAATTCATCATAATATATCAATTAAGTACGAGCTTGGATATTTATTAATGGTTGGAGAAACTGGTAGAAAATGTCTTTCAAATAAAATCGCTAAGATATTATCCTAATAATAGAGATTAAGTTTTAAAAATATTATTACGTAATATCATGCGTATTCTGCCTCTTATTTTTATGGCTTTCGATTTGAATTGAAAATTCCAGTTTTTATAAAGTAAATTAAAAAGATGGGAAAATTAAAATTATTTTATTATTATCCTTTGTGTGCACATTAAAAAAAATATATATTATCGTTACTGCTGATTTACGTAGCATGTTAACCGTAGTATGCAGACTTATAAAATATACATATACATTTACTCAAATACAAATACAATTTATTATTAATTTTTTACATAAGAAAAAGTAAGTTATAAAATTATGCATATGGGCATTTCCATGAATATGTCAACCACGACTGTAAAAATGAAAACTCTTGAAGGTTTTTCAATATAAGTTTATTGATAAAAAAAAAAGTAAAATTTTACTATGCGCAGGTATTAAGAGCTTATAAAATTATTTTAAGAGCAATAACAAGAGTTTAATCAAATTATATTTTTAACTTATTTTAAAAAATTGCAATCAACTCTATTTTTTAGCGACTAAATTGTAATAAATTATAATTGTAAATATGCTTTAAAATTAAGGTAACAACAACAATTAACAAGATCCATAAGAAAAAGAAAATATAGAGTCTATTTAGCGTGGTATTTATTTTTTTTTTTTTTATTTCCCTTGGATGTTATTATAATGTCACGTACGTAGTACAAAAACGTTATTTGTCTACGTCATTCGTATTTGAACAGTCGCAAGAGAACCTTGTTTAGAATTTAACTTATTTTCGTAACATAATATAAATTTTATTACCTAAGAATACTATTAGAGAAAAATCTGTCATGTACGACATATCACGAACGATATTAAATTGAATTTATTATCAAATCATTTAAGGATTGTTTTTAATTAAATATGATGGATTTTTAAAGAAAAGTATTTGGTTTAGTGTAAAAAACTAAAAAAAGAAAAAATACCTCCCAAGCTAAGCAGATTTTTTCATATTTCCATAAATACCTCAAAAAGACTTTTGTTTTATGTCACGTACGATATATTCTTATTATTCTAGATATTCTAGACAACAATGATTCGAACATAACTATTTTTTTAATAAATTACCCTTTGAATGGAACATAAAGATCTAATTTTGTTTCAGTTGCTCTTACTTTTGCAAAAATTACTCCACTTTATAGGAGTACAAGTGTCACGTACGATGACATGGAAATGCCCATATACCTCTTTTATTTTTTGAGTTTTTACAAATGTCTGAACTCCGGCTATCTATATATTTAAACGGAGGCAGAGCATAAAGGTGCTTTAATACTAAAATGAAAACAAAAATTTAATTTTATACTTAATATCGAGGTAATGAAAATGGCTCTTCTCAGACAAAGTGTACATACATATATGAACTATTGTATTTTTAAAACAATTTGTATTGAGGACTGTTAAATTTCTTTTTTTCAAAGGAAATTTCATAACTGAATGTATTTATGTATGAATGTCTTATTGCTAGTAGCATGCTAGTAGCCCCATGATATACTCTCCAATCGATACCGGTACCAGCGCGAGCATTTCATCTGGATGAAGGGTTAAAAGCAATTCTAGTTCTTCATATGTTTATATTAAGGGAGAATCTTGAAGCATCTCTCTACAGTTTTACAGAGATATCAATCACACCGACTGGCATTCCTCCCTTCACTGAGTGCTATGCCAACACATACCTTTAGACTAAAAAACGATTTCACACAGCTAACAATTTTCATCTGACAGTTCTTTGTAATAGCCAGTATATTATTTAAACTAAATACTCTTATAGTATCCGAACATAATGTGTGCATACTTGTTAGCCCAATGCTTCACATGTGTATACTGCATGCGCTGCTGTCTAAGCATCATCCAGGCATGCCTTACATACATCATCGCCATCCTCGATTCCTATCTTTTTCAGACGATATTTAATATATCCATGACTCTAAACTAACACAATTATCAAGCACATCGTGCTCAAATCGGATCCTAGTGCCCTTATTGTTTTCCTGCCAAAAGGCTCTTATCTTCAAGTGATTCTATTTATCCATCTTTTCAGGTTTATAGAATTAGAAGGCTTTTGCTCTCTCTAATCTACCTCCCAATGCAATTCTGGGTTTTGGTTTACGGAATTTTGTGTCAAATCCCGTTTTCGCAAGGTCATTCTCATATGAGTCTCTTACGCATCAGCATCGCATAGTTTATAGAACTCGTAACCGTAACCGAAACATTTGGTAAAGAACGCACCTCTTATGCTATGTTAATTATTATGTATTTGTATGGGTACTGTTAAGACTGCCCATGCTTTATTTATTTATATACATATTACGTAGATTTAACAGTACACATGTGGTTGTATTTAGACTTTATAGGTATGTTTTTAAGATGCTAAAGTCAAGTGCAGTAAGGCATAAAGATAAGGTATGTGTACTTATAAAAAAAAAATTCACAAGTTGACGTAACGTTACTGTTTTTTTTATTTGTTTTACGTTATTTCTCAGTGAGGTGATATAAAGCCAACATAAATTAAAATATGTAGTTAACTCTTAATAAAAACATGGATCTTTATACCATAAACATACATGTATACACACTAGGACGCCAAGCGAAGCGAAAGGTTGACAACAATAACTGTCGGAATTTTCAATTTCAATATATCGCCAAACAATTACTTAATCAAATTGTAAAACTTCTTTACTTCTAGTCTAACTTTTTCATATGATAGCGGCATTTTGTTTCAGACGCCATCTTGGATTTTGCACTTTTTCATAGTTTACGGTATTCGACCTGTCAAGTCCTTTAATTTGATACCAAAATTGTGGGATGTGAAGGAAATAAAACCATAATTTCTATATTTGGGCAATATATCTGCTCTTTTAATCAGAACGCCATTTTGGATTTTAACTTTTTATAGTTTACTGTAATCTACTAGTAAAGATCTTTTATTAATAGTATAGAGGGGGTTTATATGTTAGATTTCACCCATAATATAAACTTATTGTACGTAATTTTATAGTGGCAGACATTAAATTTATTAAAGTGTATTTTGCTAATCAAGTCCTTTTATCTTATACCTACATTAATTCTCCACGTTGTCTAGAAACTAAAAACTTTGAGTTTCGTTTGTAGATTTTAAGAAAATCACCGAAGCAGTTGTATTTTAGGGCCTACATCTCAGTTAGTTTCAATCCGATTTGTTAGTTTGTAATGTTCAAGACTATGGCTTAAAATTTGTTGCCACATAATTTGTTTTGAATCTTGAGAAATTTAATATTGGTTTAAACTAACATATTGTTTTCCATTTAATTTTTGTTTATAACTTTACCGATAAGTGATCGATTTATTCTAAGTTCATTGCAAATAACACTAAAAGAATATTATACCAAAAAAAATAGTAATAAAGATATCTATAAATTATCCTAGGGCTAAAACTTTTAATATTTGGAATAAAAATATGGAAAATTTATAATCGCAAAAAGAAAAATTTAATTGTCAATAACTTGTTTGCTGCAACAATCAGACATGTCCTCTATGTGTTATTTAAAAGAAAATCATCTTTTCAGATGAAGCTCATTTTGATCTTAGCGGGTATGTAAACAAGCAAAATTGTCGCATTTGGGGCACAGAAAACCCGCACGCATACATTGAAAAGCCGATACACCCAAAATAAGGTACTGTTTGGTGCGGATTTTGATCCAGAGTCATAATTGGGCAATTTTTCTTCGAAAATGAGCAAGGAGTGGCCGTTACAGTCAATGGCGATCGTTATCGGGCCATGTTGAACGAATTTGGTTCACAAAAAATGAAGAGGAGGATATTTTTTTTTTATTGCATTTTCAAAAAAAAAGTTATTTGGCGGACCCTTTACGAAATAGTAAATATTTTGGTAAAAATAGTGATGTCACTATCGATACCCTCACTGTGCGTGGATTCATATGCTATGAGCATGCGATGCAGTCCCTCGTTCACTTTCACTCTACTCATGCATTCCATAGAAATCTGAGTTTTCCTAATCTCTTTATAAAAGAGGATTCTCTTTAGCCATTGTTGAATTTCTAACACCTCTACATCTCGGACTGATATTAACACCAAAGCATAGACTTATAACAAATCATGTAACATGCTCCAAAGGAGGAAATATTGCATGTTAATATGATCACGAATATGAGTACAGTATAATTCGGATAAGCGCACGCCATCGAATTGGCGGATAAGCGCATACCATGGAATTAAAAACATTTTTAAATTTTTTTTTTTTGCAAAGGCATACACTGTAATAAAACGAATATATGTTTGTAAAAAATATGCCTTATTTAGCGGTGATGAAGCACAATGCTAGCTAGCTCATTTTTGTTCTATTACATGCAACCGGCAAAAGTGCATTTCTATTTATTTTATTCAAATAACATATTTTGGACTTCATTTCATCGAACAAAAAGAAAATTGGTCAGTATATTTAATCAAAATTCATGCCGTTTACACAAAGTTTGTTTTTTTAAATTAAAATCTTTCCTGATAAATAAAACAAATCCTATAATTTTAAATTTCACTTAACCGAATTCGACTGTCGGATGTGCATTAGTTTGTAACGTGAATTTATAAACCAAAAGAAGAAAACGAAATTTATGTGTAAATTTTATTATGTAAATCCGCTTAACATTATGCTAAATAGCAGTAAGTATTCAATACAACAAAAAAAAACCTCGCAAGCAAAGAAAATATATTTAAGATTAATATGACTATTTAGGGTTTATTTTTCACTGCTGAAGTAATACAATTTTTGGCAGAGAAAACAAAACGAAAAAAAGATTTTTTTGAAGCAGCAAATAAATTCGGTTATTTTTATTATTTTAAGGCCCAATATTATAACTTGCTTAAAAAGTTTACGTTGATTAAATGTAACTTTAGCTACTTAACCTACTACTGAATAACATATTTTTTAATGGCTAATATTTTTTTCAGAACCGGATGTTTTGGATACTTAATTATTGAATGTTGCTTATGAACTATGTAATTATAGATCGCATAAAAGATATATCTTCTGAATCCTGCTATCATTATAAGACGATCTGGGTATGTCCGTTCGTCTGTCCTTCTGTTTAAATCACGATAGCGCTCGAAAAGAAACAGATACGAGGACATTTTGCCAAAATAATTCCACTACTGTTTAGTATTAAAGTAGAGCTAAATCAGTAAAAACGGAAAAGATTTATTGCTTGTAATCTAAGAGTATCTAATGAAAAATTTTCTTTCGGAAATCGAATAAAATGCGATTGTGTCTAAACGCATTGCCGTAGAATGAAAATTTCACAGATTTCACTCTCTAAGCCTGCAAATTGGTGTACTATATTGTCTTAAACGCTTTATAAACGCGTTTCAGCTTATATAGGTGAAAACCCAGAAATGTTGTGAAGACGTAGAGTGCTGAGTAAAAAAAAATTGTTTACATAAAAACTGCTCAAATTCGTATATTGTCAATGGAGTTATAGAAAAAAAATTACGAAAATTTATCTCGCACAGTGTTTTCGTTAAGCTCATTTAGTATTTCACATGTCATAAAACCGACAAAATTAGATGTACGATGCTGGAATTTGTCAAAAAAATCTTCGTCATTAATATCGCTAGAATAACGCAAAATCGAGGTTACAAGCCCACTTGAACGGCCAACTCTCGTATAACATATAATTTTTCTATTGACAAAGATTTGGTCTCTGTGTTTTAATATCCAAGTAGAATTCATTATCAAAAATCACTTTCACACGCCTATTGTAACATCCACCTCCGACACAAAATTAATTAAAGGACTTAAAAATCTAATAAGCCAGACAGAAACTGATAAACCAAGCTGATATTTTGCAAATGATGCATTTTAGCCAATAGCAGTGAAAAAAGATGTTGGCAGGCCCACCTCTTATATAACAATGTATAATTTATATAATTTATACAAGTATGTATGAATATTTTGCAAGCACAATGGACTCTATAATGCAATATGTAAGCAGAATTCATTGTTAGAAATTTCTTTGGCACGCCTACTTTAACGCCCACTTCTTACATACTCTACAATCAATGAAATTGAGAAGCTCATAAATTCAACACATTTTATTTGTCTGAAAGTAAGGATGACACTCCCAACTGAACACCAAACTCCTTTATTACAGTTTTTTTTTTAATTCACATAATCTATATATGGTAAAATAATTTGGTAGAATAAATAGAATAAGCAAACCTATTTTATTGCCCAGCTCTAAGATGGTGACAATATATTGGGTGATTTTTTAAGAGCTATAGGAAAGTTTAAAAAAAAACACATAAAATTCAGAAAAATGCATTAAATCTTTATTTGAATCGATAGTACGGTCCATATAATTTAATGTTTGAATATTATATCATGCAAATGTTGACCGTGACTGCGCCTCAAATGATCCATCTGCTTAGTCCAATTTTGGCAAACTCTTTCCAACATTTCGGCCGGTATCTCATGAATAAATGTTTTAATGTTGTCTTCCAATTGGTCAATTGAAGCGGGCATCTGTGTATAGACATGAGCTTTAACATAGCCCTACAAAAAATAGTCTAAAGGCGTTAAATCGCACGATCTAGGCGGCCAATTGACCGGTCCCGAACGTGAAATAAAATGTTCACCGATCTCGCCTCTCAATAAGTCCATTGTTAAGCGTGCTGTGTGGCATGTGGCATCATCTTGTTGAAACCACATGTCATGCAAGTCAAGCTCTTGCATTTTGGGCAAAAAAAAAGTTGGATATCATCTCACGGTAGCGCTCACCATTCACAGTTACGTTACGATTCGCATCATCTTTAAAGAAGTACGGTCCAATGATGCCATTACCCCATAAACCGCACCAAACTGTAACTTTTTCTGGATGCATTGGTAGCTCTTGCAATGTTTCTGGCTGATCTTCACTCCAAAATCGACAATTCTGCTTATTAACGTACCCATTGAGCCAAAAATTAGCTTCGTCGCTGAACACAATTTTTCAATAAGAAGCGCGCGATGAACTTTCTTAACAGAGCACGCATTTTGATAATAAAATTCAATAATTTGCAAGCGTTGTTCGTTTGTAAGACGATTCATGGTTAAATTATAGACCCAACTGAAGATATTTGACAGTGAAACAAAACACGAAACGTGCGTTAGGTGTTTAAACCAGTGTTGCCAAAAAGATGATAGCTAAAAAATCACCCTTTACTATTACTAAAATTTAAAACCTAATAGAACTGCCAAAATTAGGTATGCAAAGCTAAAATTTTGTCAGTCTAGTTTTCCGACTAATCTCAACTTCAAACCAAAAAAGTATTATGACATGCCCACTTTATTGGTCTTGTCCCGAAGAAGGCTTTTGGGTAGACTTAAGTTCCCATACGAAATTAATATTATTTTTTACCTACCTTTAGCTACCGAGTCGTATTCTTTAGTTTCCGTAAAAATCCAATACTTTAGAAGAAATGTAGATAGAATTATGCGTGTTGTAGAAATACTTTAAGTTAATTTTTAATAATAAATATAAGAAAATAATTAAATGACAAATCGAACTTAAACAATAGATTTAATGGAATACTGTTTTAGTTTAAATAGTGACTATAGTTGTAAACAAAACAATATAATTTTGCGTACAAAATTAGTGACACGTATCTGAAATTCGGCACAGCCTTATATAGTTTTCTCGCTTGTTATTGTTTAAAATATTGGTTTTTGAATGTAATATCAAATTGAAAAATCGTGTTAATTAATCTAGTTAAAACTTTTTTTTAACTCAACCAGCATTAATTCTCGGAAAGTTTGCTGGTATCTATAAGTGTACATTTATAAATGTTTGCTCATTAAAAATGTTGTAAAAAATCATAACTTTTGCAAGCATTTTCACATTCACCAATATTTTGTCACTGTAAAACGAATGATAAAATAAAAACAAATCTTAGATACGAATGTTCAACAACTTTTGTAAATAAATAGTTTTTTATTAACATTTGTTACAAATGTTTATTATTTTTTCTATTTTTTATTTCCCTTTTATAGATGTATAGAGAGAGAATAACAAAAATAAAAATTATATATGTAAAACACAAGTAAAAATTTCCGCAACAACCACAAATGATATATGTAAATAACAAATGTTTTTTTTTTTTTTGCTAACGGATATACAGTGATATAAATGTACCCTGCATAAGCAATTACTTAACAAGTTCAGAGAAATATTCGTAAATAATACTGCATTATTATACCCTTCACCTGTGGTGCACAAGGGTATATGTATATAGCTTTCTCATTCCGTTTGTAATTTCTTCAATTTTCATTTCCGACCTCATAAAGTATATATTATGAATAGAAGAGTCGATTAAATTAAATTTTTTTTAAAAAAAATTTAAAAAAAATTTTTTTTAATATATTTTTTTTTTAAATTTTTTTTGTAATATTTATTATTATTTTTTTTATTTTTTTTTTTATTTTTAATATATTTTTATTTGTAATTTTTTTTTGTATGTTTTTTACATGTATGTACGTATTTTATATGAGATGAATGGTGATACAAACAATTGTTATTGCATGACTACACGTTGTGAAGGGTATATAAGATTCGGCACGGCCGAATATAGCACTGTTACTTGTTTATTACTGACTTTATCACCAACACTACCGACTCATTATGCCCCAGACCATGCTGTGTACACACATAAAACAGAACATTATATCTATTGTGAATTAAATGATGCAGTTCTTGCAGTCAAACTTTTCTTTTGTGATATTAAAAGTTCTTTACAAAAATCATAGTTTCTTAGTGCTGTGTACATATTTATATTCGGAAACGAAATTGTGTAGACATAACCATAGAATTCCAATATCACGAAAAATCTGTGCGATTAGCAACAATTGCGGTACTCACAACCAATAGCGTTTTCACTATGTGTTTGTCATTAAGAATGCCTTAGTGATATTAGAACTATTGATTAGATAGTTATTATGGGATTATATGGGGACATTGGAAACGGCGATTCATCAGTGCATTTTTATATTCTAGTCTATACTTTTGGAAATAAAAATAAAAACTATGAAACTTTTAGTTGTTCTTCTTTTATAGTTAAGTCAACTACCTGTGGATTTTTGCGGTGTAGATTGCCAAAATCCCCACTATATTTGATTTTACGTCAAACGAAATGAATGTATTTACAAGTAGAAAAAAATGAAACAATTCAAAAAATTAATAAAAAATGTTTTTACAGCCTAACAAAGACAAAATAAAATGAATATAACTTTTGTTGTTGTTTGAGGACTTTGTAGTCTCCAAAATTCTAGACCTTTTGGGTATCTATATTCATATGACTATATTAATATAAATGTTTTGCACATTAATTTTTGGACACCTTTTAATTGGCAAACTAATGTTAAGGTACATAGAATCCGGCATATGCCAGCCGTCGCATTTTTATCTGACATTACAATCACCGTGAAAAATGTTGACATAATACATAATTTCTGTGCCAAAAAGGAAAAAGTTGAGATAACCTAAAGTTGAGATAAACACCCCTTTGAAATTCCGAAATATGAAACTTCCATCAGGCGAGTTTTGAACTTTTTTGGATAACTGTACTGGAAGTTATAGCTTAAAAGCTTATTAACTGTATTCTTTCAATTAACAATCTCATTTAAAATAACTACTTATTTTAACTCCTAATTTAACTAAATATACGAAAACTAATATTCTCTTTAATTCATACAGAGCGGAATTCATATAATGGTCTTTATTTTAAAGGTAATCAATTTATAAAAATCAATTTAAAAAAAATTTAAAAGCGCTTTCCCAAAAATCTATAAAAACTGTCATAACAAGTAAGAGCACTATATTCGGCTGTGCCGAATCTTTTATACCCACCACCAATTTTGTGTACATTTAAAGCACAATATTTATTATTTTGTTAATCATTATGGAATAATCTCTTTATAATAAAATATGTATCACTTTTTTGTAGAAGGTGGTTAAATTTTAAGGGCCCATATTGAAGGTGAACTACATTTAGACCTTAAATTTGTTTTCTGCACTTCACTTGACAATTCTCAATCTCGAACTTACTCAATTTGATCCGTAGAAAGATACGCAAATGAGCAACGCTTTAAAGTTATTCAGGTTTTTTATAAAAATGGGTGTTCAAATCAAAATGCATATTGTGCACATCGTAATTATTTTGATCAACATAATCGTTCAAATTCGTCCACAATCGGGAGAATTGTAAAAAATATTTAAATTTCTGCATAATAGCTCTGTATAAAATGTTAGAAAATCTGTGAATGCCTTCTTAGTTCGTTGAATGGGACCCATGGCTGTTTTTTGCGATAGTGTGGCAAAAGAGCAGTCAACCTCGACTCATCATCATGCCCAACAATTGAGCATCAACATTGTCATTGAAAATTTGGACCATCAGATAGAGGCGTGGCGCCAAGGGTGGGGGGGCCATTTGGCCGATATTTTGTTAAATACATAATTGAACCATACAAATATTATCATTGCAAAAAGAAACGATAATAATTTCCTAAATAATTTGTGTTTTATTTAAATTCAACATCGGCCCTTAAAATTTAACCACCCTTTAAACCTTCGATATGCTACTAAAATGCTTTTGTAAATGTAGTCTTTCAATGAAAGTGGGCGTTAAAGTAGGCGTGTCAATAAAATTTCTGCTAATAAATACAACTTAGATATTTCAATATAGTCCTTTATTTTCCCAAAAACTTTGTCAATAGAGAAAATACATGAATTTAAGATAAACCGTTATGTGGGAGGTATGCGTAAAAGTTTGCGTGTCAACTTGGCACAACAATAACATTGATTAGAAGGATATACGTAGCAAATTTTATCATCATACCTCTAATTTTGGCGGTTTTATGAGCTTTTAAATTTCATTAACGGTAGATAACGTGAAAAGTGGGCGTTATAGTAGGCGTGTCAAAGTTGTTTTTGCTAATGAGAACATTTTAGGTGTTTCAATATAGTCCTTTATTATTCCAAAATCTTTATTAATAGAGAAATCATATGAATTTTAGGTAAAACGTTATATGGGAGGTGGGCGTAAAAGTGGGCGTGGCACATTGATTTTCCGTTACAAAAAAGCCTCTTACCAAAAAACATAGTGTGCGAAATTTCAGAGTCGTACATCCATTTTTGTTGCTTTTATGACGTTTTTGTTTTTAAATATACCGAAAAATACACTGTGCGGTATAAATTTTCGTACATTTTGATCGATAACTCCTTTCCTTATGCATAGATTTAGATAATTTTCAAGGAAAATATTGTTTTTACTCAGGAAATATATATTCGAAGTTTAGTGAGTCTACGTTAATGAGTTTGGGCACAATTCCATTTTATTCGATGTTCGAAGGACACGGTTTTTTCGACCTACTCTTGCTTTTCGAGCTATAACTCTCTTCCTAATATTCCGATTTAGCCCATTTTCAATACCAAACAAACCTTGTCTATAAGAAAGATTCTGGCAAAATTTGAGCCCCCTAGCTTTTTCGGTGCGACCTCTATCGTGCTTTCAACAGACAGACGGACAGACGGACGGACATAGCTAGATCGTCATCAAATCAAACCCTGATTCAGAATATATATACTTTATGGGGTCTAAAATGGATATTTCGATGTGTTACAAACGGAGTGACAAAATGAATATACCCCCACCATTTTTTTGGTGGCGGGTATAAAAAGTATTACGGACGGATCAGACAAATTTTATAGGTAAGCATGTATGCCATCCTTGCTGTCATCTAAAAACGGCCATGGATGATGCATGTTTGATTCTATATTCCTTCAGTTGTCGATTTTTTAAAAAACTGTTTTTGTTTTAAAAATAAATTTACAAACGTAAATCTTTTAATTTTTTTTAGTTACAGAAGGTAAAACTATGATTTAAATAAAAAAAAAATAACTTATAAAAATTATGAGTGATTCCATTTATAATTCGCTGAAAAATGTATAATTTTTAACCCTCGCCGAATCGGATGAAACCAGTGGAAATTCAGTAAAAATATACCGTAATGGGCTTAGACAATTTTTAATATCTTTATAATTTTCGAGATGTGTTTTTCGTTGCTGCGTCAAATTAAAGGTTATAAGGTGAGCTTTCTGATGTCTTTAAATTTGGATTTTATTTTCAAGGGTTAAAAGTCAAATTTTAGTAAATTTTTCTTTACGGTAACTTCTCTCCACATATGGTCCACAATTCCTGAAAGTTTAATTTTTCAATTTTCAATTTTTTTCAACTCACTTTTTATTGATATTCTTTGAACCATTTTGCTTAAAAATTATGAGACTCGGCTTATGAAACTTTTATTTCATTACATTACTGCATATAGCAAAAGGGTTCTATAATTATATTTAGATTTTTTTTTTAAGTTGAACAAAACTATTGTAAAAGCTTAAGTTTCTTTTGTTGCGTTTTACGATTTCCGGTTTCTTACACCAACTACAGATCTTGCGCGTGTTTTTGCGCTTTCCCAATTAACATGTTTGACGTCGCACAGGATAGCTTGTCGGTAGCTTATAATCCGATATTTCAGGAAATTGATTAATTAAAGAAGTGGAAAAATTTAAATTTGTTAACTGACCTAGTGTCATTTTAATAGCGAGGCGCGTTAGAATATAGCCTATTATCCTTGGAATTTCTGAGCGCTGTTTAATTGCTGCCATTGACATCCGTTTTGCTAAGCTTCACAAAAACTTTTTGCGTTTGTCTGTTTGCTGATTGCTGATTGTGGTTATTTTTTTCTATGTAGATTATTTACTCAGCTAAGGGGGATATATCTAATAAGTTAAAAAATATTTCCAACGGCCAGCGCAATGTTTTACGTTTGGTAGAACATGCGGACAGCATTTTGTCCTTTGCTTCAACGCCTCCTTTGCTGGCATTATAGTCAAGTATATTTTGCTGCTTATATTTTTTCTCTGTAACAATAGCATTAGTAGGAGTTTTACTTAATAATATTATAACTGCCCTTCGCTTTGTTTGAACTGTGAGTTCAAATAACCAAAAACTAATGAATATTCTCTACATTCACGATCAACTTTCATTTTATCTGGTACAAAGGTTTTATTCTGGCGAAGTGTACCAAGAATTACAAGACCTTTAGACACCCAAATTTAATGACGTAAAAAAATGGTCGCACACTACTGTTCTCCCGGTATTCTCCTAGTTAGTAACCAGTTTATTTACCACATTCTTTCCAACATTTGCAAATCGACTTGTACTTGCCCTCATTTCTACATAAATTTCGCTATTGAGAGGATAAAATAATTTTGCATCACAAGCAAATCAAACTTTAACACCATATTTCGCAGGCTTCGAAGGTATGTATTGTGTATATTTAGTTCGTCGACGATATGCAAATAATTGATCATCCACTGTTATTTCTTCACATAGCTTATAATATCTGCGAAGATTTTATATCATTTGGTTCCAAATGGTTCAGATTCCCGTAGTCGAGCTGCTCTAGTACGCGCCAACAACATACACGTTATGCAAAAATTTTTTTTTTCCATCTAGTCGTATGTTTGTTTTACTTAGCCACTGGTGAAAAACAGAAAGAATAAACACAAACGCAATAAGTAAAAAATAAAGTTTGTTTGCATACAAATCTCATAGTGACTACAAATGTAGACTACCGGCCATGAGATGGTCATTTCAAAAACATTGCTTTGGCACCTCGGAAATAATTATTTTGACATCATTCATACATTTAAATTTGCTTAAAACAAGATGCTAGGAAGCTACCAAAAAAACTTAAACTCTTTTACAGACAGTAAATTATTATCAAAATTACCACAAATGTAGACTTCCGGGCACATAAAGGTTAAAAAAATCCGAATCAGAAAAAACGACATATAAAAAAATAAAGTCGATCTACTTAAATTCGATTGATATGGCTAGTTTAAGTAAAGTTAATGTTAGTTAAGTAATTAAAAATTTTTTTTAAAGTAATTTTAAGTTTTTATCTTTTCGCTGCCGAAAGAATTTTTTATTTTTTCTTTAATTTTAATTTTAATTTTCAATTGCTCACTGCAGCTAGTTTTCAATTTTAAAATCTTTGACAGCATAACAGTATTAAAATATTGAGCTTTTCCATTTTAGAAAAAAATATTTTTAGATGATGACCTGTTTTTAAATGAACAGAGTTTTATATATGGGAAATTGAAATTGGAAAAAACAATTTCTCAACTAAACAAATGTTTAGATTGGCAACTTAACAAAACTATCAATATTTCTAGAATTACTCATTTTGCATACAGAAAAAAAAATACTGTGGAAGTATAAACGTATTTTCTAAAAATACATATACATATAAGGATTTATATACTTACTTACATAGTTATATGTATGTATGTAGATATGAACATAGATGTTTCTATCCAAATGTATGTATGTATAATTTTTTATAAATGTACATATGTTTTTTTTTCTATATTTAGACAAACAAGTAATATGAAATGAAAATAGAGATGAGGAAAATGGAAAAATTCTTTTAAATACACTCACATATAAACTTTTAAATAAATACAAATGTATTTCAAGTCGTTGCGTAAGGTTAGATGGGGTGATATGTGAATATTTTTTAAAACAAATTTTAAAAATAATGAATTTTTTTACACTTATCTTCTATAGAAAATGACATATGTGTTTTTGACATATCTCTCTGTTGCAAAGAAACTTTCTTTGAAACTTTGTTTACTAAAAAGGTATTAGAGTCCCGGTGTTCTTCGTAAATTCTAATTAACATAACATCTTTATTTAGAAGTTACGACACATATAACATTCTATGTGCTGGTGAAGGAACAACTTTTTAATTATATATCTCTGTTATTGTTAACCACACACATGCAGCTCTTGGATTTATAAAACGTTGGGCGAAGGATATTAATGACACTTACTTAACAAAACAATTGTATACTTCCCTAGTCAGGCCTATTCCAGAGTATGATTCAATAATTTGGGACTCAACGTACAATGTGTACAACAATAGCTTCGAATTTGTGCAAAAACAATTGATGTTTTTTTGTCTTCATGGCCTATAGTTGAATACGTAACAGCTGCCGTCTTATACTTACTAGTAGACTTGCTCTAATAAACGACGAACGATGCTAAATGTCGCGTTTGTTCTCAATTTAATAAATTTAAATCTGTGCTCTAATTTCTTGATTGCCAACATCTCAATTAATGTCCCACCTCGTTCTACACGTTACTTTTATCCACTTGTGTATGGATTTCGAATCCATAGACTTAAATAAATAAATACATAAATAAAAAGTAATTGTAGATTTTCTTTTGAGCTATAAATTTATGTTATGTTAATCACGAAACGAAAAGGAATTGATTTTAAAAGAATTTTTTCTGTATTTATTAGGAAGCATATCCCGAATAATTTAATAAACTACAGACCTGGGGGGTCTCAATTACATTTTGTATTTAATTACACCTATAATTACACAATTACATGTAATTGTAATTGAATTTTTTCAATTACAATTACACGTAATTGTAATTGAAAAAGAAGTAAAAATCAATTACAATTACATGTAATTGTAATTGAAAAAATTCCAATTATAATTACATGTAATTGTAATTGGAAAAAATCCAATTACAATTACATTTAATTGGAAAAAAAAAATTTTTTATTAAGTAATTTAAAAAAAACAAGTAATCATTACTTTTTTAAGTATGTATTGTCAAGAAAGTATTTAATTACAAAAATTATCAATTACATATTATATAAGCCAGTCTTTACCATTTAATAATTTTCAGTTTAAAAATGTTACGAACACGTCCGAATTGAAATTCCAATAATGATCGAAATGAAATCGATCGTTTTTCATCACATACCTGATTGAAAAATAATTAAGACAAGGAACCAATTTAAAAAAATTTATTATTTGCTTTAAATAACACAATTTTTTTTCATATAATTTAGAAAATCGTTTTAAGAATTTTAAGTTTTATTTTATGGTTTTAAAAATGTAATTGAATTTTGTTCAATTACAAGTAATTATTTGCTGATTAATTACAATTACAATTACTTGTAATTAGTAATTGAACATTTTCAATTACAACTACATGTAATGTGTATTTGATTTTCTTCAATAAACAATTACAAGTAATTATAATTGACATTTTTCAATTACAATTACATTTTATTGTAATTGAGTTAAGTCCTTACTTTCAATTACAATTACTTGTAATTGTAATTTAGACTACCTCAATTACAAATTACATGTAATTGTAATTGTAATTGAAATGTAATTGAGATCCCCCAGGTCTGATAAACTATATAAGGAATTTCGTTACAAAAATAATAAAAAATTTTTCCCATTGAAATATATTTTATATAAAAAATTTCAAAATATGGTTTAAAAATATATTAAAAATAATTATTGAAATTGCTAAATTTGCGATTTCCATCCAAAGCTTTTTGTTTATATTCGTATGCGTTAGGATTTTACGTCATATATTTGAGGTCGAAAATAATATAATTACGGAAACGCTAACACTCACTGCTTATTTGCTGTCTTTTGTATTCAAGAAAAGAAAAGTTGCTATTAGAATCCTTAATATGAGTGTTTGGAAGTTATCAGGCAAACGGCTTAAATCCCGGCTATTTGCACTGGTCTTTACGAATTATTTGAGAAGTAGCGCGAACAGAGCTATAATACTCTTCCATATTGCTAATAAAATTTTGACTTTGGAAAAAGCTTACAACAGAAATTCCACACAAAAGTTACGTTAATTTTTCAATCATTTGTTCATTAAAATTTTTTTTATGTACATTCGGTTTTCAAATAGTTCAGGGAATTGCTTTGTATAGACGATTTCATACCACCGTTTTAGTGACGACTTCATTCGCTTGTCTTATTGCACTAATTTAAGGGCTAAAACTGTTTGTATATGAAAGCGTAACAAAATGTAAAGATGTAAAAGTTTTTAAAAACAGCAAATTATTTATAATTCTTCCTAACATGTTGTACCTTTTACCTGTTATACGTTTGTCAGCGGAGCGTAATGAAAAGACATGATAAAATAGCTCCTGGTATGTAAGAGCCTACACAATCTCTTACTAACTCTCTAACTAAAAAAGAAAATTGATCCTGCTTGTAGCCTTTAAATGCAAGGAAGCACTAAAAGAGAAGTCCAAGAGAGAAATGGTTTTTTTGCCAATGAAGAAGTTAATTAGGTCTGTGGCATATAAATATGCTACTAACGCAAGTGCGAGAGATGTCATTTAAAATATGTATTAATAACAATTATATGCGTTTATTGTAAAAACGAATCTTACATACTTTTTTTTTAATAATTATTACACATTCAAACATGGGTACATACTTTATTTTGAAAGCTTCAATCTATTACGACTCATTAATAATTTCGAATAAATATAAAAAAAGGAAACCAACAAAAACTTTAAAAAATGTTCTATAAAAATATTGTTGCATTAAAAAATAAGCAGCAGAAACAATATCAACTCTATTGTCGGGAATATAATAACTTGTTATTATGTATGTATGTATGTGTGTATGTATGCATGTACAACATCTGCTTAATAAAAACCATAAAAACAAACAAAATTTCAATTAAGGAAATCCTTTTTAATGCGAGTAAAATAAAATAAAAAAATCAAATACATTCTTATAAAAAACAAATAGTAGCACAAAAGCAAAAACCTCCATTAGATAATAAAAAAAACCTTAATATGTGTTTTTACACAAAATAATAATAACAATAAAAATTTATGTTCAAGAAAACAACAAATATAAATAAAGGAGTAAACAACAGGACGTAGACTAACTTGTAAATACGAAATATGTGAGTAGAAAATAAAATCACACACATAGGCAAACATTTGTGTGGATACATGTATGAAAAACCCTAAGCAATTAGATAATATAATACAGGAGAAATGTTTTTTTATTTAACACACATATTAAGTATTTATAAGTATTTCGTAGGCCTAGTATGTTAACCGCCCAAGTCCTGCTTTTTAAATTTCACAAGATTCCACTTTAAATTTTTTGTTTTTAAAAGTTTTAAAATTTGTTTTAGATTCTTTCTTTGATTAGTTATTTTTCAATACCATTACCCAAACTGTTTCAAAGTAATGTCGTTAGGGGGTAATAGGTCCTTTTTTGACTTACCACTTTTGCTGTTTATGATTTTGCTAATTTCTTTGTTTTACTTATTTATAAAAATAATATCTATTATTGGTTTTTTATTTTATTGTAAAATACTTTTTATTAAAAATAAACAAGAATTAGTCTTATTTAATTAATATTAAAAAAAACATTATTTTTAACAATAACCAAAAAATGGTTTTATTTTGTTCCTTAAATAAAATTAAATTTAAAAAATAAAATCGCTAACGTTTGTATAGTAAAAATATTTTAAACTATTAATGAAAAAAACATTCGTTATATGAATCATCATAAAATTCATGTTTCTTTTTGGGTCGAGTTTATTTTGAAAATTTCAAATCTTTGTTTGTTCATCTTTCCAGGTAAAGTTGGTGCAAATTTAAAAATCAAAACATTTATTTTTCATGCTCAGGAGTTTAAATAATGATTGCATATGGGTATATGATTGTCATTCCGTATAAAATTTCTGCAGTCTTCATTTGCGACCCCATAAACTGTAAGCTAATGAATAAGGGAGTCGATTAACCATTATCCTTCTGTCTGCGTGTATGTTGAAATCAAATTTTTAAAGTCCCTCGATATTTTTAAGACACCTGTAACAGAACATAATACCAAAAATAGTAGGGAATATATCGGTATTGGAAATCAGTATAATCGCTTTGTAATCTTCTGAGATATGAGCCAATACAGACGATTGCCTCCGATTTTTTTGTTGTTGCTTATTTTGATCACAAAAATTAAAATTTGCTTGAGGATAATTTAAAGACATGGTTGTAATTTTTTTAGATTTTATATACATATGGAGATATTCGTAAAAATTTTTAAGGCAAATTGGTCACTAATCGGCAAAGTTATTTTTTTATGTACAAAGTTTTTTCAGACTCATAAATTATTTCTAAGAAAAACTAACAAATTGGTATGAAACCAACGGTACAACTGCTGCGATGTTTTTCCTAAAATGTACAAGCGCAAATCGATATACAACCGAGAGAGCCAATATGGGAATCAAAGGAAAGGGCTTGCGTATTTAGATATAGTAAACTATGAAAACTATGAAAAAATCCAAGATGGCGTACAAGGTAAAATGGCCAATCTATGAGTCAAATATAGTAGTTATGGCTTTGTCCCCTTTAATCCCCATAATATTAGTATCAAATAAAAGGGCTTGACCATTACAATATAGCAAACTATTAAAAAGTTTAAAATCCAGGATGGCGTCTTAAACAAAATTGCGGAATAAATTTTCTTAGCCCCAACAATATGGGTATCAAATGAAAGGACTTGACAAGTAGAATAGAATTGACTACATAAAAATTCGAAATCAAAAATGGCTTCGGAAGTAGTACAGAACATAGCATATAACATGATATCTAAAATCTAAGCTAAGCTGCGATGTGGTCATAGTACCTATGTATGGACGGTGAAGGGTATTATCAAATTCGGCTCGGCCGAATATAGCACTCTTTCTTGTAAAATTTAGGTTTTTAGAATTGCATAAAAACTAAATTATACTTCACTTAAAAACAGATATTAATTTCAAAATAAATTTAACTATAGCGATCGACCTAAAAATATAATGTGTGTGTCGTTAAGCAACACCTGTTATGGTTAACAACACTGGTTAAGGTTAACCAGTGACAGATTCCAATTTAGTTTGCTAAAAGATAAAGGTAAGATAAGTTCATTCCCAGTCTCATTTTAAAAGAAGCCGAATAACAAACCTTGTTGAAAGATGCGTTTGGAATGAATATTCCAAATATGCGATTAATCTTAGCTGATACTTGTACTTTATGTTTCATAGTTTTTCGCTGAAATCGTGAATTAAAATCCAGCGGCCACTTATTCAAAAGTTCAATTCTACTTAGAACGTTCTCCAGGGTGCTCCGGTGTACTAGTCAGTAGTGTGCTGATCTGCTAGTTTGGGGGTTGCGGGTTCGATTCCCGCCAGAGACTCCGGACTGGTCTGCTTCTCTTTCTCTTTTATTCTGACTATTTCTATTCTTATTCTATTTTTCTCTTTATTTCTATATTAAGGCGTCACAATGGACCGCAACGGTCTCCGGTTGAGGGTGTGATGGTAACTTTGCACCAGCCTTACCTACCTACTCACCTAGATCGTTTTCCACGTAAATAACATATAGATAGTAACAGATATTATTCTACATAAAAGAGAATATTCTAAATACTTTACTGTCGACGATAGAAAGGTTAATACTTTCTACATCTAGAAAAACAGTTTAAGCTTATCTTTGAGGATAACACACATGCCAAGGTGGAACCCAAAAGAAAATATTAAGATCGGCTGTTAAAAGATAAGTTAGCGGAATTCCAAGAATTTTACTTTCTTAAACATAAACACAGGTGACAGTTAGTGTGGCTATACTAAAAAAACAAAAACAATTTAAGGATAATGCAGCTAAAAATTAATAAGTTCTGTTTTATACAAAAACTCTTTAATAAAAGAGAATTTTTGGAATTAAAAAAAAAACATGCTAAAAGGTCAAAAGTTTGGTCACTTGCAAAATTTTATGTTAACAACAATTTACCATCATATTATTACTGATTTTGTATGCCACCCATAAAATGAATTTGATTTCTTCAAATAATCTCTTCCATTCAAATTATTTCTAATGATGTTCCATTCAATTGGTATCCCTGATTGCTATAATAAAAAAAAATATTTGTTAGGCAAGACTTTGTTTTATATACGTACGTGCTATCTTTGTAGATACCATATACTTACAATGTTAAATACCTGTTGTTGAATTTTGTGTATAGTTTTTGGTTGTTTTCTTTAACTTATTTCAATTCCATATGGACAGTTTTAAATATTTACCAATGCATTTGATTTTTTATTTTTCTAAATCTTTAGAATTAAGTGATACAAACTGACCTTATATTTAAGTACAGAAATTTGTACGCAATAACAATTTTATTTCAATAACTAAACCTCAAATATATGTATGTGTGGGCATTAGAAATTGGTAAAATACCTTAATATTTTATACGAAAGAAAAAAATAATTTTATTATTTTTATATAAGGGTGGCACTTTTTTGTTAGCTAACATCATGAAATGATAAAAAAAAAAAAAAATCGATTGACTTAATTATATTAATTTTTTTTTCACCCATTTTTTTTTTTTTGGATTTAATTATTTTTTAAGTTATTTATTAAAGTCTATGGAAAAATTCCAAAAAAAAAAATCATCACAAAAATTTTTAAAGTGTAAAGTAGTGACGTTTATAAGAAAATATAAGATTTTTGTTTAAGATTTTTTCTAAAGTCAATGTAGACAACTAAGTTGTTAAACAAACAAATTGTTTTGACAAATTCTAAGGAAAGGATCAACCTTAGCATAATTTGTGTTAGGTTAGGTTAGGTTAGGTTAGGTTAATTTGTGTTATATAATTTATTTATTATTTATATATACCGAATAAGCCCACTTCCTTTACTAAACAGGCCTTGTGTATAAGAAAAATTCTGACAAAATTTGAGTCTCCTAGCTTTTTCGGTCCGACCTCTATCATGCTTTCGAAATACGGACAGACAGACAGATAAACATAGCTAGATCGTCATAAAATTAAACTCCGATTCAGAAAATACATTCTTGATGGGGTCTTAAATGGATATTTCAATATGTGACAAACGGAATGACAAAATGATGGCGGGTATAAAAAAATCATAATTTCTAGAAGGACGAAAAAGAAATGTTGATTTTTATGCTACCAAAAAGAAATTCCGAAGTGATACTTCTATTTAATATTAAAAAAAAATGTTGCATTTAACATTAGTCTACGGCTTAACATAAGTCTTACCCCTTGGTTAATATTCGCTTAAAACTTGGTTTAAGTATTAAGTTGGTTTTTGCTTCGCAAACATTTTTCCATAATTCTAAATTGTTTTTCTAACTCTTAAAATATATTCTTTTCCAAAAACAAAAAAGAACCGGTGGTAAGAATAATATTTTATTTTTTTCTAATGTTTTGATAATTAAAAATTCCAATATTTCTTAATTATTTTTTTATTTATATTTTTTTAGTTTTACAGACAAACGTAGTTTAGGGTCAACGCGGCAATCTTTCTTATAAAAAATTTTAGCGATCCAAAATTGAGCATCATTATAATTTAAAATTTCGCGCAACGTAGCATTATCAACTTGAAAAATAATTTTTACACTAGATATATGCATTTTGCAGAAGATCTCTTTATTTTGTTAAGGAAGAAGTATGCTAGGACCGCATTACCCTAATAATTATGTTGATGTTTGTCTATAAAAAAAACAGGCTCATTTAAACATATATATACGGACATTCATATACTTATACATACATCTGTACATGTACATGCACAATAAAAATATTTATTTGTTTTAATATGAGAATATAAAATTAACAAGAACCCAAACGTCTTATTGGATTCATAGTAAATGATTCCATTAATATTTTTATTATTTCACAAGAAAAATTCCCAAAGTAAAGAATACATTTTTATTGTCAATTTTATGCAAATAAAGGACTGATGAAGAAAAATGTGTAAAATTTATGGAAACCAGATCGATTAAAAATATTTTTTATTATCTTTTTAGCATCGAAAAAGGCACGGGACAAGAGTTAAGATTTAGTTATTTTGAAAAAAATTAATGTGTCTTTTCTTACAATCTAAGCCATTGTTTTGAGGAAAGATTTGTTCATGCATATTAAGATTTTAATAGAAACAAATTTCACCCAAAATTTCCACTCAAACCGTTCGCTTGGGTTATAAAGACGAAACATTAAGCATATTCCGACAACATATCAAATGTTCTGCCGAAACTTTCATTTACTTTTTTTTAGTCAGCTAAATGAAATTCTTACAAATTTATTTTGTTCTGAACCCATATATTTGGCTACCATTATCTCCTTGCATTCTTAACTTTGCTAATACGTGATGTTTTTTATTTCGTTACAGTTTTAGTCTGGTATGAAATTTAAACCATCGGTTGAAGGACATACACTAACGAAGACTGCCAAAGTAATTTTCTTGAATTAAAAAGCAGGCTTTACGTGCATATGAGAACAACTTGATTGTTTGAAAAAATTTTTGGTTGTTAGTGGATTTATAATATATCGGCTTTCGCTAAGTTTAACAACGCTATTTTCACGCAATATTTCGTTATACATATTTCAGTTATTTGCTTTAAAATGATCTTCGCTTTTCGTATGACTTATTAATTTGGTCTCGGGGAACTTTTTAATTAGGTTTTTAACTGTCATCAAATTAAGATCAATCCTAGGGCATAGTTTCTTAAAATTTTAAAAAATTTATCAAAATTTTTGTTCAAATATATTCAAGATTTAAATTAATTGTCTGTTATTGACCTGATCTTATAACTTAAGTAGCCACAAAAAAAGGTGTTTTATCAAAGACTAATAACGATTCCCTCTTCGAAAAGTCATGCACCTAATAATGGCATATCATCATTTTTACTATTTATCCTGTATTGGGGATCTTTAAACTCGTTTCGAGCATTTCTAGTAACTTAAATTATCACTAAATAATCCATAAATTTTAAGGCTCGAATTAAACAAAAAAGTACAATTGAACTTAATTATTTTATAATTTTTATTTGTTGGTCAAAATATTATATAATATTCATTATTTTGCTTTTGAAGTAAATCTCGCTCCGGTGGATTAGTCAGTAGTGTGCTGGTCTGCTAATTTTGGGGTTGCGGGTTTGATTTCTTCTTTTTCTCTTCTCTTCTGTTCTCTTTCTATTCTATTCGCTCAACATGCCAATTGGACATAATTGTATACCTGTCGTGGGTTTGGGTTTTTAGTGCCCCTCCTTTTCAAATAGCGCTAATCTAGCGATTTTTTTTAAATTGGTAAAACGCCCGAAATCTAGATCAAAACGCGTTAAATTGGCATATCTGCTTAGGGCAGAGGATAAGGTGAACTCAAGAGGATATACACCATCAGTAAAGATACTGATCACTATCCACGCTTTCATTCATATATGGATCCATCCTTTATAAGGGTGCGATATAGCCTTGCGATAACCTTTACTCGACTCCATTTACATCTGAGTCTCCCTTACCTATTTAATAACGCGGTCCAGGATTCTCCTATGTACTTAAATATTTGGTAAATCTACAAAAAGTCCTTAGGCATGATGACAATATGACATAATGTCATAAGTTTCGAAATGTTTGAAAAGAGTTTACACATTTTACAATAAAAAATGTTATTATCACAATACAGCACTTACGATTTCTTCTGAATACACTAATTGAGTAGATTTATTTCTCTATTATAATTTTGTTTTTATTTTTCTTTTTTTTCATACATACAAACATGTATGTATACAAATGTTAAAAGCGTTTTATTGTTTAGTTTAACCAACACGACTAGAAATTAGCTAAACATACCATGTATAGCTTTAGCATATCAAAACGTACTCCAATTTTTGCGCTACAATTAATTTATGTAATTTGCCTAAACTTTTCCTAAGACTTTTCTGTTTACGTAACGTTAATTATTTATTCAGCTGCGCAAACTTTAAATTTTCTCTTACTATTTTGCAAAACAATACTCCCTACTGTGCAAGTATTGTTAAATTTGGTAAATTAATACAAATCGTGTCAACAATAATAATTTCAAACGCCTTAAAAACAGATCCATCATGTGAAAAGTTTTTTTAAACTAATTGTAATTTGAAGCATTACCACGCTGCTCTGTAATGTGAGTATTTTAATTTTGATTAATGTTTCCCAAAAGGAATTACCACAAACTAGTTATATATTTTTTTCGTTAATTACACCCTTCGCATTAGACGTAAAAGTTGCACATTGATAAATATATCATTTCATTTGCTACAAGGCGAATTCATATATGTGAAATTACCAGAAGAGCTGATATCGAAGTATTTTGTCAAAATAGGTTGAATTAGCCTTGATTTCATTTATAAATGCAGGAAAATGGAAAATGAGATTTTGGTTTCGGTACTAAGCAATTAACTTGAGCGTACTTTTTTGGTAAGAAATGTAGCAAATTTATCCATATTTGTTACTTTTGCACCACTTATAATATATTTCACAACACATATATTCTTTTTATAATCAAGTTTTATAAATCTAACATATCATAACAACTTTTCCATTCCTGATATACCAATTGGCCTTGACCAAAAGCATCCCCTAAAAAGTTGCTTTGTTATATCAATTCGCCGTTGCATATAACTGTATGAATGTGCCCGGATTTCTAAAATATTTGTTTGTAAACTTATAAAAGATAGATTTTTCCATGTGTTGTGTGCCACAGTTTGGGACTAATTTTGGCAATGAAAATTAACAGCATTGACTTATGTACGCCTCAGATAAAAATATACAAAAGTGACGGTAAAGATACATATATGTTTCTCAGTTCTAGAACATAAATCAAAAACTTTTGATTATACCTATACGTGGGTTTCCTTTTATATTTTGGGATAAGAAATATTTATAACCGAAAAGGGCTTTTGGGCTTTTAAAAATATTCTCCACAAAGATTAATACACTTTAGCATACGAGTGAACCAAATTTCGAAGCACTTTTTCCTTTCTAATTGAGGTGACTATCTTTAAAACATTCATTTTAATTGCATCAATTACTTGGTCAGGTATTGAAAGACGTTTTCTTCGCAATTTATTATTATTTATGTTCGATATTAAAAGGAAGTTAGTGATGACCCATAAAATCGACGGTTTGAGTTTGCTCAGAAAGTTCCTTTGTCTGAGCTGATGTGTGCGAGCTTAATTCTGCAAAGACTTCTGGCAAACAAATGGTTGTGCACCATTCAAAAGCTATCATTCTGCTTTTACCTATTGTAGGATTGAGACAGATCTAGTTTATCCAAAAAAACTCGCCTTGGAAAGTCCATGTAGTCTATTGTAGTCTACTTTTAGGCTCACACACATAGATCTATTATTCGCCACCCATTACGATGTTAAAAACATGTTTTGAAGCACCTCGATCGTAATTGTTGAAAATTTTTCTTGCGATCAATTGACGCAAGCCTTTTTTGAGCGATTGCTAAATTATGTGAGTTCCAAGTTCAAAGAAATATTTTTTACATCTAAATGTTCGTGCTGTATTGAATGTATGGTAGTATCACTAGGATTGCCTCAATCTCACGCTAAGTTACATGATGAACTTGAAGTATCATTTCACGCACGGCATCAATATTTTTTGGATCAACAACGGATTTTGGAAGGGCTTTACGAAACTCAAAGTTGAGCGAACTACGGCCACGATTGAATTCAGTAGACCATCGATCAACATCGCTGACGCTTCATGCCGATGAAATTCACGATTTAATTTAATTTATTTGGCCGACATACTATAAACAACACAAATAGCGTTCGTACGTCAAAACGTTCTAATTACGTATATTGTTAAAAATATCAAACTTTACTATGGGAACGTTAGTCGCTAGGTTGCAGCATTGCCAAATACCGAAGTATAAAGCCTAACCTCGTATATGACAAATTCTAAAGAGTTATGACTTTGTAGATTTTGCTATTTAAAATCCTAAATACCATTTTCGCACAAAACAAAATGTTTTCTTTTTTATAAACATATGTTTATATATCTACTCGTAAGAACTTTCTACCGCTTATGTAGTTGATTGTAATAAAGAGTAAATAAGTTTCTGCAGAGCCGAATAAAATTTTTATGTTAAAAGAAATCAGAGTTTATAAGAGTAGGTCAAGGCTTTTGATTAATGGAAAATATAAAGATTATGGTGGGATAAGGAAAAACAAACAGCTTCAGGTAAATAGTCATAAATAATTATAAATAAAATACCATTAATCTATTAAATATTAAAGTTAAACAAAAAGCGTTGAGAAAAAATGGCCACTATTCAAGAATACAACTTTAGTAATGTATTAAAAACCGGCAAAATAGCAAGCAATTTATATCAAATTTTAATAGAAATTCTAAATTTATCTTTTCGTTTATTTTATTTTTCTAAAAAATCAAGACAATTGTGTTTGATCTTTTAAATACTTTACATAATACTTTAAGACTCTGAGGGTTTATGCAAAAAACACAGCAGTGTATGACAAAAATAAATTCTCGTAAGAACAAGGGACTACTAAAAATTTATTAGAGCAATATAAACTTATTTCTGTGTTCTTCTGTATGGCATTCCATACCTTTATTTTTCAAGTTAAGTTTTGGACCTACAAAATAACTAGTTGTAACTTGACTGTGGTAAAAGTAACATGCATTGACTGAAAATAAATAAACTAACCATTTGTTCATCGATAAATTGATAATTACTTTGTTTTTCAGAAAAATAGCTTATTAAAATCAATTTATTATATCTCTTAAGTGTAGTGGTTAGCGCGTGATATTTCAGAACTAACGTACCCTTGTTCAAATCCCGGCTAAGGCAGGAAAGCGCTATACTTATGTTTATCTTTCTCTGGAAATGATAAGTATTTAGATGAGTATAAAACTATATACAAATGCACTAGTTGGAATTTTGTGACAAACTAATGTTAATTTCAAAAGTTTGATATATTAAAAAAGGACAGTTATTAAACTAGGCGAAAGTTGGAAGAAACTAATATATTTCTTATCATTATCATTTTCCCTGCAGGGTCTCTCATTACAAAATACATACTTCTATAAATATAAGTTTTGCTTTATATAAGTTTTTATAAATAAAAAAAAAGTTGAAATTAAATAAAACTCAATCAGAACAAAGATGAAATACAACATTAAAACTGAAATAGATCTTTCAAAATATAATTAATTATTTTGATGGTAGACCTAGACCAAAAAAAAAACGTGCAAAAATGTTTATCTCTAAATTTTCTGTAATGAGATGAGTTCACATGTACTAAAAAAAAATCGCTTACAAGAAATACTTTTCTCTTAAACTGCCCTAAATGCAATAATTTAGTAACACTGCTAATTCTGCATTTTTTGAAAACAACAACTCGAACAAGGCTGTAGAGAGAAATTTCTCAAGTGTTTATTGATATGCTTTTGTCAGAGTTTTAAGTTTTTACTAAATTGTAGTGTTTGAAAGTGGTATAAAATAGAATGTATAGTATTTAGAACATTTTGCGCAGGTCTATAGTAAACACTATACACAAAATTGTGAAATCTGCAACTAGATTTATATTTCGTAATACCTATTGAATTTCAGTTTTAGTTCATTTACTTGTAAGCACCATTTCTGTTGGAAATACAATCGGGAATAATCCATTTCCATCACCGAAAGAATTAAAAACATTATTTGAAATATATTTAAAACTAAACTGCAAAATTTTTGACAGCTTTGTAGCGAAAATTACCGATTACAAATTAATATTTTTTTCAAATTTTTTACTTAAATTTATTTTAAACTATTTTCATAATGACGAAATCGTAGCTAGTATTGAAATTAATTTTTTAATATTCTTAAAATATTTACAATTTAATTTTAAAATGTTTTAGGAAGTTTAACAATAGTTAAATGAGCTTAAGTGAGAATAAAATAATTTACAATAAATGAAAAAATTACCAACAACTCTTTTAAACATTCTCTGCTGTTATTGCTATACAAATAGAGCTTGTTAGAGTTGTCAGAAACTCTGCCGTGCATTTCACCGTCATGTACATAGGTAAAAACACCACATCGCAGCTAAGACTAGAATTTAGATTTTATGTAATACGCCATTTGCCTTATTAATTTCGACCTTATTTTTGATTTAGAATTTTTACATAGTTAACTTTATTCTACTAGTCATGCCCTTTAATTTGATACCCATATAGTTGCAGTGAAAAAAATTATATTTTACACTATTTTAAAAGTTGTACTGCTCAAACCCTTTTATTTGATACCAATATTATGGGGGTTAGAGGAAACTACTATATTTGACTCATTTATACGCCATTTAGTCCGGGACGCTATCTTGAATTTTTGCCTTTCCACAGCTAACTATATTTTAATATTCAAGCTTTTTCATTTGATCCCCGTATTTGCTCTTTTGGTTGTAAAGAAAATGAAAAATATTGATTTCCTTTGGTAAATTTTTTGAAAAAAAAAACACCAAAGCAGTTGTACCTTGGTGCTTATATCTCAGTTGGTTTCAAACGAATTTGTTAGTTTTTCTTAGAAATAACTTCTAAGATTTCTGTTTATAATTTGGTATCTTAAGCATGTTCAAAGACTTTTTAAGAGTTTGGAAAAATTTTTTATATTTAAATTTATTTTGTCCCCATAACTTTGCCGATTAGTGACCAATTTCTCCAAAATTTTTAATATCTTCTAAAGCATACCAAATCGACTTCCCTATACATAAATTATATGCTTTGTGGGGACGGAAGTGAATATTGTAGAAATTTCACACGAAACGACAAACCTGTATGTACCCCTACACTCACTGTGAAGGGTATAAAAAAAGATAAAATAAACATTTTACCGGTGAAATTCTATATAAAAAATTTATTACAGATTGAAACTTTAAATACCTCGGTATTTGCCTAATACTGTAAAACAAATCAAAGTTTTGTAGCTATTCCGTATATAGCTAGAAGACGAGGAAACCTCAAATATTTTCTACAGTCATATTGTTATCTTTAAGCATCTTTATCATTTCATTATTCTTCATTTGCTTTCTTTTTTTCCTCCCTTCTTTTATCATATTCATATATGTATGTGATTCAGCTTTCGGTAATATTTGCGGTTAGCGGTTTTGATAAATATGGTAAGGGAATTTAGTTTTCAATTCCGTTTCATACACTAGTAAGTGTACATGTATTTGTATCTCATTTGAGTTTGGTTATAGCATATTTCATGTATATTTCATTATTTATTCAAATTGTGTGGGTTTGTTAGTACAGCGAGAATACCACCAACAGGAATAAATGAAGAATTAGAGGAATAAAAAAATTTTGTTTAGTTATTTATCATTATTTATATCTTTACATATTTAATCTCATTTGTGCTTTTGGGAAAATGTTATTCTTGGAGTTGGGTAGTTTTTAGGGAATTTAAAATAGACTTTCCAAAAAGATTAAATAATTGTTTCTCAAATTAAATTTTTTTTATTTTGATAAATTATAAATAATGTAAGCATTAGTATTACATTAGGAAATTGTCTGAAATATTACTGGATTTATTTAGTATTTCTGATATTTTACCAATTAGCTGCTAACATTGTTTAATGTTTAATTGATGTTGTTCTTGTTAATTCCTATTTTACACTTGTGATCATTGTAGGCAACATATGCTGGCTCAAGAAAATTGCTTTTTTTTAATTCCAATTTTGAATTATCTTCCATCTGTAGTTGGTGTATCCGGAAGCTTGGCAATCCGTAAGATGCCTACGCCGCAACTTAAAATTTATAACCTGTTTAACGATGTCGAAAGAAAACCCAAGCGAAATTTTCATTCGTACAAATAAGTTGAAAACAAAAACAAATTTTTAGTTTTTGTTGTTGTTTTCAATATATTTGCCTATTCGTTCGCATTTGGATAAACAGACTGTTAATGTTTTTTTTTTTCAAAGGGTAATTGTTATGTCATCGCTGGTAATAGGTGTGTCATCGCTCCTAAAAAAAAATAAAATTTTATTGACAAAATGAGTGTTCAAGTAAAAACTTGAATTGAAATTTTATTACGAAGATCATATAATTTTATGTAGATTTTACAAAATCGCAAATCGATGGCTCGGCGCTAGGTGAATACGTCCAATGCAAAATGGCCATCATAGCAAAAACGCAAAATGGCCTTCATTTTTGGTTTTATTACTTATGATAACGAAATGTTAGCTCAATCTTGAAAGAAAATATTACCCCAATAATAATCGGAAAGTTCTCTGATATTGTAATTTTATATGGCCCAAATTGTTTGGATAGTTTTTCAAGTATATAATAAAATTTCAACACAAAAATAGGTTACAACTAAAAATAAAAATGAGAAGAAGAAAAACAGAATTAAACATGTTAACCTTTATATTATATATACTACTATATATACAAATACTAAATTAAATGAAATTTTGTTAAATAATTTGCTAAAGTTCGAAAATTTTTTGACCGCCGTGCTATAGATTTACCAGGATGCGACTATTTTCATTTGGGTAGTTTGCAGGACCGAGTATATGTCAACAAGATGGAGACAAACGTTCAACTAAAAGGCACTATTTTTACAGAAATCCAAACTATGCAGCCACAAATTTAAAGAAAAAAACATATAAGAGCACTAGGCTCTGCCGAATCTTTTATACCCACCACCAATTTGGTTTACTTTTATAGCACTGAATTTATTATTTTCTTATTAACAGTAATCGCTATGGAATAATCTCTTTATACTAAAATATGTATCACTTTCTTTGTATAACATCGATATGTTAGTAAAATGTTTTCGTAAATTTAGTATTTCAATGAAAGTGGCGTTAAAGTAGGCGTGTCTGCTAATAAATACAACTTAGATATTTCAATGTAGTCCTTTCTTCTTCCAAAATCTTTGTTCATAGAGAAATTGTATGAATTTTAGGTAATGCATTATATGGAAGGTGGACGTAAAAGTGAGCGTGTCACATTTATTTTCCGTTAGTACAAAGTATTTGATCAAAGAGCAATGGTTGCAAAATTTCAGAATCATACATTTAATTTTGTCAGTTATATTAAGTTTTAAGGTTTGAATATACCGAAAAATACACTGCGCAGTATAAATTTTCGTATGTTTTATTTTTCTGGCAAAATTTGAGCCGCCTTGCTTTTTCCGTCCGAGCTCTTCTATCGTGCTTTCAACAGACGGACAGACGGACGGACATAAATGAATACAGGACTCAGAAAATATATACTTTAGGGGGTCTTAAATGGTCGTTTCGATGTTGTACAAACGGAATGACAAAATGAATATACCACCACCATTTTTTTTTGGTGGCGGGTATAAAAATATAGACAAAAATTTTAATTGAACTTATCGTTGTAAAACTGAAAACGGAGATAATTCAAGTGACATTATTTTACACACTTAGTGAAAAAAGTATCTATTTTGAATAGTTAATAATAAAGAATTAAAAAATATATATACAAAAGCAGAAAAATTTATTGAATTTTTAGTTCTCATTTTGACCTCTGACCCAGTCTGTACATGGGCACTTAAGATCAAAAAAGGAATAATCTTAATACCTTTAACCCTACGACGACATTTTCACTAACGGCCTTTTTAAAATGCCTTAAAAGTATCAAAAAAGCGAAGATACCGGACCTTATTAAGAGGATTTTGATCTATACAAATTAAAAAAAAAATTGTTTTTGACAAACACGAAATTACGAGCCAATACTAAATATTTTTAACAAAAATTTATAAAAAATAAATAAAATGGAAGTAGTGCAAAGAAAACTATATTTTCAAGACTTCTAAATTAATCATGTAAAAGTATTCATTCTTAATGACTTCCCAAATACAAAACAATTTATCAATAATGATGTGCTTAAAAATGAATACAACATCATGTTAAATATTTTAAACAATTCATGTAAACCAACAAAATCAACTCCTGAAGCATCGGATGCTTTTCACCAAATTAAATGTTCTATGCACTTGTAAGAATGAAGTGCAGGCCATTAGTATATTCATGTACCCAGCAAAAACTAGGTAATGACTTGCTCTTACTAAACAACATACTTTTCAATGACTACTACATATCGTCTGTCTTACTAAGAAGTATTTTAGTAATGACTTGATTTATAATGTGTTACGTAAGTACTTGATTTCAGACATTTGCTTAGATACACACACAATACAATTTCTTACTGCGAAATTTACTAGAAACTATTCAAATACATAACTTTTTATAATTCTCTTTTAGTTTAACGCGCTTAGGGTATAAGTAATAATTATTTTGAAAACAGCGGCAAAGCACTTCATTAACAAAGTGATGACTTATAGATTTTCACTGATTGTTAAATTTCAAATTAACGTGTCGCAGAATAATCTAACCGAGTTTTAGTCCTTAGAAGAACCGAACGACTTCTGTAAGTCCATAAATAGTAATGGGTTATTTAAATCAAGTACTTATATATTGCTATAGGAGTAAGTACTTATTTAAGTCCCTATTTATGAGCGACCGTAATAAGTACTTATACGAGTCTCTATTTGTAAGCGAGGGTGGTAAGTACTTGCCTCCAATGACATCGCCGTGTTAAAATAATGGGTTTAGATGCCAAGTTGTAAGTAGTGAACAACTGTTTTCTAGTACTTTCAAGTCATTATAATGTAATGTGTTATTTTGCTGGGTAATCATATGATTTCGAATGACACGCTCATGTTAAAATGATTAGTGTTTTCACCTAAATGTAATCATCACCAGTTAAACCTCTGCATTATTACTTCTTTCGCATAGTTTTTTTTTTTGTTAATAATTACACTGTGCTAGTTGAAAAAACAGACAAGCCGGGCACCTAGCGTTTTAACATAATTCGGGTACGCTAAATCCAGTGGTGCCCTCGGTTTTTTAAGATTGGCTCTGGTTTTCGAGATATACCGTTATATCGAAAATGGAGGAGGTTGCACCACATATAATCGCGTAACTCAAAAACGCTTTAGCTTATTCCAAAAACTTAAAAAACCGAAATTCCGCAATAAAATTTCCTTTAAGAAAAATAAAATTTCTTTCTAATATCCGTAGTCGTTTTAGAAAAATAATTTTTTTTTTGAAAAAAAAATTAATTTTTTTATCAAAATTTCGAAATTTTTGTTCCTTAAAAATTCATAAAAAATTAAAAAATGCAGCTAGGCTTCTAATTTTTTGCAAACATATAAAAAACAAAGTTGCTAACAAAACAAGCTATAAATGATTAAAATCTGTTAGCAACTTTTGATTTTATTCACAAAAGTCGACAAATTTTAATTAATTTAAGAATTTCATAAAACGCAATATTTGTATGGGAGCCCCCCTAAGGGATGGTGATAAAGGGAAAGTATAATTTAAGAAAATGTTAAGAACAAAAAACAATGAAGGTCGGTCATACATCTTATCCCCCTAGGAGTGAATCCTAGGCCTTAGAAACAAATGTTGGGAATGAAAAATAAAGTTGCGCTGGTCATACATTTGGCCTGTTTAGGGGTATCTCAGGCGCTGCAGGTGCACAATTTAAGGCTAGGGTTCTACGCGTATAAAAAAATTTTAAATTAGTGACATGTAGCAAAACTGCTTTTAAGCTACTTTTGGAAGAATCAATGAATAAGCGCCAATCTCCAGGATTACATTCATTTTGCATTGTACAACGGTATTTGGCATGGTTCTTGGAATTAAAAATAAAAACATAGTATTTTTGAATTACCTGTGATTTCAAGTTATTGGCAATAAAATCTACACCTGGAAACGGTAGAAATATTATTCGTCCTGGCTTTTTTTTTTTACAAAACATGCGACTAGTACTTTGATTAAAACAATTACAGTATAAATAAGAGTTCCTCAACCCCTTCACTGTCATATGGAAAGTGCTTGCGAAAGTGATTAGTGAAGTTTAAAGCCTTTGATAGTCTTGTATCTAATCAGTTATATTGAAATATCTAAGATGGGGCTGTGTAAAAAGTTTAATTACTTTTGTTATGTGTGTGGGAAATATAAAAATATACCAAGTCGCCGTAAAATCACTACTGAAACAAGTACCTTGTATGAATCATATTTTTCTTTAAGTGTTATATATGGTAAGAGTTGGACACCATCAATAGTGTGTACACACTGCATTTACCATTTAAATAAGCGGGGAAAAAATGGAGATGCCATGCCATTTGGTGTTCCAATGATTTGGAGAGATCCCATAGTTCATGTTAAAGATGAGTGTTATGCGTGCATAAATTATACAGCGGGTATAAACAGAAGAAAAATGACTTATATGTCTTATACTGAAACAGCATATGCTCGATTTCCGCTGCCACATTCTGATGAAATTACTGTTCCGGGTAGCCATATACCAACAGAACATATTCCCTCAATAATTCGTTCTGTTGAAGCGGATAGACCAGCTACTTCAATGTATCAACCGTCATGCATCACGGTTCCATGCAGTCACAATGAAATCACGCAAGATCGTCTGGATATAATGGTACGGCGTCTAAAATTATCTCAAAGACAAAGCATTCTCTTGGCAAAAGAGTTAAAACGAGCTAATATTTTAGCACCAGGTGTACAAACATACGGGGCTATCAATCGCCATAGACGATTTACGACTTTTTTTAAATCTATTGAGAATAATTCTATTGCGTATTGTACTGACATCCGCGGATTGGTTTTAACAATGCAAAATGAATATAATCCTGGAGATTGGCGCTTATTTATTGATTCTTCCAAAAGTAGCTTAAAAGCAGTTTTGCTACATGTCACTAATTTAAAAAGCCCTATTCCGATATCACTTAGCACAAATACTAAAGAGACATACGCATCAATGAAAAAAGTAATGCATTCAATTAAATATAAAGACCACAAGTGAAAAATATGCGCAGATTTAAAAGTGGTAGCTCTTTTAAGAGGCATGTAATTGGGCTATACTAAAAAAATGTGCTTCATGTGCTTATGGAATACGCTTTTCGATGGCGACCAGTACAATACACGGGATTGGGCTTTTCGTGAGGAAAGCAGATTGCATAGAAACAATGTTATTGAATTACCAATTGTGCCCATTGAAAAGATTTTGCTTCCTCCACTCCACATCAAACTGGGTATTGTAAAAAATTTTATAAAAGCATTGAGCCCAGATGGTGTTGCTTTTACCGAATTGCACCGAATTTTTCCACGATTAAGCGGCATGAAAGTAAAAGAAGGTATGAACTCTAACTACTTTATTAAATTAGATTTATATTTTATTTCATAATGTTTATATTTTACAGGAATTCTTAATGGACCGGACATTCGCCGTCTTATGAAGGACCATCAATTTGAGGTTGCATTGAATGATATCGAGCTATTGGCCTGGAATTGTGTGAAATCAGTAATAGAAAATGTATTAGGAAATCATCGGTCTGAAAACTGGCGAATTTTAATCAAAAATATGCTAACCGCATTTAAAAACTTAAACGTTAGAATGTCATTGAAAATACATTTTTTGCATTGCCATACCGAAAAATTTAATGAACAATCACCAGCCGAGTCTGATGAACATGGCGAGAGATTTCACCAAGTAACAGCCAGGCTCGAATACTGGTATAGCGGCAAACAACTTGATTCGCTATTAGGGGATATTTGTTGGAATCTGCAGGAGGAAGAAAAATAAATTTCTAAATAAAAACTACTTAACAACAAAAAATTTTTGTTTGGTTATATAAAAAATTCAAAAATTTCATCTTTTCTGAAAAAATCAAAAGTTGTAGACAGACTTTAATCACAAATAGCTTATTTTGCACCTGCGCAACTTTATTTTTCATTCCCAACATTTGTTTCTAAGGCCTAGGATTCACTCCTAGGGGGATAAAATGTATGACCGACCTTCATTGTTTTTTGTTCTTAACATTTTCTTAAATTATACTTTCCCTTTATCACCATCCCTTAGGGGGGCTCCCATACAAATATTGCGTTTTATGAAATTCTTAAATTAATTAAAATTTGTCGACTTTTGTGAATAAAATCAAAAGTTGCTAACAGATTTTAATCGTTTATGGCTTGTTTTGTTAGCAGCTTTGTTTTTTATATGTTTGCAAAAAATTAAAAGCCTAGCTGCATTTTTTAATTTTTTATGAATTTTTAAAAAACAATAATTTTGAAATTTTGATAAAAAAATTAATTTTTTTTCAAAAAAAAAAATATTTTTCTAAAACGACTACAGATATTAGAAAGAAGTTTTACTTTTCTGAAAGGAAAATTTATTGCGGAATTTCGATTTTTTAAGTTTTTGGAATAAGCTAAAGCGTTTTTGAGTTACGCGAACATATGTGGTGCAACCTCCTCCATTTTCGAAATAACGGTATATCTCGAAAACCAGAGCCAATCTTAAAAAACCGAGGGCACCACTGGATTTAGCGTACCCGAATTATGTTAAAACGCTAGGTGCCCAGCTTGTCACGAAAAAAAAGTGTCAATTTCATGCACAGTGTAATTAATGTCATGCTTGTAAAAAGAAAATAATAATATTCGAAACTCATAATTAGGAATAAAAAATTTGCAAACATAAAAAAAAATTTCACACGAATAATACTGTAAAATTAATGCAAATTAAATGAGATATTACTGTTACATTTGTCGAATAATTCATTATAAGATTGGTATACTATTTATAATCAAATTGTTTTCAAGAAACTTAGATAAATCTTTGGTTGACCTAAACATTATATACAACATTTTTTAGGTACTGGTAGATTACTAAGCCTATTTGACTTATATACTAATCATTATTTTTATGTCCAGCATTTATTTTAGTACTTTACACCCCCTATTTGCCTACTACCTCATAAATCAAGCCATCGCATTCCTCCCACTTTGCCATCTTTGTAGCGTTGTCACCACTGAAAGCAGTTGTACACAACGGTAGAAAAAAAAAAACACAGAAAAGTCTGTAAAACTAATAAAAGATCAATGCACGGTGGCTCATTATAAAAGAAATAAAAACAAAAAAAGAAAAAGAAAAATTAGAAACAATTTTTTTTACAAAAACCAAGACGGTTAATAAATATAATTTGTCTTGTACTCTAAGAAAACAATAAAAAAAATTCCATAAAATTCCCATTGTGTTGTAAGCAGACTTCTTGTTTTCACTAGCGTTAAAAGCGTGACTAAATTGTGAATTATTTTCCTATTTAAGTACGCTGGACAGGCATAAATATTAATCAGAAAATATATTGCTATTCCAACGATAACAACTATACTAACAAAAAAATCTCGAGAAAAGTACTAAATCAACAATGAAACAAAACCCCGAAGACATAGAGAATAAGAAAATTAAAAGAAAATTGCAAAATTACTTCGTCGCACACTGCTACTCTTAAACAAAAGCTTACGGCCAAATTGTTGCAAGCACAAAAAGGAAAAACTAATTTATCTCATTAAATCATTATAATTAGAAATTCAAGGTTAGCTAAAAATATAATTTCTTTTGTCAAATATAAAGTACCCAGCAAAAATTAGTTAATGACTTGCTGTTACTAAACAACATAATTTTCAATGACTATTACATATCGTCTGTCTTACTAAGGAGTGTTTCAGTAATGACTTGATTTATAATGTGATACGTATGTACTTCTTTTCAGAGATTTTTAGATGAACACACAATACAATTTCTTGTTGCGAAATTTGCTAGAAGCCACTCAAATTGAAAATTTTTATAAATTTTATTTAGTTTAACTCGCTTAGGGTACAAGAAATAATGATTTCGACAATAGCGGCAAAGCATTTCATTAAGATAGTGATGACATATAGACTTTCACTGATTTTTAAATTTCAAATTAATGGATCGCAGAAAAATTCATTTATTCATTTAAGTCCCTATTTATAAGCGACCGTGTTAAGTACTTATACGATTCCGTATATGCAAGCAATGATGGCAAGTACTTATTTTAGTCTCTATTTGTAAGCAAGCGTGTTAAGTACTTGCCTCCAATTACATTGCCGTGTTAAAATTGGAAGTAATTAAAAACTGTTTTCTATTACTTTCAACTCAACTATTTGTAATGAGATTTGTTGCTGGGTATTTGTTAAAGACCAAAGAGCGATTAAACAAGCAATATATTTTAATTTAATAAAAGTCTAAAGTTGCAAATTTATGAATTTTTTGTTGGGAAAGTAAAAGCTAAGAGTTTTATAAGAACAAAACAAGTAAGAGCACTATATTCGGCTGTGCCGAATCTTTTATACCCACCACCAATTTTGTGTACATGTAAAGCACAATATTTATTATTTTGTTAATCGCTATAGAATAATCTCTTTATAATAAAATATGTATCACTTTCTTTGTGGAGGGTGGTTAAATTTTAAGGGCCCATGTTTAAGGTGAACCACATCTAAACTTCAACTTTTTTCTTGTATTTCATTTGACATTTCTCAATCTCTGACTAAATCAATTTGAACCGTGGAAAGATACGCAATCGAGCAACGCTTTTAAATATTAAAGATTTTTATAAAAATGGGCGTTCAAATCAAAATGCATTTTGTGCACTTCGTGATTCTTTTGGTCAACATAATCGTTCGAATTTGTCCACAATCGTGAGAATTGTAAAAAATATTTAAATGTCTGCAAAGCAGGTCTGTATGAAATGTGAAAACATCTGTGAATGCCATCTTAGTTCGTTGAATGGGAAACATTGCTGTTTTTGACGATAACGTGGCAAAAGAGCAAGCAACCTCGACTCATCATCGTGCCCACCAATCGAGCATCAAGAGTGTCATTGAAAATTTGGACTATCGGATCGTGGTGTGCCGCCTAGGTTGGGGGGCCATTTGGCCGATATTTTGTTCCATACATAATTGAAGCATACAAATATTATCATTATAAAAATAAATGATAATAATTTCATAATAATTTTATTCAAAATCAAAATAGTCCCTTAAAATTAAACCACCCATTATAACTTCGGTATGCTAGTAAAATGTTTTCGTAAATTTAGTCTTTCAATGAAAGTGGCCATTAAAGTACGCGTGTCAATAAAGTTTCTGCTAATAAACATAACTTAGATATTTCAATATAGTCCTTTAGTATTCCAAAATCTTTATTCATAGAAAATTTACATGAATTTAAGAGGCAGAAAGTGAATTTAAGGTAAAATTTTAAGGGCCACAGGGTGATTTAAAATATACATTCTCTGCATTTTTCTAAAACGGGAAATTTATTAGTAAGATTTTGATTTTTAAACTTCTATAACATTTTGCTTTTAAAAGATTTTCAAACGAAATAAGTTTTGTATAATTTTAAAATTTGTTAGCAATTAGTACATGAAAATAAATTGTTTATAATATTTAGAGATAATATTTTTTTACTTTGGTCAAAATTTTCCTAAATTCCCATTTTTAATAGAGCTTAACTTCAGGAGAACATAAGCATAAGTTGTTAGCATGCCATCTAGTAGTTGCTAGTAGAGTCATCTATCTTATCATTTTTATCTTATATTTAGTTACAGTACAATAAATGGCGCAGTGTAAGATGAATAAATGCTATATATATGACTAATATATTTTTATACAAATTTAAGGAAAAAAGTGTGCGTGGCACATCTATTTTCCGTTATAACGAAGACTTTGACCAAAAAGCCATGTTTGCAAAATTTCAGAATCGTACATATAGTTTTGTCAGTTGTATTACGTTTTAAATTTGAAATATACACTGTGCGGTATAAATTTTCGTACATTTTTATCTATAACTCTTTTCCTAATTCATAAATTTAAGCGATTTTCAGGAAAAAATATTCTTTTGATTCGATAAATATATATTCGAAGTTTCATGACTACGTTTATGCGTCTGGACACAATTCAAAAGTGAAAGTGGGCGTTAAAGTAGGAGTGTCAATAAAGTTTCTGCTAATAAACATAACTTAGATATTTCAATATAGTCCCTTAGTATTCCAAAATCTTTATTAATAGAGAAATTATATGAATTTTAGGTAAAACGTTATATGGGAGGTGGGCGTAAAAGTGGGCGTGGCACCTTATTTTTTTTGGCATAGTAACGAAATTACATAGGGGGAAAGACGTAGCAAAATCTATCATCATACCTCTAATTTTAGCGGTTTTATGAGCTTTTAAATTTCATTAACGGTATATAACGTGAAAAGTGGGCGTTATAGTAGGCGTGTCAAAGTTATTTTTGCGAATGAGTACAACTGAGGTGTTTCAAGATAGGCCTTTATTATTTCAAAATCTTTATTAATAGAGAAATTATATGAATTTTAGTTAAAACGTTATATGGGAGTTGGCGTAAAAGTGGGCGTGGCACATTGATTTGCCGTTACAAGAAAGCGTGTCACCAAAAAGCAAAGTGTGCAAAATTTCAGAGTCGTACATCCAATTTTGTTGCTTTTGTGACGTTTTTGTTTTTAAATATACCGAAAAATACACTGTGCGGTATAAATTTTCGTACATTTTGATCAATAACTCCTCTCCTAATGCATAGATTTAGACAATTTTCGGGGAAAAATATTGTCTTTACCCAGGAAATATATATTCGAAGTTTCATGAGTCTACGTTAAGGCGTTTGGACACAATTCCATTTTATTCGATGTTTGAAGGACACGGTTTTTTCGACCTACTCTTGCTTTTCGAGCTATAACTCTCTTCCTAATATTCCGATTTGGCCCATTTTCAATACCAAACAAACCTTGTCTATAAGAAAGATTCTGGCAAAATTTGAGCCCCCTAGCTTTTTCGGTGCGACCTCTATCGTGCTTTCAACAGACGGACAGACGGACGGACATAGCTAGATCGTCATAAAATCAAACCCCGATTCAGAATATATATACTTTATGGGGTCTAAAATGGATATTTCGATGTGTTACAAACGGAATGACAAAATGAATATACCCCCACCATTTTTTTGGTGGCGGGTATAAAAAAGGTTGCGTTAAATATCTAACTTTTGACTTATTCTTATTGAATAGAAACTACTATTAATATAATACAAGTTTGAGTTCTATATTCGGCCGTGCAGAATCTGAAAATACCCTTAACCAACACTCTATTTATTTATAGACATGGGTATTTTTAACACAACGTAGCGTAGCTTAGATTTAGTGTTGATTTTAAATTCTTACATAGTTCTACTGCTGAAGTCCTGTCAATTAATAATAATAAAAAAAAGACAAGTCCGTAATTCCTATATTTAGCCCATATATCCACCGTTTTACTTACGACTCCATCTTGAATTGTAACTTTTTCAAAGTTTACTGTATTTTTCTGTTCAAAGCCTTCATTTAGAAAGTTGAACGTATATATTTTTGTATAATAGATTTTGTCACTAAATAAATTAATTTAGGCCGATTTACTCACATTTTAAAACCCTTCATATGAAAGGTCTTTCCGTTTGTAATTTCTACATGACTCTATAAAGTATGTATATTCTGAATCTTTATTTTTAGAGAAATTGTTTTAGTTTAGTTTGTCTGTCTGTCTGTCTGTCTGTACGTAGAAATCAACTTTTTGAAGCCCAGGCATATACTTCAGATTATCAATGAATTAATCACTCAATTAATCATATTTATATGCCTTCGATAATTTTTCTATTGAAAATAAATTTTTTGAGCTTATTACAAGCTGAGATATGAGCGATAGAACAAGATTGCATCTGTATTTTTTTTAACAAAAGAAGGTCAAAACTTGCAGCTTCTATGAAATTTCTTGATACGTTTGTTACTCGTATATAAAAATGTACCTTTGGCAATATTTGCAAAAGGTCTAAGTCCAATGTGTGGGTCAATTACCGACAAAGATATCGGAGGAAAAATAAGAAAAATGTCTTAAAAAACTTCAGAATATTACCCATATGTGTACAATATAAGGAGCGTATCGAAAAAAATTTGTCGTTGCATTATTTTAGTTAAATAAAACTTAAATCCTGCAATAAATATTTTTTTTTTATCACGTTAGCTTTCATATATATGTCAGATACTATTATTTTATACCTCATTCATTTTCAATTGCTATTAAATACGGTCAAAATGGACTGCGAAAAAAAAGTACGTGAAAATATAATTAAAACTTGTCAAAAAAATCAAGATGAGCAACTGTTTCGAAGAGCACCTAACACTTCTTTCAGAAAAGCAGCGCGTACGGTGAAATGCTCTAATAGTTTTGTCCAAAGGGCCGCAGCTTATGTTGGGCTGAACACATACACAGTTCAGAAAGTTCCAGATCGTATTTCGGTAAAGAACTTAGAAGCAAGAAAAAAAACAAGAGAAAAAATTTAAAGCAGATTTTATAAAAAAAAAACACCTGTTATGTGCTGGATGACGAAACATACGTACTGGCAGACTTTTTTCAACTTTCCGGCCAAGATTTTTATGTTGCTAATGAAAGTGATAATGTTCAGAAAGAGTTCCGGACAAAAAAAACAAACAAAATTCCCTAAGAAATTTCTCGTGTGGAAAGTATTTTCAGTTGTGGCAAACGAAGCCAAGGATTTGTGGCATCAGGCACATTATACACAGAAATTTATATTACGGAGTGCCTACAGAAACGACTTTTACCTTTTATAAGTACAAATTGTAACTAGTAATAGTAAAAAAAATAGTGTTGAGTATTTTATATTATTCTTTAAAATGATTTTCAAAAATATTTTTAATCTGCATCTTTCTTGTGGCTTAATTTGAAATTCCCAAATATCAATGCAATAAAAATAACACGTACTAGAGACAGCAAATACCAAATAAACGTCATGTGATCACAATAAAATAAATTTGTTAAGATTTCGCTCAGCCAATTAAAAACGGAGCTTTTACCCAGCGCACCTTTGCGTCTTGTTTTCGGACTAAGCGAAGCGTTCTAAGTCCTGGTTTCATTTTATGACGATCTTGCTATTTCTTTTCGTCTGTTGAAAACACGATAGAGTTTGAACCGATAAAGTAAGGGAACTCAAATTTTGCCAACATATTTCCTATACAAGGTTTTTTTGGAATAGAAAATGGGCATAATCAGAATATTATTTAGAAAGAGATTTATAGGTCGTAATGCAAGAGTAGGTCAAAAAACAATGTTCTTCCAACATCGAATAAAAATCGATTGTTTCCAAACGCATTGACATAGAGCGATAAAATTGCAAAAATACATACACTTGCATTACAAACTATAACTCCCTTTCTAATAAATTGTTTGTCCAATTTCCAATACCAGACAAAATATTTAATCAAAATTGTATCCCTTTCTTGTTCGAGCTCATTCGTGTCTTTAACAGATGGATAGACGGATGGACAGACGGACGAAAAGACAGATCCTTTTGAAATGAAACCAGGACTCAGACTATATAGGTTCTAAAATGAATATTTCAATGTGTTTTAAACAGACTGAGAAATTGCATATAACCCCAGATCGTTTTTTTGTTGTGGTGAGCATAAAGTAGAAAATTAATTAAACTGTTTTATCAATATTAATTCCAAATTATACTTTTCTTAGTCTTATGTCATGTATTTCAATCTTAGGGATATTAAGATTTCTAATCACTCGATGAAATAAAGCATGTCTCAATCATAATGCGCGATGTTAAATGTAAATCCCACCTTAATGTCAAGCTCATCTTTTAACATTTTCAAAAGCCTTTGTGGATTCGTTATTAAGCAGAATTGCCGCATTTGGCCAAATGAGAATCCACGAGTGATTGCTGAAAAGCAGATCCATTTATCGGTTTATAGGCTAGCAATGTTATCGGACCATACTTCTTCAAAATTATGTCTGCCAAGCATGTGGTTTCATTAGGATGGTGCCACACAGCCAATAAAACACTGGCTGTTTTGTGCGAGAAATTCAATAGCCGTGGTGATATTATTGGCCACAAATATCATGTGACTTGGGAATATTTAAAAGAAAATGTGTACGTTAATAAGCCAAGAACAATTCAGTACTAAAAAAAAAATTTAACCAGAATTATTTCTCAGTGTCTCTGAAAATATGAACCATATGCCACCGAAGCCTTACCGAACTTTCCTCGATATATTATTTTGTAATTTTATTTCCCACTAATATCGTGAGTAGTGTTTGGGTCACCCTCTATTTGCGTAACTTGACAATTATATTTTTTTTTTTTTTTTGAGCTATTTGTAGTGATTTAAAATGATGTCAAAGAAATAATTTTTACTGAAAGCGCTTTGGGCATACTCAATAATATAAGTAATCTATCTCATACAGATACTACTTAAGCACGCTTAACAAAAGATATTAAAAATAAAACTTTTTTCGTTTTTATAACAAAAACCATTTAAAAACAAAATTATATTTTTATTACTGAACTTTTTCGAAGAACTCTAATAACATGTTTCTTCACGAACTGTCATTTGAAAGGAAAAGGACGAAAATAAAGATTATAAAGTGTTATCAAATCAAACTTAGCGTTAAATTATAATGCTAGCAATTTAAATTTAACGCTTCATAAATAACACAATACCGCTGAAGAAAAGGAAAGTAAAAATATTAACATTTACAAAAACGATATAAAGGGTGATTTTTTAGCTATTATCTTTTTGGCAACACTGGTTTAAACACCTGACGCACGTTTCGTGTTTTGTTTCACTGTCAAACATCTTCAGTTTGGTCTATAATTTAACCGTGAATCGTCTTACAAACGAACAACGCTTGCAAATTATTGAATTTTATTATCAAAATGCGTGCTCTGTTAAGCAAGTTCATCACGCGCTTCTTATCGAAAAATTGTGTTCAGCGACGAAGAATTGTCGATTTTGGAGTGAATATCAGCCAGAAGCATTGCAAGAGCTACCAATGCACCCAGAAAAAGTCACAGTTTGTCACTTCTTCAAAGATGATGCGAATCGTAACGTAACTGTGAATGGTGAGCGCTACCGTGAGATGATATCCAACTTTTTTTTCCCCAAAATGCAAGATCTTGACTTGCATGACATGTGGTTTCAACAAGACGGTGCCACATGCCACACAGCACGCTTAACAATGGACTGATTAAGAGGCGAGTTCGGTGAATAGATCGGCGCATAGATCGCGCGATTTAACGCCTTTAAGCTATTTTTGTGGTACTATTTTAAAGCTCATGTCTATACACACATGCCCGCTTCAATTTACATTGGAAGACAAAATTAAAACATTTATTCATAAGATACCGGCCGAAATGTTGGAAAGAGTATGCCAAGATTGGACTAAGCGGATGGACCATTTGACGCGCAGTCACGGTCAACATTTGCGTGAAATAATCTTCAAACATTAAATGATATGGACCGTACTATCGATTCCAATAAAGATTTCATGCATTTTTCTGAATTCTATAACTCTTAAAAAATCACCCTTTACATAAATGTATAGCAAACGAAATACCAAAAAATAAATAAATTAAGGAAGAAGTTAAGATAGTCACAAACGTATAATCATTTTCCAAAGAAGAAAACAGAAAAATTATTACGTTCTTGCGTATCAAGTTATGAAAAATAAGATATTACTGAAATGCAAAAATGTACCCAATATAAAAATAATAAAAAAACAAAATATTGTAACATATTAATGGCATATTACAAGTCCATACAATTTATATATCCATGTGTATGTATATCAATGTAAGTTTATAACCAAAGGCGCTTATATATTGAGACATTAAAACAAGGAGATTTAAGCAAAACTTTCGATTTTTTGATAAGATTTCTACTCAATGGATAGATTTCAAATAATACCTTAAAAAAACATTCATACCACCACACATCCTCACATCGAAAAGAACATATTACACAATAAAAGTTTTCAATAAATATTTATAAGGAGATAACAGCAAACAAGGAAAGTAGAATTCATTAAAAACTTTTCTAGCCTTATTGGACTTTTTTAACTTTGTCGATTTAGCTAACGTCTTCCATGTATTAAAATGACTTTTTATGGGGGAAGTGCGGAAGCGTGTTAATCTGGTTTATATGCCTATTTTGCACAAATACAATTTGCTTGCCATACATTTAAGCAATTGCCTAAATTTTTCTTTAAATTAAATATAATGTCTTTATTTGCTCCATGTATTAAGTTTTTTTTTTATTACATACTTATATTTAGGAAAATAAATAAATTTATCAAATAAGCAAACTCTGAATAAAATTGTGTTCGGTTACTTTCAGTGAGACCACAACTAAAAATTTTTTCATAGTAAAAATAAATTGAACATACTTTCTTAGAGCACAGTAAATACAAAAGGCGTAAAACAAGAAATCAATTCACAGTGAACTTTCGCTTTTAAATACACGTTAAAAAAACAATGGTTACAACATGATCACGACGGTCATAATATATTTTTAATAACAATATTTGGTTGTGGAACACAAGTAATAGTTATTTTTACATTATACAATTTTTTCTGATAATCAAGTGTTTGTTTCAATTTTATCATTTAATGTTTACTTTTTTCGAAAATTTCGTTAGGCGTATCATTTAAAAATAGCATGATTTGAAAAAATTATTATGACAAAAATAACATTGTAACATTGTAAAATAACAAGTCATCATTAGGTAATGGGCAAGACAGCAGAATGGTATAAGAGCAATTAATATACGATTTTTTTAAATAATAATTTGAAATTCTTCTTTTTGCTGAATATATTTTTATTATTTTAAAAGTTTGAGATGGCAAAAAAATACACAGACATTTAGAAAAAAGTTAAGGAAACTTAGAAATGCATGAGAAAATGAAAAAAAATATAAATTTAAATTTAAAAGGTCAGTATATGCAACTAACAGCTAAAGAAAGGATGGTTAAATTTTAAGGCTCGATGTGAATTTTGAATAAAACACAGATTATTTCGAAAGTTATTGTCATTTCTTTTTATTATGGTTCAATAATGTATGAGAAAAAAATAACGACTAAATGGCCGCCGCGATCTCGGCGGCAGACCTCCACCCGTTGGCCAAAATTTTCACTGACAATGTTAATGTTCGATTGTTGGGTACTATAATGAGTTGAGGTTGACTGCTCTTTTGCCACACTGTCGTGAAAAACAGCAATGTTTCCCATTCAACAAACTAAGAAGGCATTCACAGTTGTTTTCACATTACATACAGGCCTGTTTTGCTGAAATTTTAATATTTTTCACAGTTCTCCCGTTTGTGGACGAATTTGAACGACAACGTTAAGCAAAAGAATCACAAATTGCACGAAATGCATTTCGATTTGAACTTCCATTTTCATAATAAGCCTGAATAAGTTTAACGCATTGCTCAATTTTGTATCTTTCCTTGGTTCAAATTGAGTTAGTCTGAAATTGATTAATGTCAAATGAAATGCAGAAAAGAAACTTGACTTTTAGGTGTAGTTCACATTCAACATCGGCCCTTAAAATTTAACCAGCCTTTATATAAGCGAATCACAGTATTTGATATTGACGAATAGTTAGAGACATAAAAACGAATTCCTCGAATAACCGAAAAACCAAAAAATTTAAAAAAACTAATAAAAAACCGGAAAATTAAAAAAAAAACAATTGAACAATAAAATATTTTTTGATCCGTTTTAAATATCAAGGAAACTTTGACAATACGACATAATAACAAAAATGCCAAATGTTTGATATCTTGACTTTTGATGTAAAGGGTCCGCCAAATAACTTTTTTTCTTTTTTTTTTTTAAATGCTATAAAAAAAGTGTAGCTTCGACCAAACCAAATGTTGCCCAATTCCTCCTCTTCAATTTTTGTGAACAAAAAGTTGTTTAACATGGCCCGATAACGACCCCCATTGACTGCGGCCACTCCTTGCTCGTTTTCGACGAGAAATGCCCAATTATGCCTCTGGACCAAAATCCGCAACAAACAGACATGAGCTAAGTGCTACCATTCACGAAATAAGCACTAGTTGAAAAAAAAAAAAAAACATAAGATGGCGGGCCTTATATATTTGGCCAATGATATCCCATAAAGAAGATTTTAAACATTATTTGGAAAAATACAGGTTAGATTATGGGAACTGCTGTGACACCGGTCAAAGGGTTAAAGTATAAAGATGTTTTCGTGTTTTTTTTTCTTTGTAAATCCTTATACTTATACTTATTTAATGATAACTTCTATAATAAAATCTTCGACAGAAACATAAAGCAGTCAATTACTTTTTTGTCGCAATGGCCTTCCTTCTTTGTCCGCTGTTAATAGAAACATAATTAAGTTTTCAAACAATATTAACGATTATACGTTTTTCTCTACTGCACCGTAGTACACAACTTTTAAAAAAAATCTTGCTAATATATTATTATTTTATCAAGATGGTTTTAGCAAAATGTCAATACAATACTGTCAGTTGAGTATTTTCTTTGTACAAGTTAATAATAGCAACATATTATTTAAGATGTCACATCTACTTAATTAACATGTCAATACTAAAATAGATAAGTTCATGAAAATTTTAAAAAATAATATTTATTTCTTTTTTATTTTTAGAACCAGTAACGGAGGTGATTGGAGGACCAGAGTTACATATTAATAAGGGATCAACCATAAATTTAACATGCATTGTAAAATTTGCTCCGGAACCTCCACCCACAGTGATATGGTCACATAATAGACAGGTAAGAAAATTATGAAGTTCTCACACATACCTTTAAATGAATACTTTAAATATATTTTGTTAATTTTTATCTTCTTATTTTATAATGATTCTAAATATACTACCCTTGTTAAAGTTATACAAAATGTTTTGTTAAAATAAACAACATTTGAGCAATTATTTTGAACAAAGAATGCAAAAGTATTGGATTAGTTGTAATTAAATGAGAATTTATCAAATCAGTTTGTTGACAATGTTTGCCAACAAGAACGTATGACTAAAATAAAAATGTGTTGCGCCACAGCTACCACATACCGACTGAATTGTTAAAAGTAGTCTACTTATGATTCATCCATTACCTGGTACATAGATGTTTTAATTAAAATTTTAAAACTTTTGGTTTTGTATTTGTTATTGTCAATTTTTTTCTATATATCTAATGATATTCTTCTACTGTTAGCAAATTTCTTATTTGAGAAGGAGCCGTTATTTTAAAGCTGTAAAATACAAAATTTATATATTTACGTTTGCATTTGTAACTGAGCAGGGTAAGTACTTGCCACATTAAATACGGTACGGTTTTGTTGAAAAAGAGGGTCAGTAAAAGGCCAAAGGCTTTATAGGAACTTAGCTTCTTAATAAGATTTCAATTCGGTTAATAAATCTGCTGGTCAAGAACTCAGTCGCCTTAATTTGGTTCCTTACAGTTTTCTTATTTAAACTCCATAAGTAATCCAAGTTCGTCAAAGTATCCACGTTAAACTTCTCGCGTTAATACGCCCAAAATTAAGACATTGACAAAGGTAATGTCTCAAAGTCTCATCCTCTTCCTCGCATCCTCTACATGTTGATTCATCAAAACTGTTATACACTAGTTAATCTCATAAGTGTTTCAGAATTTCCTTCGATTTTTCAATATTTGGGTCACCCCATGGATTGTTGGTCACTTTATCGACATCTGTATTTTTTTCATTTTCTGATCGTGATCGTTCACACTCTAAAGCCTATAGTACACGAAATGTAAAAAATTACATGCACATGTGGGTCTAAAATGTTCAGCATTTTGGTTACATTTTTTAAAATAGTCGTAGTTGCTGCATGCGGTAATATCTTGGTATTATACGAAATGTATTTTTTTTGAAACACATGTGGCTGAAGCGAATACATTTATGCTTTCAAAACGACGTCACAGCCACATGCGTATGTGGCTTTTTAAATTTCCTGTACAACAGGCTTAAGTTATTTTTGGAACCGCCGAAATCGTTTAGCATTTTTCATGGTTAAGGTATTTAAAAAAGTTTCCATTTAAAATAATTTATCGGCTTCTTCGTTTCTGATTATACCGTGATGGCTGGGTATCTATAAGTATTATTTATAAACGTTCGTAATTCTCTCGCAAATTTTAACTTGCTCTTACATTGCAGGACATCTCGAGATTCAATCTTTTCGTACATTAGTGCCTTGATAACTGACTGGCTATCAGTCCCCTTTATGCATGTACTGAAATCTAGTAGACTAAAGTATAAAGGTCGATGCCAATTTCATACTGCCACACTCATAATCATACAGACACATGTCTTTTAGTTGTAAATTTTAAAATTGTTATCAACCACATAATCAAGGTTTAGCGCTAATCATTTGATAGTAGCAACTGCGTAATTTTATATGGATATTATAATATTCTATATATAAAAAAGTAAACCTTTGTGTGTGTGTGTTAGCTAAAGACTCCGAAACCGTAAAGCGGATCGAACTCAAACTTTAGCAAGTTGTTGTACACATTCCAGGGAGTGTTTATGGGTGGTAAAAGTAGGCGGAGCTACGCCCATAACACATAAGTTATCATTTTTAGCTACTTGTATTAGATCGATTTTTCTGAAACTTTGCACACATATTGAGCTGTCATGACTATACAGTTTCGGATTTTTTCTTAAGGGGCATAGCAACGCGCTCCGGGCTTGGCTAGTTAAACAATAAAAATTAAAAGCACTATATTCGGCTGTGCCGAATCTTTTATACCCACCACCAATTTTGTGTACATTTAAAGCACAATATTTATTATTTTGTTAATCGCTATGGAATAATCTCTTTATAATAAAATATGTATCACTTTCTTTGTAGAGGGTGGTTAAATTTTAAGGGCCCATGTTGAAGGTGAACTACACCTAATCTTTAAATTTGTTTTCTGCATTTCATTTAACATTTCTCAATCTCAAACTTATTCAATTTGATCCGCGGAAAGATACGCAAATGAGCAACGCTTTAAACTTATTCAGGTTTTTTATAAAAATGGGCGTTCAAATCAAAATGCATTTTGTACAGTTCGTAATTCTTTTGATCAACATAATCGTTCAAATTCGTCCACAATCGGGAGAATGGTAAAAAATATTTAAATTTCTGCAAAACAGGTCTGTATAAAGTGTTAGAAAATCTGTGAATGCCTTCTTAGTTCGTTGAATGGGAACCACTGCTGGTTTTTGCGATAGTGTGGCAAAAGAGCAGTCAACCTCGCCTAATCATCATGCCCAACAATTGAGCATCAACATTGTCATTGAAAATTTGGACCATCAGATAGAGGAGTGGCGCCAAGGATGGGGGGCCATTTGGCCGATATTTTGTTATATACATAATTGAACCATACACATATTATCACTACAAAAAGAAATAATAAAAAATTTCTTAAATAATTTGTGTTTTATTTAAATTCAACATAAAATTTAACCACCCTTTATAACTTCGATATGCTACTAAAATGCTTTTGTAAATGTAGTCTTTCAATGAAAATGGGCGTTAAAGTAGGCGTGTCAATAAAGTTTCTGCTCTTAAATACAACTTAGATATTTCAATATAGTCCTTTATTTTCTCAAAAACTTTATTAATAGAGAAATTACATGAATTTAAGATAAACCGTTATATGGGAGGTAGGCGTTAAAGTGGGCGTGTCACCTAAACTTTTTGGCACAACAATAACATTGATTACAAGGATATACGTAGCAAATTTGATCATCATACCTCTAATTTTGGAGGTTTTATGAGCTTTCAAATTTCATTTACAGTAGATAACGTGAAAAGTGGGCGTTATAGTAGGCGTGTCAAAGTTGTTTTTGCGAATGGGCACAACTCAAGTGTTTCAATATAGTCCTTTATTATTCCAAAATCTTTATTAATAGAGAAATTATATGAATTTTAGGTAAAACGTTATTTGGGAGGTGGGCGTAAAAGTGGGCGTGGTACCTTAATTTTCTGGCATAGTAATAACATTGCCCAGGGAGATATACGTAGCAAATTTTATCATCATACCTCTAATTTTCGTGGTTTTATGAGCTTTTAAATTTCATTAACGGTATATAACGAGAAAAGTGGGCGTTATAGTAGGCGTGTCAAAGTTATTTTTGCGAATGAGAACAACTTAGGTGTTTCAATATAGTCCTTTATTATTCCAAAATCTTTATTAATAGAGAAATTATATGAATTTTATGTAAATCGTTATATGGGAGGTGGGCGTAAAAGTGGGCGTGGCACCTTAATTTTCTGGCATAGTAATAACATCGCCCAGGGGGATATACGTAGCAAATTTTATCATCATATCTCTAATTTTGGCGGTTTTATGAGCTTTTAAATTTCATTAACGGTATATAACGTGAAAAGTGGGCGTTATAGTAGGCGTGTCAAAGTTGTTTTTGCGAATAAGTACAACTTAGGTGTTTCAATATAGTCCTTTATTATTCCAAAATCTTTATTAATAGAGAAATTATATGAATTTTAGGTAAAACGTTATATGGGAGGTGGGCGTAAAAGTGGGCGTGGCACATTAATTTTCCGTTACAAAAAAGCCTCTTACTAAAAAGCAAAGTGTGCAAAATTTCAGAGTCGTACATCCAATTTTGTTCCTTTTATGACGTTTTTGTTTTTAAATATACCGAAAAATACACTGTGCGGTATAAATTTTCGTACATTTTGATTGATAACTCCTCTCCTAATGCATAGATTTAAATAATTTTTAGTGAAAAATATTGCTTTTACTCGAAAAATATATATTCGAAGTTTCATGAATCTACGTTAATGCGTTTGGACACAATTCCATTTTATTCGATGTTCGAAGGACGCGGTTTTTTCGACCTACTCTTGCTTTTCGAGCTATAACTCTCTTCCTAATATTCCGATTTAGCCCATTTTTAATACCAAATAAACCCCGTCTATAAGAAAGATTTTGGCAAAATTTGAGCCCCCTAGCTTTTTCGGTGCGACCTCTATCGTGCTTTCAACAGACGGACAGACGGATGGACATAGCTAGATCGTCATCAAATCAAACCCTGATTCAGAATATATATACTTTATGGGGTCTAAAACGGATATTTCGATGTGTTACAAACGGAATGACAAAATGAATATAATAATAAATAAATAAATAAAAAATGTGACACCTAACCAAACAAATAATTGTCATTATCCTATGATAAGGGTATCATTTTTATTTTCCTTACACTCCGCTAACGATATATGTATGTATTTGTGTGTATATCAATGAAGGGATCATTACTGAAAATAAGTAAATGATGGATATTAAGAAGTTAAATAAATAAAAAACAAACAAAAAAATGTAAAACCCTGCATAAGTCCTTTTATATTTATAGCTTTGGAATAAACAAAATGTCAAAACGAAAAGGTTAATATTAAGTAAAATTTCAAACTAATAAATATGATAAATGTATAGTGTTTATACGCAGATGACTTTCTTTTGCTTTGCACTCACATTTTGGACAATATGTTGCTTAATATGTTTTTACTTAACCATAAAATTTACATAATTTCAAAACAAATTATACTTAAATTGTATTTTGTACTCCGAAAAACAACAAGAACCATTACATATACCTTAACGATATGGTTTTGGTTTAAAACCCCTTACAAATACAATAATGATTTTTATTATGATTATTTTCGTAATACTTTTCAAACTTAGTTCAAACATACTTATAAACATATTTATTTATTTATTTATTTTTTATTTGTATTTTTTTTTATTGTCTTGCCTCACACTTTTGTTTTGTCACCATTTAACTTGTATATTTCCGTCTGAATTTGTTTTGATGGCTGTGTTATGCTTTATGTTTTTAGATCATAAATTTTGACTCACCACGTGGCGGTATATCATTGGTAACGGAAAAAGGTGTACTAACCACAAGTCGCTTATTGGTGCAGAAGGCGATTCAACAAGATTCTGGACTTTACACTTGTACGCCTTCGAATGCAAATCCAACATCTGTACGAGTACATATCGTTGATGGTAAGTTAATACTTTTGTTGTTTTCTTATAACTTCCTTATATTTATATGTATGTATACGGATGCAAATAGAAATATTTTCTATCTCACTCTGATTTACTGAAGTAGATAATATGTTTCCATATTTTTGATTTTAATGTTTATAGAGTCGAAGTTACCGAAATATTTTTCGTTGTATATTATGTTTTCTTTTTTTGGACAAAGCTGTTCTTGATTAGCTTAAAGCACGTGGTGAAGTCAAAACCTGCATATATCCTTAGCATTATTAAAAAGAGCAACAGGGGATAGAGCAAAGGGTTTTGAAGACGATAATTTTATTTCAAACACTGGTTGGCTCGATAAATGGAAGCAAAGCTATTGGGCAATACATTCAATTGACGAAATGTTCAATTAAGACGTAAAATATTTGGCGATTTTCTTTTTTATTTAAGACATGATGTAGTTAATAATAAAGCGTACGGTAAAAGTAACAAAGTGGACTGTGAAAAGTGGAAAAAAAGTTTGGGCAATTTTATTACAGAAGTATTGTGAATGGTATATTTTTAATGCAGATGAAACAGCATTGCTTTACAAAAGTTAATCAATTAAAATATTAAACTTCATAAACTAGCAATGGCACAGAGACAAATGCAGCAATCTACGTGTGACGATAATTCTTTCAGCTAATATGGATGGTTTGGGAAAATTTTAAGTTTTATTGATTGCAACAAGTGCCAAATCTCGCGGCTTTTGTGGTGTTAAATGGTTCCAATAGAGTATAAAACAAACTCAAAGGCCTGGCTGGCTGGACAAATTTTTGAAGAATTATTTCTAATACTAGATTGCCTGTTGCAAAGGATTTTTGCCTGAAATGTGATTAGGTTTATTGGTAATTATCCAACAAATAAAAAAGATGTAAATACAAAGCAAACTAAAAGCCATTGAATTGGCATGACCTCTAAATTTAAGACTCTTGACTAGTGCGTAATTCAAAACTTCATAGTTTTAAATGCATATTGAAAGTCTTGCTCAGGCAACAGATAGAGAAGCTGGATATCATTTATTTTTGCATGGTTAAAACATTTTTGTTTCGCTTATGGGCCTTGACAAAAAGTTGTTGCATATATTTTATAATGTAATATGGCAACAAAATTCAATACAAGGGTACTACATTTAGAAAGGTATAAACACCGGCCAATTCGACTTAATTCGATGTCTGTTATCAATGTTAAATTTCATATGGAAGAAATATTTAAAGGCGAATTCATTTTACATTACTTTTTATATGAAGTCTGACATTGATAGTAGAAAGCAAAAACACTAAGCTGCTCAGTTTCCGGTTACCTTTTTAAGTGTAGCAAGTTAAATACCTTACATTCTATCAAGATTCGATTTATATACTTTTCACGTGTCGTGTCCAAGGGTACGTATAGTTTATTAAATATCAATTTTTTGCAAATATCAGGCAACAAATCGCAATTGAAATTCGGCACAATCGACTCTTTTTAAGATATTAGAAATTAAACGCGACTGTGTTTATATTTTCCCAAATTTTTACCACGAAAATTAAAATTTGTTAGCCTTAGAATTAATCAAAGACAGCTTCGTAGATACGATATACTTTATAAGCAAAATTTTTTTTGGATAAATATAAATTTAAAAACATGACTTTAGCAATATAATTCACTTTAAAAAAAGATTTAAATCTATAATGGCTCTACAAAATGGCAAATAATAAATCTATATATGGGTCTAATCTAGTAAAGGGTGATGTTTTAGCTATTATCTTTTTGGCAACACTGATTTAAACAGGTGACGCACGTTTCGTGTTTTGTTTCTTCAGTTTCGCGCTTTATTTCAAAATCTAACTGCTAGAACCTCTTCAATACAAATATTAAATGAAAAGGCTTGACCAGTAAACTATGAAAATTAAAAATCCAATATGGCGATTATATGGATCAAATAAAGTTATAACGTCTTCTTCACCTTCCACAGTATTGGTATTAAATGAATAAGCATGACCGGTAGAAAACAGTAAATTATTAAAAAATGGCGAATATAGTACTCTTACTTCCTTAATTACAAAGCGTTGTTTCTACGGAATCTTGATATTTCGCTTGCCTACCTTGTATAGGTTTGGCTGTTTATCGTCAATTATATACCGTACTAAAGCACTATTCAAGCTGTTTCGTTTTTAATAAAAGCTTTTATTGTAATATACATAAATCGTAAGTTGACTTTTATGTAATTTTTGTTTTTAAAAAATAATGCAAAAGTCTCATAGGATATTTGCTGTTTTAAGGCTAACAATGAAATCAAAAATAATAAAAATAATAACATGTGCATTCTTGTCAATATTGAACTTAAAATCCCAACAAAAAGGCTCGTAAGTCACATGCATATGTACATAATGATGGCTTGATATAAAGAGGCGTTTATCGATTACATTCTACTTTACTGGAGAAGGAACGTTTTTATAAAATATGCAAATTCGTTGAAAAAAATTGAGATATGACCTTTTTATATTAAGCTATCAATATGTATGTATATCAATAATAAAAAATTCGATCAAAAAATGTAAAAAAAACATTTTTTTTTGGAGGAAAATCCTTAAATTGTGCAAAAACTATCACATATGATATGAAATGTTCCCTTCATTTCCACTTATTGACTGTTTGTTAGTAATTTATCATATGTGGATTCCATCAACATTAATAATAGTGAACCAAAACTTATCAATTTTTTGCTTTCCTTTTCTTCATTTTGTTGATTTTTAAGATTTATTAGATTGAATATATTATTAACCACTTACTACACAGCACAACCGAAATAATCTTTATTATTATTTTTTTTATTTTTTTGCTTATTTAAATATAATAACCTTTGATGGAGCGTTTTGTACACAGATACTTTACATATGTTGCTAGCAGGGCTGCCAAACTCGAATTAATAATACCTAAAAAAATTCTAAATATTAGTTTTCAGTTTTCAAAATATGTTTTATGTAATTGTTTGGAAATTATTTTAAACAATAACATAAGATTCTAGATAGTCTTTGGTATGAGTACTTAACACATCTTATTTAACGCCACTAAGTATGTATGTATATGCCTTGTTTTTTAGAAAAAATTCGCATCCAATTTTGACATTTATTTATGTTTTTATTTAAACTGTAATGATTTTACATAAATGTTTCAAAAAAGCTGAAAACACAAACACGTAGATAAAATAAAAGACTGCAGAAAACTAAAGTTGCGCCTTATCTATAGATAAAGTCAAATCTTTCATCAAATCTATTTTTATCATAGTGATTTTCTTTACAAGTCAACGTAGGTTTTTGCTTAATTTAATTAATTTAATTTTATTCCTGTACCCTCTTACAGTGAAGTGCTATTATACCCTTCAGCTGTGTCTAGAGTCCATATCTATAGCTTTCTCATCCCGCTTGTTATGTTTGCAATTTTTATTTCTGACCCCACTAAGTATATATTTTCTATGTTGGTCGAAATAAACTATCAGCCACCATATGCTGCAAAAGTCTTTATGTGCCATAAGTCACCTAAAAGAATTCGGAAATGAGTCTCCATTGAAACTCAGCACTATTGTCGGATAGTTTTTTGAGAAACGAGTGAAGAAACATGACTGCCTCTAAATAATTAATTTAATTACATTTTTACAACATTTATTTACATTTCGTAGTAGAAATTTGACTGAGACATAAGCACGAAAACACAATTGCTTCGGTGTTTTTTTTTTTTTTTGTTAAATTTATATACCAAAATCGATTTTTTTTCGCTTAACTATAAGCGACAGGGTCAATATGGACTTAAAATAAAAATGCTTGAATAACAAAATATAATACACTGCTCTTAATTTCTTCCCAGTGGTTTCATGGCTTCCTATTGGCTCTATTCTGAGTACTACGCTACTTCAGTGGCATCCTTTAGACTAGAAAACAATTTCACACTGCCGACTGGAGATTGTCGACAATCCTAGTCGCAAAATCCTTTCTTAGACTGAGGCTTTTACAATTAATGCATACCTTCCTGTGATTCCTAATCCACCGACATCTGGGTCTCCCTAACCATTTTAGGTACGAGGTCCAGGATTCACACCACTACTCAACTTATGCACTCCACCTACATCAGAGTCTTCAAATAATGTATTTAAGTTAGGAGTCAGTAAGGTTGGTAATACCTCTATACCCCGAACAAGAAACATCACCAAGGCGTGAACACTTGCCAACGTTACATTCTCCCGGGGGGTTAGTAAACTATGTAAACTTTAATCAGTAAAAAAAAGTTATAAATCCAAGAAAACATCAGAGATATAATTATAATATATCAGAAATCAAGCCTTCGCTAAGATAAGGATATTATGGTATCCTTATCTTGATCAGATCGGTTTAAATTAATCCTCCGCTTTTTATTAAATATAATCATACAAACCAAATAATTTTAATAAACCGATATTTTTATGTCCGTAACCAAATATCTGAATTTGTGAAACATAATCCTATTTGGCATTCCCAGATATAACACTTCAAAAATTTGTATTTATAAATATTTTCACAAAATAAATACAATAAATATTGAGTAAAAAAGTAATGAAAAATACATATAATAATTTATAGCGAAAAAAAAATGAAATATATTTACAAGCTGAAATTGACATAATTTATAAAAAATCATAAAAGAAATAACGCACATAATCATGTGTATGACTGACAACATGCCCCTGAAAATTAAAAAACACCACATGGTTACAGACTTATTTACAACCGTATGAGGTTTAAATTGTGGTATCATAAATTTAACGTTTTGAATTTACGCACACATTCATAAGTACTGTTGGTTTAAAGCTTTTTTATTTATGTCTGCACAAAATAAATATTGAAAACTTGACATAAATTAAGCATTTGGAATCGTAAAAGCAACATTGACATAACCTTCATAGGTATCTGCATACAAACATGTACATGTGTATTTTTACGATTTGGTATGAGTGTATTTAAGGGTATTGAAAGAAAACTTTTATAAGAAACCAAAACACATTTGTAATTTTAGATTTGCTGTGACACTTGTATTCCTATCTCGGGATTTTTAAATGATTTATTTCAAATGACCTCGTTTAAATGTGTGGGAAGATATGTAGGTGTAAGCATGAAATACATAAGTAAATAAATTGATATTTGATATAAGTATGTACATATGTATATGTCTACATGTTTATACTATTTATTTAAACGTATCGTTTGTCTTATATAGAAAAATCCTGACTAAAAATATAAAATAAAAAAATAAAACAATATAAAAACCGTAATCATCAATATGTAACTTGTTTTGTACAGTTGCTTGTAAAACGGTTATTTTAAATACTATTCCATTAAATATTCGCATCGGGTTGCAGTTGTGTCAAATGCATTGAAATCATTAAAAAACTTAAATTAGAAAAATAGTGCCATTTAAGAAATTTCTAGATTAGACCAACAGTATGCAGTCGTTCAATTTTAAGATAAAAATTTTAAGCGAAATTTTTAAAATTCTTTGACTTCTGCTGCCTTATAATTTTAGCACAGAAAACTTACTAATTGTTAATTCATAAAAAAATGTTTTTTCTTAACCTAATATGTGGTTTTACATACATACACATGCATTTTCCAATACAATGAATGAAACGTAAATAGGAGAATTATCTGTAAATATAAATGTGAAACAAATTGGTAATAAGAAATTTCTTTAAAACATAAAAAAAATATAAAATCTCTTGTCATATTAATATCAGAAATATGATGTAGTAAAGGGGGATTTTTTTTCTGTTAACCTTTCGATGAACCTAACAAGGTGGATGGAGACGACCTCATGTAGACAGGTACGTATAGTGCTCGAAAGATCCATTGGCAGGAATACAGTCAAGGTACTTAGAGGACCTTGAGCTGGATAACTCACAGGGCACGGTAACTTCAAGTATCATGTGTACAGGATTAAGGTTGTGGAGGATGATATAATCTCTGGAAACGAAGGGGGTCGAAAAAGGGCCTGTTTATGTAAGACGTTTGCTTTGGTATCTCCGCTACATTTACAAAGAGTCCGACATCTAACGTTTTTTTTAACTATTGCTTATTTCGTGAATGGTAACACGTAGCTCATGTCTGATTTGACAGATAATTAATTATTTTTATACCCTTCACGCAAGAGTGTAAAAGAGTTAATATAAATTTTTTTTTCGTTTTTAATTTCTACAGTATTAATTTCCGACCTAACAAATAATATAAACATTTTGAAACCTTATAGATAAAATATTCGATTTTGAAACATACGTCTTTTCATTCGTGTGGGCGATGAAATCAGCTTTTTGAACCCACGTATATTCCACGTACTCATATGCACTATAAATTAAGAGAAAATATTTTCAAAAATTATAGTATTAAAAACCACAAATTTTAAATTATAAGGGTCTGGTAAAAAACCACGTTTGCATTTGTTTTTTTTATTGATATTAAAACGAAATAATTCTTTTAAAAAACAAGAACCAACAGTTTAAGGTAAAAAAATGTGTGGTTTTTTGTTCAAGTTGGTATACATTTATTTTCTTATTCACTTGTACGTATGTAATGTATGTATGTATGTAATGTATGTGTGTATGTGTGTACATGATGGTAAATTTGTGTTTTTTTTGTAGTTGTAAATATATATGTAATTGTTAATATATAATTGTATATCTAAACTTTTGTTAAGGGTATATAAGACTCAGCTCAGGAGCTAATTTTCGAACTTAATACAAAAAGCAACCAGAAAAAGCTTATCACCTGCCAGTACACTGTATGATGTGACTTGTAACCTGGCGGCATGCTGAATATGAAAGAATCGGTCTTGGTTAATATGTAAGTTTAACAAGTTTAAGCTACATGCCACAGGGTATGCGATAACTTTTATATATTTAGAGCCGAGTTTGGTGATCAGTCCAGCGGATTAAAATTCTCCCAATATTATTTATATCGCAGAAAAACACACAGACTTACTCGTATAACAGAAATATATTCTTGTGGCATTTTACAAAATAACTTACTACGAATTTTCAAATAGTGCAGGAGAGCAACAACCAAACAATAAATTAAAAAAGCATTAAATTGAATCTGATTTCTTATGTTTAATAACTCCTTCTCCATTTTTGGCAGCAAAACGCAGAGTAAGGAAACTAATTATAACTTTTTGTACTGTCTACTTCTGATAAAAGATTTTTAATGAAATTGTAAATTTTTTTCAGAAAATAGAAAACAAATTTTGACTTAAAAAAATTATTATAATAGTAACCTCTACGTGATATCTCTTTAAGTATTTAATATAGAAAGATTTCAGTCAGTGCAAAAAATTTGACTTAAAAATCATATTTTTATCATTAAAAAAATAAATATTTTGTTATCCTGACTTGAGTTGTTTTGTGAGAAGTCTGCAGATGAATATTAACTTACCTTATGTAAAGTAAAAAGCAAAAAAAAACATTATTTAGTATCCAAAATGAAATACAGACGTAAATAAAAAAATTGCTAAAGGAAAATATTTTACATCATAATTTTTTTGCACCGATGATGTTAATTTAATCACTAGAACATTAAATTGATATCAGCAGGCTTTACAAAATTTTACATAAAATGTATGAGAAAAAAGGGGATAAAAATGCTGTACAATATACAAAAGAAATATTAAAAATCGCTTATAGAAATTGATTTAGGAAAATAATATTAAAAAATTTTTATTTTTGGAAATTTTACCGAGAAACATAAAAACTTATTAGTGTGCCTAAATTCTTGGCAAAACAATAAGAAGTTTGTTTAATACATAAATACAAATATACTTTAAGAAATAAAATATTACATTATTAAATCCATAACAAAGGACAGCGTGAAATAAAAATAATACATAAATAATTTTTTATTTACCTAATAGAACATAGAATTTAATTTTTCTATATTATTTTGAAAGAAGTGGAAAAATATTACACTCAAATTAAATGCTCCAGCGATTAAGGAATAGCCACTTAACTTAATTAGATAAGTGACCATTTAAATTTGCCATGTTGGCATATTTTCTTTAAATGTTATTTTGCCATACTTTCCATAATAATCGATAAAAATAAATAAATAAATAACAAGATAATGAAATTGAGTTTGCTTTACTCACATTAACTCGATTTGGGTTTTGCTTAATAGCAAAACATATTTAGGACAAATTAAATCTATTGAAAGTATCGTTATATATACAATTGTATTATAAAGTTTATCACAACAATAATCTTTAATTTATTCAGTAATTTTTCACTAAAAAGTTTTTAATTTATTAAACATTTTTAATATGAACTTATTTCAGTAATATTGTTTTTTTAAGAAAAAAAAAATATATTAGCGTCTTATTTGTGGGTAGAGAAATTAGGTAGAGGTATACGTAAAACGATCTCAAATACATAGCGTTGTAGAAACTATACCGCTCACTGTTCTGTGTATATACTATAATGATCCTTCAGTAACTAGATTTATTTTAAAATTGTGAATGCTACCTATTATTCCGGCTGTGCTCATGAAAATTGGGGGGTTGTTTAAATTTACTTTAAAATATATCTAAAACCGTTACAAATCAATTTAAAATTAGGTAGCAATAAAAAAAAGTATCTAATCCATTTAAAATAAAAAAAAAATAATAAAAATTAAATAATAATGATGAATGATGAACAATGTTATTATCTCTTAATCTCACATACCCACCCTTCCTTGCTATTAATTTTAATTAGCCCATAAATTTTACCAACCCTTCAGTCTAAACTTTTCGTTAAACTTTAAAAAAAATGCAATTTATTACTGTAATCTACATTTATTTATCAATATTAAATTCTATCATATTTTATTTTTATAAAATAATCTAGTGGTATTCAATTATTAACATTAGTTCAAAGCAAAACACAAAAATCTTAAACAATGAATATAAAAAAATATAATTTAGCTATTTCAATATTAATAGTTATTTGTTACTTATAAAAACCAAATTTTCTTTAATATTTAGTTAATATTAAATAAGAAATATCTTTAAAATAAATAAAATTCTATTTTTTTCTACATAAATATATAAATATTTATATAGAATAACTCAAATATATATACTTATAAGTATATCTAATAGTTATTTAATTATTATTAGAATATTTTTTTTTTAACTCACCAATCACATGCAAATTTTCCTCGTTGACGTCAGGCCTGATGTCTTGAAGTATGCAAGCTATTTATATTTTAAAGTTATTTAGCTATATATTTATCACTCAAAGCCAAAAAAAATAAATAAATAAACATATATGTATATGTATATAAAAAAAATTAATGAAATTCTATAAAAATATGTATGTATGTATGTATGTATGTATGTATGTATGTATGTATGTATGTATAAATAAGCAATATAGTTCTTTGTGTTAATTGGTATACAAAATTTTAACTAGATAACAATATAATTTGTGTATGTATGTCAGTGCGTATGTTATGTGTATGTGTGAGAATTATTGAATATTATTTTATATGTAAATTTTTTTTTTTTAAGTTTTCTCTAAATTTTTCCCTCTTTAGTGTATCAAAATTATTCCAAACCAAAAAAAAAATTTAAATTTGTTGTTATAGAAAATTATTTGACTTTCCTTGAAATCGAACCAATGAAGTATTCGTAAAAATTGTTTTTGTAAATTCACTGCTACAACAATACTCATTTAAACAAGTAAGAGCGCTATATTCGGCCGTGCCGAATCTTATATACCCTTCACAACGTGTAGTCATGCAATAACAGTGGTTTGTGTCATCATTCATCCCATATGATATACGTATAACACATAAAAACATACATATAAAAAAACGTCCCATTGTAAAATTAAAAATACACTATGTATGTTAAAACAACAAAAAAAAAAAAAAATTTTTTTTTAAATTTAAAAAAAAATTTAAAAAAAAATTATTATGTATATAATATATATAAAACAAAAAAAAATAAAAAAAAAATTAAAAAAAAAATAATAAAAAATAATAATAAAAATATAAATATTATATTAAAAAAAAAATAAAAAAAAAAAATAAAAAAAAAATTTAAAAAAAAATAAAAAAAAAATTTTTTTGGCTCAGCTGGGATTCGATGCCACGTTTTCTCTATGTATGTATGTTGTTGTTGTTGTTGTAATGTTGTTTTTGTGAAAAAAAAATCGAGGTGGTCGTGGGCTTTTGCTCATATCTCAGTTGTTTATGTACCGATGTTTCTTATTTTCAATACCGATCTACTCCCGAATATTTCTGATATTTTAATATCTTACCCGGGTCCAACCTATGTCGGGGGGCTTCAAAAAGTTGATTTCAACATACACACGGACGGTCAGACGGACAGACGGACAGACTGACAGACTGACAGAGCTTAATCGACCCCCTATTCATAAGCTTTCAGAATATATATACTTTATGGGGTCGGAAATGAAAATTGTAGAAATTTCACACGGAATGACAAACCTATATATACCCTTTTTGACTGTGTGAAGGGTATAAAAAAATTTCTTGTGATTTGGGAATGACAGAGAAAAATTTTATCTGTAAAAAAATAATATCACTGAAAAAAATTACCCTATGTACTATATTACCTCTACTCTCATATGTTTTTTTTTTGTTTTTTCCTTTTTTTTCTCTAAATTTTGTTTTTCAAATTAAAAAAAAAAAAAATTATCAATACCACAAAAAGAATATATTTTGCGAAATCCTTGGTGACAATTATTATTATCTTATTGATTTATAATATGCTTTCTATTATTTGTGTTTAAATAAATATCTACGTTTTCTGTTTATTGAGTTTGAAAACTTCTGCATGAAATTTCAAATTTTATATTGTATATATTTCTATGGCTAAATACATGAAAAAATTTTAAATAAAAATATTTATAAAACTAAGTAAAGGTAGTACTATACAAAAAAAAAAAAAAAAATAAACGCCCTCACAATACAAAACTACTTTCTGATCCCGTTTAGTTTTTCTGGTCTCCACATAATTTTATGTTATTCCGAAAAATCGCTGAATCAGTAAAAACAATTCTAAATTTTGTAGATAAACCTATATACTGTAAACACTAAATTAAAAAAAAATTTAAAAACAAAAAAAATTTTTTAAGTAGAAGCTTAAATTGTTATTTTTTCTGTTTTGTTTTCTATACCCATACACATAAAGCACACTTAATAAAAACACTCTTTATGAACACGCGTTACTTACATAAACTGTAAACTATGTTGTAAGAAATCGACATGTCTATTAATATACACTAGTATGTACATACAATACTAGTATGACCGCAATCAAGATGTGAATTATTTTAGAAGCTAAAAATATAACTCTATTCTAACAATTTATTTATTTTTATCACCAAATATATAACAAAAAAAAAAAAGAAAAAAAAAACAACAAAACGTCTTTTAAACGGGACTTTAAGTCGTTACACTTTATATTTTTTAAACTTTTTTTTTTTGGTTTTGTTACATATATGTGGTTTGTGCAGGTCCAGCTGGTCTCCAATTTTAGATAAATTAAAAAAATGGGCGTGGTCATTTTTGTTTTTTTGAAACCGAATTTGGGCTATTACAAACATTAAAAACAAATTCGTGAATTCGGTGCAGACGTTGATAGGTAATGCGATTACCAACGAACGACATTTGGTTTTATTTATATAAAAGATTTCCATCTTTTATAAATACCCATGAGCATACTGCACTTTAATTTTTGGGTAAACAAGAATCTTTAACTATTCTTTGCCATCGCAAGAAATTGCCAACTAATTTTCTCCCACTTCTACTTATGTATTACCGTTGAGTCCTTTGTTATAACTTTAACACAAACAAAAAAGAAACTGTAATAAGTAGAACAGAAACTAGGTAGCGAGAAGAACTAGTAAAACAAATAGCGGAAAAAGAATAACAACAACAACAACATTTAAAAGACGAACAAGTTATTTGTCTTAATTACGAAAGTTTAAGTGATTTTCTTTCGTATTTTGTACATGTTTTTTCTTCTTCTTCTTCTTACTAGTACTTTAAGTGAATATTTACAAAGTTGTTAAGTTGTTATATTTTTGTTGAAAGTAATTGCTTTAATTATTTTATTAGCCTTGCGTATGATCTGTAACAGATTGTCGTTAGCTCCTTGAAAAATCATTTTAATCTATTAAGTATCAAAAATTAATAAGCCAAAATACAGGGTGAACATTGAAGTTTTCACCCGATGTTGTGTTATTTTAGTAAAAATTAAAAAAAAACAAAATAAACCCTTTTTTGTTGTAAGGGGGTTAAATATTCGGTATAGTTCAAACAGTTTTCTATTTTACAAATATTTCCGTCTAAAGATATTGTGTTAATTTCAATACCTATAATTAAAGTCATGAAGGATAGAGTTTTCTTTTTAGCTCAAAAACTTATTTAATTTAGATATCTTAATTGATTTGAGGTTGTGTGAGACTTTCTTATAAACTTATTGATACCGGAACACGTAATCGAACACGTGAAAACAAATCAAAAAAGTTTATGATACTTGTAATAAGTTAAAGCATTTAATTGGTTTTGTAAGTATGAAAACAAAATAAAAAATTTTAAAGTAAACGAATTTAATTTGATTTGTTTTATATGCACACTGGGAAAGTTCAATATAATTTTGTTTTTGTATTAAAGATTTTCATTTCAGCAGTTTCATTTTCATAAAGATTTAAAAGTTAAGCAATTATATTGTAACTACTTTCCAAGAGCATTAGTTGATCAAAGAAAATTATGCTAAACAAACAGCAAATACATCAAACATAATTTAAAGTTGATAAACAATTAACAAATAAAAAATGTTTTTATTTTAGGTGAACATCCTGCGGCTATGCATCATGGTGGCACCACGCATCTATATGCCTCACCCTACATCATAATGATATTATGGGCCTTTATATTTTTATGGATACATAACCAACAACATCAACAAAGTTATCTACGTCAATGTATACGTTGGCGCAAGGGGACCATTAAATTGCAAAACGATGGCCAACAACAACAACAACCAATACAGCTGCAGCACCAGCGACAACAAACACGACAACTGTCATATAATAATCATAATCGACAGCGAAAACAGCAACAACGACTCTATTATCACCTTGATATAAAATCTCCATATAGTTATTTGTTGTTGTGGTGGCAACATCGTTTTTCTACTACCAGTACTACTACTACTACAGATCTGCAATTGCCAACTACATAACCATTGAATGAAATAAAACTGCACAATTATACAAATAATACATTTTTAAATAAAATAAATAAAAATTAATTATTAACAATTAAAAAACTGAAACCAAATATTAAATAAACAAAAACAAAAAGAAAAAAAAAACAAATATACCTAAAACACATAAATGATGGAAATATATATTTCGTTGTACAGAACCACACCACAAAAAATGCAGAATTTAAAACTACAAAATAATTTGCAAATTTGTATATAAAAGTTAAATATTAAGTTTTTAAATGTATCTGATAGTAAAAACCAAAACCAAGGTGGTCAAACACAGTTAAATTTATAATAGGGAGAGCTAAAAAGTTTTTTTTTTTTTGAAACCTTTAAAAATTATAAAATTTAATGCAAGCAAAAATTTACCAGAAATTTTAAATATAAAAACAATTATCTCTTAGCCTTCGGACAAACTTTATTTGCCTTCAAGACTGCTTGTAGTAGTCATGATTTTCGTATATCTCTGTTTTGTAACTTGTAATATTTACAATTTCATTCGCACCACAAACAGCTTAATCATAACTTCAGCAACAAGGGAAGAAATAGGAGAAACTTGATAATTAAATAAATTGTTCCTTTTTTTTGCTGCTGAAATAATAAGCAAAAAAGCAGAAACATTTACAATTTCTTTAACATTTCCATATATGTACATATGCACTGCTTATAAATTTTAAAACAATTTTCATTGGAGGTTTTGATCAAATAAAAAAAATAACAACAAACAATTTCCACAAATCTTGTAGCCTAGTTCTTGAAAGCAAGCATATTTGTGGTAAAAAAAAAGAAATCATTTTTTTTTTTTGTATTTTTAAAAGACGAACTTTAAATGCTACAACTTGAATATAGACTGCAAATTATTATAGTGCAAAAAATATATATAAACCTCGGAAGAAAAATTTTTTTCAGGAATGAAAGAAAAGAAAAAACACCTCTTTTCATATATAGAGAGTTCCTACATTACTATATCTTCTAAAGAAAATTACGGGTCGAGTTTAAATTACCATAATTATACCAAAAATCATGATCGTAATGATCATTATCTAAGTGCAATAAAATTAGTGACTTGTACAATTGTGATTAGTACATATAATGTCTGCGACTATGTAATAAGAGTACCCTACAATTATCATATTATACTTGTTAAATATAATCATTATTTTAAAGATCATATTCCTTGCCATCATCGTTTTATATCACACGACAACAAAAAAATATTAAATAGTCATAATATGACTACAAATCATACTCATATAATAAGTGTAAATGTTTGTCTATTTGGATGTTAGTACTCTATTACAGAAAAACGGCTAATCTAATATGATAATCAAGCAAAATCCCAAAAATATACAATGAATATAGTTTTTGTGTTCAGTTCGTCGGTTGATCAAGTACTGGCAAAAAAATTAAATCATCCAGCATCGTCTATATAAGTATTTTGTTTTAAATATTTGCATTGAATCCTATTCTATTTACACATACATATAATGAATGTGAATGTTTGCATGTTAAAATGTTTTGATATATTTACTCAATGACGCAGAAAATGGCTAAACGGATTTAAATGAAGTTTTCCGTATATATAGACACCAATACTTCATAAAGATGCTAATTTTCGTGCCGACAAATTGGTGGGTATAGGTTAGTGTTAAATAAAAAAATTACTAATTTAAAAACAAGTTATCGTTTATTGCAATTATTTATACTGACTGTATTTACCTTTTTAATAACAACTTTTAATATGTTCCTCCGTTTCAACTTTAAAAGAAAATTAATAACTTTTTGTTCTATTGGTTATTGGGTTTAAGCTGGTTCACTGGTGCTTATGCCAGATCATCAGTAGACCTTAAACAACAAAATGTATGAAAAAGTTTAAAAATGCTACAAGCTTTATTTAAAATTTTCATAAACAATATGAGAATTATAAATAAAAAGAGGAAGAAACATAAAAACTTTCTCATAAACCCAACCAACAATTTTATTAATTTTTATTTTTTATATTTCTAATCCCTTATATAACTAGTCAGAAAATGTGCTAGTCTGCAAGTTTGGTGCTTGCGGGTTCCATTCCTGCCAGCGACTCTGGACTAGTCTGCTTCTCTTCTCTCTTTTCTATTCTATTCTAACTTTCCTATTCAGGTATCACAATGGGATCATTATAATGGACGCAAGAGAGTTGCCTGTTCTACCTTACCTAACCTATCCCTTATATATTTGGATAACACATTGGCTAACACTGAATATATATTAAGGGCAACGGAAAAATAAAATTTCTTTTATTAACTACTAACGATCTACTGATGATCTGGCATAAGTACCAGCGAAATGCATATAGACCGGATTAAACCCAACAACCAATAAAACAAAAATATTTAAAACTATTGGGAGAATATCCTAAATTATTAGTTAATTTTTTATGCAAATTAATAACCTTAAAGCAAATTAAAATTCTGAACTTAACACGTAGTTTATTTACTATATCTGGCAACCTTCGAAAAACGAAAACGATGATTTGGTATGTATGTACCAGAGAATGACATCAATCGCACTCAAATGGCAATTTTTTGCCTTTGGAAAAAGGAATATTAAGCTAGCAATACGCATCAACTGAATAAAAGTTTTTATTGCATGATTCAATTTAGCATGTCTTTTGGTGCAAAATGCTTGTTGTTGATTGCAAATTCTGAACACTCCAACCAATCATAAAAGCAGTAAGTTCGTTTGAGTATTTCACTGGTTAAATGTTTACGAACAAAAGAAAAACAGTAATACGATTGCAATGAAAAATAATGCAATTTCTCGTATATTTTTAATAAAATATACTACTTAGAAGCATTCTTGTTGTTTTTTATTTATTAGTACTAAAACGAGTGTTTGACTAGTAATAAATATTATTAATTTTTAAGAAAAAAAAATGGTTTACAAAATATCAGCTTCAAAATTTGAGAAACAAAATTATTGTTAATTTTTAAAGTAAATTTTATATTGTTCTGCAAGAGCTGGCAACATGTTGGTTAAGTCCACATTACAACTGCATTTTGTACCAATGCCGAGGAGAGATAGCACCATTTTTTTTAAAACCTCCACCGTCTACAATTAAAAATGGGCGACAGTCCTCCACAATCCATTGTGAACACGCTATCAAAAAAACCTTCTTTATCTAGATTACTTACTTTTTTTAAAATAACAGTGCGATTTCGTACGTCATAATACTTGTGGCGGACGAAATTGGAATTTTTGTCTTCCATTAAATTTTCAAATACAAAATGCAATTTTTTACAAATTACCACTCCTTTAATAATTTTACCATCCTCATTTTCAATGTGGAAAAAAATTCCCAAATTTTACTTCTACTATTTCATTTTCTTAAGTGAATAACACCAATTTCAATATTATTAAGAATTTCTGAATTGATTTTTTTTTAAATATTTACAGTTAATAACAAATAATAAAAAACATTATTTTATTCAAAAGAGTTGAGCTTTAATGAATCATTTGAGTATTTTGTATACAAAGTAATGTTTTGTATGTTGTTATTACCGTTAGCAATAACGAAATCGAAAATCGAAAAAAATATTAAGTAATAAACAATGCATTTACAAAAGCAAACTCTACAAGCAATACAATTGCTATTGTTTATTACTGAAAACAAAACAAAAACAATAAAAATAGGAGTAGTAAAATTTAATTAACTCATGTCATTCTCTGGTTTGCAAGTATTATCTCTTTGTTTGAAATGAATCCTATATCATTATCGCACGAAACTTTCTTCTTGTTTAAGCAATTTAAATAATAAAATTCAAGGCTAAAGGCAACAGAAAAATATATATGATTATATTTTTATTTGAGGTATAAGACTCATGAAAAACAAAATGAATACACAACCACCATTTTTTTTGATGGTGGATATAAAAGTTTAGTAGTTCACATAGTCAAATTTAGAAGGGCCAAAAATTACGCAAAATAGTTTGCTTACAAAAGTACAAGAGTTCGAACTTTTATGATAATAGTTCTCTTTACCACGAAGTCTATGGTAGTTCATTTAGTATTTAAAAATAAATTAGTCAGGCAAAGATGTAAGCTGTTAATAATTTGTAATCTGATATACCTTGTATTTAGTAAAGGGTTTACTATGACTCGTTACGTAGGTGTAAATAGAAAGTATTTGAGCATCACATCAAAATGTATTTTTCAGCACGCCAAAGAAATAAAAAAAAATTTCAAAAAGAAAAACGAGCTCTTAAAAAAATCAATTATTTTTAACGGTTATCAGGTTTCATTCCTTGCAACTAGATTGTAGTTTTACCTAACTTTCAAAAAAAAAATTTTCTTATTTTGTATGAGGTGTACGTGTGAGATTAAAATAGAAAATTAGATGTGAAACGTGATTTGCCTATGATTTCTTTAAATCATTGAAAGTATATTGATAGTAAACTTCTAGATCTTTCAACCGTTGGAGAACAACCATTTCAAAGCACACGAAAAATAAACAAAGCAAAATTCAAAACAAACACTTTGTAATTGTAATAACAAGCTAAATAAGAACTTAATTTTGCATTAAGAATATAATTCTCTTGCCATGATTATGTCATAACAATGGTTTTACTTTGTATGCAGAATGTTCTCAATATAAAAATGTTCCCTATATAAAATATTCTCTATATAAAATGTTCTCTATATAAAATGTTCTCTATATAAAATGTTCTCTATATAAAATGTTCTCTATATAAAATGTTCTCTTTATAAAATGTTCCCTATATAAAAAACTACCTAATTAGATTAAATCGTCTTGGTTAGCTAACGCTATGTTTTTTGTTACATTTCATGCTAACTCTTGAAAAATTTTATAGGGATAATTGGTTCTACGTTCAAAATATGCTTGAGTGTTTTATGTATGCTTTGTTTGGTGCGCAATAAAATTAATTCCTTTGTACAAAACAATCACCCGAAATGAAAAGAAGTTCGAAGACCATAGCCGATTTTGGTTTTGTACATATTGCGTAGCCGTTGCCAGTTCGATCAGCTGAAGAATTTATACGTTAAATTCTATATATAGCTTTTGATCACTCGACTTCTTTCCAGGAAATGAATTTTTTTTAAGCCACAACTTAGCTTTCTTAAAAATAAATAATTGCAGCTTTTGATATATTAAGTTAAAGATGGTTACTTTTTACCGTAAAGAAATTCGATATTAGCAGAGAAAATTAAATTAAGTTGCATAATGTCTACATATTTGACACGTATACTATCACTTATTAATTGAACACGAGAGTTTCAATCCAACTTAAAATGGTGAAGCAATATAAATAATAGCTTTATTTGTGGTTGTGTAAATTTTGTTTTATTACGGTTTTATTAAACTTCATCATAGTAACTTTCATCATAGGGGTTGACTGGTACAAATTTTTTTCGACCCACTCTAGTGTTCACGCTAAGAAAACAGGCATACTGAAGTATCTTTTAAAAAGTATTGCTCAAAGGTTTTGTAAAACAAAAATTGAAAAAGAGAAAAACTGAAAAGATTTAAAAAAAAGCTAAAACTTTTTATCGCTGCCTTGTATAAATATAACTGCCACACACACTTTGGCATGTATATTGATTAGTTTAAGAATACAAGAAATTAAATAAAAAATAAATAAAAGTAAAATGTTATTAATACTTCAATGTTTCCTTTTTTTGCTAAGAATATAATGTTTATAATAAAATAAAAAAAATGAGAAAAAAATTGTTTAAATTAAGAACTATTTATATATTAGAATATGTATTATAATTATTATTATAAAGAATGCTGGAAGGTAATAAACCCAAGATAAAGAAAAATATTCTCTATAGTATGTTTTAACAGTTTAAATAACTTTTAAAAATTAATTTAAATTACGATTGTATATATAAGCTGTAAACTTTTTTATTATAAAAATAAGTCTCTCAAGACTTAATAGAAAAAAATAAATTGATTCGTATAAAAAAAGTAGAAAAATGTAAATAATCAACTGTATTTAAAAGTAATCTAATAATGATGGATTTAAAAAAAACTCACATAAAAACAGATATCAGACAGCAATGTCAACTGAGAATAAATTAAAATTTTAATGAGATTTTTGTGTATATTTACAATATTGGAAATATTGCAGCTATTATGCTTATAAGTGTAATATTTTTATGTTGTTAGGCATCATTCATAACAAAGTTGTTTGTATCTTATTAAAAGTTTTTAAAACGGAATTTTCATATTTAATTTGTTTTATAAAAAATTCGATAAAATATATATTTTGCTTACATAAGGCTGTTGAATAAGTTTTTGCGTTTAACAGAACGTATACTTAATATTTAATTCAAATATGTATTTGATATTCGTCATACGCAACCGTTGTTTTTAAATTCGTATATAGAGTGGTAAAGAACTCTGTAATGACGAAAACAAATGGTTTGAAATTTTTGTTTGTTTTTTTTTTTTTGCGACGTAGCACTTAATAGAATGACCATATTTCTAACAAAAACGATGAAGTATTTATGAGCAACAATTTGAAACAACACACTTTAATTCAAAATAATGTTATGATACAAATATTTACAAAGCAAAAAGAAGAAATTAAAATGTAAAAAGTAATTTCATTACTTAAAGAAAACGCCTTAAGAAAAACTCATTAATTGTGCACTAAGTTATTTATTGCTATAGAAATAAACTTAGCAAGTTTGCAGTGAAAAATTTTGTCCGTACCACGCACATAATGTGTGTAGTTTCATATACATATTTCTTATATACAAATGTACTTTGTTTTCGATAATGAACACTTTCCAGATAAAAAATGCATTAATGAGTAAATCTCTTTAGAAGCTCACTTAATCTGACTAAGGTTTAAAAATTTGTACGAAATCTAATATTTTCTAAAAAATAAAAAAATCAAATCCATTTTAAAAAATTCTAAGAATTTTTAAATATTAAAAAAAAAAATGAAAATTTTTTCAATCTTATATATATAAACAAAAATAGCAAACAACATCATTTAATACTAAGTATTTGAGAATGGTGTGTCACAAAACCGACATAATAACAGTCACATCATTATGTGTTCTTTAAGAAAATACAATTTTAAGGATATTGAATTAAAAGAAAATTTTTATTGTTATCTCGAATTGTGAATTATATATTAGTAATATATGTTTAAGACAGATCTTTGAGAATTGTACTTTTAAATGTTCTCTTTAGTTTTCTAGGAAAATATTATAAAATTGGAAAAAAATATAAATAAAAAAAAACTTTAGTATAATACTTGTAAAATATTAAGCTTTAAACTATTAGTAAATGTGTTTATGATTCATGTTAAATCTATCAATAAATGTGATCTTATTAGAAAAATAATTTCGCTTTAGTACTTTAATACACAATGAAATAAATCTTGGTTTTCTTAATCTCTGAAGAAAAATCAAGTAGTTTAAATAAAAAAGAAACAATAATTACTTTGCACCTTTAACATTCACATAAATTTAGTTACAAATTTCGTTCAAAAACATGGAAAATAGTGAGACATACCTAAACTACATTACTATGGAAATAAGGAGCCGAAAGCTATGTGTCACATATATAACTTAAAAAAATTATCACTTGTATGCCTGTTTTTCACACCAATTTTAAAGTCATAAACTAAAATCAATATCTACATCTCTTCTTCTAAGACCAACTAAAAGTTATTACTGCAAAATATGTAAAAGAAATCTAAATGTTTTTATTTATTTTCAAAAATGCAAAAAGAAAAGGTGAAAAAATAATCAAATAAAAAAAATTAAAATATTAAAGTCATTAAAACAAAAACAACTAAAAAATCCTATGCACAGTATAAAAAAATGATAATTTCCTACTCATAACAAAGCAGTTTTTGGTTACACACATCTGGTTACAATTGTTTGTACCTCAAGAACCGTAAATGGTAAAAGAGTGTAAAAAATAGTTTTTGATGCGATGTTTCTAAAACTGGACTTAGCAAACTGTCATACAGTGTTTTTAGTATGACAATTTTTAAAATTTGGAAGTTAAAATAATCAAAACTATGATTGTTAGAACAAAAATTATCAATAATAATGACCATCAAAATGACGAATATTAAGTAAAAGGATTCCTTTGCAGTTCTAATTCATTTCTAAAATATAACGAATTTAAGTAACAAAGTTAAGTCCTATTTTTTCCGGTAGTCTGCATTTTAGAAATATAATTTCTTTAATCGTTTAATTGAAGTAAGAGGTTTCAAAAAGTTTATTTTTCAGTTAACGAAATATATGTTCATATTATATTCTCTATAGTAATATTCGATTGTCGAAGAAAACTAAAACTTTTCTTATTTCTCTGCTTGTGGCTCGCTTATATTTATAATTACTAAAAAAATATATATAAAACTATTTTTGAATCAGGTAATAACAGAAAGCTCAGGCAGTATTATTATTACATAAAGTAAGATGTTAAAAATAGTTTAATTCAGGGATTTTTTTAAACGATACACTTAAGAATTTCTCTAAATATATTTAGGGGAAAAACTAAATAAAAATAATGTAGCAACACTGATGCAAATGCGTTTAAATTTGATGTTTTTGTTGACTTTTTAGTTGACAACGGAGGCAATTAAACGAAAATTATAAAAAACAATCGGTATATGTTGTCATTTTCAAATGCCATTCTCCGGTTTTCGCAACCAATTTTTTTGGCAATATAATAAAACAAGCACCAATTAAACAAATATTTAAAAATATCACGGTTGTTCAAAAAGAAATATTTTCTTGATCTTAAAAAACAGTAAAATAATTTTCCGTATTGTTTAACAGAAAATTTTATGGAATTTTCGTGCATCCGATTAAAACCTTAAATGTTCATCATTGAAACTGTTGTACTACTCGTATTGATAACAATAGTCGTGGCATCTGCAATTGCAAATGACAATAATAATTATTTTTTAAAGATAAAACTAAAAAAGAGTTTTGTTTAAAAAGATCAACATTTACAAATCCATTAATTCTAAATGTTTTTTAAATGTTTGTACAAAAAACTAAAACATCATTTGCAAATTAATTTTTAATCGTAATAAATGTCTAAAAAAAATTTATTCATGCGCTTCAAAAACTGGAAAATAACGAACTGGAAACATTTCAATAGCAGCTGCAAATACCATAAATTTTAAAATACCTTTATTAGTCTTTTCCAGCTGCTAAATTTTAACTTTATCTTTTAACTTTTATTTGCTTTGACTGATAATTTGCAAAACTCTAGGGGTTTTGTTTTTATAGAACTTTAGTTTAAAAATTTACTTTAAGGAAAACTACATCAGCGTAAAGAAAAAACCTAATCTTTAATAAATTCTAAGAAAAATTGACTAAAAACTGTGGATCTAAAATCTAAACCTAGCTCCAGCCGAGAGATATAATTTAACACTTTTCAGGCCATATTTTAAATACCTTTGTTAAGAAAATTTACCTAAAAGTTAAGTTTTTAATGTGAGTTAACAATCAGTGAGAGTACAAATCTTTTAAGTAGAACCCAAGGTTTTTTAACAATCCATTCGGGGTGTTTAGGTTCCACTTTTTAAAGTCACTGCTATAACATCATCAGAGCGCACACCGTTCGATTTCCAAGATGTGCGATGGAATTTCTAGCAGTGGTACATCATCAGATTCAATACACTCTTACAGGTGCTTTGCTTGCTTAAATGAAGGCTCAGATAATATGTTGTCATTATCTAAGCCACCTAAATCCATATAGTCGGTGCAATTTATATTAATGCGATGGTTTTTTTTTAGTAGCCCTGAGTATAGTTCAGTCATACAATTATTCACGACAAAACAAAATTTTGTTAATGGCTCTTGCACTTACAGGTTTCTTTTAGTCAAAAACCATTGTTAGCAATATATTTTCGGGAGGGGTGAGAAAAATGCATTGTTTTGTATCGTTTTGTTATGTTTTATTGAATTGTAAAAATTTACATTAAAATACATCGGCGTCTAAACTTTCATAAAAGAATTAGCCAATATTCTAAAATTATTTTAAGGCAAAATAGTTGCAACACGTAAACGCAAAGGTCTGCTGGGACTTGTTAACCAGCGAGAATAAACAATTTGTCCCAATTTCATGCTCGCTATATATTCTGGACACGAATCTAGCGACAAAGCGAAATTATTACAGAACGTCAGTGAACAGTTTTTTTTAATTTTTCCAAAACTGGAGGCATATTTCCCAATGAAATCTGTACAAAATCAATTTTAAAAAAATATTTGTTTTATTTTTAAAGGACTTCCATAAGGCGTTGATAAAATAAATAAATACCGGAAGTTGTTCACAAGTCTAAAATAATTTTGTTTGCACGTGGTCCACTAGTAGTAAATTTTACTAAAGCATTGAACAACAAATGGGAGTTGATTGAAATAGAATAAAGAAATAAATAAATGTAATATTTTATTTAAAAAACTTCAAACTTTTTTATAATTCCATTTTCAGTTCTAGTGTTGGTGAGTTCCTCATTGCAGCAAACTCCTATCAAGCTAACAAGTGATAAGTTTTTTTTTTCTTTAAGAACTCAAATAATTGCAGTTGCTTAATACTATAGTCCTCAGCGAAGCCTTTCTTTATGACCCTTTAACAATCAGAGACTCCTCTTCTACTCTCGGAAGTTATTTTCCATTAACTTCTTCCCATTTCAGTGCATCATTTTTTCTGCCATAATAATAAAAAGCAAGTAAGGCTGAATCGTAATTTTGCATATGACGAACGAAATTCCTGCTTCTAGTTTTTTCCGACCTACTTTGGGTATATCCAAAATAATTAATTCCCCGTATTCCTCAGTAAAGTATTCAAACCTCTCGGCGGGAGCTATGTTTTCATTTCATACCCATACTTTCCGTGGGTAATTTTCTTAAAAATTTAATTGGCCTGTTATTTTGGTATACTCCTGTCTGATTTTTTCCCACACAAATAAATTGACTCACCCTATTATAAAGTCAAACAGTTTAAATAAGAGACAAACATGTATTTATTTGGCAATATTACAAAACCCTTGGCATATTCAAAAGAAGTACCAAATATCAAATAAAAAATATATTAAAATTAATTTTAAAAAAAATTATTGTATGGCTTTGAGAAAAAATTTTTTAACTTTTCAAAATTTTTAAAAATTTTGGTAATACGACATTTAAGATGGTCCTGTGAATTTACTAATTAAAAATAGTTTTGTTCTTGTAGTTGAAAAAAAAAAATAAATGTTAAAACGCAAATAACAATTTTGTAAAAAAATAAGATTTTTTTTAATCCGAAGTTGTATTTGATTTCAACCTTATTGTTGTTGTCGTTATTATAAATTTTTTTATTTAAGACAATAAAATATGATTGAAACTGTATCGCATCAAAAACTACATGAAAACTCCACACACATTTAAGGTGGTTATTATCTTCTAACTTTAGCTATTAGTTGAAATTCTTTGAATAAATATTTTAAAGTATTTTTTTTAAATAAATTTTGATATCAAATCTATTACTTCATTGTGAAATAAATCAGACTGTCTCTAAAAATTTTGTTTTTATTATTCACTATGTAATCAAAACAATTAGTATATACCTTTAGTTTTTCCATAACTTATGCATAATATCTAAAATTTATTTTTTAATATAAAGCGTCCTTGAGAACTCATTTAAAGTCAGTTGTAAATTCTTAAGTTCCAACTAGACAATAGAAAAATAAAAACAAACCCAGTAGTTAAGAAATAACAAATATATGAAAAAGGCATTTTTGAATTTTACACAGAATAAAAAATGTCTAATTATATGACTATTAAAGAAATGAAATGTATGAAATAACAAAACATGTAAAATAAAACAACAATTGTAAACACGCAACAGACCCCAAAAAAAAAAAAAAAAATTTAAAATCATATAACTATATCATTTTTATTGAATGTAAAAAAAAAACCATAAACAAAGTGTTTGAAAAATAAAAGAGAAAAATAAAATACAGTCAAATATAGACTATAGTTATTAATAATAATTATTACGATAATTATACATAACTATTAATGAATAATAGTTTAAATAATTGTTTTTAACTATTCAGAAAATTACATTATATATATATATATACATAGTTTTACAGAAACCATCAAAATGGAAACAAGAAATATATATAAAATAATAATTTTATTAATAGTTTAAGTATGTGAATGGATTTAATAATATAAGTTAAAAAATTGACAAATTGACGGAAATTGTCTAAGATTGACGCATACAAAACCATATAAATGTAATTGGAAGACATCAAAAGAAAATTAACTAAAGTTGAAAAAGAAGAACGAAATAAAATATTATTGAAAATTCATTTGTTTTATTTACCAGAGCACCTAGGGAATATTTCAAGGGTAAGTGTGTTAGTGTGGAAGATTTTCCCTTTACAGACATTAGCAAATATAGTAGAAATTATTACAGAGAACGATAGTATTCTGTACTTAAAAAATACATAAAATTACAAATAAAACCATATCGACATAATATCGAGAGATTACCGCCGAAATATTGTAGAATAGGCAACTGTTGTGCAGCTCACTTGGGTCCATTATAATGATCCCATTGTGATAAATATTGTAATTTCTTAAATGTTAATTTTACAGAAGTAGGTTTTTTCAAAACATCTTGACTTTAAGTTGCGATTATCGCACTATCGCACAAATAAGCAAGTAAGAGCACTATATTCGGCTGTGCCGAATCTTTTATACCCATCACCAATTTTCCGTTTTTTCTCGAAAATTTTTGTTTCCCGGGAATGCGAGATTCATTTTTTAATATCCGGAGATCCCGTTGCAAAACAAATATAAAGTTCTTAATTAATAAAAACTTTTTATTAAAAACCTTAATATAGTTTATAATGTAAAAGAAACACTTCAAAACTATAAAAATAAATAAATAAACTTGACTCAGCGAAATAAAAAAAAATCACCTGAATGTCCACGGTCACCTTTTCAATCCACCTTGTTTTTAACATAAGATAAAAGTGAAAAGTCAGCGTGTCAAATTTCTTTTCTGTTAGAACAAAGCCTTTGACCAAAAAGCAATGTTTGCAAAATTTCATAATCATACATCTGATTTTGTCAGTTTTATTAGGTTTTAAATTTATATATACCAAGTATACACTGTACGGTATAAATTTTCGTACATCATTTTGATCGATAACTCCTCTCCTAATGCATAGATCGGAGCAAAGATTTAGGATTCGGGGAAAAATATTGTTTTTACTCAGGAAATATATATTCGAAATTTCAAGACTCTACCTTAATGCGTTTGGACACAATTCCATTTTATTCGATGTTAGAAGGACACGGTTTTATCTAACCTACTCTTGTATTACTCTGTTCCTAATATTCTGATTTGACCCAGTTTCAATACCAAACAAACATTGTTTATAAAAAAAAATTAAGCCCCCTAGCTTTTTCGGTTGGACCTCTATCGTGCTTGAAATAAATGGACAGACAGACGGACATAGCTAGATCATCATAAAATTAAACTCCGATTCTGAATATATGTACTTTCTGGGGTCTTAAATGGATATTTCGATGTGTTACAAATGGAATGACAAAATGAATATACCTCTACCATTTTTTTGGTGGCCGGTATCTTTGATAAAAAGGTTTAATAAAATGTTAATTAATCATGCAAAATATGGAGGTTAATATTTAAAAAAAAGAATCAAATCAAAATTTAAGTACAATTCCTAATAAATGTCATAGAGAGAAAGAGCTTGGACTTTATTGCAGATGTGACAATATTTTCTACAGCCTGACATAGTCTGTTGGTAATTAAACTAAATATATAACTGATTATTAGAATTCCTTCCCTTCGTTTGATCAAGATTTTTCGAGGGTTAAATTTCTTTGTGGCTCGGTGTAGGATGCATCCCCTAACTTTTGAAAATGTGGCATTTTATTATAGATGCCACCAGTTCCTGAATATGTATGTATTCTCATGCTTTGTATTTTTCATATATTTGTAATATCTGAAATGTAATCAAAAATATATGTGTTAAAAAAAAATAAATAAAAACTATTTCGATTTTCTTTTTGGGATTCTGTTATTTAATTAATACAGGTTCAATAAATTATACTACTGATACAATAAACGCTTTATTTAAGTAAATCCCAAATATCATTTAAAGGCGTATTTAAACAAATTAAAACCATTTTTAAAAATTATAAGAACTTTAGTTAATTTTTTTTTTGTACTGTTTTAATTGATACCTTTTGTAATATGTAGTTTTAATTAAAAATATTTGGGGGATTTACAGTAGTGTCATAAAGTCATATGTCCTATAATATTAGCATGAAAAATTAAGACTATTGTGAACTACCCCTCATAATTAAGTGTGCTATTTTGAGTTTAAATCAGCTGATGTAGAACAATTATAAAAATAAATATTTTCTTTCATAATGCCAGAAACAAGTAAAAAAAAATAGCCAGTTTGTGCGAAAAGTACATTTTAGATGTTGTAATGGCAAACTCAAGTAAATAAAATACAAATAAATTAAATTTTGTTTCATAAACAAAAACAGCAGAGTCCTTAGCCGATCTTATTTGACGCCACCAGTGATTTGTTATCAAAAATTAGCAACTGCGCTTAAATTTGGATGTCGGTCCGATAAAATTATACAATGAACGGCGATAGCTTACACAAAAGGTTGCGGCTTGGCTTCGCCGGCTTAGCCGTTTAGCTCAGGTCTCTGCTTATTAAATAAGACAGCACAATAAACATAGCGTACAAAGTTCTATTATTATAAGACACTTTTTGTTGGAAAAGCAACAACAACATTTTTAAACCATTGTAAAATTTTAGGACAATAGGACAATATGATATGATAAGACACCTTGTAAATCACACAATTGATTTTCATTTAATTAATAGTATCATTGTGACGATTAAAGCAAAATAAAACTAAACTTTATTAATTAGTATTAATTTCGTATTGGAAACTCATATTTATTTTTTTCTGTATAACACTTTCAAATATGATTAAAAGAAATTATCTCAATAACACCTTAAATATTTGTACCAAAACCAAATATATGTTTTTCTAAAACACATACATACATAAAATTTCATTATCGGACCAAAAATTGTTTAACAATATTTACGTTATAATTTATAAAGATATTAAAATAAACCACGTTTTGATAATTTATGACTGCATTTAGTTTTGGAGACGGACAAACACACACAATTAACGCATATACAAGAAACTACAATCGAAATATAAATAAAATATAACAATAGTAACATAGATAACGGGATGTGTATGTAATCCTAAAATCATGGAAATATTGTAATACAAAATATTTAATCAGAAATACGCATAGCTACACACATTCATAATTACAATAATAAATGTAAAATAAATAAAATTTAGATTCGCTTATAATATCAGTAGTTTAACACTATTCTGGGGCTGCTAATAAAATGTTGTGTTTTCATTAAGGGTGCGAAAAAAGTAATAATTCATAAAACATAACGATGTAGATATACAAAAGCCATAACTACAAAAAAGGAAAACAAAATCATCTAAAACATACATATAAATAAATAAACAGTTGGGGGCTACACAAAGTCTGTTATCGTATTATATCATATTGTCGTAATGTTTTAACATTTAAAAAAAAACCAACTGAGCAACAATAATATATTTAAACTATTTTAAAGAAAAAACTAAAATGTAAATAATATTACATTAAGATCTCTGTTAACAAAATCCAGCATATACTTCAACGGTTGTGTTATTTTACATTTAACGTTATTGTTTTAAGAAGAGATTATGCAAAAAATATTTATTAAAGAAAAAGCGAAGAAAATGTAATATTTATTGGTTTTAGATTTAGAAATATCAAATCCAAACCCCTTGCCGGCCAGACTTAATGACACTTGATACCCAAAACAGGTAATAAAAGCCTTAATGTATGTGTAGATGACGGTATACAAAAAAATAAAACTATAGTTTAAAAGACAACTGCTTATGTAAAGCGTGTATCAGTAAGAATTCGCTCTGATATTTGTCAGCTGTCACATATATTTATTCCAATTATTGATAATGAAACGTTTCACAAAAGAACAATACGTTATAATTGTGAAAACTTATTATAAAAATTTGGAAAGTTATGGTGAGTCCGCTAGCAATCTTCGAAGAGTCATCAGTCGCGAAAGATCATCTAATGTGTAATTTACTCGAAGTGCGGTCAACAAATTTGAAAAAACTGGGTCGGTTGTGGACAGTAAAAGTTTAATTAGCAGATTTGTATCTTGAATGTACGAATCAGGGAATAAAGCCTGTTGCATAAACAGTACCTATTACTGTTTATTAAGTAAAAAGGTATCATCAACTTCCGTGAGGGGGAAATTTAATCAAAATAGATTTTTAGGGAAGGAAAGTAAATCTCAGGCATATTGTCTAAAGAGGAAAAAAATACAAATCTATGATTTAACTAAATAACAAACACATTTGGACGATACTGACAGCTTTAAAGTAACACAATACAAATCTATTAACTGAACCAAAAGACTTGCGTCAACATATCGGTCGGTATCTTACATACATACGCGTACGTACATACGTAAGCTTGCTGATTTATTATTTCTGTAAAAATATATGGAAAAAATTGTAGTTAATTTTTTTGTTTTAATTAATTCACTAACTGTTCTTAAATTTAAATTATTTAAATTATTTAAATTTTGCTATTAAATTAAAAAAAAAAAAAAATTGGGATTTCTGGCGGTTCAAAAAAAAAACCTTGAAAATTAAAATTAAAATTCATTTTGAAGGAAAGGTTTAATATAATTTTGAAAAATCATATAAAATAGGACGGTTAATATTTAAAAAAAATTTTTAAACAGCAAATTAAAATTCTACTAAGTACATATTTACAAAGCTAAAAACCAGACTGTGATCCTAATTAATATTATAGAGAGCTTTAACTTTATTGCAGATGGGTCTGAAGTCAATATTCCTTGCAGCCCGATATATTCTGATGAATTCTTTCCCTTCAGTTGATCAAAAATTTTAAGGCGAAAATTTTCTTTATGGGTAGGTCTTGGATGCACTTTCTTTACTTTTAAAAATATGGCGTTTGGTTATGCCACCAGTTCCTAAATGTGTAACGTTGTATACATTCCTATGATTTGTTTGTGTGTGTATGTTAAAAATATGTTGGAAATAAAAATGTAAACAACATTTTAGGAATTCAAAAACATTTTTAATTCTGTTCTAATTTATATTTTGTTTTATATTTATTATTTTTATATATTTTTAACTAAAAATATTGATTTTCATTTCAAATATTTAAAATTTTTTTTATTTTATTTATTTTAATTTAGAGTATTAATTTCGTAATTGAAATTCATATTGATTTTTTCTGTATACATGGAGAACCTGTGTTGCCATTTAGTCTTTCTACCACTTTGTTTATTTCGGCATTCGCTAGTATCTAGTTTATAAAGCATATTTGTCTAAAATTAAAAAAAAATTATGGCATATTCATATGACTGACAAAAAAAGGTGCACTAACTAACCCACAGTTTTATCTACAACGATTAAATGGGTCTCTTGAAAATTTTAATAAAGGGTGTCTCAGTAAGAATTTTTTTTCATTAAAAAAAAGGACGTATTTTTGAGAAAATCATGATATTTTGCACTGGCTTGTAATGAAAGCATATTTCAATTAAATATGAAATAAAACAACCCCTGCGGCACTGTTATCTTTTTCATGAATTTTTTCATGACTTTTTCACACCGATGTATCCCACCGTGGGATTTAGGATTTGAACTTATAAATAATTTCGAGTTTATTCGCAGAAATGGAGGGTAGTTGACATCAAAGTCTATTAAAAATTTCTTGATTTTTTTCTGGAAATCGCTACTGAAATAAATATATTATTTTATCGGGCGTCTTGCTGAAAATACATGTCGTCCAGATCTGTGGCGTTCAGAAATTTTTTATTTTTGGCATACCGTGTAAGTGCTAAACGCATTTAAAAATATATAGAAGTTACCTTGTCATCAAGTTAAACAAAAAAATTTGTCCATCTTATTTCCAAAAGTTTTAGCGTTTAGAATTAAACAAAAGTACGAGAGAATGGCCCTATGATGCTTATAATTACACACAATATAAATTATTTGGCTAAAGAAAAATATAATCGGTTACGCTTTGTGCAATTTGTTATTAAAAGAGTAGTGGTTATACTTTGAATATTATTCAACCTTAATTCCCATTGAAACTTCTTCACATTGTGTGTGTATAAACTTTTTGTCTAACTTTTTTCTCCTCCTTATTTAGGGGTGACCATCCATGGTTAATGTAGACATTATTCTAAAAGAATAATTCCTTCTAAATACAGAGTCTGTTTGCCATTTATTGAAATTAAGTTTTATTTATCTTCCTTATATTCTGATATACGTCAGCTTTGTATTTGGTCACATGAATATATAAAACATATGCAATTTTTTTTTTTTTCAGATAATTAACTAAATATTAAATATTAAACACAATGGCATCTAAAATATTATACAAACATTAGCATATAAGGATCTTATCTAGTATTAATAAAAGTGTATAGCCCTTATATTGATTGCATCAAGCTATATGTATAGTAGTTAGAGCAGATATTAAAAATAATTTAAGTAGACAAATTATAAAATGTTAAAAATTAAGTTGCACAAAATGCATTTTTTTACTTACAAATATTTTTTAATTTTAGACAGCTACAATCAACTAAATTAACCAGGCTAACTAACCATGAACAAAATGATATAGATTTTATAAATTCATAAACAAATTTTAGTTCAAATAAATTTTTTTATTGATTATTGAAAGTTTCTGAAAAAGAAATATATAAATCAGTTTACCCTTAACAAAGTTATGTGAAACAAGAGCGCTATACTTGGCTTTGCCCAATTTTATATAACCTTCACATAGTTATTTGTTTTTAAATGCAACTTTTTTAAAACAAAATATTTTTTGTCTATATCTCTGAGATTTGTGAACCTATTGGACAAAATATTTTCACAAAGTACGTGCTTTTCGTCTATTGAATATACAGTTCATGTAATAAAAAAAGGCAAAATTTATTCGAAGGTTGAGCTAAATAGATTTTTGTGTAAAACATAAGATAAAGCGTAATTTTTTAATAGCTATAGGAAAGTTAAAAAAAAATACATAAAATTAAAAAAAAATGCATGAAATCTTTATTTGAATCGATAGTACGGTCCATATAATTTAATGTTTGGAGACTATTTCATGCAAATGTTGACCGTGACTGCGCCTCAAATGGTCCATCCGCTTAGTCCAATTTTGGCATACTCTTTCCAACATTTCGGCCGCTGTCTCAAGAGTAAATGCTTCAATGTTGTCTTCCAATGCGTCAATTGAAGCGGGCATGTGTGTATAGACATGAGCTTTAACATAGCCCCACAAAAAATAGTCTAAAGGTGTTAAATCGCACGATCTAGGCGGCCAATTGACCGGTCCCGAACGTGAAATGAAATGTTCACCGAACTCGCCGTCTTGTTGAAGCCACATGTCTTGCAAGTCAAGCTCTTGTATTTTGGGCAAAAAAAAGTTGGATATCATCTCACGGTAGCGCTCACCATTCACAGTTACGTTACGATTCGCATCACTTTTGAAGAAGTACGGTCCAATGATGCCACCAGCTCATAAACCGCACCAATCTGGATGCATTTGTAGCTCTTGCAATGCTTCTGACTGATCTTCACTCCAAAATCGACAATTCTGCTTATTAACGTACCCACTGAGCCAAAAATGAGCTTCGTCGCTGAACACAAGAAGCGCGCGATTAACGTTCTTAACAGAGCACGCATTTTGATATTAAAATTCAATTATTTTCAAGCATTGTTCGTTTGCAAGACGATTTATGGTTAAATTGTTGACCAAACTGAAGATGCTTGACAGTGAAACAAAACACGAAATGTGCGTCAGCTGTTTAAACCAGTGTTGATAAAAAGATAATAGCTAAAAAATCACCCCTTAAAACACACAGAAGTGCTAGTGGTCGTTTGCTTAAGTCTCAATATTCTATATGAAAGTTTTGTTATTTTTCAAGTGCAACTTAAACCAAAACAAATCTAAGAAATCAAAAATTTAAACTAATATTTGACATTTTTTTTTCTTCATTATCTTTGTCAGTATTGATTAAAATTTTCCGTAAATGTACAGATTTCATACACATGTACGTAACAATGTGAGCCATAAGATAAAAAACAGAGGCAATCATGTTGGTATGCTCATATCTTAGATCTTAATATTCCACATAATTGACTTAACATTGCAAATTCTCGAAAGCTAATCTGATAAGTTGATATCATGAAGTATACGTGGAGGCTCCAAAAGTTTGATTACAACATAAAGACGGAAATGTGGACTTCGCTTAATTAATTCCTCAATCTATAAGGATTTAGAATATATATACACCCCATAGGGATTCAAAAGAATATTTTGTTGTTATTATGAACGGAATGACAAACCCACATATACCATCCTACACTCGCGTGTGAAGGGTATGAAAATCCCCTTAAAATATAAACTACAATAATCTATACAATAAAAACTATAAAATATTGTTGTTGTTAAAAATATATAGGGCTTTTTTTTAGACGACAGAGCAGCTATAAAAAGCATAATGTTTGGTTTGGTTGATAAAAGAACAACAAAATTACTTGTTTGACCAGACTGTCGACGGCACTGGCATGCTGGTATTTTGCTTCGGTTAGAGCTCGCCGTGTTGGGATGGTTCTTGACGACGTTCTGGTTTTGTCTTATGGCATACAAAAAAATCATACCAGCTTATATAAACGAAACGAATAGAAAATAAAAAGGTACTCGATTAAGGACTTAACGTGAAAAATAACACTACAATACTTGTGGTGTCCTTTTTTACACACTTTTTGGGGGATTGGCGGATGTTATGCCAACAACTTTTACGCATCCATTGAAATCTATTGAGATTCTATTCACCATGACACACCAGAAAACCGTAACTTCGAAATTTATTTCCAAAATTCGCGCTCTATTCGCCAAATTAATGTAACACTTTATAAAATTTACGGTGCACAGGTAATACGCGCTACTATAGATAAAATCATGACTACATTTAACTTTTTCGATAATATTCATCTAAGTCAAGCACTCACCATGCGTACAGAAGAAACTATCGGCGCGAGCCACGAGTATGACATAGAGCTCTACTTATCCATCCGACGCCTATCTCTGCAACTCAGTGTCTGTTCGTTCACTATTTGAAGAGTTTTAGGATTATATTTAATTTTTATAAGATCCAAATTATGCATTACTTAAAGCCAGCATGCTCTCAATTGCATCATGTGTTCGCTTAATAGGCTGAGAATCAATTGTAAGTTAAATTGAACTCTAATCGTCAAATTGTCTTTTGCAATGAGTCGCATTTCTAGAAAAACGGGTTAGTAAACAAGCAGAATATGCATTTCTGAAGGAATCATACTCTCTAAGAAAGTTTGTGTGGTGTAAAAATAAAGAACTGTTTGGTAGCGTTTAAACATTTCTGTGAATGCCATGATTACTGATTAATTTTATTCCACAAGATATAGGAAATTATTTGGCGCTACATGGCATACAGCGCCAGAAGCCGTCACTTAAGTATATATCTAGTGATACGAACCTTTTTGTCGGCTACCTTGTTCGTATAGTTTTGCACCTTTGGACTTCTTCTTTTAAGACTACATTAAATATCTGGCCTGTTCTAATAAGCCAGAGATTGTGTTTCATTTAAGAGCTAATATTTGACGCATTATTGGCAAAATAAAAACAACGCAAGCTCGAAAAAGAGATGCAAAATATACTGACACGATCATAAGATACAATAAAGGAGGCCTTATGCCACAAATTATTTATAAACATTAAATGCCAAAATCTTGGTCATGCCAGGGAATATGTTGTGTTATATTCTAAAAACCATTTCTATTCCTTTTAAAAATAAAGGCTGGTTAAATTTTAAGGGCCGATATTGAATGTGAACCACACCTTAAAGTCAAGTTTTTTGTTCTGCTTTTCATTTAACAATTCCAAATTTTAGACTAACTCAATTTGAACCATAGAATGATGCACAATAGAGCAATGCGTTAAAGTTATTCAGGCTTATTGTGAAAATGGGCGTTCAAATCAAAATGCATTTCGTACACTTCGTGATTCTTTTTGTCAACATCGGGAGAATTGTAAAAAATATTTAAATTTCAGCAAAACAGGTCTGTATTAATTGTGAAAACATCTGTGAGTGCCTTCTAAGTTCGTCGAACGGAAAACATTGCTGTTTTCGCGAAAGTGTGACAAAACAGCAGCCAACCTCATAATCGTGCTCACTAATTGAACTTCAACATTGCCATTAAAAATTTTGACTATCGGATGGAGGTGTGTCGCCGAGATCGCCGATAGTTTTTTCGGCTCTTAAAATTTAATCACCCTTCATATCCAAATATATACATATATACAAGCTTTTTTAGACAAATAATAATGATAATAATAATAAAAATATTTTGAACCTAAGTACACTAACAAGGCATATTTATTCATCAGGTACTCTTGATTCGCCAGCTGACTATTTTTTTCAACACTTATTTTGAGTTTTAGCTGTCAAAATACATAAATAAAAAACAATTTTCTCTCTTTTCTAATTTATTTCAAATGCCAAACTTCATATATAAAAGATATAAACAAAAAATTCTCTCCGAACTGCAATTACCTGATGAATAAATATGCCTTGGTACACTAACATTTTGTTTTTTAAAAATTTACAATTTTGTAATAAAGAGTTCACTTTAATACATATACTTGTACGCTGAAATTATTTTTTTATTTTTCTCTTATGCATATCAGCTTGTGTAAGTATTCCTATGTGTGTTTATTTATGCCTGATTGAGTGTGTGCAATTTGTGGTCGTGTAATTATTTTAATCTTGTTAAGGATTTTTCGAAACCAACAAAACCATTGTTACATAGCAAATTTACACTCACTCATATTCTCGCCCTCTCAACTCTCGTTCTCATATTTTGCACTCCATAAATAATATGAATTCTAATAATAATCCTCTATGGTTTGGTTGTAAATACATTGGATTTTTTTAGATGTTTGTTGTTTGTGCATGTTTGGTTATATATTTTAATATATACGCGTTGTACTTGTTGTTGTTTTTTTCTGCCTCAACGTTTATAATTTTTGTCATTTTCATTTTCACATCATTTATGTTAAATATTCGATAAATTAACAAATTATATTGTTACTCGTATGTTATGTACACTTTTGTGTGCATTTTGTGTATTGTCCTTTTATACTCTCTGTAACTCCCATTGTTATCAAGTAAATACATGTGCGTGAGTTAACATTTAAAAGTTTTTACAGTGATGGATAAAATTATATTATAAATTATCAAAATAACACAATGTTGAAAATTATGAATATATATGAAATTTTAAGTGCAACAACAGTAAAGTCGAGTATATAATATTTTGGATCCAACGGTTCTCATTCTCATTTAAAATAATAAATAGATAAAATATATATTGTGTAATTTTTGCAAAGACATCATACTATTTTGGTTGTAATAATTTTTCAAATCACATTAGTTTTTAATTACCATCATATGGAAGTTTTCATAAAGAGTAATCTCTAATTAAAAAAATAAATACTTGGCTATCGTATATGGCTTCTTTCCGATAACTAACTTTATAGCTTACCAACTAATACATATATAAATCATAAGTATATGTTATAGAAAATATACTTATATTTGACCGTCGTGAACATGTTTTTTTTAAACTTCTAAGACCATTGTATAATGTATATATCACAGTAACGATTTCGACAAAGAAATTAAATAATGCCCAAAATACTGCGATTCAAATATGTTTTTTAAAAAGAAACCAAACCAGTGATTATTGTAAAAACAAGTATTAAAACATGGCTACAAACTTGCAAACAAAAGAGGTAACACGCTGCTTTTTAAATTAATGTATTATGGTGAGTGCCCTGTTATGCCTGTACATGCATACATTTAATATAAATTTTATAGTATAATTTTAATTGCGATATATAACGATTTCCCTTTTTTAACAGATATTTTCTCGCCATTGAAAATTTGTGATATGTTAGCCCAGGAATTTAACTACATAACTTTATCAAAAGCCATTTTCTGAGTTAAGTCAGTCAAAAAAACAGACAACCAAAATTTTCGAAAACTTATATATTTTATTCCAAATCGTTGAGTATATAGACCATCGCAAATACTTAAAAACATTTCAAGGACAGTTTTTCTATATGTAAAGATTTTTAGACCAGTCGAATATGGATTCTTATTTTTTTTGTCAATTTGTTTCACGACTGCTTTTCAAGCATGTAAATATACTTTCAATAAGATTTAAAAAAAAACTGTTTCTTTACAAAAAATAATTTTATAAGATTCTGACGGCAGTGTAAGTAGTTAACGATGCCACTTTTTAGAATTTATATCTGTCTGTCTGTCTTCGTGAGGCCGCCCGGCTCAATAAATATTGAATGGATTTAAAGAAATTGGACGTCGGCAACTCGACACCTATGTAAATATATAGAGAATATTTTATTGCGTATAAATATCAAATGCAACTATAGAATTACTGTAATTAAAAATGATGTTATCGAATGATATTGCGTTATAGAATCTCAACCAATGCGTACCGGGTTAAACTTGCCTTGTTAATGTGTATTTACATGTATAATGAATTTAATTTAAATGTGTATACCAGGGAATGACAACGATTACAACTTCGGATATACATTGAGTATTATTAGCAAAACATGTATAAGTGCGTACGGTTACAGCTAAAAAAATTACTCTATCCGTACATACTCGTTTGATGTTCGGCATAAGTATATACAAGTAACCGAAATCTAAGTATTTTTCGCATAAATACTCTATATTGTACACAGTACAACAAATTGGACTTAAGTACTTAAGTGTTATCGATTATCCGTAAAAAAAAGCGAGTAAAATGAGTAACCGTTTTTACAATTCAAGCGAGAGCATCAAGTAGAAATTTTGCATGCGTTTTGATTTAGTAAAAATACACTTGCTTGGGTTATGAAAACAGCACAACCATTATGGTACAAACGCACACAAACATAAACATTATTGTTATACATTTATTTGTTGTTTTTTTATGATCGTTTGTGTGTATACGGCTTAGCAGCCGTAGTTGCTAGCAGGGATGCCACAAAAAATATTATTCCTAACAAATTTGTCAAAAAATGCACTAAAATCTACCAAAAACTTCAATTTTTGCACATAATTTTTCGAAATACTAACATTTATATTTGAAAAATAAAAACAATAATCAAATGGTAGTAAATGAATATAATTTACCAATTAATATATTAATCATTTATATATATTATTTAATTAGTATTTGAAAATATTCAAAATACAGTTTTGTTTACTTCAATATTTAAAGAAAAGTGTTACTAAGCAAAAGTTTATGCCACTACTTTGGTAATTTATTCGAATCATAATTAATTTCCTGTATAAGTATTGATATAATTGGAATATATGTCCTGACTTAACTTTTATTTAGAATATATGGCTTAAGATATCAAAATTGAAGGCATTTCTACATATTTCCTTACAGCGTTTGTTTTCTTTATATTGTAAAATATTTTCATTGACATTAAAAGTTATCTACTATAAATTCATGTTTCAAGTTTATATGATAAACTATTTAACATGTAACTTTTATAAAAAAATAAGACGCTTAAATGGAAATATGATTTTTAGTTAAGATGTTTATTGGCGAATTATTTGAACTTTGTGTTTTACCACTAAAAATATTGTTCTACAAAAACTTAAACATAACAAAGCAAACAAATTCACAAAATTAAAAAAATTTATACCATAAAAATATCCAGTTTAATTAAACTGGCATCCCTGGTTGCTAGATGAATTATGGACAGAGACATTTTTTTATGATTTTGAATTTAGGGGTTGATGAAACAACGACATGCGTTATTTTTTTAGCAATGCCCAGCGAGCATGTGGGATTTATTTTAAATTTATAAAAAAGAAAAAAATCTTATATTAAGATATATTTATTAGTTTTACCAGATATATTTGTTGTTTATTGTTTTTCTTATTAACTTTTTTTAGATATTTTAAGTCCGTCAAGAAAAAATTATATGGTTTTTGTTTGTTTTTCTTTATTAATTTTCCAAAAAACAAAAACAGAATATCGTTTTCTTCTGCGGGAAAATAATAATCAGATAACAGCATTATATTTATTAACTTATAAATAACTATTTAGTGGTTGATTAAAACCTTTTTAAACTGACTTGTCTCGTTATACAGCTTAAAATATTAGCTAAGAATGTATAACACGGCATAATACTTTAATATTTGTGTTCTGTTTGCTGGGTATCAGGTATTTTACGGAAATAATTACACTCTCTTTGTTGTGTTCCTATCCAGCGTTGTCAACTTTGGCTTTATGCAATATTATTTGTGCTTTTTAAAATTTTTGTCGCGCAAAAAATTTGAGTCACTGCTCGATGTGATTTCTCAAATTCTTTAGTGCATTCTTTTTCTTATCGAAGTAAAAATACTAAATTCAAATAAAGAAAAATTTTTGCAAGGTAAATTTCTTACGAAACAACGCAACAAAAATGATAAGAATTAATAATAGACAATGCTTTTGTTATAAAGATCCTTAGCTTACATTTAAAAAACTGTATAAATAGATAATATATTTTATATTATTATTAGTTATAATTTAAATATATATGTTTCTGATATCTTCTATGGTTAAACAAACATAACTTTTTATAAAAGTAAAGAAAAGAATAATGATATGCATAAAACCAAAAGCTGTAATTATTTTTAAAGTAGCGCTTATATGACCAACTGTGAAGTTAAAGTCACAACTTTAACTTAAAATTTATTATTATTATTAAGATATTATATGGAAACTTATTTTAGGCCTAAAGGTTCTAATAACGAAATTTATAATTTTATAAAATAAATAAAATCGAAAATTCAAAATTTTAAACTTTACGCATATTCTTAAAAATCAAAAGTTTTTTCCTGTTTTGATGTTTTTTGAATCTTAAAGTTGACAACACTGGTGATGTAATAGAACCTCTCACTTCACGATGAGAAGTAGATTTTTATACATAAAAAGCAGGGATGGAAAGGTTAATATTTGACTTTGAATACAATTTATGGTAATAATTATTCATACTCTCAAATCTCGCTGTGTGAACACAAATTCGATTTCAAAATAAAGTTTTAATGAATGTTTTCAATGAATGTTCCATTATGTGGTCCAGAACATAAAAACATTTACAGGTTTTTTCTGGCATTAATTTATTTGGGTCAGATAGGCTGTCATCACTACCTGTATAAGAGCACCCTTCTTAATGATGGATTTTCCTTGGAAATTTGTGTTTTTTTTTTCAATAATTAAGGTCAAAATTCTTACAGATTTTTTCCTAACAAAAAGCAATGTAAATACATACGTAATTGTATAAATAGTAAATCAAAATAAAAAATACATTGTTAAATACATATCTATTGCCAGTATCAATTCAACTAAATTTTCACTTTTATTTTCTTTAATTTTTACTTATCTTTTTCTGCTTTTATATCAAAATAATTTTTTAAGTTGGTAAGCCATAAAAATTTCAGGTATAACAGTTGCATTTCTTAATACTAAAAATAAATAATAAATATAAGTAGATTTATTTTTATTTAAAGAAAACATTTTATTATTATGTGTTAGCTCGTTGCTTATTTAAATTAATAAGCAATATAAATTATGTTATATATATTTACTATACAAATAGTTCCAGCCCTGACCAATTTTCTTTTTGTTTGATAAAAAATGAAAGAGCAGAATAAAACACTTTTACTTGTTTTTTACTTGTTTTTTGTTCAAAAGTACTTATAAGTATGTCGCAATACTTATAAGTATTTTGCCAATACTTATAAGTATTTTGCCAATACTTATAAGTATTTTGCCAATACTTATAAGTATTTTGCCAATACTTATAAGTAATTTGTTTTCGCACATGTATATCCGAATAATACGTATGTATAGAGAGTATTTTTGAAAATAAGTAATAAATATACTCGTAACCGTAGCAATTCATGCATGTACGAGTAGCTATTTTCTGTGATAAATGCATGGTTATACTTATAACCGAAAAAGATAAGTAAATATTCGAGTTATTTTTTTTTCGGATAACCGAAGTCAGACTCTGGTGTATACATATCGTTTGCATGCTAATTATTATATAAAAACTATTTTTACGTTTAACTATGACACTTTTGCTTTTGTTTGTAAAAATAATTGAACATGTAAACATAAAACAAATTATTGTTAGCCATGCCATGCTATGGTAAATTTATTGCTCCCTGAACAACGCATAACGTGTTAGCGATTTTTGATGCAATATCACTAGGGGTTTGATGAAAATAACACATACATGTGGTATAAATATTTATTTATGATTCCAGCAAAAATAGATGTGACTTTGCAGGAGTATAACTGATGAAGTGAATAGACTTTGGTGATAACGCTTATGACTTTACCATTAGCGTTTCATTGGCGATCATTGGTTCATATTAATATGTTACTGAACTGAACGTCGCTTTAATAAGTTCATAATAGAACACATGCATATTAGATTTAAAGAAATTGATGTTTCATGTGTAAATGATGTTTGCTTACATTATTCTTTAAGAGATTTTGCATAATTTTTCATTCGTTTTTAAGAATTTCATTTCTGCCAAATTATTTAGAATTTTGGTAGGCAATTAGAATAAATTCTTTTGTACTATTAATTTAAAGTCCTTAAAAAAAATTCACTTATCACTACTGTGATATTGTTTGTTAACCATAACATCTGTGGATTATATTTATATTAGTTTAAAGTTCTCCAAAGTAGCAAAAAATTTTAAAATTTGTTCAATTTGATTTAAATGTACTAGCAGGAAGCTATTCTAAATTAAAATAAACATAAAATGTCTGGACGTGAAACAGCTCTTAAACTTAGATAAGAACTCAGTTAGTGAAAAGATAACTTAACAAAAATATGAATTCAATACTTTTAATACTGTAAAATTTTTACAAACTATAATAATCGTTTGATTGGATATTCAGAAACCAGATATTAATAGTTACATGTTTTATTATTTGATATAGCACTTAAACATTATTTGTTTCATAAATACAGTAATAGCTAGTCTTGCCTGATTAATTTTTTTAAAGCTAACCACGACATTTTATTCGATCTGCGAAATTTGTTATTGCCCTCTATTTTTTCTAAAGCTTAGTCTAGACGGTATGATGAATCAGCATATGTTTGCTAATATTTATTTGCTTTAAATAACAGCAAATGTCTCTGTTAGCATATTAAATATGATGGTCGTTTACACGATATGCAGAAAGTACCAAATTTTTTGAATTCATCATACGCCAACAAATGATATTTCAACATATGAGTTATCATACAATTTTTGTGTATACACGATATGTTGAATTTCGTTTAATTATGTATGTTAATTCGTATTAACATTTGTTTATATATTTGTATATGCCAAATAAATTTGACAATACCCTTTTTTGCGGCAATTATATTTATATGTATGTATGTGATAATAGAAAGAATAATCTGAAAAAGTTTATCTTTTATTATTACAATTGAATTTTATATAAAGAAAAAAATTTTAATTAAACTCAAGCCTGAGTAAAATTTAAAAATACTAATATAGAACAAGAAGTTTAACAATTAAGAATTAGGAATTACAAAATACAAGAACACGGAACATAAGACCATGCTTTGTTGTTCAACCAACATTGTGTTGAGTACTGACCAAACCAAAAATAAACAAATGGTTATAAGAAACAGCGCTCTCAACTTATTAGTTTTATCTATTTTTTTGTGCTTTTTTATCGCAAAAAAATTTTGAAATTCAGGTGTTTTGTTTTTTCTATATACTAAATTTTAAAAAAAATATCGCAAGTAGAAATTACGAAAATAATAAGGATTGATAGTAAACAATGTTTATATTGTTGCAGATTGTTAGCTTATTATTTTTTTAAACCAAAAACTATAATAAACAATAGTTATACATTGATTATATATTTTATGTTATTTATTATTATTTAATTTCCATACTTATTTTTTGATATCTTATATGGTTTATAAGAGAAATGAAACTAAAAAATATATAAATATGCAAAAACTTTTTAATTTACAATATTACAAAATAACAATTGACACCATGATGTAGTTAGTATTCTCATAAGTAATCATATAGTAATGTTTATATTGATAGCATTATAATTTAAAGGGTGATATAGAATTTATTTTGGCTTTATGTTCCTTATTATATTTACTTATTATATTTTTACACGGAAATTTAGAATTTTATGAAATAAAGAAAATAAAAAAGTTAAAAATTTGAAAATAACGCGTTTTTATATGTTTTTAAGCTTTTCGAAATTTTAAAGTTGACACCAATCTAAACAATAATTGTAAAACAGTCATCTATTGCTTTCGCTATCTTGCTGATGGCTAGAGCAGGCCAAAACTAGTAATAATATAAAAGATAATAACAAACAAAAATAGGGGTTGCGGTTGGTAAAATTTTAGTGTAACTCGTTGTGGTAAGAATATATGATAAAGGAAACTAACTTATCGTATTTAATTAACTAAAAGGTGTTTAATAAATGATATTTACATCCAATACTTTATCACCGATCAAAGTTTGATCAAAAATTCACATCAACCATTTTGCCTAAATAACTAATATATAACTTACAAATTCTATCAAAGAATATAACAAATTAGGCAACACTGCAACAATTCTATATGATACTACATTTGCCATATGATGAAAAGCTGAAATACGCTTTTCAACAAACAACAAATCTGTCTTCATACGTAGGAAATTTGTCCAGCATTAAAAATATGCTGTTTACACGATTTGTTGAAATCGTCGACAAACATTTGATGACCTTGTTAAAAAAGTGTTAGCAAATGATGTTAATAATACGTATGATGAAAAAATTTTGCGTTTACACGATACGATGGCACTTGTAACAAATTTTTAAGCACAAATTTGCTGATTCAACATATCGTCTAGACTAAGCTTAAGACACTTTTAGTGTTAAGAATCTTCTCAAAAAGCTTATAAATTATCTTCCTATTGCGTTAAATGTAAACGTACCTTTTGGTACGGAGATGTGTTTGAAGAATAATTGATGTTTGTGCATTTTATTCATAAAAGAGAACTTTTGCAAGCAGATGGGGATCATACACTATATAGTAAATTAATAGTTTGACCATCAGTTGCATTGATTTAAAAAAGATTTGATAGGAGAACATCGCAAAATTACTCAGAGTGCCGAACACTTCTACCATTTTTCTCACAGAGAATTATGTAAAACAGTGCAGATGTAAATAAGATCACGAGTAAGAGGTATAATCTCTACATGACCTGCTGTGCAACCACCCAGTTTTGTAGGAAAGTTTTTGGGACAGTAATACTTTCAGAAATTAAGTGATTTAAAGTCTCAAAAGTGAGTTGTAAATATAATCAAATGGAATCTTTATTTAACTTAACCTAAGGTCCTAATATGCTTTTGATAATTAAAGTGCTTTTAGATTGCCAGCCATAGTTTCGAAACTAATTCCAGAAAAGTTTTCAAATGTCAAAATGCAGCAATTTTTTCCAAACTCAGATGTCTTGAATTTCATATATGCATTATGGATATAAAAAGAAGGGATTTAACTTAGAAAATATTGTACACCATGAATAAATTCCAAGTGCAAGAAGGTATAAAACTAAATAACATTTTTAAACATACATCTGGCATTATTTTACTCATAATGAATTTTCAAACAAACAAAAAGGCCAATCAAAGTTTTAAGTCCTAAAAAATAAATAAAATGAATTATATGTTGTAGTTGTAGAGTTAAGTTTTATAGCTCATTGAAGTGAGTGCTATTTTAAGCTCGGCTCAGCTCAGACCAGTGTGCATTATCGAATTGGATCGCCCATTTACTCTAATAGATCTGAGAATCAGTATGTATATTTTCTTTTTTATAACTTTTACAAAAAAAATTATGTGAGGTATGTTCAGTTTGTCTTTCGGTTTGTAACAGATCAAGATATTCAAATCAGACCCCATAAAGTGTGTATTTTCTTAGGCATGAATTTATTTAGGGAAGATTTGTCCCTTTGTCCGACTGTTCATTTATCGGACTATCTATCATGTTCTACTATCCAGTTTATCCGATTGTCTGTTTGTCTGACAGTCCGCAAGTGCCTCCGTTATAGTCACGATAAAGCTCGAACAGAAAAAGCTAAGGAAATATATTTTGCCAGAATATTAGCTTTACATCAGAAATGTTCAGTATTAAAAATGGGCAAATTCGGTGTATTAGGGAGAGAACTAAGTATATCTTATACCGCAACAGTTACTCATCAAAAGCATATGTATGTATTTGACATTGAATAAAATTGCGATTGCATCTAAAAGCAATAATTTAGAGTGATACAATTTCATAGATATTTTTCTTTCATATTCATTTAGCTTTTATTAAATATTTATTATTTCCGAAGTCATTTAAATTTTTACTTAGCCCCTTAAAGTAAACTGATTAAGCCTAAGCACTAGATACTAATATTTTTAGTGTTTTCTTCGACAAGCCGTAATTATATATATCCTACATATCCGTCATTTTATTAAGGGTACATTTACTAGTCAAGCCATTTCATTTGATCCTAATAATAACGGGTGAAAATAGTTAATTTTTAAATACTAAATTTAACCCATATATAAATTAATTGTACATTTAGTTGAACTAGATCGTTAAAGAGCATTATTATCTTATAAGGTTGCTTTAAGTCCCCTCAAGGTTTTACAATGACTTCGAAAGAAAATCAGCATTTTCCTTGTTTATTTAATACATTGTAACATGAACAAATTTTTTTAATCCATTAGGTTTATAAAGCCAACCACTCAGTAACTGCGATATACATAAGTCTCGGTAAAGCATATAATTTCCTTCCCATTATGCTAAATAAGAAAATGGAGTAAATTAATACTTATTTTTTTCCATAATTTTAAACAATTTTTAATTTACTGATTAACAAAAAATAAAATACTTAAAATTGTAAACAAAAAAAATATAATTTAATTTTGACGGTAACAAATTTAAGAATTTTTCATCATTTAAATCACTAAAACTCTCCTCTCTTGTGATTCTGTTAATTTAAACATTATTTTTTTGAAGATGTTTTAATGTAATTTCTCTATTTATTATTGTTGTTGGTTTTGTTGAAACATTAAAGAATTTTTTTTTTAATTACTTATTGTTGGCACGTTTTCTTGTTATTTCATTCCTTTTGTTCTGGCTCGTTCCTGATGGCGTTCCTTTTCGACAATTAAATCTTTAAGGCAATTTGCTGAGTAGCACTCGTAGAACCGTATCGGGATGTCGACATTAAATGCTATTGGTTGAAGTAAATTAACAAACTCCTCAAGTAACTTTATTGACTTTATGTACTTGTACTTTCATTACTGTTGCTACTAGTTTCTTAATTACTTTTTTTTACACACACATACAGACATAAATAAATTTTCTAGTTGAATTTATTTATTCTCTTTCTTGTACACAAATACACATAGAGAGTTTTTTATGTTCATTTCCCTTGGAACTTGATTTACTAATATGCATTTCTCATTAAAGTTGGTGAAGACTGGTACATGTTTTTTGTAGAAATGCTTATGGTGTTGCAAAGGCAGAGTACTTTATGAGATCATTTATGCCATTATGTTGTAATGTCCTATAAAAATGTAGCAATATTTACTTAATAGCAGTTTTTCATTTTTAATTATCTAAAGGAAGTTCTTTTTTTTTGTCATGTTTTTAATATTTTTTTTAATAATATGGGCTCATCCACAAAAATGATATTTAACGCAAGATTATTAAAGTGCTTATAGTTTAAGATCGTGTGGTTATATATGTTTTCATATTTAACCAAATAAAGAGCATTTGACCTTCTATATGCTGCGTAATTTTTCAACTGCTGAGGAAAAGGAACGATATTTTTGTTAGGGCGATAAATAACTGACTGCTTTTTTCATTTACATGAAATAATCGTTATAAATAACTTTACTCAGATGAGATACGCCTGAGCGATGTATGTCTTTCGAGTTTTGTGCTCCCTTTCTTGATTTATTAGCTGGCAAGATGCTTTTTCAGTTATCCCAGTTGGTAGCTTGTCGCTGATTAATATTTTCGTGGGATCAGTTCATCAGATTTTGATACTTTACTATCTTTTACATTATATTTTGGGTTTCTTTGTAAATATTTAAAAAATTTATACTAAAATTTAAAAATAAGTTTTATCATATTTTTTCAAAGCATAGATTACAAGATAAAAAAATCAAAAAAATCCCGGTAAATTTGAAAAAAAAAACGACTCAAATGCATTATCAGATGTGGAGTAAAAAATTATTTAATAGAAGCCAATTTTTAGACTGATGTAGAAGATCAGCTAATTGATTTTAATGATCGCCACGAGAACATGTTTATTACCAGTCCTTGAAAATGCCTTGTATAAAGAATTATAATTCCATTAAGAAACTTTTAATTTGTACTTAATTATATGTTCTTAAAATAATAAAAACTAACATAGGTTATTAATACGTATATTTATCAATTTTGTACAAAACACTAAAGTTATATTTATAGGTTTAAACAATTTCAGTCGCTATACTAAATACAAATGACGACTGTAATATTGTCTTCCGATGCAAGAATTGTGGCTGGTTTGTCGCTGTACATGAGCGACTTCACATCTCTCCACAGAATACAGTCTACTGGGGTAAAGAATGATGAATCCGATCACCCACAAATTTCACCATACAGTTCATCTCTCAGCAGCTCTTAAACCGTTTCCGCTCTTTACACCAAATTCGACAATTATGTTTGTTGAAGTACATTGAATAGATGTTCCGTGGGTAGAATATGACGACTATAAAATAAAAGTAATTTTAATAATTAAATTTAATGATTTGCGCGTGTTTTCCTTTCTTAGTCTATTTATTGTGAAATCGTACTTGTTACTGAATATGCATAGCAAAAAAATCACCCTTTATGCACATAAGGATTTAAAAAAAATAATTTTTTCCTCAGTAACAAAGGCAAGGCCATTGCGTGATGAAATTAGAATTTTCTATGGAAATGCCCATACTATATAGAAGCGTTTTTAAGTCAGTGCTCTACACTTATTACTATATAAGTATATATGTATGTATATATGTATATTTGTAATTAATTTCCTTTTCCTTCTTTTTCTAGAGTTTATTTGTTTTTTGTTTTTTTTTTTTTTGTTCGTTTAACTTCTGTAAATAACCATATTCATATGACTACAAATAGTCGAAGCGTAACAAAAGTAATTTAGAAAATGTTGTCGTAATTTCATTAATTGAAAGTCAAAGGGTCAAATTTGTATACAGCATTTATGTTTAACAGTAAAATAAAAAAAGGCATATGTTATATGTAATTGTTTTTTTAGTTTAAAATATATTTTTTGTGTCTGTTGTAAGATTAATCGACGACATTCTGGAATCCCACTTAAAATTTCACTGCTTTAATAATTCGAAAAGCACTTCCATCACATAGTTAAATTAAATTCATTAAACTGTTTTTATATCCTTCACCTGCGCACAACGATATATAAAGCTTTGTCATTCCGTTTGTAATTTCTACAATTTTCATTTCCGCCCCCATATTCCCCCATTTTCTGAAAGCTAATGAATAGAGGAATCGATTAAGCCATGTCCGTCTATCCAACTTTATACCAACTTTTAGAAGCAACAATATGTTCCTCAAATCTGTGTATAGTATCAATCTTTTGGAAATAACCGAGAATGAATTGCTTTTGAAATTCAGCAAAATCGTCCAATAACTTTTGAGTTAATATTGGCATCATCTGAAATGACTTGACTAGCGAAATATAAGCACCATAAAATAATAAAATTCATGTTGGCCGCCACTACAAAATGCTGGACAATAAATTTTTATATATTTGTCAAATCAGGTATTTCAAAATGTAACTTCTTGAACCCCCTCAATATTGGTAACAAAGAAAAGGGCGTGACCAGTAGAATACAGTAAATTATTAAAAAATGTAAAATCCAAGATGTCGTCTAAAACAAAATGGCTGAACAAATTTTTTTACCCCAACAATGTGGACATCAAATGAAAGGGCTTGACTACTAGTATACAGATAACTACGTAAAAATTCAAAATCAAGGATGGCGTCGGAAATAATAAACAAAAATGGCGTATGACATGAAATATAGGTTACGCTACGATGTGGGATTATACCTATGAACATGATGGTGAAGGGTATTATTAGATTTGGCACGGCCATATATAGCACTCTTACTTGTTTTTATTAATAATGAAAACTAAAATTTTGTTAAAAAAGTATTAAAAAAATTAAAAAACTTATTGTCAACATTATAGCAAAATACAAAAAAACAAGTAAAAGTGCTATATTCGGCCATGCCGAATCTGATATACCCTTCACAACGTGAAGTCATGCAATAACAATAGTTTGTATCACCATTCATCTCATATGAAATAAAAAAGATACATATATAAAAACATCCCATTGCAAAATTATAAATTGAGTTTACTTACGTACGTATGTTTCTAAAAAAAAAATTACACAATAAAAAAATATATATTAAAAACAAAAAAAAAAACAATGAAAAATATTGCAAAAAAAAAATTTAAAAAATTTAAAAAAAAAAATTAAAAAAAAATAATGAAAATATAAATAATGTATTAAATAATAAAAAAAAATTCTTGGCTCAGCTGGGATTCGATGCTATGCTTACTTCAACCAGTATATATGTATGTTGTTGTTGTAATTATGAAAAAAAAACTAGGTGGTCGTGGTTTTTTGCCCATATCTCAGAAAGTTATAGGGCGATTGTGCTGAATTTCAATAGCGATTCGTTCCTATTGATCCATATAGAGATCTGAGGAACATATAGCTGCTTCTAAAAGTTGATTTCAACCAACACACGGACAGACTGACAGACGGTCAGGGCTTAGTCGACTCCTCTATTCATAAGCATTCAGAAAATATATACTTTTTTGGGGTCGGAAATAAAAATTGTAGATATCACAAACGGAATGACAAAGCTATATGTATATACCCTTGTGCACCACAGGTGAAGGGTATAAAAACATTCGATGGAAGTAGTATTTACATTACAAATATTTATACTTGTATTCAAAATTTTCACATTTGTCTTAATACGAGCGAGAAAATAAAGAAGATCGGATTAGATTATACGTATACAAATGATAAGAGAATGTAAATGGAATGGACAGTACTTTTCAATGCAAAACATCTAAAAGTGCAACATGCTGGAAGCAGAACTGTAGCCGATGTAATGTTTACAGAATGTTAATATTGAATGCTGCATTAAACACAAAACACAAAGTTGAGGGCACTATATTTGTTTGTGAGGAATTTTTGATACCCACCAACAATTTTATGTACTTTTATAGCACAAAATTAACTATTTTTTTTTATTAATAGTAATTGCTATGGAATAATCTCTTTATAGTAAAATATGTTTTACTTTGTTTTTGTAACTTATATTTGCTATTTATTTATTTTCTTTGATATAATCTTGCAATGAAATCTTAAGTATTTTATTACCAAGAGTAATACAGTGTTGTATTTGTATGGAAATTGAAGAGCAAAATTTGTCAGCCAGAGGAAGTTTAAAAAATAGTATTAGCTTTGTGTGGGCATGGCCCCACTTATTAAAAAATATAGTGAATGTTGGAATTTCACTTAGATACCCCCAATTTAGACATTATTTTTTTTCCAGAATTTTTTTCCATGTAGAAATAATATGAATTTAAGATAATAAAACAAATTATAATCGAATTTATTAGAAGCCCATACACTTATGCAAAATTTCGTTATACAATCCATATAACTCTATTACTTTTATGAGCCTTTAAATTTCATCGGTAGCAGAATATGTGACAAGGAGGCGTTTCTGCTAATGAACTTAACTAAGTTATTTTTTTTAAAAGGTCCTTAACTATTCCACAATCTTTGTCCCTAAAGAAATTACATGAATTAGCGGCAACACGTTAACATGTTACAAGTTTTTTTAATTTAAAATTTTATTAATAACTTCAAAACCGATGGCTTAATCAGAAAATGATATTTGAAAGATCTAAAGCTGGAAAAATTTTAAGTTTTCTGAAGGATTACTTAACAAAATCGAATACGTCGTAAGAAGTTATTACAAGATGTTTGGAGCAACCTCTTCATAAATCTAAAATTTTACAAAAAAATGTACCATAGAATTTGGGAGTTGCAGGTTTGATTCCCGCTAGAGACTCTGGACTTTTCAACCTAACCTATTAATTTTTTGCACATCCAACACATTCCATACATGTGTGAATGTAATTAAAGTAATACAAAATTAAATATAGTATTTATTATGAGCATGAAAAGAAAGTAACAATGTTACTTTTATTTAATAAAAATTGTTTGGTAAATCTGTTTCGCCTGCCTTATGCAAAAAATTCTAATAAAATAATGGAAAAAAATTCCCTTTTAGAATACTATGACTTAATTTAATAGTGTCGTGGTGACACAGCAATGATTTTGGTTGCCACAACCGAAACTATTTGATGTGTAGTGAGTTGGTTATACATATTCTTTGCAAGTACAATTTTATTTGTACATATCTTTGTGAAAATATTTACATACATATGTTCAGTTGTTGATTAGTTTCTAAAATAGAAAACTGTGTTGCCATTTAAATTCATTGTTTAACACAATTTTTGTTTTTTGTTTAACATTTATACAACGACTGTGTCGTTTTACTTTCTTCTCCTTATTCCTTTATTTCTTTGTCATCGTTAGTTTTTAACAGTAGCACCACGGTGGTTTCTTAATTAATAGCAATTAGCCAGGGAGTGAGTCTTTTTTTAATTAATGTATTCACATATGGTTTGAGTAATTGCTACAAGGAGTTATAATATGCATAAATAATGAAACAACATATTGAATTTAAATAGTAAACAAAATAAAAAAAGAAACAGAAAAATGTATGTTATTTATTACATACATTTAAGGATTAAATAAATAAAAAAAAAATTATTGGTTTAATTAAAAATAAAGTCATCGAAGATATTATTTTGCGGTCAGGTTATCGTCTAATGGCTGGTTAAATTTTAAGGGCCAATGTTGAATGTGAACCACACCTTAAAGTAGAGTTTTTTTCCTGCATTTTATTCGACGTTTCTCAATTTTAGACAGGAAACAAACATAATCAAGCAACGTGTTAAAGTTATTCACACTTATTATGGAAATGGACGTTCAAATCAAAATGCATTTCATCTCTCAACTTGTGTTATTTGCGTGGTAAGCGCAAAAAGCGTGGTATGCAACTTAAAAAGTAATAAGCGTATGAGGTATAAAATGTGTAGAGTCCGCTGACGCGAGAAAGCGTGTACTTTTAGCTTAAGAGCTATGCTAAGTAGCGTAACTAGGGTGATCGACTCGGTTTTACAACCGGTGGAAAACCGGGTTTTTTCATCTTTCCGCTGGCGGTTTTTTCCAAATGTTGATTTTTCGAATGTCGAATACACCGGTTTTTTTATCCGAAAAATCCGGTTTTTTAATTTTTTAAGTTTATTTTCCTATATCTCTTTATAACCAATAGTACCATAGTATATTTAGTATGCAATAAATTTTCAAAAATCAAAAAAATAAATACTATTAAATATTCTTTCGTAAAATTGTAAGAAATTTATTTGTTATTTAAAAAGCAAATGTAAAATAAAAAAATAATTGAGCTTAAATATTATTATTTCTCAAATGGACAGTAGATATTTTTTACGTTTTTGGAGTTTTAATTTGCTCTACTAATAAACTTCTTAGATACATTTTTTTCTCAATTATTGGACCTTGATCCTATTTCACACTTATAGTGTAAGAGCCACAGAGCTTACAATGTTTTTTATCTCTTCCAGAGCAAATACCGATTACTTTTAACAAATTGGTTTAGTTCTTAAAAAACGTATTGGCAACAATGTTAATTTATATTTTCTATTTACAATATGCAATAACATGTTTGATGAAAGCAGTAAATAGCTTTGTGTCAAAAATATTAGAAAATTAAATCTTAAAATATACAATTAAAAACGTTGCCATTTTTTTTTTTTTTTTTTTTTTGATTACTCTAAATTTATAAACCTAACGTTAAAAATTAAAGGTAATTGAAGTATAAACTTAGCTGATCGATCTCTTTTAGGTAAAAAGTGTAGTTACAATGAAGAACAACCAATTATGTGATCTTCTGCATATTAAATTGAATTAATGGCATTGAGTGATTGTCAACTTTAACCATCGAATAAACTAGTTTATGCCTATATATGTATGACTGCCAGGGGTATAAGAAAGAATTTTTAAATCATTTTAAACAAAATACGTTAGTGCGTATTAGTTTTAAAGATCTATTTAACATTTGAAAAATGTACAGAAGGAGATACAAAATTTTATAACAGCCTTATTAAAAGTCTTATTTATGTATGTATTTTTTATTGTATTTATTTTTTTTACGTGTAAAGAGTACCTTTTGTCCTTTCATTAAACTAACTAAAACCAAATTAGTCAACGGCATTCATGTCAGTTATTACGTTATTGCGCAATTGTGCAGCCAAACTGTAAAAATTTCTATTTAGATATTATTTTTATTATAATTTTTCTTTACAAAATTTAAATTTTTTTTTTTGATGAATTACATATATTTTTTATAAATTCGAACCAGCTATCCAGTTTTTTTTTTCAATTTTCAAAATAGAAACCGGTTTTTTAAGTTCTAAATTTCAAACTATTTGAAAACCGAATTCTTAAAAAGTCGAATAATCGATCACCCTAAGCGTAACACTAGAAGGCATGAATATCGCCCAAATATAAAAAAATACAAAGAAAAGCTTAATTATCCCCTATGAAGAATGTAAGATAAAGTGCGCATTTATTTTTGTAATTCGGAATACATTTTTGAAGGTTCCTTCTCAAATATATTTTGCATTTCTCTTAAACCAAATACAATCTTTTCTAGTTTTTACTAACTGTAATTGTCAAACAAAAAAGTGTGATTTCTTTCTTTATGGATATGGTAATTTACTTGTAAATAAAATTTAACCGCAATTAAAGCCAACATTGAACGAGCTTGGTATAGTCCAAATTTATGTGGAAAAGTAATGAAAAGTTTTGTCGACAAATTTCAGCAGGCTCACATGAAATATATTTTTTTATCATATTTAATAGCATAATATACATATATTTCGACTAAAAGATATTTTATCTATTCGAAGAATTTATTTGTTTTAAATTGCAATGCTTTTACTGAAAACCCGATACTTATTTAAAGCAATCATTCTCAAAAAAAAAAATTTTAATCTACAAAAAATATTAATGAGATATTAAATTAAATTTAAACGGACAATTATTATTAAATAATAGTATCAATTAACTTTCTTAATTGTGCAAAATAACAATTTCATTATAAATACTACAAATCCCTTGCTACAAAACAGAAATAACACTCCACATTGTACAAATATTTGTATATAAATACTTACATATGCAAAACAAAAGTATTTAACAAGTAAAGACATACATATATATCTATATATATATATATATATATACATATGTACATATACTTATATAAATATATAACTATAAGTAAGAAAACAATGTACAAAACTGCAATTGTAAACGTGTGGAAAAGACGTATGTAAACTGGCTCAATTAAAGGCCTTCTTAAACCCGATAGTATATAAGGGTGTATATAAGTTTATTCCATTTGTAATCAATGTTTCAAAGGCTTTATACTAACGGAAAATAAATGTTACACGCTCACTTTTACGCCCACCTATCATATAAAGCTTTATCTTAAATTCATATAATTTCTCTATTAGTAAAGATTTTGGAAGAATAAAGGACTATATTGTATTTATTAGCAGAAACTTTATTGACATGCCTACTTTAACGTCCACTTTCTTTGAAAGACTAAAATTACGAAAATTTTTTACTAGCATATCGAAGTTATACAAAGAAAGAGATACATATTTTAGTATAAAGAGATTATTTCATAGCGATTACTATTAAAAACAAAATAATAAATTCTGTGCTATAAAAGTACATCAAATTGGTGGTGGGCATAAAAGATTCGGCACAGCCGAATATATTGCTCTTACCTGTTTATAATTTTTTCGTTTTCCTTCTTTTGTGTTTGATATGCAAACAAATTTACAGATTTTAATTGCCAAGAAACATATAGGAAAATATTGCTAACAAATTTAACTTTATCAATTATAACTTTTACAAAAATTTTATTTTTAAAATCCCTGTAAAAGGCACCTATTCATGCCTATGGCAACGAACTAAAAATTAAAACGAAATTATTGTTTACACTGGACGCAAATGTACAATGGAATTGTGTGTGTGGTTAAAATCGCTACTGCGATGCGTGCTGCAAGCCATTGGACTGAACTTATGAACCACTATTCAGATTAATTTGAAATTAGAATTATGTATCTACTGGGTGTTTTAATGGAAGTATAGAATTTTAAGTTGGCGAGTGATTTATGTTTGGTTTGGCATTTCAACATGAATATACAGCTTTAAAACAGCTTTCTTTTAAGATTTAAAAGTTTCTACAGATTTACCGTTTTACATGCACTTTATAAAACCTTAATAATTTTCATAAATAAGGTAAGCTTGTTTGTATCTAAATAAGTAAAAATTTATTGCGATTGTGAAGAAATACTTCAAAAAATTATTTTACTGTCATTAGCCGAGAGGAATGCATTTAAAACTTTTTTAGTCTTTGTTAAAGAAATTTTGTTATAATTTTAACTTTAATTCTTTTTTTTTAAATTATTTCTACAAATGGAATGACCAAGCAACATATGCAATAAAAAATTGTATGAATTATGCAATATTGACACATGTATGTATAGATGTTAACATGACATATTAACCACACAAAAACAACGGAAACGGCTTAATATTAAAATTGACTTAAATAATAAGAGAGCGAAGTCTGAAAATATAAATGCAAATGAAATACATACAAATACAATATATTATTTAATAAATATATCGGTAGAATTTTGACAATACGTCTTTAGTCGAGATAGGAAAAAGTCTCTTAACCAGAGATGTAAAATTGGCATGAGTTTTTGCTTGCCACTCTCGAATAAATTTGGGTTTATATATTTGAAAGGGTTTCATTCGCTTGTTCATACGTATGTCAATTTTAATTTCGTAATGCTTGCTTCGTATTAAACAATTACAAGAATGACAGAGTCATAAAAAAAAGCACAATAAATACTGAATTGCTTGTACAAAAAACAACCCTCTCATTTAATATATGAAAAGTGCAAAAAACACAAAAGAAACAAAGAAACAAATGTTTACAAATTGTTTCTTTCATTAATAAAGAAATTCAAATTGAAAAAGGTTAGACAAAGTATTAATTTTTCTTTTTATATTAAATAATATTAAACGAAAAATAGTTTATTAAATAAAGTTATTATTTTTATTAAAATAAAAATGTTTTGCAATATATTTTGCCAACAGACTGAAGAAAGTTAGACACGTGTGTTTTGTTTGTTTAAAAATAATGAATGTTAAAAAATTAATATTACTAAACAATAAACAGAATTAATTTTTAATTCAAAAATATTAACAACAAAGAAATGTTACAATGTGTTATTGACTGTTTTTGGCTAAATAGTTAGACCATTCGAAAGTAAAATAACTAGTGACTGATTTTGTCATTGGCATTCGCATTGCTGATTGTACGTTCGACATAGATGAATTAAATTTTTTATAAAAACTCTAACGTTTACTTTCGTATCGTCTTTCAAGTTATCGCATAAAGTATAAAATAGCTAGCTAAACCCAAATAATTTTCATTCATACTGCATCGTTAAACAGGCTTTAAATTTATTTTTTATACCCTTCACCTGTGGTGCCTAACGTTTGTAATTTCTACAATATTCCCTTTCAGTCCCATAAAGAATACCTTTTCTGAAATCTTATGCTTAGGGAAGTCAAATATATTGTATTCGTCTTTTCTAGTATGATGATATCCATGTATGATGGTTCAACATGTTTAACCGACCCATTCTGGTACTCTTTTGAAAAAAAAAGTAATTTTCCGTTATACAAGCAAAGAAACACTACTCTCTCTGTTTTTTTAACATATGCATTTTTGTACTAATATGAACATTTTTAGCGCTCGAATAATTTGTATACACCCTTGTTACTGTTTAGACATAACTTCCCTCTAGTGTTATTTGTAAAAAAAATCGGCCAGGTTAAATGTATTAATTTTTTTAAAAATCACTCTAGTGACACGAAAATTCAATCCGAAGACTTAAAATAATTCCTGAAAAAAACTAAAAAAATCGTTTAAAAATAACTGAGATATATGCATCAGAGTAAACTTGTTTGGGGTTTTTTCCTAACATTTACAAGCAATTTTTTTTAACTTCTTAAAAACCGATAGCGCCAATATGGGTATAAAATAAAAAAGCTTGACTAGCAAAACAGTGTTAAATTCATGATGGCTGCCACTACAAAATGGCGTACAATAAATTTTTATATGGGTTAAATCTAGTATATAAATATGTACCACCTTTAACCCACCCAGTATGACCAGTAGAATATAGTAAACTATGAATATTGTTACGTTTATACCTTTTATAAACTTTGGCTTATTTCCTTGAAATAAACTTTGAGTTCTTTTATTGCAATCAAAAACAGTTGAAATTAGTTATAAAATTAAGAGCACTTTATTTATTTAAATACACTCAGATATTGTTTTTATAGCACTTTACTTATTTCACTTATGGTTATACACTTTTATTATCAAACTCACTTTGATACGCGCTTTACAAGCTCTACTGTTATACTGATCATGTTAGCTGTGTTGTTCGGCTATTTATAGTAACATAGTTGTGTTCGGTAACATTCGACAAAATTCTCGTATGTACATTCTAGTACATTCGAAAAACGTTACATTTAAATTAAGACGTTAAGTAATATGCAGGAATAATAGAAGTGCCTAAAAGTATGCTACACATAATAACAACTTAATATCATGTTCGAACAAACAGCAAAATAAACTAATCCGAACAAAACAACAGTAACTTAAACTACTACAACTAAAATAAATTATAATGTAAATTAAGCTATTTAAAAATAAATCTGTAACAATATGTTAAATTCCAATATGGCGTCATTAACGTTTTTAAATCGACTTGAACAAGATGTTCTTCCATGGCCACCCCATAAAAAAGCATAATACAGAATGTATGGGCATTAATAAAAATGCAGAGATCTATCCAAATGGACCGAAAACGAGAGGAAACTATTGATGAAATAATAAATATCTGGAACAGCTTAGAAATCGAGTTTGTACGCAATTTGATTGCATCTATTCCAGCTAGACTACAAGCTGTCATAAATGCTGAAGGCAATTTAGGTGGCTACTAATTATTATTTTTTTGCATTTTTATAATGTTTTTTCTATTGTGTAAATACTTTTGACATATAAAATAAGTGTGTAATAATTTTCAAAGATAAGGCGTAGACATCATTTGTAATTTAAATCAAAAGCAGCCAAGTTTTTTGCTAAGAAATTTTAACCAGCATAAACTGTGCATTTTAAGGATTACAATTAAGTAGATTTTATTTGAAAATTTATTTGTTTTATTTCTAAACATACTAACATTTTTTTAATTTATATAAATATATATGACTATGTCTGTATATCAACCTTAATATTTTTTTTTCTTATTTAAGTGCTCTTCTGCAGAATTTTGTAATACGAAATAAGTTGTTTTGTCAAGAATCCACAGTTATGTAGATATAAATATATAAAAGTATCTACATACACACATATATTACCACAGCCACTTCATATTGCTATTCGTTTGTATTCTGTTGCATGTTTTGTGCGAGTTTTTCCACATGCATAAATTTGTACATATGTATTTATGTACTTAGGTATGTGTGTACTCGTTTTTATATTGTTTGACAACTATTTATGGGGAAATTATGAAAATTTTTCATTTGGTTAAGTAAATAATTTAAATTGGTTCGTTGATGTCACTTTTGTTAAACTTGTTTGCATCCACGAAACCAAACCAAACCAAACTTAAACGAAACGAAATAAAAAAAAAACAAATTACAAATTGATGTCTTTATTAAAAGTCATTAATTTTTATTTAACGTTGTTCGTGCTCGTCTACACGAGCAGTTAAAATAAATTGGTTTTAAAATAATAGCAATAACATTGATATAAATATTAAATGCAGATAATGTGACAGAAAAGCGAAAAATACAACAAATGAATGTAATTGTAAAAATATTTAATTAAGGAGTGGTAGAATATTTTATGATTTTTTCTTTTTTTTCTTTTTCAATTATTCGAATAAATCCATCAAAATGATATGACGTTGAGTTAAGCAGTAGCAGTAGATATTTAAATAAATAAATTGATGGATTGATTGTTTTACACATACATACATATATGATTTAATAAATATAATAAAAGATTATTGAATATATTTGTAAAAACAATAAGGGCCATATTCATAAAAAATATTTGAGGTTTATTGAAGGCTTATTTGACAAATTTCTCTACAACATCTGTCAAATTAGCCTTAAATAAACCTAAAATATTTTTTATGAATACGGCCCTAAATTTTTAATATAATAAACAATTTTGCGAATGAATGAAGTAAATCAAAAACTTTATGTTTCCTATTAGTAAAAAAAATTATCCGATTAAAAGTGTTGATATTCCATTTAGCTAGTATCGTATTAATTTTTCAATTTCTTCCAATTAAATTTAGTTGATTCAACTTTTTGTTTTGTAAAACTCTTCGGCCAGGTAGTGTCTACTTTATTAATGATTCTTATATATTGTATATTGTTTTATATTCTTCTTCTAATAAACACTCTATCGACACTTTTTAAAATAAAAGTTATGGAAAATATTATTTGAGATAAACTCTGTTAAAATTCCATCCATAAAATTTATAATTTGCGGGGCTAAGAATACCCCTTGTATGACTTATGTTGAACAATAAAAAAAAAAGAGGTTAAAGTTTGATTGCAATAACAATGGTTAGATGCTATCGGGAGTCTAACAAGATGCAAAAATACAATCTTTTACTTATAATTACGAATACCTTTACCTTTGAAGTACAACCCATGTGCCTTAATTTTTTTTTTTTATTTCTAAATAAATAAATTTATATCTCAAAGGAATATTGATAATAACTAATAAGGAAAATACATAGAAAAAATTTTTAAATATTAATATAAGAAAGGCTTTTACGGTTCTTTTAAATTTAAAATTTTTTTATACGCCATTTTCAGATTCTTTTATATCATCGGGCTCACCTTTATCCCGAATTTGTATTCCGATTCTTTTCAGAATTTTTCCATTATATTGTGCGGGAGTTTTTTAAACCATTCATGGTTAATTAGTGGTATATAGCAAATAATATCCTTTAGGTTCCTGAATATCACGAATTTTATTAAAGTAGCCATTGAATTTTTCGTATGCCTGGTTTACCCTTTCTGTAAAATCATTGAATGGGTTATAAAGTCATAATTGTGCATCGATGTTACAGTAAATTTTGTCTTCAGGGATATACATTTGACGGAAAATTTTCTGTAATTTCAATAATTCTAAAATTTTCATCACACTCCATTAATGAGTGTCCAAACAGCAAACATTTTTTATTTACTTCTTAAATATGACTATTTCAAATAAGGGGTGTCTCGAAATGCTTTTTTAAATTTTTTACAGGGCACTACGCAAACAATTATTATTTAATTAATTTTTTTGTTCCACTCTGTGATAGTTATAAGTGTCAACAATACTTTTCTAATAAGTTTATTCAAATTATTTAATCCGTATTTAAAATGTCGTCAAATACAGAAAAAGTTAGAAAAAATATTGTGGATATTTATAATGAAAATAAACAACTTTCTTACGCTGAAGTTGCGCGACGGGCAAAAGTGTCCAGACAGACTGCCCGTAACGTTATTTTTAAATTCAAAATAGACTTGTCTATTAAGCACAAGAAAGGTGGAGGGCCTCGTGGTTTTAGGAATCCTCAAATCCTTTAAAAGGTGAAGGCACTTTGGAACCAAAATCACAACATTTCCATTCGCGATATCGCACGAAAACTAAATATATACATGCAATATATACATGTGGGAAAACTTCAAAGGCAATCATTGTGAAACGTACAATGAACAGCCAATTTTATATTAATGAGTGCCTGAAAAAGACTGTATTGCCATTATACAGATGCCACAATATACTTCCACTGTTTTGGCCTGACTTGGCAAGCTGCCACTACAGCAAAGACGTCCTTGAGTGGTATGAGGCCAGCAAAATAAATTTTGTACCGAAAAACATGAATCCACCTAATTGTCCTGAGCTAAGGCCTATTAAACGCTATTAGGCTATAATTAAGCAGTACCTAAGAACAAAGTTCAAAGCTTGTGCAAATGTAAAAAAATTTTGACTTATTTGGAAAAAAGCTATCAAGCACTTCGGTAAAACGTGTGTACAACGTTTAATGCAAAGCGTTAAGAAAAAAGTGCGAAATTTTGCAAAAGAAAATAAAATTTGAAACTTTGGTTTTGTGCATAATAAAGTTTAGAAAATTTTCTCTATAACGCCAATAAAATGTATTTTTTGTTTGGAAAAAACTAGATTTAGGAGACATTTTAAAATGTAAAAAAACATTTCGAGACACCCCTTATATACTGTACATATAAACAATGTACTAAATCTTATGCTGGTCACTGTAGATGTTGCTATAAGCTGCAATGAATAGGCAAGAATAAATTTCTTGGCAGCCACGTTAAGCTTAGCTTTCGTTCCTCATATATGTACATTTTGGCGACTTCCGTTGATAAATTGTAGACCCAAATGTTGTATTTACAATGTTGACGAGCATGGTACATTTGAATGCATGTCAGCACAGCAAAATTTCTAGTAAAGTGCAAACATTCTTGTTTCGTTTAGGGCGCTGGATAAATACTTTCGTTTAAGGGCATATCATGATTTAAATAATTACTCAATGATCTAATGTGTTATTTTACAAATTGCACCGATGCATCAGAAACTTTATTGTCAGGTACCTTTTCATCCCTTTTGCCTTTTTCAAGGAAATCTGTTCATCATAATCTCTTTTCTAATAATATTGTGCGCCCTCTTTCTTGGCACATCTAATATTTACACAAAAAACTTTTTATAGACTTTAAATTTTGCCAATTCATAAGCAAAACTTATAGCTTTATTCTTTGAACTTTGCCTTTTCACACTATATGGATCAGAAAAAGTCATTCCTGAGTGCAAAAAGGAAAGAAAATTCATTACGAATTTCTTCAGGCACCTAAATCTTAGTGTACCGTTGTATGATTTAAGGCGTTTCTTTTGGCGAAATTTCCCTATTCTATCTGAATATTTCGATCCAGAGTTCCATTTTACTTGACGTTTATTCCTTATCTAGAAGTTCTCTTTTTCACTTTTTCTCTTGCTGGTTGTCTGGATGACATCATCTTATCAAAACTACTTTCATGATATGCTAGAGCTTATTCAGCTTATTTACATTGACCACGCGCTTAAGCTGTCTCCCATGTGACTTCAACAACGGTATTTACAAATTATAAATGCTGGTTAAAAAATAATCAATAAATGGTGAAATATTTATTATAGTCTATATTAGTTTTTTGTTATTCTTTGTACTTATCATATTTTGCATAGGTGCCTTTAACAAGTAGTCTAATATTTTGTTGTTGTATTCACAACTTTTCCTCTTATAAAAAGGGCGGTTTAGTTCATATACCACTTGTGCACCAAGCAAAACCGATATTTTTTGGTCAAGCGCTAGATTTGGTCGCCATATCTATCTCTTTACCAGCCGGATAAGAATGATATATTCACCTGATGTGAATTCCTCAACTTTGGACCCCTTGTTATTAAGGTCCATATATATTTTCCAAAAATTGTTAATGCATTTGTTTAAGTCTTTAGATAATAATTTAGAAATATAGAAATTTTTTCACTACTTAAAATCAAATAGATCCATTAAACATTAAAACCACCAACCCATTCTATACGATAACGTTACAACCACGTTGAATTATAATATTCAAACATATGTATGTGTATTGGTTTACTTCTAAAAACTTTAGAAATTTAATTGAATCATTTACCTACCATCTTTCATTTATTCCGTGCAGCCACTAAGTATATTCTCAATGTTTGTTGGCCTTAAAAAAAACTCACAAAGAAAAACTCAATAAAGAAAAATTATTTTCATATTAACGCCCTTTAACAAATTCTATGTTTAAGCTTAAGGCCATTTATTTCTTTTAAGAATAAGAAATTTGTTGATTTTTTTCATCATGTAAAAAAGAAGAGAAATACGAACACATTTGGAAGCACTTGTATATTCAGATAAAGTGAGAAAACATTTGCAGAGGAAATAAATGAGGCCGCAACCTCTAAGTATGATTTTGTGTTGTTTCACAAAAAGCTGCGGACAGCCATGTACAACGTTATGTTGTTTACCATACTAGTGCTATTGATGATGTTGCTGCTGATAAAGATGATTATTTAATGATTTAAGTCAGCGTCATCGTCATTATTACAATTGTAAAGTATCGTAATCTTTATCGTTTTAAGCATCGTTTACTTATTAATTTAAATAACCTTGTTGAAAAAAATTAACAACATAAAATTGCTAACAAGCGCTTTAATTACTACAATATATACTACATTTAGCAATACACTTCCATCGGCGGCGTTACCACTTCCCATTTAATGCTGTGACTGCAAAACCCATTACAAAGCAGCAGCTATCAAACTACAATAACAACAACAATTACTTATTTAAGTTAACAAGAATTTTATGTATTGTAATTTCGTTTTTTTTCCCTCTCTCAGACTCTCTTCGAGTTCAATCCGGTAACACAATATTGTAGTATTTTCCATTTTATTCTGTTTGGCCAACATTTTATTCTTTTTTTAGTTTTTATGCACTTTTTTTCATTTTATTTTTTACGTCTTCTTTTCGTTTTAGCTTATTCCTTTAACTGGTATTGTTACAATTTTTTAATTCGTGTTTTTGGCCATAAAACGTTTAAACATATTTGTAGGCGATAAATTAACGAAAGTGCGCCACTTAAAGCTTTTTTTAATGACCAACTAGTAAGAAGATATCATCGTTTTCATCTTCCTCCTCATCATCTATGTGCCAAACATTTCGTTGTAAGCTCGATTTTGTTGGTCGACAGTTGCGTCATAAAATTTAATAATTATAGCCTTGTATGTATATAGCATTATGCGCTGCTACAACAACAAATGTTGATAATTTCTCCTTACCCCACCCCCACCCAACCAAATTTTAACTGTTAACAGCCTCTTTAAAGACGAATAGTAGAATATAACATTACGGCAAGGTAATAAATACCCTACAGTACTATTTCAAAAAATTTTTTTTAACGTGTTATAAATATCTATAAAAATCGTTGCTTTAAGCAGTGTAATAGATTAGAATCTCAGGTGAAAATCGAATACTCAACATGGCTTCTTAACAAATTCCCAGTTTTATTGAACAACGAAGTAAATGCTTGTAACATGTTAATAATCTTCGATTTTAGAAAATTAGCATGACCACCTGACACAGTGTAGGGCATTAACTTAAGGCATAAGCAACGGCTAAGAAAAACTGAAAATAATAACAGCAACAATAAACAACACTAAAAGGCGATGATTGTATGCTGATAATATGCATGCTTGACAGCACTTAACCTGTAGCCGCTACTCGCGCTACAGCAATAACAATCATGTGTTTATTTGAGAAACGAAAAGAAAAAGCACAGTGTGTCCGAGAGCAAAAAATAAATAAAAAAATTAAAAGTACTATAAAATAATTTCACCAGAAATAAAAAGGGACGAAGCATAAAAATAAGCTATCAGAAAGAAATGAAAATGTGGGTTTAATTAAATACGATTTTATGGCGTATTTAAAGTTATTTCATCATAAAATAAAAATTATAATAATGGGTCACCCGAACGAACTATTAATTACACAACAATGTGCTGCAGATTAAAGAATTTTAAAAAGATTATTTTGACTTACATATATATGTGCTAGTACCGAACTTAACTTAAAACTTATTAGTAGCAAATTATATTACAATTCTAATAATTTTAGCAAAAATTTGCAAGCTTCCAAACCAGTAGCAAGTTGGTTCTATCGGGTGTCCCAACAAGAACGCAATTTTTAAATTTTAAATAAAACACAGATATTTAAAAAAAAAATCGTGAAACTTTATTATATCGTAAAGTAGACAGAATGAGGTTATGTATGGAACAATATATCGTGCAGATGGCCGCCGCGGCTTTGCTGGCACACACGCGATCTTTTAATGAAATTTTCAATGACCTTTTTGCATAAATGTTGAGGTATTTCATGAATGCAGCGTCCAATTTCCTCTTTTAAGGCTTGAGTCGTCGTCGGCTTATTCGCGTAAACCATCGACTTCAAAAAACCCCAAAGAAAACAAGTAACAGTGCTATATTCGGCCGTGCCGAATCTTCTATACCCTTCACAACGTGTAGTCATGCAATAACAATTGTTTGTATCACCATTCATCCCATATAAAATACGTGCATACGTACACGTTAGAATAAATGTGGCATCGAATCCCAGCTGAGCCAAAAAAACTTTATTTTATTTTATTTAATATATTATTTATATTTTATTATTTTTTTTTAATATTTTTTTTAAATTTTTTTAAAAAATTTTTTTAAAAAATTTTTTTAAATTGTTTTTTAAATTTTGTAAAAATTTTTTTTTGTAGTTTTTTTTATTATTTTTTTCTTATTTTTAATATTTTTTTTTGTATTTTTTTTTGTTTGGTATGTTTTTTACATGTATGAATGTATGTATGTTGTTGTTGTAATTGTGAAAAAAAACGAGGTGGTCGTGGTTTTTTTCTCATATCTCAGAAAGTTATGGGGCGATTGTGCTGAATTTCAATAGCGATTCATTCCTGGATATTTCCAAGAGATTGATATCATATACAGATCTGAGGAACATATAGTTGCTTCTAAAAGTTGATTTCAACCAACACACGGACAGACGGGCAGACGGACAGACGGTCAGGGCTTAATCGACTCCTCTATTCATAAGCTTTCAGAAAATATATAATTAATGGGGTCGGAAATGAAAATTGTAGAAATTACAAACGGAATGACAAAGCTATATATACCCTTGTGCACCACAGGTGAAGGGAATAAAAATCTAAAGGTGTTAAATCACACGATCTAGGCGGCCAATTCTGGTCTACAAAACGCGAAATAACACGACCGGGAAATGACGATAATGCAGCAATTGAATTGTTTCTCTGGCTGTATGACATGTGGCTCCATCTTGTTGAAACCACATGCCCTCCACATTCGTTTCTTTAATTCTAGGCAAGAAAAAACTGGTTATCATTTCACGATACCGAACACCATTGACTGATTGCGCTTGACCTGCCTCATTTTCATAAAAAAAAGGTCTAATGATTCCTCCAGCCCAAAAACCACACCACACAGTGGCACGTTGAGGATGCATTTGCTTCTCGTGAATCACTCGAGGATTTTCCCCACCCCAAATGCGACAATTCTGCCTATTGACGAAGACATCAAGATGGAAATGGGATGATCGCAATTTGCGAACTGTAACCGCAAAACTTTCACCAATTTGGTAAAACAATTTCGTAATGAAAATGCGTTGTTCATTCGCTCCATTCACTCCATTTTTACTAACCTCGTTCCTTCTACTAGCAAACAATAACAATTGTTCAAATGTCAAACAATGACACTTCAAATGGCGCCAAATTTAAAAATTGCGTTCTAGTTGGGACACCCGATATTTGATCCAGAACTTTCTGTTCTTTTAAATAGTCAAATAGCAAGCTTTTTCATATCATGTAATCATACCTTTTATCGTACAAAACTATTCCTTTCACCATTCACGGAATAAAAATTAAATTTTAGTCTTAGTTAGCAGAAGGATTTTTGTTTCACTTAACTTTAGCGAATTCTTATATCCTTCCGATTTAGAATTATCCGTCTATGCATATCTATCTATATATTTTTTCCCCTGCAAAGATGTTGTAAATTTTTAACAAGATAGGTTTTTCTTTATTCCGAATGAAAGTTTACCATCCTGCATATCCGATAAAATCATTTGTTCTTCGCTGTGGTTCATTTAACCATGGGCAGTGAAATATTACTTGATCAGGATAAATAAAGGTTGGTCAACACCAAACCTATATATTGATAATCATGCTGAATAGTGTTAGAAAGTAATTAATCTCTCTCTCTCTCTGCCTCTCCATACCTCTATATTTGTTATGAGTTAAAATCCATCCCCATGTAATGGTAACTCTGCTTTTCCATTTAACACCTCATCCATTAAAATTAAATGCGATAATTTTTGGGTTGTGAAGTTCCGAATACGTCGCGCGTCGGTTTATCATTTACCTGTATTGGTCATCTGTTGTTCTTGGGCGGGCACAGCAACTGTTATTGTATATGCCTTCAATGCCTAGCTCCCGCAGCTTAGCATCCATATAAGTCTTTAAGCATAGCATATTATCCATATTCGCATACTGCTCGCAAATGATGGCAACATCAGTTACAAAAGTAGGTCCTGTATCGCCTTACAGTGGTTGTGTTAAGCTACAAAAGCTTACTTTACGTATTTTATTAAGTGCCTGCTTAAACATGGGATATCTTTCACCACATGCCGCATGAAGAGTATCTGATTCTTTATATTCATTTAGTTAACATACATCTGGTTTATAATTGCAATCCTTCGCGATATGACCATTATCACCAATCTTCTATATATTTTTGATCTATCGTGTTTTCTGGTGCATTAAGTTGAAATGTGAATAAATTCCAATTACAAATTTTCAACCCATGTCCTTGTTATTCGCCTTTATTTTAAGAAGTAAATCTTCTTTCTGAGTCCTTCATATACCTGAGATACTTTCTCCAAGGCCTTGGTTGTTGTATTATTTTACGAGCTATATAGGCATGGCAAGAATCGCTGTGATGATTATCGCATCTTTTGTAATCAGTTTTCCAGGTATTGTTTAGGTTTTTTTTTTTGTATTTTTTTATTCGCCGTTTGGGCTTTTATAGGAATGTCCAAGTTGTCTCTATCTCTCTTATAATCAATAATTACTTATACCACTTTCGGGTTTTCCTGTGTTGTCTGTTCACTACTTTATATAGATTGCGAACTTTTCTCTGATGTACCTTTTCTTTGGCTGTGTTATACGTAGCTTTGATGGCAAGTATTTGATCTCTAATAGCGCAACGTACGTTGATTTTACTACTCTCAAATTCATCCAATTTGGAAACTAGAATTTCTAAAGAGTTATTTTAGGACATGTTTCCGAATAAACTTTTGCCGGTTTGATCACATGTGTAGTTTGATTCCCAGTTTGTGACCGTGACCATAGTATACCAGAGTTTATTTTAAAATTATTTATGATGATATTAGTCAGGTTGCCTGTTACATTGTCAACTATTCCAAGCAGGCATACTACTAGAGTAAGTATTGGGTTCTTAACTCCCTGCACCGGCAACCATTACTTTCTTATTTTCCATTGAAAAAATTACGGTTGTTTGCGTTGTTGATCAATCCGCCAAGTTTTGTTTCAGTCGATCCTTATTTTGAGTACAGACATTGATCACTATATCGTTCATTATGGATATTACTGCGCTTGGCTTTATGACTGGGACCACAAAGAAGACGCCACCCTTCTAAATATGCCTCTTTTGAGTAGAGTGTAGGTAAATTCTGTTGCTGTAATCTATCTATATATATGGTCTGCCATCTAACTTTTTTTTTCAACTAGTGCTTATTTCGTGAGTGGTAATACTTAGCTCATGTCTGATTTGACAGATAATTAGTTTTATCCTTCCGCTGAACGAATACCCAAAACGAGTCACTGTTTGGTGCGGATTTTGGTCCAGAGGCATAGTAATTTATATGGCAATTTTTTTACTGATTTTCATAGACAGTTTTTAAATCAAAACTTACCATAAAGTGGAGTAATTGTGACCAAAACTTATTTCGGAATCACGATGTATTTCGAATAAAATATGTTTGCTCAAATTTCACTTAACTACCCAGCAAAAATTACTGCATACCCGGAAGCAGGTTTGTAAGGGAGAGACAAATGTACTTTCCTTTCCCAACCTGCTTCAGGAAGGCATGATTTTTATATGAGATGTCCCACTTGGTAGGGCTATTTGATGCTCTAATTATTTGCTATTTGCACACATGGTTAATGCAGTAATATCATGTCTCTTTTATGTGTTTAGTTAGGCATCCAAAATGCGCTGAATCCATGTGTATTTTTTGCACATTTGCAATCATAATAGATGCGCCTTAATCATGTATCTTTTCTGCTCCTTTATTTGCTATTTTTGTGCTACTTCGTAACTTTAAAAACATGTTTTTTTTTATTTTTTTATACTTAAAATTTATTTTAAAAATATAAAAAACAATTCATCACCAGTAAGCAATTATTTACATATTCAATTAAAAACAAGTAAGAGCGCTATATTCGGCCGTGCCGAATCTTATATACCCTTCACAACGTGAATTCATGCAATAACAGTGGTTTGTGTCACCATTCATCCCATATGAAATACGTACATACATATAAAAACATACATATATAAAAACGTCCCATTGTAACATTATAAATTCACGTATGAATGTTAAAAAAAACAAAAAAAAAAAAAAAAATTTTAAAAAAAAATTTAAAAAACAAATTAAAAAAAAAAAAAAAATTAAAAAAAAAAAAATTTTTTAAAAATTATTATGTATATAATATATACAAAACAAAAAAAAAATAAAAAAAAAAATTAAAAAAAAAAATTAAAAAAAAAAATAATAAAAATATAAATAATATATTAAATAAAAAATAAAAAAAAATAAAAAAAAAAAATAAAAAAAAAAATTTAAAAAAAAATTTTTTTTGGCTCAGCTGGGATTCGATGCCACGTTTTCTCTAACCAGTATACACGTTTGTATGTATGTATGTTGTTGTTGTAATGTTGCTTTTGTGAAAAAAAAATCGAGGTGGTCGTGGGTTTTTGCTCATATCTGAGTTGTTTATGCACCGATGTTTCTGATTTTCAATAGCGATCTACTCCCGAATATTTCTGATATTTTAATACCTCACCCGAGTCCAAGCGATGTCGGGGGGCTTCAAAAAGTTGATTTCAACATACACACGGACAGACGGTCAGACGGACAGACGGACAGACTGACAGCGCTTAATCGACTCCCCTATTCATAAGCTTTCAGAAAATATATACTTTATGGGGTCGGAAATCAAAATTGTAGAAATTTCACACGGAATGACAAACCTATATATACCCTTTTTCACTGTGTGAAGGGTATAATTATATGCCAGAAAAGCTTTTTTGCAGGTATTTTCGTCAATCGTTGCTGCTAAAAAATAAAGTTATTAGAAAAAAAGCAGTAAGATAAATTTTAAAATAGTTTGAATGCTTATGTACCATGCATTTGAAAATTTTGAATAATTCAGAAGCCTTTTTTATACCCTTCACCTGTGGTGCACAAGGGTATATATAGCTTTGTCATTCCGTTTGTAATTTCTACAATTTTCATTTCCGACCCCATAAAGTATATATTTTCTGAAAGCTCATGAATAGAGGAGTCAATTAAGCCCTGACCGTCTGTCCGTCTGTCCGTCTGTCCGTCTATCCGTCTGTCCGTCTGTCCGTCTGCCCGTCTGTCCGTGTGTTGGTTGAAATCAACTTTTAGAAGCAACTATATGTTCCTCAGATCTGTATATGGTATCAATCTCTTGGAAATATCCAGGAATGAATCGCTATTGAAATTCAGCACAATCGCCCCATAACTTTCTGAGATATGAGCAAAAAACCACGACCACCTCGTTTTTTTTCACAATTACAACAACAACATACATACATACATACATGTAAAAAACATACCAAACAAAAAAAATTACAAAAAAAAAAATATTAAAAATAAGAAAAAAATAATAAAAAAAACTACAAAAAAAAAATTTTAAAAATATTTAAAAAAAAATTAAAAAAAAATATAAAAAAAAAATAATAAAATATAAATAATATATTAAATAAAATAAAATAAATTTTTTTTGGCTCAGCTGTGATTCGATGCCACATTTATTCTAACGTGTACGTATGCACGTATTTTATATGGGATGAATGGTGATACAAACAATTGTTATTGCATGACTACACGTTGTGAAGGGTATATAAAATTCGGCACGGCCGAATATAGCACTGTTACTTGTTTCTCTTACCTTCCATCTATCAAAGTTTACCTCTCTGCCTTTTACCAATTATATTTAAAAACAATCAGTTATAAACAAATTACCACAAGATTTTTTTAACAAAAGTAAAACAAATAAATCAAACACAAAAACCGTTAAAAACTACTTGACAACAAAAGTTAAAAAATAAACAGAAGCTAATTTAGCAAAAACACTTACACTTCTTAAACTTTTTAAACACAAAGAGTCGCTTTTACAAAATTTTACACGCGCATTTGTCGTTATTTAAAGTACAAAACATCAACTGATACTCCAAAATAATTATGTTTATTGCATCACCCAATTGGGATGACATTAACATAACAGTCTTCAATAAATTTTTTAAAAACTACAGTAAAGAGAGGTAGTCAATCGCTTACATTCCTGCATACTCGTAAGCGAGAGAAGTTGCAGTAAGTTATTTTGTAAAAAATGAAATATATTTAATAGAAATTTCTGACTTCCATTTATAGCACCCTCGAATGCGCTCTAGTATTGCGCTATAAGAAGGCATGATTTTTTTTTACTGCTTACCGGTACAAAATAAATTTTTGCTGGGTAGTGGTGCCAAAAATTAGGACATTTCTACTTTTGTTGGATTTTTTTTAAATTTTAAGGCGTAGAAAAAATACATTTAAGGGAAAATGAAGGAAATTTGAAAAAACCTTTCTTTTTGTTGAAATACTATAATTAAAATTAAAATTCGCACATACCTAAATATGTTGAAACGAAAAACATATAAAAGACTTTAACAGTGCAACAAACGTTAACAGATTTTGAAGATGCAAATTAATGTGGTTAATGGTGATGTTTTTTTTTCGAAAAAACGTCTACCGGTTTATATTATTATGTCATAATTTTAATATTAATATTAACGAAATAACGCAAGAATGATTAACGATTTCTCTATGTTTTAAAAACGTCCATTAACTAGGCTTAACGTAGGATAATATTGTTAAAAAACTATACTTTTTTATATTAATGTACAATGTTTAGAATATATAACCATAATTGATGAATTGAAAAGAAAGAAGTGCTATCATGTCTCATTGTCATAATTTTCTAAAATTTTAAAATAATTCTAAAAATTTTGTCCTTTAAGTTATTTTTAACTTTTAAAAATTAATAGGAATTTGTTGTTGCTAAAACCTAAGTAAGAACGAAGGACATTTTTAAAAATTTGTGGATCTTTTTAAGTTTCTGATGACATCATTTTATCCAAATACAAACAGAGATCATTCTGTTTGTCAGTTTTTTTTTTTTTTTTTGTTCAATTTAGTGAACTTAAAAATTGGTTTATAACTTTTCAACTTATACATATTTTACGTTAAAAATATATGTATGACTTGGCCGGACTTGGCTCATATATCTGATATATTGCTCCAATACTATTTTATTTAAAGGCATCATTTATAACGTTCAACCATTGTATAAAGCTTTAAATACTCTACAGAAACCAGAATACAATTGTTTCTTTTATTTTTTTAAATGAATGCATTTTAAATAAAATAAATTTGCAAATAACAATACTTGCAGGCTGCACCAAACAAATCTTTATCATCACATAAATAGAAATTCAGTTATCAAAAAAAAAAAATTACTTCGCGAAACACTGTCTCTGTCTTTTTTTTTAAAAGTTCACCAAAACTTCGTTACGCCTTTAAAGTTTATCTCAAAATTATGCTTTGTTTATTTCATTTTCCTTAATCAAGTTCATAAGGAATTTGTGCCTTTTTTATTTTATGAGTGCTAATTATAGCAGGACTTTTATATAAGCGTACATTACATTTTATTAATCTTATCAAGGCCATAAAGAAGGTTTTCTTTTCCACCTCCCCTACAGTCAAGTAACAAGAAGAATATTCATAATATTTTGCTGGCGTTTGTTTATTTATTTGTGAGTCAAACTAGAAAGTTATATTAAATGGTATAATTTGCTACTGTAGCCATAAAATTACTATTTTGTATATATAATGTTTCTAAGTGCCCATGTTTACCATTTATGTTTAATATTTACTTGCACAAGAATACAACAATAAAGCAAATTAAGCAAAAAAAAAAAAAAAAAATAACAAAAAAAAACGCTTTATTAAATAATATAAAGAGGTCAGGCTTTTATATTGGCCATGTCTATGAAATGGATCTGAAATATTAATGTTCATAGAAAACAATATATTTTTCTGTATCTGCTAATATGTTTGCTTATCACCATTAACATTGCTTATTTATTTTTTCATCTCGTTGTTCTTAGTAAATTTAATATTTTCCTTAAATTTTTTTCGGTAGCCCATTTCTTATTTTTCAAGTTTATCTCTATTTATGCCTTAAGCCTTAGCATTTAGACTAGTAGTTACTTGTTTTTCGTTTAGATATACACAGGTGTTTTTTTAAATGTTGCCATTATAAATTAGCAAATGTTTCTCTTTGCTGTTTTTTATTTTATTTTTATTTCTTACATTTAAATAATCTCTTTTTTATTAGGGTCAAAACATAAAATCATGTTTTGGACTAAGTGCATTGTAAACAAAAATATTAACCCTATTGAAAGTGGTTGTATATAATTACTATAATTGCTTTTTCTTATTATTTTAGGCAAGCTTAAAGTTGTTGTTGGTAGGTAGATTATGGTGATAGGAATTGAGGTCTGGTGGGTAAATACTTTATTTCAATGACTACAGAAGTCTTCTCGAAACATCGGTATATCACACTTAAAGATCTGGCTTTTAATGCCGAAGATATAACAAAACATGTATTTTGGTGATCCTTCGTTCGGCAAAAAAAACTAAACAAATTTTTTTTTTCGATACTGCCAAGGCAAATTCATACAGGTGAAATTATCAGCCCAGCTGACGGGGAAGCATTTTGTAAACATTTGTGAATTGGCCTTCATTTTATTTATTAACTAGCCAAACCCGCCGCGCGTTGCTACGCCCCTTAATGAATCGAAATGCATTCTGAACTTTAATTGAATATTAAGTGCAAAAGCCTAAATATTATAATTTTTTTATGGGCGTGGCATTGCCCACTTTTCTAATCACGAAATTGTAAAGTCATAACAGCTCAATATGTGTGCAAAGTTTTAGAAGAATCGGACCAGTGCAAGTACCTCAAAATTAAAATTTTTTTTATGGGCGTGGCCCTGCCCACTTTTCTAATCACGAAATTGTAAAGTCATAACAGCTCAATATGTGTGCAAAGTTTCAGAATAATCGGTCAAGTGCAAGTACCTCAAAATGATACCTTTTTTTTATAGACGTGGCACTGCCCACTTTTCTAATCACAAAATTATTTAGTCATGACAGCTCAATATGTGTGCAAAGTTTCAGAAAAATCGGTCTGGCGCAAGTACCTCAAAATTGTACCCTTTTTTTATGGGCGTGGCCACGCCCACTTTTTTAATCACAAAATTATAAAGTCACGACAGCTTAATATGTGTGCAAAGTTTCAGAAAAATCGGTCCAGTGCAAGTACCTCAAAATTAAAACTTTTTTAGGGACGTGGCCCCGCCCACTTTTCTTATCACAAAATTATTTAGTCATGACAGCTCGATATGTGTGCAAAGTTTCAGAAAAATCGGTCAAGTGCAAGTAGCTAAAACTGATAACTAATTTTTTATGGGCGTGGCCCCGCCCATTCATAAACACTCCTCGGTATGTGTACAACAACTTACCAAAGTTTGAGCCCAATCGGTTTTGCAGTTTCAGAGTCTATAGCTAACACACACACACACACACACAGAGTTTCACTTTTATATATATAGATGCAGGAATACATATCATAAAAACTTTTCCAACCCTGATATAAAAATGGGCCATTTGCCATTGCATATATCTATGCCTTGAATACTGCCTTCTAATAATACTATTCGTTCGGCGAACTTTTTTTCTTTTGCCTGTAAGGGAATATGGTCTTGTGTTCATGCTACACTTAACGAGGTATATATAGAGTCTAATTCGACTGAATTCGCTTCATTATATCAATGCCAAAATTCATATAAAATAAATTATTAAAGCTCAATCAAAATTTTATTTAACCCTCCGCCAAAAAAGGGTTGGTAACACATCGAACTACTAATTTTTGAAAATATCTAGAAAAAAGAAAAAATTAGGGAATCAAATTTTGCCAGAATTTGAGTTTTTAAAGTGAAATTTTAATATGGTCAAAATATTAGCTGTTATGTGAAAACAAGTTTTTTTTCACTATAACGGAAATAAAATTGATAATTTTGTTGACTTTTACGAATACTTCAATTTTTTGATAACACTATGCCGCAAGCGAAATTCTCCAAATAATAATTACTTTTTTTTCTGATCCACTATAGTCACCTAACTGTAAAAAACATCATTATTTTAAATTCTATTGTAAGGTTTTTTTAAAAATTTTTTTAAGCAATACATCAAAAAACTTTAAATTACGCCAGCTTCTAGTCTTTTAAATGTCATTTTCTGATAGAGCCATCGCTTTTGGAGATATTGAGGAACAATAATATATTTTTTTTGTTTAACAATAACACTTTTGTATTCAAAAAAACTTAAAAATAGAAATCAATAAATAATTACCAGTTTTTGTACTTAGACTTAAAGCTGCATATAATAGAAATTAAATAAATCTTTTTAATGAAAACCCATGCAACACTAGAACTTATCTAGTTTTATTTCCGATAAAGTGAAAATAGTAATATTTTTTATTTTATAAAAATTCATAAAAAAAAAGAAAACAATTTTTACCTGTTTTAGTACACAGTCTTAAAGCTACAAATATTAAAATTAAAATAGTTTTTATTGCATGTAAGTCCATGTACATATTTATTATTACAATTACAAAATTTTTTGTGAAAAAAAAGCATTTTGTAATTTAAAAAATTTATAAAAAATAGAAACAAACAAACGATCACCAGTTTTACTACTCAAACGTAAAACTGCATATAAAGGGTCCGCCAAATAACTTTTTGTTCTTTGAAAATGCTATAAAACATATTACTGAATATTTTCTCAAATTTCTTTTTTTATTTGAAAGTACAATCCTTCCGGTTAATAATGGAAAATAATTTCATTCAAATGACTGCCTCGGCTAGCCATGCAGTAGCCTAAACGATCGGTCCAAATTTTAAGCACATTATCGATTGTGTGCATCTGTATTTCGCCAATGGCTTCACGAATCTTATCCTTTAAAGCGTCAATTGTCTCTGGCTTGTTAACGTAGCACTTCTCTTTGACGGCACCCCACCGGTGTCAAATCGCAGCTCCAAGGTGGCCAAACGACATCAGCTCTGCGGCTGATAATGCGATCTTCAAAAGCAGGGCACAAAACATTGAATGTAGCTTCGGCTGTGTGGCACGTAACACCGTACTGTTGCCAATATCCTCCTGTTCAATTTTTTGTGAAAAAAAATTCGTTCAACATGGCCCGATAACAATCGCCATTGACTGTAACGGCCACTCCTTGCTCATTTTCGAAGAAAAATGGCCCATTTATGCCTCTTGGCCAATATCCGCACCAAACAGTGACATGTTTTCGGTGTATCGGCTTTTCAATGTATGCGTGCGGTTTTCTGTGCTCCAAATGCGACAATTTTGCTTGTTTACATACCCGCCAAGATCAAAATCAGCTTCATCTGAAAAGATGATTTTTTTTGGAAAAATCGGCATCTTCTGTAAGTCGATCGCAGACCCACTAGCGAAGCAAAAACGCATTGGATTGTCAGTTAGCTTCAACTCCTGAACCAATTGGACTTTGTATGGCGTCATACTAAGGTCTTTATGCAAAATTCGTCTCAATGATGTCTCCGAAATGTTCAATTGTTCAAAACGGCGGTGAATTGATGTTGATGGCGCTTCACGCACACTTTCTGCCACAGCAGCAATAATCTCGGGTTCACGTACTGTTTTTGGCCTTTCACGCTTTGGTTTATCGATGAGGATACCAGTTTCTGTCACTTTTTTTTACAAGAAAACGAACATACGGAGCTGACGGTGCTTCTCTTCTTCAAAAATCTGTACGCAATTTTTGCACACATTCTACAACATTACCATGATTTCAAAGTAATGTCGCAATATTTCCCAGCGTTGTTCAAGCGTATACACAACCATATTCGTTCAGCGGAAGGATAAAACTAATTATCTGTCAAATCAGACATGAGCTAAGTGTTACCTTTCACGAAATAAATACTAGTTGAAAAAAAGTTAGATGGCGGACTCATTATTAGAAATATTATCAAACTCATTGCATGAAAATTCATTGATAAATTCTAGATTTGTTTCCGATAAAGTGAGTGTACAAGAAACAGTTGAAGGAAAAAAATAAAATTTCTTAATTAAAAGAGTTAATAAAAAATAGAAAGAAGCAAACATTAACCAGTTTTAGAATTTTTCTTAAGCCTGCAGATAACTATAAGAAATTACATAAATAAATTTAAGTTTTATTCCCGATAAAGTGAAAAAATAAATATCCTCTCATATCATATTACAAAATAATACAAAATATTTTTTTTTACTTTAAAAAAATTTTTTTAAATATGAATTAAGTCTTTACCTTAAATGTTTGGTTGATTTTTTTATATTTGGCAAAACATTTTACCAAAAAATGTTTTTAAATACTTTTCGTAAGTCTGCAGATGTAGGATTTGATCGATTCTTCCATTTCTGCTATTTATTTGCCTGAGGTTTAATATTATTTGACATTTAGCAATACAAGCATACACCCATACAACAGAAATTGTATTCATAAGTAAATAAACTAAAACTATATTTCAATATATGTTACAGAATACAATACGAGGCTGTGAATTGAACAAATGTTGTCACAATAAAAAATTTGTTATCAAAATTATTACATACAATCATTAAATAAAAATAGGATCTCAAGTTATAGTTTAAACAAAAGATGTTGAAGGTCTTTCTTTTTATTATAATATAAAATATACAACATAGTACAATTTGGAGTTGGCAAATTGTGTTTGTACATGTTTATATATATATAAAATAGAATAAGGGGTTTAAAACATACGACAGCTAATGGTTTCGTGGCTAGCCCTTTTTTATTTAAAATTGTTTTTTTGTTTGTTTTAATGTATATTTTGCAGTTTGCCCTGTGCTTAGGAAGTAAACATATGTCCACTATACAGGTGTAGAGAAAAAATATTAAAATCTTTAATAGAAATTTATATAAATATTAACTAAAATTACTTAAGCTTGAGGTCTTTTAATTATTTAAATAATATTTTTAATTTTTATTAATTCTTTCAATATTTCGCTACTCCGTTGTGTAGCATCGTCAGGAAATATTTGTTTTGATTTTTTGTAAAAAATTTTTGTGTGAAAAAATAAATTTGAAATAACAAACTTTTGAAAACATTTAACATATAAATTTCAACATTTTGTCATATGAAAAAATTGTGTAAAAAAGTACTAACTTAAAAATTAACAAACAGTTCAATAATATGTATTACATAAGAAACTATGTGTGCATATACTTATGTAATGTGTTATTTTTTATGTATTAAATGTCTGTAGCTCTGAGCAACATTATCAGTGTCTGCCTTATAGTTAATTACACTGCTTTACAAATTTTTAATTTGGAAAAATACCAAGAACGCCACATGCCTAGATAAGTTAATTGGGACCTCCTGAACACGAAAAACGCTGTAATTTTTTTTTCTAAGTACCGTTTTTTAGATAACGGTACTTTTGTGTTTTTTGGTGTATGGTCCCACTCAAACCCTTGTGGAGCCCAACCGAAAAGTCTGATCGATTTTGTGGAACGACAATATTTTCATCTTCATTGCTCACACACTACATATATTCGGCGTCCATCAGTTTTTGGAATTTTAATTTAATTTTTTTAATTTACGCCGAATATAGTGTGTGAGCAATGAAGATGAAAATATTGTCGTTCCACAAAATCCTTTATAAAAACTTTATTTTTCATCCGATTTTTTTCAAATTACGCTTAAAATGTTGGTAATTAAATAAGCTATTTGGTAAAAAAAATAAAACCATTCCAGATCTTTACTACAACGTAGAAAAAAAACGAAGTAAATATGAAAAATTTAAAAAAAAAAACGTTAAAAATAGGCAAATGAAGCAATAAAGATGAAAATATTGTCGTTCCACAAAATCCTTAATAAAAACTTTATTTTTTATCAGATTTTTTTCAAATTACGCTTAAAATGTTTGTAATTAAATAAACTATTTGGTAAAAAAATAAAACATTCCAGATCTTTACTATAACGTAGAAAAAAAACGAAGTAAAAATGAAAAATTTTGAAAAAAACGTAAAAAATAGGCAAATTTCGAACTTTGAGGTGCCATAACTCAGCCATTTCTTATCAGATAGAAATTTGCAGCATATTGACGGAAAAGGCATTCAATTACCTTTCCAACGATACGCCATTTATATCGATCAGACTTTTCGGTTGGGCTCCACAAGGGTTTGAGTGGGACCATACACCAAAAAACACAAAAGTACCGTTATCTAAAAAACGGTACTTAGAAAAAAAATTACAGCGTTTTTCGTGTTCAGGAGGTCCCAATTAATTTATCTAGGCATGTGGCGTTCTTGGTATTTTTTGGCTGTAAACCAGTGTTATAAGTGTTTATGGTACATTAATAATTTGTAAAATTTCTAGCATAAATCTGCGCTTGTAATTAACTTCTGTGTTTAAAACTGAAATATTTTCAAAGTTTGGAAAGTGATTTAATTTAGAACAATGAGAGGATAATGATGCCTTTGGTCTGACTTATGTCCAGAAATTCCCGTTTTTAGTTTATTTTTAGTCGTACCTATATACACTTTACTACATTTCTCACTATCATTACCACCGCAAGGTCTCTTATAAGCTAAATTATATCTATCCAATTTTTGTATTCTGTCTTTTGTCTTACTAAATAAATTACCTATTGTATTAAATGTTTTATAGGCCATCCTATATCTATTTATCAGGATGGTTTCTTTATCCTTTCCGATACTCCCAGTACAGTACAGTACGACTTACAGATTTTCGGCTCAACAATATTCCTTGAATTATTATCATTTCTATAGTCAAGTTTACCAATTAATTTATAAATTAATTATTCTTTCTATGAAAATACCTGTCACTTATCGTTAGTACTCTATCTATAAAGTTTTTCGCCGTATTAAAAAAAAAACTTTCTTATTATGCTTGGAAAAATAAAGCAGTTGGTTTTTGATACCAATCTGTTATTAAATTTCCACCTCTTCTTATTACTAGTGTATCTATATATGGGAGTTTAACTCCTTAAGCTTAAATAATTTTAGTTAATATTCAAACTAAATAATTAGCTAAATAATTATTAAAAATTTATATATTTTTAAGCAGTAGGGTATTAAGTAATTTTTTAAGATTGAAGGTATTTAGGAAATCATGTACACTTGTATTTATACTTAAGACTGGACTTGTGGCCAAATTTTTTGCCCACGAACCCTATATAAATTATATTTTGGGCTGTCGATCACATTAACTAGATTGTTGGACAAAATTAACTAGAGCAACCGACCTAACGCTATAAAGAAGACTAAGAAAAACTTGCTACCAAAATTATTTTGATAACTTCTTTAGCTTCTTAAAAGTCTAGAATTCAAATAGAAGTTTTTATACCCGCCACCATCATTCCATTTGTAACACATCAAAATTCTGAATCGGGATTTCATTTTATACGATCTATTGATATCCATCCGTCTGTCCGTCCGTCTGTTGAAAGCACGATAGAGGTCTGACCGTATAAGCTAGGGGGCTAAAATTTTGCCAGAATATTTCTTATACACAAGATTTATTTGAAATATTAGGAAGAGAGTTATAGCTCGTAATACAAGAGTAGGTAAATAAACCGTGTCCTTCCAACATCAAATAAAATGGAATTGTGTCCAAACGCATTAACATATAGTCATACAACTTCGAATATATATTTCCTGAGTAAAATTAATATTTTTCCTTAAAAAATTTTTAAATCTATCCATTAGAAAAGGAGATACAGATCAAAATGTACGAAAATTTATACAATTTTTATAATTTCTCTATGAATTAAGATTTTGGAATAATAAAGGACTATATTAAAATATCTAAGTTGTATTCATTAGCAGAAACAACTTCGACACGCCTACTTTAACGCCTTTTTTCACGTAATCCACTGTTGGTGATATTTAAAAGCTTATAAAACCGACAAAATTAGAGGTATGATGATTTTAACTCCTACCTGCCATATAACGTCTTGACTTAAATTCATATTATTTCGCTACGGACAAAGATTGTGGAAGAATAAAGAACTTTATTTTAGTTAAATTCATTAACAGAAATTACTACTTTTTACATAATTCACTATTAATAAAATATGAAAGCGACACGCTTAGACGTTTGATAATAAAAATATTCTGTCATTAAAATTCAAAAGTTTGTAAAATCGAACAAATTATATGTATTTGATGATGAAATTTCTTCTGGTAGATTTTATTATAATGTCAGAAAATAATGTTAAAAATCGCAACATACAAGTCCATTATTTTGTTTAATATTAGAAATATCAACTAGAGGTCTGCATATGTGCGATTAAACGACACATGAATTCACATATCAAGCTAGCAAGTAGTGTGTTGTGTGTGATTTTAGAATCACACACAATTAATTGTGTGTGAGTAATAGCCTATGTGTGCAAAGCGTTCAATTATTTATGTGAGTGTTGTGAGAGAAATATTTGATTCAGGTGTAAATAACAAATTTGCTCTTTAATTCGAGTAAATACACTTGTGTGTCGATGTACATATTGTGTTTTATCAACACAACATGTGTTTTGTGTTTTAATTTTTTTTTATCGTATTGAAAACAAAATATTAGTAAAAAAATGTTGCATTAAAAAGTGATATAAACTTTTTAGAAGCAAAAAGTAGTAGTTTTAAATATATTTTTTAACAAATCGAATTTTTATTAATTTGTTATTAATTTAGCACTCTTACTTGTTTTTTTTAATTATGTCACACAGTTGACATTAATCACTATATCTACCGAATTTAATCGTAAACAAGTTAAAAAATTTTACAACTGGCTACTTTTGTATACTTTGGCAGATTTTTAATTATAAATTAAATTAATTATTATTTAAACAAATTAAATGTGTTTTCAATAAATAAAGTTAAAATAAAAATAAATTCAATACATTGACAATAATGGTAAGGAACTAGGTACCTATGTATATCAGACTTTTTTTTTATAAAAGACGGAATAATATTAAATTAAATATTAAATGAAGAAAATATATATCTCATGAGGAAAACATATAAATTATTTTTGTAAAATATCATGTGTGCACTAATTTCAGTTTCAAATTCATGCTTTGGAATATTATAATGCAAAAACATAATTTTATTTACACTGTCATCATTTGATGCAATACTGCATCTTTTTTCTGTGATTAAATTGCGTGCTGCCGAAAATACCCTTTCGGAAGCTGCACTGCTTGCAGGCGTACCTAATATTTTACAGCTGAGTTTATGTAGCAATGGAAATTGTTGTTTGTTAGCTTCCCACCATTACAGAATGTTGAAGTCGTCATAAAAATTGATAGTTAAAGTTTCGTATTTCAATATTTCTGTTTCCACAACATCCATACTGTTGTTTAATTGGGCTGGTGGCAAAAAATCGCAAATTAGCTCTATGTTTTCATTAGATACTTCTGACGTGCCCCCGCTTTGAGTTTGAGGTTCAACAACTTCTTCCAAAAACTTTCTCATTGTACGTTTACACTCATTTCTGATTTCGGTCTGCTCGTCTTCACTAAATTGAACCATTTTATTCAAAGGTGGGAAGAGAAATAGCCCAATTTTGTGAAATATTGTCAAGTTGTTTAATACGACATTTTCCAAATAATACAGCAATTTCTCCTTAAAATGTTTTGTAATTTCTATATCTGAATTATCGACGGCACATTTTTTTTTAAACGGTAAATGTAAATGTAGACATATATTATTTATATTTTTATTATTTTTTTTTAATTTTTTTAAATATTTTTTTAAATTTTTTTCTGCAATTTTTGTTTGTTTTTATTTTTTTTTAATTTTTATTTTAGAAACTAACATACGTAAACTCAATTATAATTTTACAATGGTATGTTTTTATATGTATATTTTTTACATGCATGTACGTATTTTATATGAGATGAATGGTGATACAAACAATTGTTATTGCATGGCTACACGTTGTGAAAGGTATATAAGATTCGGCACGGCCAAATATAGCTCTGTTACATGTTTTTTTTTTGTTATTGTTTTGTTTATTTTATTAAATGTTGTCAACGTTTTTGAGAAACATAAAAATAAAACAAACCAAAAAGCGGTTAGTCGCTGAATTTGCCATAAACCGCTGATTCAGCAACACTTTTAATATTTTAAGCTTAAAATGTCAATTTTAAGTTGAACAATTTTACTATTTTTTTTTACATTTTTTACTGTTTGTTTCTATCAATTCTATACATATCATCAATGAATAAAAATATAGTGTAGTAAGTGCTTAAGAATTATTGCCTTTGTATACTGGTTTTGTCATATTGTAAATTTTTTTTTATAATATTATTATTGTTATTCTCTTTGCATATAAAAAATACATATATTACAACCATTTCATTTGATTACTTTTTTTGTTAAAATTTTAATTTTCCTCTTCACTTAACAAAATAAGAAAGTCAAGAAACACACGAATGATTAGTGTGATTTTTAACTTCGCTCAGGTTTTTTTATTGTAATATGTATGAATTTGAGTTCATCAAACAATAAACAATAATAGAGAAACACACACAATTAGTGTAAGTGTGTGTGGCTTACTTTTTAATGAACGGTGTTGTGTTGATCTCTTATTTAATATGATTGAGTGTGAATGACTCGCTCTCATTTTTTTTACACATTTGATAATAATATCAAATACACACACAGCATTCATTTGGCTACCAAATCATTTGTGCAGACCTCTAATATCAACTAAGAGATTTTAACTTTCTTTTTCGGATAGGAACATAGAAAAGAAGCCCCGTCCTCAGATTATCATGTCTTTTGCTTTGTGCCTTTGAACTGTATAATGATGAATCAGAAACATCAAACAATAAAATTAAAAAATCACACAAACATTACTTCACAAACTGCATTATTCGATGTCTCGAAACTGGAACATAATATATGTGAGTACGTTACAAATTTGAAATAACAAACTCGCTAGTAACAGTTACTTGCCAAATTCAGTTACAGTTGTGGACGGTAATTTTTCAGTCACCACAATTACGAAACCATCAAAATTTTTAGAAATTATTTCGTATACAGAGACTGTGTTTTTTATAGTCTTGTTGATAGGTTTATAAAGACTTATTTCACTCTTCTTAAAGATATCTTTCAAAATCAACAAAATTTTTAAATTTAAATATAATAGATTTAAGCAATCACACAAATATTCAGATGGATGAATAGTTTTGAATTTTAATATTAGATTTATTATTGCCATTTGGAGGACATTTACCAATTGTATTGCTATTATAATTGAATTTAAAATAAAAACACTAAAATACACATACACGTATAACTAAAAAAAAAACACAAAAATATTATAACAAAAATTCCGAAACATCAAAACCAAACACACGGAAACCAGCAAAATCTATTGAAATAGTTTTAATTAAAAATTTTAATAAAATGCATTTAAAACATACACTACAAAAATTATCGTAAACATTTTTACAGTTTTATGATTGTTTAAAAGGTAAAGAAGGCTTATTGAAAAATCTTCAAAAACAATAAGTTTAAGTTTAAAATATTTAAATAAATTTGAATAAAAAATATTAATAAATTTTTAAAACACAGTATTTTGCTCCTTGAGAGAATTAAATCTGTGGCAACTGAATTGAAATTTGTCTGGATAAAACTGTATAAAACAACATTTTTGCATTATTTCGCCTCTACTATCGAGTACCAAAATGAAGAATTACGTAATGAAAGGTGGCAGAATTTAAACAGCAAGAAAGAAAGACTGCACATTTCTGTTTTCAAAATAATTTTCTATTTCATATTTTTATTTTAAAAATTTACTACTACACCACACAAAGATTTTATTCACAGTGTTTTTTTTTTCAGGTGAATGCATAAATATCATAATGAATTTTATATATATATACATACAGGATTGTGCAAATATGCTTGTGTTGTGTACAAGTGCTATAGTGGACATGAAAAAATATCAATTTGGTTCTATTACATTTAGAAATTTATTGTAGAATATTGTTACAAACACCCCAATTCTAAATAACAATTCCCTGGGAATTGTTTTCCTATTCCGTTCCCCTATTCTAAATAATTTCTCCCGGGGAAATTTGTTCCCCGGGAAAAAAGTAAGTATTACGAAGGGTAATTAAAGGGAGAATGTAAAAGCAAATTTTGGGAAAAAATCCGCCAACAAATTCAAAGGGAATTGTGCCCAAAGTTAAATTTTTTTTATAAAAAAATATGATAAATATTGTAATTTATTGTTACTTTTAGGACGATAACAACAAACACGAAGCAGTTAGAATAATGAATTGTTTTTTAGTTTTAAAAAAAATATAATTTTTATTTATCTTTTTGCTTATTATTTTTGAAGTTTTTAAGTTTTTTAATAAAATGTTATATTTCTGTGACGTGGAGCTAAAAGGGCCAATGTCAAAATATTTACTTTTGAGAAAATTGAATTTTAACTTTTATAGATGCTTTCATAGTGACATTGGCCAGCATTTTATTTATGAAGCTGTTCCGGATTAAGTATGACATTAGCTATTTTACCATAATGAAATATAGCAAGAATACAAATCTAATGCAATGATTAACTCAAAAGAGCAAAAAAGTGACATTGGTCCTTTTAACTCCAAGCTACAGATTTATTAATAATATGTCTAAATATAAGAAATGGCTTTATTACAGAAATTTATTAGAGATTGTTCGCAATATTATTTTTGATATTTTAGGCAATTGATAAATATTGTGGTGAAGCAAAGGATACCACATCATTATCCTGAACGCTCAAACAATCTAAATTTTATACATCGTTTACTTAAGTATTACACGTGAAATGAATGCAGATGTTATGCAACGCACAGCAAAAAATTTGTTATTTTAGCAGCCTTTTTTGGGGCGTAGTGCAGCTGTCTAGCATCAAGAATGCACCTCTATATATATTTTTAAAACACCATTAGTGCGTTTAACGACATTTCGACAATTGGAGTGAATTGCGTTGAATTTCATTTCAACAGACTCATCCTGTGGGCATCTAAAAGGCGTTAAAAGCCACGGTTCCAAAGAATATCCTGCGTCTCCTAGAAAAAAAATGCATATTAATTTTTGAATTGTCTGTTTGTCATTCAAAATTTTACCAAGAAGCCAATAATTGCTGTCACCCCTAAGGTATTCTTGATCAAGGTGAGCATGCAATTCGCCAGAAAGAGATCGTGACACGCTCCGGGATGTGAGGCATCAACGTACTGTAATTTTGTAATTAAAAATTAATTATTGATCATATTAAATAAAAAAAAAAACTTTACCAGCATTACGTTCAAACTATAGTAAACCTTCCTGTTGTAGTAAAGTAAAGAGAATTCATTTTTCTGGGAATATTCAGAAATTGGGTGAACATTATTTTAATCACCTTTAAACTCAACACCTTGGCAGCTCTATTAATAAAAAAAGTAAGAGAACTATATTCGGCTGTGCCGAATTTTTGATACCCAACACCAATTGTGTGTACTTTTACTTTCTTTGTGTGACTTCGATTTGCTATTAATTTTATTCCTTAAATTTAGTCTTACAATGAAATATTACGAATTTCTACATTAGAAATGCTACTACTTACTGACTCTTTTATTCAACAGTGATGTGTCTGAGAAAAAGCGTTATATGATAAGTGGACGTGTCACATTTATTTTCCTTTGACTAAAAAGCAATGTTTGCAAAATTTCAGAATCATACATCTAGTTTTGTCAATGTTATAACTTTTTAAACTTTTTATATATTAAAAACTACACTGTGCGGTATAAATTTTCGTAAATGTCGTAATGTATAGATTTGGACAATTTTCAGAGTAAGATATATTTTTACTCAAGAAATGTACATTCGAAATTTCATGGACATAATTGCCATTTATTGCATGTTGGAAGGACATGGTTTTTTTGACCTACAATATCATTAAGAGCTATAGCTCTCTACCTAATATTCGGGTTTAGTAAATTTTCAATACCAAACAGACCTTGTGTATAAAAAAGGGTTAAAATTTTTTCCTCCTTATATTTTTCAATTCAAGCTCTATCGTGCTTTTAACAGAGGGATAGACAGACGGACATAGCTAGATCATCATAAAATAAAACCCGTATTCCGAGTATATATATGTACTTAATGGGGTGTTAAATGTATATTTCGATACGACAGAATTAATATCTACCACCATTTTTTTGAAGGCGGTTATAATAATGAGTAAATATTATAAAGCATATCGTAAGGCGACTAACATAAGTGAACAGTAAAGGTTAATATATTCACATTAAGTCAATTATCCATTTATAAAATTGTGTAATGAAAGTCTTCTGCGTGCTACCATACTTATGACTACACAAAAACTTTTCAACAGTTTCACCGAACAAGAAACAAACATGAACGCAAAGTTAAATAACAATGTGTAGTAACTTTTTTTCAACAGATCCGGGTTTTAACTTTTCTGGGTATATCGTCATTTCCATAAAATCACAAATCGAATTTTTCCAAAATTATTTATTTTAAATGTCTCAAAATACATTACAATACCATTTCTCTATCTTCACATTCTTTTTTGACTGGAAAAATAGCGATGTCTGTTTTTCTTTAATTTAATTGGTTCTGCAAGATTAATAGTTTCTTCCTTTCCTGAAAATTTGAGAATTTTGAGTTGAGACGTTATTGTATCTATTTACATTTAAAATAGACGGACAAAGTTCAACGAGCAAAAGTCGAATTAATTAAAAACAAGTAAAATGCTGTTTGTCGATTTGACAAGGGAAGTGCATCTGTGGTAAAATGAAACAAATAAATTGACTAAAGTTTTCGTATTGCAAAATTTACATAACTCACACTTGACCGCACGCCGATATGTCTTTAATTTTAAAATAAATCTTAAATAAAGCTTATTGAATTTACGTTTCTCCTTCGTAAATAATTTGCTTCGAAAATGCTCTTTCTTTCATCTGATTGTATTTTGTTTCTTCGTTTTACTTGTATATCCTATTGACACATGGTTTTAATTCAATATATTTTTAATTAACTATGAGATTGACGTTAAGAAAATGAAATAAATAGTGTTGTGTAAATGGAGGTTTACATATCTACATACACATGTACTTGTACGTGTGTGGTTTAATTTGTATTCTATAAATTTTTAATAAGTATTGTTGAAAAAAAAAATAAGTTTTAATAAGGCATTATAATCAGTTTTCTATTTAAGTAATTGTTAAATTTTTATTAAGTTAAATGACATCTATGCTGTTATCTGCTAATAAAGTGTAAATACAACAGAAAAAATTATTTTAGCTTAAAAAAAATTAAACAAATTTTTAAAAATATTGCTTTGTTTCAATTGTCTTACGTCCTTAAGACAATCCGGCAGTGCCGAATCAGATAATATCCCTCACCATCATGTACGTAGGTATAGTGAACACATCGTGGCATAGCCTAGATTTTATTCTGTTTTATTATTTCAGTTGCCATTTTTGATTTTGAATTTTAACATAATTGGTTGTTTTCTACTCGTCCAGCCATTTTATTTGATACTCATGTTGATGGGCTTGGAAAAAATATTGAGGGGCATAGAAGCAATTACAACTTTTAAGCCATATATCTGCAAATTTTATTTCGGACGTCATTTTGGATTTTAACTTTTCCATTATGAACTGGCTAATACTATGTTCACACACGCGCCTTAATTGTAAATTTATAACAGCAATTAAAGGCCGTATTGAGCTCAATTTACCATACTAAAAATTATTTTTAAAGTGAGCAATATATACTTAATTGTTTTACTTATTGTCTAAAACTCGAAACGCAACTCTTGAAAAGTATGTTCAGTGAGAAGAAAATTCTATTGGTGGCATTTCTAGTGTCAAACAAATAAATATACAAAAAATAAAAATTAAGAAAATGAAAAATTTTTGAAAAAAATTTTTAAAAAATGTCTGAATAAATTCAAATACATACAGATAAGTATATATATGTATGTATAAATATAATTGTAAATATGTTTTATCAACAGAAAAAACACTGAAGAGAAGGCACTATTTGATTTTTACAGCTATCAAAAGCTAATAAAGTAAGATAAATTGAGTATGTGTGAACACTTATTTTAATTGCTCAATCAACACTAAATTGAAACAATTAAAAATATCTATCTGAACAGGGTATAAGTCCTTTCCTTTAACTCCAATATTGAGGAGTTTGAAGTGGGTATGTTTTTGAATACTAGATTTGACACATATACATACATATAAATTAATTGTACGCCATTTTGTAGAGGCGGTCATATTGCATTTAAATTTTTTTTTGAATATGTATTTCTAGTGAAGTCCTTTCTTTTCATCAGCATATTGTGCCTCTCTGTTGTCCTAAAGCTGAAAAAATCGATTTTTTGTGCTTAGATCTCAATTGGTTCAAAATTGATTTTCGCATATTTTCTTATGTACGGCTTGTATTTTGCTGCCTCTAGTATCTAAAAAATAATAAGACGCTTTAATAACTTATTTAAAAAATATATAATTATAAAAATATATATTTTTCAAATTAACTCAGCGCTGGAAAATATTGATTTTTGTGGCAAAAATATTAGAAAAAAGATGCAGTCGTGTTAATTTGCTCATATCTCAGAATGTTATGACGCAATCGAGCTGGATTTCAATAGCAGGATACTTGTAAATGATTGATACTACATACAGATCAGAGTAACATGTTGGGGCTTCTAAAAGTCGGATATAACTTAATTGACTCCCCTAGTCATAAGCTTTCAGAAAATATATACTTTATGGGTTAGAAATAAATAAGAATAAATACATTTAACAAGCTAAATATAAAAAGACATGTCACATGAAAGCATTTTGAGATATACGTTTCACCTTTAAATACCTCTTTACCTGTTACCTTCTTAACCTAAAATTTTACAACGTATATTCTCGCATGGTATTTAGTAAATTTCATCACTACAAACTCCACCTTACCTCTCGCTAACTTGGATTATACTAAGTTTCTGAACAGGCTTGGGCTCAATATATTTATAGTAAATCGCATAAAGACGGTGGGTTTTCATTCTCAATAATGATTATATGAATAATAACGATAACCTGGAGAACTTATCGCTTTGGTTTATTTACTAAGAGGCTTAAATATCGAAGTACTGACAGCAAGATTCGAGGTTCGCTTTCTCATTTAAGGTTCCCGCCTGAATCATGTTTTAGCCAACATTTTTCGACATACAAAATTAAAACAGAGAACCATCTTAGTTCATTATAAAGAGCGAACCGAAATAATTTAATAATATTCAAGTTTGATAACAAATTATCCCTAGTTTTTTTAAAGCAGCTGTAAAAAAAAAATAAACAAAAAAATAAAAAACAACGAATTAATGTGTGCAAATGTATAAAAAAAACTTTTGAAAATACAAAGTACAAATATACGTAAAAAACTAATAAAACATATTTTAAAGTGTAGAAGAAATGAAACAAGAACAATCGTCTGAACGCCAAAGTTCGAAATCGTGATTCAAAAAGCAAACTTAATGGTTCACATTAACGAATTTACATGGCATTTCAATCAAGTCGCATCTTTATCGATGAAAATATAAAATAAATTCACTACTTACATCACTCCCATAGGTAGTGTCACCATAGGCGAGACTTAAACAAATGGAGTCGGGTAAAATTGTTGCCGTTTAGATAAAGTTGTGTATTCCACGAATTTTGTTTATTTATTTCTTTCTTTTCTTTAATATTAAAAAAATACAATATAGAAATATATATCTATGCAATTTGTAGAACAATTTTTTAATAAGTTATTGATAATTGTTGTATTCATGTTTTTGGCTAAACACTAAAAAGATACAGGTGTTTACGAACAACTATTTGCCGCATTTGTCACTAGTATCTTTGTGCTCCTATGGAAAATTTTTTTTACCACGTGGAAATTTTGTTTAATCGTGAGAAAAATACTGTAAACAGGTATTTATCCTAGGAGTCATTTTCACGGAAATGTTCAGCAGTATTACTTTGCAACCTCTCAATAGAAATTATAAAAATTTTAAAATTAAACCATTTTGTTACAGTGTGTTAAAATAAAAAGTTACCGTTTCAATTATTACAAATCTTTGAATTACCAGGAAATGAAATTACCATTAAATTAATTGTTCTTTTATGGTAAATCAAAACTTTCCTAATTCCTAAGGTAATTATAACTGAAAAAACAAAAATCGAGTTAGGAATTATTTTTTTATTTACGTATTAATATATTAATTTAATTTTCGTTATTACGAATTAGGTAAATCCACGAATGATTGAAATTAGAAAACATTAGAAGAAAAATAAAATCCACAAATCTTTCAAAGAAAAATTTTCGTTAATAAACTGTGAAAAATCGGAACAAATTTATATCAAAAGATAAAATTTATGCAAATGAATTCATAAGCAATCCTTCACAACCACTACAGCAATATCAAATCAACAAATTAAATTGCTAAAATATTTTCATCAAAAGTGTTAAAATAATATCGTTAATTTTATTTTACTAATATTTAACTTCAACATGCCTAAAAAATTTTCTAAAATAACAATTTAAAATTTTACTATTATTTTTTTAATCCTAACCTATTAAAAAAAATAAATTTAAAACAACAAGAAAACAATTAAAGTTAAAATTCAATATAGTTAAATAAAGTTACAGAGGAACTAAATTGATATTTAACAAAAACATACATAAACCACTTTGTGCGATGAAGTTGGTTTTGAGTTATTTTATGTAAACTAGTTTCAAAAAATTGTTCTTTTCATTTTAATTAGTACAAGGTAATTTGATCTGTCTAGGGAAATACCCATATGCATCATATTGATAACATACTTAAATAAGTGAGAAATATTAAGAGTAAAAAATTTTGACTATAAACATGTATATCTCCATTTGAAGAGGCCTCATCAACAGCTGCTCTTATCAACATGTTTATATGTGAGTCATATTAAACATATCAGACATACATATACCTCCATTTAATATTTATGTTTTCTTAGTTATGATCTCTTTTAATATAAAATTGTTATCGCTCTTAACACAATAAAAAATAATCTGCTAATTTATCTCAACATGTTCAGCAACTTAAAATGTTTAAATATCTAAGAAATAGATTTGTTTTTACTCAATTATTCACGTTGTTTGTGCTTTACACACATAGCTGCCAGATTTGACGATTTATCGTCATTTTGACGATTTTACGTGCTAAAATTAAGTGTTGACGATTTGACGATTTATGCTATGTTTTTGACGATTTTCAAGAATTCAAATTTGCAACATTTTTCATTACTTCTATATCAACCTTAAACTAAATAAAAATAATTTGTACGGTTTTTTATGTTATTAATAATAGAACAGAGTGAAAGAGATGCATCAATCATTATTTAATGTGTTTATGTGGGTAATTTTTTCAACTTTGTACATTTTTACTACAGTATATGCCATATTTTATCATATACCTTCAACACGAACAAATATAAATTTGGAAAAGCGTGTAAAACAATTTTTATTTTTTAAGTAAATTTATTTAAAAATAAGTGACAAATTAATAGCTTAAATACTTAAAAATGGTAAGTTCTTTTTAATTATAAAATCAAACATTATATTTTCAATAGAAAACCAAGATGATGAAAATTCTTGCAGCTCTTCCTCTGTAAGTAGAAATTTCATCCATTTTTTATACAAAACTTTGTAGTAGCTAAAATGAAATTTTAATGGTGTTTTTCACAGGTAACGAACAAGAAGAGGAAAATTAAAGAAGACTGGTTTGCAGATTCAGAAATAAGTTTATGGGCTAAAAAGCGAAACGATGTAGTTTATTTTGGCGTTGTGCTCGTCTTACGCTTTTCTAAAGCTACCTTAATCGGTAGAAACTTTAGAAAAAAATGATTATAATTATTTGTCAATTAGTCTGAATTAGATGCAGCCAATTCATTATTTATTATTTTTTGTATTTATATACATATTAATATTTATTTTTCGAAATTAATTCTAAATTGTATTATATTTATTGTCATGTTCTTAAGGGTCTAATAAAACCATTGATCTCTCTGGATTTAAAAAGTTTGCTATGTTATGCATTAAATAAAAAATGTTTTGTTTTGAAAAATGCGTTTTTTATTTTGACGTTTTTATGACGATTTGAGTAAACTATTTGACGATTTTGACGATTTTTTTCCCCAAATTGGACGATTTTGCCCCTATTTTATCTGGCAGCTATGTTTACACATAATAAGTTAATATTAGGACAGTTCGTGGACATTTAATGTAAAAACCTTTATTTTTGGGATATAATCTTTAAAACTAAATTTTTGATTATTATTATTTTATATTATATTTAATCGATATACATTTTAAATTGAAATAATAAGATTTATATTACTTTTTCGTATGCATTCTATATCCATTATTATTTTCTATCGTTTCACAATATCGATTTTAGAGCCCATAAAGTATATATTTTCTAAGTACTGATTTATTTTTGGAACGATCTAGCTATGTCCGTCCGTCTGTTTAAAGAACAATAGAGATCGAACAAAGAAAGTTAGGGGGATACAATTTTTCCAGAATTTTTCTTATAGACAAGATTTGTATCGTATTTAAAGGTTTTATTTTGAAAATTTTTCGTGGTTCACAGCAAAATTTAAATTGAACCAATATGCTTCACTTTATATTTGGCGAAAGACGTTGGCTGAAACATGATTCGGACGCGAACCTCAAATGAGAGAGTTAACCTCAAAATTTGCTGTTCATGTATTCAACCACAATGCATGGTATTCAATTGACATGATAAAAAATATCACTAAAAAGAGGTGTGTAAAATTTATGACATCTAAAATTTAAAAAAAAAAAAAAACATTTAGAAAACTAGTCAGTTCTGATCGCGAATAAGTAACGCTTTTCTTAGAATATTAATACAAATAAATTCTGAAAATATTTAAACACTATTAAAATGTTAAATAAAAGTGAATAAATAGAGTTTTTTATTATATTTAGAACTACTAAAAATTAAATTTTTTGGCCCAAATTCCCTGATGGTGATTTAATTACTTGACTGATGCTAGAGGCGATTGATGACTTTTAATTAAGTTTGCTTCTTTTTTTGGCTCACGGGTATATTATTTACTAATGCCAGTATTTAAGCAAATATTACTTGAAACTGTTGCCTATAATGATTTTTCTTTTCTATGGTGCTGATTATATTTTTCGATCGTTTACAGAATGTGCAAGGCAATAGAAGATGATGTTGTAAATTTATTTAAGACTTGAACAATTAGGTACAAAAAATTTTCAATAAAACGAAAAAAAGTTAAGTAAAAACATGTTTTTCATAAATAAAGAAATATTTTATGTTTAAAAATTCATTAAAAACTTTTTTTATAAATACATAATAGATAAAAAATTTTTACAAAAAACAATCTGGATTCACCTTGTGTAAAAGGCTTATTTTATCATCAGGTAACCGCATTTCAGAAAATATTATTGTTTATAGATTTTTTTATAAAGGCAGAATTAGTCTTTACTTTCTGTTCCGTTCCGAATCAGCTGACTTCATTCTGTTAAATAGAAAAAATATACAAGTCGTTAGTTGTTCTGTTACTTTCCGTGCCGTTGCGGACGAACCTGTAGAAAATAGAATTCAACGTTAAGTGACGGCCATTAAGAGAGAAACAGCTGATATTTAGGTGCCTATATTTTAAAGGTGGCTGCAACATAGAGACTCTGTTATCTTATAGATGAAATCTGACACAACAAATTTTTTTTATGTGTGGACTTTGACGAGAAAAATAAACAAAAAATATAATAAGCTTGTGTTTGTAAGATTACCTTGTAAATTAAGGCAGATGATTTTTTACAAAAGAAGTAACCACAAAAATTAAACAACAGAACGGCACGTCACAGAACGACAACAGAAAGTAAAGACTAATGAAGCCTTAATAGAGGTTTGGTATATAAAATAAATGAGAGGAGGAGAGAGAGAGATAACTTTGTTTTTGCCCATGTATATTAACATTTTTCATAAAGTTTAAAATAAGTGAAGATAAACATAATCAGATGACGAATCAGGATAGGCTGATGAATAACTGTACCTTGTTCCTATGTTTGAGAAATATTTTTTTTTCATATGTAGTTTGACGTCTTTCTTTTTGAGAGGGGTAACATTTTTGTTTGGAAAACTCACAAATTGAATCAATTTAATTTTTTTCCAGACAAACTTTAAGTAAAGTTGAAATTTCATGTAATTTCTATAAAACAAGGTCTGATTAAACGTTTAAACTTTTCATTATCATTTCATACTAATAAAATTATAGTCCGGGGGCTCAATTCTTGTTTTGTTAAATTGAGCAATAAAAACATACTTTTACCTGTAGAAAAAATTTTTCACTTTATTTTATTTTTTTTTTTATTTTTTTCCTTATTATTTACTGATAAATAACGCAGCACAGTGGTTTAGAAAAAAATGTTTCTAGAAAATTTACTAACGTGCCTTTATATAAATATTTCTTAAAAAATTCATTCCTTAACCACTGTACTGCCTTTTTAAACAGGAAATTAATACAATAAAAACCTAAATGAAATAATAATTAAAATATATCAAATATTATCTACGACAATACCAAAAATAAAATTACCATCTTTGGTATTTGGTATTGTTAAAATAGGTAAGAATAGAAATTAAAATATTTATTTTAGTTGCACACGTTTCATATATTTAACATAAATAGTGGAGTGCAAAAAACAATTTTATTCGAACTGAGTAGTGGCTTGCTTTAAGAACCAAGGAACGAAATAATTTAAAGTCTATAGAGTAAAAGGACAATGAAGCCATATACAGTTATAATATTTGGTCTTCTGTTAACAATGGCTTTTGCTCGAACTTATGACAGGGGTGATGTTGGTGATAATAGTGATGGTGGTGATGATGGAGTTATTGGTAATGATTGCACTGAAAGATCTGATAACTTACCAGCGATTACTACAGAACACTCTCCTACTTCATCCAACAGTGAACTAACATCTAGTAGCCCAAAGTTAACCAAAATTGAAGACCAAGAGGACAATTCTGGTAAAAAGTGCATAGAAAGACCAAAAAAGCTTTTAAATCGTGTTATACCAGATTTTCCCTCTAGTTGGATGTTAAATGCTTTTTATAATATATTGTTTAAGTGGCAGTGGAGTAAAATTACTAAAGATATAGATCATTTGGTGGAAGACATTGGACAAGTCTATTGCTAATTAACTAAATATAATAAATATCTTACATAAACAAATATCCTACTTTTGACTGCTACGCTATCGTATTGTACGTTTAATTATTGTAAGAAAAATAATCCTACTAATATAATAAATGAGAATGTTTGTATGTTTGGATATTTGTTACTCAATCACGCAAAAACGGCTAAACAGAACTAAATGAAATTCGGCACATAGAGAGACAACAACCTAGATTAACACAAAGGCTAATTTTTATCCCGATAACCAGGCGAAGTCGTTTGCACACTCATCATCACACAGTCTATACGGGTTGTTTGTGTTGTAAAATTTTAATTTTAGTTGAAAGTGTTAACTTTTCTTTTATATTTTCAAATCCAAATTTTCAAGTTAATAATCCTACTAATATAATAAATGTGACAATCATATAAATAACAATCTAGGTTAATACTAAGTCTACCTTTTATCCCTATAACTACGCAGACAAAGTCGCGGGCACAAGCTAGTACTAAAATAAAAATAAAATACTTGTAAAGAAAAATTTAAAAAAAATATTTAGTTAAAACTGAAATTTGGAGTTGAAACTGATGGGTCTTGGATTTAGAAGTTATTGGTAGCTTGGTTTGGTCTCTTTGTATGTTTTGTTCGTATTAGTCGCAATGCGCAGAGGAGAATTAGGCCTGAAAAGCTGGCAAAAATTATTAAACGAGTTTTTCCAATTCAAAGTTCTAGTTTTTTGATAGTTTTAGGTGTAGCTTGATATGAGATATAATATAAAAATTACACTGCGCAACAAAAGTACACTGCGCAAACAAAAATGTTTTTGTCTCTCCTAGAAATAAAAGTATGTGGACTATATGGATTTTGATGCCCATAATTTAAATCTGTTTTCTATTTTTCTCGATTTTTCTTTTAAAGGCGTGGCATATTTCACCCCCCAAATCGTTGGGTGTCCTAATATATTTTCTCATAACTTGTAAACGGGTTCTCCGATTTTAATAGGAGGAGGATTAGAAAATGCACCGGAAAATTTTGCTTAAACTAACGAAACACATTTTTTTCTATTTATTACAATTTAGGAGTTATTAAAAATTTAATGTCGAAAAAAAATTTTCCTTCAAAATTCGTCGACGTTTTTTGTTTTCAAAATGCAATAAAAAAAATTAAAGAACCAAAAAGTTTAAATTTTTAAGATTTTTCCAAAAGCCACATTCCTAAAGAATAAAAGTCGGTATAAATAGTAAAACTCAATTACCAAATGTTGATTTTAAAGGTTTGAACTCAGTATTAACAGACTGTAAATATGTACATGCATACATATTATGATTTACGGTCTAATTAAAAAAATTTTAAAAATTGTAAGGCTCTTATGAAACAGTATTTTTTTTTTTATTAAAAAAGTCTTTATTATATTTATTTTATTTAATACATGATATACGGAGAACTTAAACTAATAAAAATGATTATTAATGATTATTATGTCGTATGTATATCCTTATTAGCTGCATCATCGGTGTCAGGAAGAAACTTTTTTATTATTCCGTTATCTTTGCGTACTGCAGCTTATAAAAGGGCCACTGCTCAGAAATAACCTATTCAAGACATCTCGATTTGTATCGCTTCTGCTGAATTTCATCGAATAATTCGTACGATATTATCGTAAGTACTTATTTCTGGCCTCGGCAGCTTGTTCTGACAATTTGATGGTAGCCTGATACCTGAGTGCCCGGGTTTTTTTCATGTACCGGTATTTATTTTTTGTAAACTTATTTTTGTGATTAATACTTTTAATAATTATGCTTATTAGGTACGTATATTTATTTTTTTAACATATATAATGTTTTGTAGAGCAGGTATATAAAAATATCCTTTATGGGGATGCGTGGGACATTCCCTTATAACTATTATTGATAATAAAGAATTTTTCAAATTTATAATTATAGGCAGGTATTAACATTGTGAAGTGTTAAAAGTGATGTGAATAACAGTTGAAGTCAATAATTCAAAATACATTAAACTTTATGACGATATAAATGTATAAGAAAAAGTGCCTGATGAGCAAAAATAGAAGAAATGTGAAAATTCAAAAAAATCGTCAAAAATAATGGCGCAAACTTGCGCACACTTTTTTTGTTTCTAAAATTAGAGATTCCAAATTTTATTTTGGTATCAAACATATTTCGTAGAGATGCTAACTTCACTTTCAAAAACCTCTTGCTTTTCTTTTTTTGCAAAAAAAAAAGTGTATATTTTTTTTGTTTTTAGCTTCTGAACGAATTGTTTCAACATGAATATTCAACATATTTAAATTTTTTTTTTTTTAAATAACCTTTGATCAAGCCCTTCAGTGAAAAAAAAATTATCGTTAAGCCATTATTCGTTTAGCCGTAAAAAAATATTATATAAACATTAAAATCTCATATAATTTTCTTCACTTTCCTCACTTTAGCAGGGTCTCAGAGCTACAAATCGCAACAAAAAGTGTTCAAAATTTGCAATATAATGTAAAATAATGTTGTCTGTCGAGCTGCGTACTTAGTTTTTAAGATTTCTTAAAATTCAGTTTTGCCTTTTTGGCCAGCTTTTTAGGTCAAATACTACTCTGTACAATGGTACATTTAATAGCTTAGTAATTATTATTACATCAATTAATGTAATAAGTTAATAAGTAAATCATTATTATAATTTATATAATTATAATTTTATATAATTTTTATTATACATGAATCGTTAAACAGTGAAAGAGTAATAACAAATAATTTACATTTCGTAGACGATTCCATTTCCGAAAAAATAATTACCTAAACTGTTTTGCAAAGTTATCGAAAAATATTATCTTTGGGACGATATGGGTTAAACTGTAAAATAAGAACGTCTTCCGTGTCATATCGTGTGGTGACACATGCTTTTTCCTGTAGAAAAACTTTTTAATTCTAAGGATCTATATTCTATCTATTTTCATTCTCGACTCAATCGACAAAAATTATCTTTTTGGTTGTTTAAAACATTTTCAGTTTCACCCGGAATCAATAACTCCTTTTTTCACAATTTTAGCTTTATTAACATATTAACATAAAAATGCGAAAAACTACCTTTTTGGTCCCCCATAATATTTTCAGCTTCACTTCAGATTAATAATCAAATCTATTCAATAGTAAAACAATCATAAAACATAAAACATCATAAACGTAGAAAATAAAAAAGTACCATAAAATGCGAAAAAGTACCTCTCCGATCGCCCATAATGTTGTCAGCATCATAGTTTTAGCTTCAAAATCATGGTACACTGGAACAACGCCCTCATATAGTTTCTTATATACAAGATACGATATTGTATAAGCATTTGACGGAGTATGGCACAATGACTTATTATATAAACTTAAAAAGCTACTTCTACCACATTTCTATCTAATACTTAAATTCTATCTTAGTAACAGGTATTAATAGAATATAAATTAATTATATACAAACCACTGTTAGAGCCGACTTAGACTTATGGAACATAAAGATATAAATTTTTTTCAGTTACTCTTACTTTTTCAAAAATTACTCTACTTTATAGGAGTACAAATATCACGTACAATGACATGAAAATGCCCATATGTGATATCTTGTTATACCCTTCACACAGTGAAAAAGGGTATATATAGGTTTGTCATTCCGTGTGAAATTTCTACAATTTTCATTTCCGACCCCATAAAGTATATATTTTCTGAATAGGGGAGTCGATTAAGCTCTGTCCGTGTGTATGTTGAAATCAACTTTTTGAAGCCCCCAACATCGCTTGGACCCGGGTGAGGTATTAAAATATCAGAAATATTTGGGAGTAGATCGGTATTGAAAATCAGAACCATCGGTACATAAACAACTGAGATATGAGCAAAAACCCTTTTAAAATACATATGTAAAGTTATAATTTGAAAATGGGTTGTTTTTATTATGTAGGTTTTTTTATGTATGTACGTATTTCATATTGGATGAATGGTGATACAAACTACTGTTATTGCATGACAACACGTTGTGAAGGGTATATAAGATTCGGCACGGCCGAATATAGCGCTCTTACTTGTTTTTATGTTGCGGTTCTCACTGGAGTGCAGCAATAAATAGTTACTGTTTATTATCAAATTACTTAACTTAATACCCTTTTGGATAGATTGTAAATAAAATAAATGTAAAAAACTTTATTTTAGCTTCATGGACGTAAAAAATACAAAAAGTTTTCCATATCAATATTTAAGTAAATTCCATGTTTAAATATCTATCTGACAAAAATATTTTAATAGACATAGTTTAAAGTGAGTAAATCTATTTTGCTCCAAAAAGTACCAAACTTTTTTCCCGAATTTTCTACCCTGTTATGAATGTGTTTCAATTCTTACTAAATTACTTAATTTTTTATGTCTGGTAAAATCCCAATTAGAAATTTTAGGCAAATTGTCCCTGTAATTAGGAATTAAACATATTTTTCGGTATTTTTCCCTTTTTGGTACCTCTTTTGTCCCCGAAAAGTTTTCAAAAATTTTACTATAATAATTGTCCATATTCTATTAGGCAACAATGATTATCAAATTATCCTATTGAATAATATTATAAGAAAGATTCATTATAAAAAAAGTACCAAAAAGAGCGACAACTTTTACCCCTTATACAGGCGAATTTTGAAAAAAGTGTCAAAATTTCGTAAATATTTTTTTGCTGACTAACCAACGCAATTTCAATTTTTTCATAGCTTTATATGCTTCAAAGTTACAAAATGTACCAAATTATAGTTTTCCCCGTTTTTTCTCCGTAGGAGTTTAAAATACAATAAAAGGCCAGACAACTGTCAGCTTATTTTGTGTGTCATTTGCAATGGCTTTTCAAGTTAATTTGTATTATTATTTTTAGTTAGCAGATAGCAGATATAAGGTTACCGATTTAACCCCCCTAAAAGTACGAATTTCCAAAAATTCCTTCTTAGTGGAATTATGCATTAAAAGAGGAAACCATTGTCCCAATTTAATGTGAGCTGTGCCATATCATTTGTTTTAAATACATACATAAAACAGTTAATAGTTAAACAAACAACAAAAATTTGGTGTCTGATGTTTAAAGGTATCTATTGTAACCATTTTCTATTATAGATTTTTCTATTGTCTGTCACAAATGTTAATATATTTTTCTTTATTCTTAATGTTTGTTCAATAGCAGATTGTAGACATGTGTGTTGATTTAAGTATAACAATCAGCAACGAGTAGTTTTTTAGAACAAGTGTGTTTTTATTAAAAAAAAAATTATAATAACGATTGTTAAAGAAATTGTATAAGTTTTAGATTTTCTAATATATTCGATTGTTTATTTAACAAAAATTAAGTATTTTATATTGGGTATTGTTGTTTTTTGCACACGTTTCATAAATACAGTTTGAAATTTTAACTATAAATGATCGATGTGCGAGGAAAGATTGCAATCCTAATTAGTCCTCGTTTGGATTAAGAATCAAAAAAAAGTGTATATATTTGTAGAACAATGAAACTGTACACAATTTTAACTTTTTGTCTTCTCTTGACAATGACGTTTGCACGAACTTTTGGCAGAGAAGATGGCGTTGCCAACGCCAATGGTTATGACAACACCAGTGACTTATCAACGATTATTCCAGATGACTCCACTTCGTTAACTTCTACTGCAACACCATCTGGTGACTTAAATCAGACTGATGAACAAGATCAAATGTATAATGTTGCCAAAAAGTGCATAAGAAGGCCATCTTGGATTAGGAATATTCTTGTGCAATACTTTTCCACCTCTGGTGTTTTAAACAATTTCTATAAAAGGTATTTTGACCATCATATGCACTTACTTACCCTAAAAATAAGAGAACTGGTAAAGAACAACAAAGGCGTTTCTAAAAGAGTTTGGTGCACATACTCAGATTATTAATTCGATGCAAAATATGCAAAATTTAAAAATAAATTTGTAAAAAATTTAAGGAAATAATAAATAAACAGGAAATGGTTAATACACAGTTCAATCTTACGACTTTTGAACTAGTACTCTTGTTTGATTTTCATTTAGATTTAGATATGGTTGTAATTTTAAGACAGTATGAATTACAAAATTATTACAACTACAACTACAAGCAACTATTAAATATTAGGTAAAACAACAATCTGGTTACAAACAATCAAAATACGTTTTGATTTGACTTGTTTTCAACTGTTCTTCTTGTTCAATAAATTTTTATCATAATAAAAGAATGAAATTTACAAAAATGTTGATAAAATGTCAAAAGTATTAGTAACAAGGTAAGTAAACCAGCTGTAGGCATAATATTTTCAGGTTTTTTTTTTAATTTTAAGAGTTTATGTCCGAAAAAAAATTGAGTTTTTACGATACTTTGGTTTGTTAAGCGTTTTAGTAATGGCAATACTAATTTAAAAATATCAAGAGTATAAAATAAACACAGCATATTCACAGATAAAAAACAAGTAAAAGTACCATATTCGGCATTGCTGAAGCTTATTATTATTGCGAAGTCAACATTGATTTTAAATTTTTATATACTATTTTTATATACTGTTAGTTTAAGCCCTTTTAATTCATATTAATATTGTTGGGAATAAACGGGATACTCCCATACCTAAACAAGAGCGTTGAGCGTCAAGCGTTGGAGTTTTACATGTGTTTTGTTTTTGTTACAATAACAAAATACATGCAAAATTGCAACACTTGACGCTCAACGCTCTTGTTTAGGTATGGGCCTTAAAGTCGTGATTACACTATTTTACGCCTATAATTGGCATTTTATTTCGGAAGTCATTTTGGATTTTAACTTTTTTACAGTTAAATGTATTCTATCACTCAAGCCTTTTTATTTAATATCAATATTATGGGGGTAACATCGGTACATGTAAAGTTAGATTTAATGAGACCCATAAATTAATTTTGTTTTTATTTGCTGTTATGGATTTGAGATATTTTATATAAGAATATTTCTCAATTTCATACTAACTCAATTTGAACCATGGAAAGATACACAATCGAACAACGCATTAAAGCTATTCAGTTTTATAATAAAAATGGGCGTTCAAATCAAAATGCACTTCGTACACTTCGTGATTCTTTTGGTCAACATAATCGGTCAAATTCGTCCACAATCGGGAGAATTGTGAAAAAATCTATGAATCAGGAATGGAAATCATGGTACAATTGTACTTTTTATTGTACATTTTTGACTTTTTTGGTACCGTGGTACTACCGCGAGCTACTTGGTACAATTAAAAATTCCAATGTCTCACTATATGGCAACAATAATTTTGTCCATGTTCTACTTAGTTTTGTTTGTGTGTGCCTTTTTTATACTGTCAACTTCTCTGTTTTTGTTGCAATGCTGTTGTCAAAGCAAATTCATGTACCAGGTGGTGTCAAGTCTGCAACAACAAAATCTGTCTAGTACTTTATTTCAAACGTCTTACAAAAATCACCTGTTTATTTGGCACCACCTGATACATGAATTCGCCTTGGCTGTTGTTATATGTATTTTATTTTACTTATGATTCGTAAGCATGTAAGGTGGACTTTAATAATGAAGTACTAAAATTACTCGATAAGGTTACTACAGAAAATAAATTCAATAGTACCTCTTCTGGTGAAAATGTTTCCACACAAACAAACAAATAATGAAGCAATATATAATCAGTACCGAGCACTAGCCGATTTCATTGAATTTAGATCGCACAAAGATTCAAATATTTCCTGTTTTTGGTATTTCAAGAATTGTAAGAGGAATTCTGTCTATTCCGCATTCCTCGGCCAACGTCAAACGTCGAGCTTTTTCTTTCCAAAACCTAATTAAAACCGAAGAAAGAAATAGACTACACGTTTCTACTGTTTAAAATTTGATATAAACAAAAGATTTATTGAAGTCAACAAATTCTTGTTGCTTTAATTTTAAAATAACAGAAAATTTATTATCTAAAAGTGTTTAATAAATAAAATTTGTTAAATAACCGATCTCTACGTATATACCTGTGAATGTAATATTTAATATTTTTTATTATATACTTCTGAATTTTTATGAACATTTTTGTAAAGTTTTTGTTTTTATTAATAAATATTAAAAAAGTGGTACCGTCATGGCCTAAAAAGTGCATTTTGTTTTCATACTTGGTACAAAATCATAAAAGCCATTTTCCTTCCCTGCTATGAATGCTTTCTTAGAACAGTCAACCTCGACTCATAATCGTGCCCAACAATTGAACATCAATATTGTCATTGAAAATTTAGACCATCGGATGGAGGTATGCCGCCGAGGTCGCGGGGGCAATTTGGACGATATTTTATTGCATACATAATTATTCAAAATCCACCCTTTATAAAAAAAAAATCTTCATGTACGATTTACGTACAACACATTATTATTTTTATCAATTAACAAATATGACATGACAATAATAATAACCTGACAAAAAAACAAGAGTAACTTTACCTATAATTTGTTGGTATACCTTAAGTTTTTAAAGTGACGTTAACCGCTCCAACATGGACCCTGTGACTCATAATATTATCAGCATGAGTGAAAACTAAGCAAACTTTTTGTTATTGTAACGAAAAAAACCAGATTAATTAGCCACAATGAAAAACCTTTTATTATTTGAGGATTTTTCGATAATATTTATTTAATTACTCCTAACTTGTATTAAAAGTAATTTTGATAATCCTTATAAAAGAATTTTACTAAATTAAACTCATATCTACCTGATGCAACATATTATTTTCTTCTTTGAGTCTTTTATTATTATAAACTTTTATAAAAAATTCAGTTGCTGTTTATTGTATATATCGATGGTCACAAGTAAAAAGGCCCTAACCTGTATTTTTACGATATTGAGTTTTTTGGTTATTCCAATACATTTCACACAAATACAACTCAACAAAAACAAGTAAGAGCACTATATTCGGCTGTGCCGAATCTTTTATACCCACCACCAATTTTGTGTATATTTAAAGCACAAAATTTATTATTTTGTTAATCGCTATGGAATAATCTCTTTATAATAAAATATGTATCACTTTCTTTGTAGAGGGTGGTTAAATTTTAAGGGCCCATGTTGAAGGTGAACAACACCTAATCTTTAAATTAGTTTTCTGCATTTCATTTGACATTTCTCAATCTCAAACTTATTCAATTTGATCTGCGGAAAGATACGCAAATGAGCAACGCTTTAAAGTTATTCAGGATTTTATATAAATGGGCGTTCAAATCAAAATGCATTTTGTGCACTTCGTAATTCTTTTGATCAACATGATCGTTTAAATTCGTCCACAATCGGGAGAATTGTAAAAAATATTTAAATTTCTGCAAAACAGGTCTGTATAAAATGTTAGAAAATCTGTGAATACCTTCTTAGTTCGTTGAATGGGAACCACTGCTGGTTTTTGCGATAGTATGGCAAAATAGCAGTCAACCTCGCCTCATCATCATGCCCAACAATTGAGCATCAACATTGTCTTTGAAAATTTGGACCATCAGAGAGAGGAGTAGCGCCAAAGATGGGGGGTCCAATTGGCCGATATTTTGTTAAATACATAATTGAACCATACAAATATTATAATTGCAAAAAGAAATACTAATAATATCCTAAATAATTTGTGTTTTATTTAAAGTCAACATCGGTCCTTAAAATTTAACCACCCTTTATAACTTCGATATGCTACTAAAATGCTTTTGTAAATGTAGTCTCTTAATGAAAGTGGGCGTAAAGTAGGCGTGTCAATAAAGTTTCTGCTAACAAATTAAAGTTAGATATTTCAATATAGTCCTTTATTTTCCCAAAAACTTTGTCAATAGAGAAATTACATGAATTTAAGATAAACCGTTATATGGGAGGTAGGCGTTAAAGTGGGCGTGTCACCTAAACTTTTTGGCACAACAATAAAATTGATTAGAAGGATATACGTAGCTAATTTGATGATCATACCTCTAATTTTGGCGGTTTTATGAGCTTTTAAATTTCATTAACGGTAGATAACGTGAAAAGTGGGCGTTATAGTAGGCGTGTCAAAGTTGTTTTTGCGAATGAGTACAACTTAGGTGTTTCAATATAACTCTTTATTATTCCAAAGTCATTAGTAGTAGAGAAATTATATGAATTTTAGGTAAAACGTTATATGAGAGGTGGGCGTAAAAGTGGGCGTGGCAACTTAATTTTCTACCACAGTAATGACATTGCCTAGGGGGATATACGAGTCAAAATTTATCATCATACCTCTAATTTTGGCGGTTTTATGAGCTTTTAAATTTCATTAACGGTAGATAACGTGAAAAGTGGACGTTATAGTAGGCATGTCAAAGTTATTTTTACGAATGAGTACAACTTAGGTGTTTCAATATAGCCCTTTATAATTCCAAAATCTTTATTAATAGAGAAATTATATGAATTTTGAGTAAAACGTTATATGGGAGCTGGGCGTAAAAGTGGGCGTGGCACATTGATTTTCCGTTACAAAAAAGCGTCTCACCAAAAAGCAAAGTGTGCAAAATTTCAGAGTCGTACATCCAATTTTGTTGCTTTTATGACGTTTTTGTTTTTAAATATACCGAAAAATACACTGTGCGGTGTAAATTTTCGTACATTTTGATCGATAACTCCTCTCCTAATGCATAGATTTCGATTCGGGGAAAAACATTGTTTTTACTTGAGAAATATATATTCGAAGTTTCATGAGTCTACGTTAATGCGTTTGGACACAATTCCATTTTATTCGATGTTTGAAGGACACGGTTTTTTCGACCTACTCTTGCTTTTCGAGCTATAACTCTCTTCCTAATATTCCGATTTAGCCCATTTTCAATACCAAACAAACCTTATCTATAAGAAAGATTCTGGCAAAATTTGAGCCCCCTAGCTTTTTCGGTGCGACCTCTATCGTGCTTTCAACAGACGGACAGACGGACGGACATAGCTAGATCGTCATCAAATCAAACCCTGATTCAGAATATATATACTTTATGGGGTCTAAAATGGATATTTCGATGTGTTACAAACGGAATGACAAAATGAATATACCCCCACCATTTTTTTGGTGGCGGGTATAAAAATTAATGCAATAGCATCAACAATAATAATAATAATAATAATAATAGTTTTGTAAGCAATTTTATGAAAGCAATTTAATTATGATAATACATTTTCTGTATTATATTTTTAACTTTGACAAAAGTTCTTCCTTTGTGGGGGTATAGCACTACATCTGCTCCGATCGCAACCATTTTTGGTTGTTATAAGGAAATTGTCGTCAAAAATTGCCTGTACAAAGTATCAACTAAATTTTGTTTAAAATTTCCTATATTCTTTTTTTTGTATGGGGGATTCCATGCCCCCTACACCGATCCTAACAATTTTTTTCTTGAATAAAAAAATTGTTATCAAAGTAATTTGAACAAATTTTGAAGGGAATAGCAGCTATACTATTCAAAATTTTCTGTAAATTTTGTTCAATTTATATGGGAGGTACCATGGCCTATGACCTTTCGGAGGATAGACCTAGAGCATTGGGAAAAATTTTTAGAAATTGAATAAGACGTTTCGAAGAAAACTTATACATGCAAACACACATTTCCCGTTATTTATATTAGTAAAGAAATATAGATATGGAGCGTTTACTTAAGTACAATTAAAAAAATATATTAATTTCTCTTCTTAACTATTTTGACTGATGTCAATTCAAAAACGAAAGATTATACACCTTTTTTAGCAGACAATACACCTATTTTTGTGCTTATTTTATTTTTCAAATATTTTATTAAGGTTTTTATTGTTTATCTATTTATTTTCTGTTAAATAAGGCAGAACAGTGGTTTAAAAATAATTTGTTTAGAAAATTTATTAACATGAGGGCCTTTATATTAATATTAATTAAAAAGATCATTCATCATAAATACAATAGAAACCCAAATAAAATAAAAACTAAAATATATCATATATAAGCTTCTAATATACCAACAAAAATTTGTCTATTAACTATTTTAAATGTGTATTTACCTTTAGCTTTGGTATTCAGTTAGTTACAATAGGTAAGAATAGAAATTTTTTTAGTTGAATTTAGGCTTATATTTCGTATTTTTAATATAAATAGTGGAATGCACAAAACAATTTTATTCGAACTGAGGATCGGCTTGCTTTAAGAACCAAACAACGAAATAATTTAAAGTCTATAGAGTGAAAGAATAATGAAGCCATATACAGTTATAATATTTGGCCTTCTGTTGACAATGGCTTTTGCTCGAACTTATGACAGGGATGATGGTGGTGATGATAGTGGTGATGGCTTAGTTAGTAACGATTGCAATGAAAGATCTGCTAATTTACCAGCGATTACTCCAGAAGTCTCTTCTACTTCAAAGTTAACCAAAATTGAAGAACAAAAGCCTAGTTCCGGTAAAAAGTGCATAGAAAGACCAAATAAGCTTGTAGATCGTGTTTTAACAGATTTTCCCTCTAATTGGATGTTTAATGATATTTATAATATATTGTTTAAGTGGCAGTGGAGTAAAATTACTAAAGATATAGATCATTTGGTGGAAGACAATGGACGAGTGTATTGCTGATTAACCTAATTAGTAAAGGTTTTATATAAACAATTATCCTACTTTTGAATGGTATGCTATCGTATTGTACGTTTAATTATTGTAAGAAAAATAATACTAAAATAAAAATAAAATACTTGTAAAGAAAAATTAGAAAAAAATGAGTTAAAACTGAAATTCGGAGTTGAAACGGATGGGTCTTGGACATAGAAGTTATAAGTAGCTTGGCTTGGCCTCCATGTATGTTTTGTTCGTATTGGTTTATTCATTAGTTAAATATTGATCGCAATGGTCCATTTAATAGCTTAGTAATTTTTATTACATCAATTAATGTAATTCATTAATAAATCATTATTATAATTTTTATTATACATGAATCGTTAAACAGTGAAAGATATACTACAATTAATTTTTTTTCTGCTGACATTCGGTACAATACTATGACACAAAAAATTGCACAAGAGGATAAGTTCGTCTGAAAATTGAGTCTTGCTATCGATCGGCTTCTCTGAGGATCTGCTTTTCAATATGCTCAAAATTAGTAGCTGTTCAATGGATACTTCATAAAACTTAAATTTAAAAAAAAATTAGGCTTCACTATTTTGCAAGAAGTTTACATTTGCAGAAATAATATTGCGGATTATGACTCTTCCTTTATGCCTAAAATACAAAGGACTGTTTTAACCAAAAAATGCATAACTTAGTCACTTACGCTTTTCTGACAATCGCTTAACATAAATTTTAAAAGTTAAAAAACAAACTAACTTGAGAACTCTGGGTTTCATTTCTAATGCCTAGATCTCCTCCCAAGCAAAAATTAGGTAAAAGCTCTCTATTGATTAAAAAAATGCTTCGCGTTTTTTACTAAGAACTGTTTAAGCCATGAGTTGATTTATAATGTTATATTTTCGGGAGTAGTTATTTGTTTAATGTTTACGTAAAAACAAATGTAGAAATCGGTTATCATTGTGCGATAGGTGTCTTCATTCACCGAATTGTTTGGACTGTCTTCAATTTCAAAAAATAAGGGCCAATAATGCCTCCGCTCCAAACAGTCAATCGTAATGGGTACATTGGTTTTTGTAAGACCACGTTTGGGTTTCCTGAGCCCAAGTACGGCAATTTTGCCTATTAAGGTACCCACCAATGAGCTTCATCCGAAGAGATGATTTTTTGGTACGAAATTCTTGTGTAATTTCCAACTAATTGTCTAGGTTTTAGTTTTCCTTCTCTTATCGATCACATTTTTCTACATGTTCGTATTCATTTATATTCGTAATAATAATTTGATAAGAGAAGGAAAAAGACAAATTTGAAAAAAATAAGCACTATGATTCTCTAATTCTAATTTCATTAAACGGTCACATAAATAGTATTTTAAATTATATACGAGTGTATCTATCAAGAGTCTTAAAAATAAAATCGTAGCTGTTTTCGAAAATGTATTTCACTTGTCTAATATCGGAGTAGTTTATCAAGGTTCTAAAATTATTACAATTAAATTTAATTTAGAAAATGTTTTAGGAAATTAAAGTCATAGAATAAACAAACTATAGCCGAAATAAAAATGATTTACAGTAAAATATAATCTATATACATAAAAGTGAAACTCTGTGTGTGTGTGTGTTAGCTATAGACTCCGAAACTGTAAAACCGATCGGACTCAAACTTTGGCAAGTTGTTGTACACATTCCAGGGAGTGTTTATGAGTGGCAAAAAAGTGGGCGGGGCCACGCCCATACGTCCACTTGACCGATTTTTCTGACCAAATAATTTCGTGATAAGAAAAGTGGGCAGGGCTCGCCCATAAAAAAAGTTATAATTTTGAAGTACTTGTACTGGACCGATTTTACAGAAACTTTGCACACGTACTGAGCTGTTATGACTTTACAATTTCGTGATTAGAAAAGTGAGCAGTGCCACGCCTTTAAAAAAAAGGTATCATTTTCAGGTACTTGTACTGGACCGATTTTTCTGAAACTTTGCACACGTACTAAGCTGTCATGACTTTACAATTTCGTGATTAAAAAAGTGGGCAGTGCCACGCCCATAAAAAAAGATTATAATTTTTAGGTTTTTGCCCTTGATATTTAATCAAAATTCAGAATGCATTTTGATTCATTAAGGGGCGTAGCAACGCGCGCCGGGCTTTTCTAGTATATAATAAAAGAGATCAAATAATATATTAATATGTAAAATAAATTTTTTTTTTTAAATCGTAAAAAAATTACCTTTGAACTAGGGTGATCGATTATTCGACTTTTTTAATAAACCGGTTTTCAAATAGTTTAAAATTTAGAATTTAAAAAAAAAACGGTTGCTATTTTGAAAATTGAGAAAAAACCGGGTAACCGGTTCGAATATATAATATTTAAAGAAAAAATTTAAAATGAAAGAATAAATGAACTTGAGCCAAAATAAAAAATGGTTCACAATGGTTAAAGAAAAAATTAAAAAATATTGTAAAAAAGATAATAATAAAAATTATATCTATATATCAAATTTTTACAGTTTATATACACTTGGCTGCACAATAACGCAATAACTAACATGAATACAGTTGACTAATTTGGCTTTAATTAGTTGAATTTAAGGACAAAAGATACTCTTTACAAGTAAAATAAATAAATACAATAAATTAATACATAAATAAATAAGACTTTTGATAAGGCAGTTATAAATTTTTGTATGTCCTTCCGTACATTTTTAAAATGTTAAATAGATCTTTTAAACTAATATGCACTAACGTATTTTGTTTGAAATGATTTCTGTAATTTGAAATACATTTTAAAGGCTAGGTAGAAAATCTTTAAAATTTCATTTTAAAAATTCTTTCTTATACCCCTGACAGACATACAAATATAGGCATAAACTAGTTTGTTCGATGGTTTAATTGAAATTTAAGTTGACAGACACTTAATGCCATTAATTTAAATTAGGATCTGGAAGGATCCTTATTTGTTAAACAACAAATAAATTTCTTACAATTTTATTGAGGAATATTTAATAGCTTTTATTTTCTGATTTTTTGAAACTTTTCGCATACTATGGTATGATTGGTTACAAAAATATATGAAAATAAATTTAAAAAAATTAAAAAGCGGCTTTTTCGGATAAAAAAAAACCGGTCTATTCCATATTCGAAAAATCAACATTTAGAAAAATCCGCCAGCAGAAAGAGTAGAAAACCGGGTTTTCCACCGGTTATAAAACCGAGTCGATCACCCTACTTTGAATATGTTCCTCTGATTTGGATACTTGTAACTATTTATGTAAATTTTCTAAAATTTTATCTGTAATCAAGGTAACTTTTTTTAATTCTATGGTTTAAGATATGCCCATCAAGTAAAAAATTAAAATTCCAAATGAAAATGAGAATTTTAAATTGTAATTGCGAAATTTCCAAATGAAAATGAGAATTTCAAATTAAAATTTAAAGTATTCCAAATGCAATTAAGAAAATTTTAAATGAAATTGAGAAAATGAGAAAATATAATTATATATAAAAATTTTATTTTATTTTTGATAACACGTTATACATATAATATTATTATATAATGTTAGTGTGTAGTAAAAAACCAAAAAAAAAAAAGCAGACCCGTGAATCGTTGTAGTGTGCTGTATATCTCTACTGTTATCTACGGTAGTAATACATGTTTTTGAAGCATTAATAACCTCTTCTAAAATGGAAGGCCTCTACTCTCCTACATTTGGGGGATATCTTTGCTTTAACATTACTTTTGATTTTGGACCAAATACTTTCAATTGGGTTAAGCATTGGTGAGTTGGGGTTCAATCGTAAAAGTGTGGCTGGAGTGTTTTCAAAAATAAATTGTAGGCGATTGTCGGGGGGCAGCATTGTCACAAACTAATACAAGCTCCGATAACTCAATCCCTAGCTCTTCCCACCTATCAAGACCAACTCATTTGCGCTGTCAGCTCTAAACGAACCTCTACGGCTGTCCATTAGAATAACACAATGTACATATATATATAAAATTAAAAAAAAAACTTTGATGATTTTTAAATAGATATGTACTTATGTATGCATATGTATATTTTTCTCAATTTCATTTGGAAATTTCTCAATTTAAATTAAAATTTCTTAATTTTATTTGGAATTTTCTCAATTTCCATTTGAAATTCTAAATTTCATTTGGAATTTTTGCAATAACAATTTGAAATTCTCATTTACATTTGGATTTTTCTTAATTTCAAATTGAAATTCTTAATTTCATTTGGAATTTTCTCAATTTCAATTGGAAATTTTCTCAATTTCAATTGGAAATTTTCTCAATTTCAATTGGAAATTTTCTCAATTTCAATGAAAAATGGTGTAGTTTTCCTAATCTGTATATTTACATATTTTTCTACGTTAGCAAAAGTTTAACCTAAATTGAAAATTTTATAGTCGAAGGTTCGTATATATTAATATGCTGTAAAGTATGCAACACAATTTCATAAAATAAAACTTCAATAAACATGCGAAAAACTATGCTTTATTCATTAATTCGGTATCATCTATCGTATGTATCGCTGATGTATTGCCAACGACTGTTAACTACTTAAACATTAGGCAGATTAAAACCTTTCTGGCCGTATGGGAGTGATATATTCGGCCGTGCAAAATCTGATATTACCCTTTACCCCAGCGTAATGATGACTAGACCTCAGATTTAGCTTTATACAACACTATATTTGATTAATTTTTACATAGTTAACTGAATTATACTGATCAAGTTCTTTCACTTAATATTCATATTGATTGAGTTAAAAAGAAAATTTTACGTCATTTTGTTTCGAACACAATCATTTTACAGTTTTTCATAGTTTACTATATACTACGGATGAAGTCCTTTATCTGATACCTATTTTGTGGGGGTTGAATAGACACAATCGCATTTTATTCGATGTAGGAAGTACATTTTTTTTTTGTTGACCTACGCTTGCATTACGAGCTATAACACTTTCCCTTATGTACTGGTTTAGCTTATTTTCAATACTAACCAAACCTTATGTGCTAGAAATATTCTTGCAAAATTTGGTCCCCCTAAATTTATCGTTTTGAGCTATATCGTGTTCTTAGCAGATGGACAGACAGAAGGAAATAGTCAGATCGTCCTAAAATGAAGCGAGGACTCAGATTATATACATATTATGAGTTCTAAGATGGATATTTTGATGTGTTACAAACGTAATGTCAAAATGAATATACCTTCACACCATTTCTTGGGTGGTGGATATACACATCCTCAAAGAATATAAAAATTAAATTTACAATAAGGCATAAAAAATCTTATATTATTACACCCTTCACACAGTAAACAAGTAAGCGCTATATTCGGCCGTGCCGAATCTTATATACCATTCACAACGTGTAGTCATGCAATAAAAAAAAAATTAAAAAAAAATTTTTTTAAAAATAATTAAAATATATATAAAAAATATAAAACAAAAAAAAATTAAAAAAAAAAATAAAAAAATATGAAAAAAAAATAATAATAAATATATAAATATTATATTAAATAAAAATTAAAAAAAAAATTAAAAAAAATTTTTTTTGGTTTTTTGGGATTCGATGCCATATTTACTCTAACCAGTATACACGTTTGTATTTATGTATGTTGTTGTTGTAATGTTGTTTTTGTGAAAAAAAAATCGAGATGGTCGTGGGTTTTTGCTCATATCTCAGTTGTTTATGTACCGATGTTTCTGATTTTCAATACCGATCTACTCCCGAATATTTCTGATATTTTAATACCTCACCCGTTTGTCATTCCATGTGAAATTTCTACAATTTTCATTTCATACCCCATAAAGTATATATTTTCTGAAAGCTTATGAATAGGGGTGTCGATTAAGCTCTGTCAGTCTGTCCGTGTGTATGTTGAATTCAACTTTTTGAAGCCCGCCGAAATCGCTCCGACCACTTCGATTTTTTTCCAAAAAACCAACATTACAACAACAACATACATACATACTAACATGGTATACTGGTAAGAGATAACGTGTGCATCGAATCCCAGCTAGGCCAAAAAAAAATTTTTTATTAATTTTTTTTTTAATATTTTTTTATTTTTTAGTTTATATATTATTTATATATTTTTTTTTATTTTTTTTTTATTTTTTTTTTTGTATACATATTTTTTTTACAATGTGACGTTTTTATACATGTATGTTTTCTTTTACGTATGTACGTAATTCATATGTGATGAATTGTGATACAAAAAACTGTTATTGCATGACTACACGTTGTGAATGGTATATAAGATTATATAGCACTCTTACTTGTTTAATGTTTATAATTATATCCTGGATTATTTTATTATTTTGATTTTACGATTTTTCTAAATTTGATAAAATTAAGGCCACTTATTTATACAAATTAACCTGGTTTATACATTTTTTACATGAAGAACCAAGCGTGACCATCAATCGCCAAAAGGCGATGCAATGAAAATACGAAATGGAGAAAAATTTAAATTTAATTTTAAAAACTTAGAAGAATTTTATTAAAATAAAATAATTACTTATGTTTGAAAAACATAAGAAACTTAATATCGAATGATCTAATATTTGCTGTTTTCTTTATATTATAAATTAGTTTACACTGTTTACTGAAAAAAAACTTTTTAAAATTTTTAAATTAAAATCGGAAAAAATTAGCGAACAAAATTTTGAATACCTACATATGTTAAATAAAATTTGTTCATATTAACAGCATTAAATAGTCAGTTCGAAATTTAAATTATGTGCTAGCAAGGCATATTCATAAGGTATTGCATCGCGGCAACAATCAAAAGTATTAAAAAACACAGCGTTCGCTACACTTTATTAAGGTTTTGTGGTTCCATTATAACGATACCAGAACCGCAATCCTTCGAAATGCGACTACCCAGATAGTAAAATGAGTGAACGTCCTTAGTTATGACTCCATTTGAGGTAATCAAAAAATTACACTATTATCAATACTTTAATAATTTGAATTATATATTATAATATACTTATCTCAGCTATAGGAAAACTTAATATTTACGAGTGCTGCAAAATTGTAGTGTTTTTCATTACCCGATATTATTTAATAGCTTTTTTTATAAACTTGGTAATAATTGTTATTTTTAACGTATTTTTCAAATTTAAAAACAAAAAATATTTTTTATTTACTATACGAATTAGATAGTCGTTTTTGGGTTTCATTTAATTTAATTAATTTTTCAATTAAATAAAAATCAAATCGTATCAGATCACTTCTCGAAGAATCAAAAAAACCATTTTAGAGTATTGATTATCAAAAAGGGTATATTACACTCTTTATTCGGTACTCAATTACGTAATAATTTGCAAGCACGATTGGACAAAAAGAAAACCAGATCTATACGTTAGAATATATGACACCCATGGAAAACTTTGGCATCGCTGCTTCGTTATATTTAGAGTTTAAAATTTAATCTATAAAATTTAATTTAAAAAATGTATTGTTCGATATGCGATAAGTTTTACACAAATTTGAATAAAAAAATTTTTTAATTTCCTTTTCAAAACCATACCTGTGACCTAGCATTCGTCTAGAATCGTTTTCTTCTCAATATTGTACATTGTTCCATGCTTCATTGCAAAGGTAGGATCACCGTAATGCACCAATTTTCACAATTTTTTTTATCCCAATCATGTGATTGCACAATAAATTGGTACATGTGACAATCGCGTATAATGTTTTGCTTGTTTTAACCAATCAAATGCAACTCTGATGCGCGACAATAAAAATGTCAAAAGTGTGCCAATATTAATTGTGTTCCTTAGCGGTAATCAAAGTTTACATTACGCGCCAACATTTTAATTTTTTTTGCGTGCTTCAATAATTTGTGATTAAAAAGTTTTTCTTTTATTCGTAATTATACTTTTTAATTATATTAATTTAAGCCAGTTTAGCTGACCCCAGCATATCTATTTTTCCTTATTAAGTGTGCAAATTTGAATATCTCTTAATAACCATAAATACATTTTTTTATACCAATTTAACACACCATATACAAAGAAGATGCAATACAAGCAACAACAATCGTGTGATGGGAATGCGACGATTTTTGTCACTATAGCATTTTACGCCATCTTGCAACAATCAAATTTGTATAAAGTGAAGCAATCGTGTGATTACAAAGTATTTGATTGGAATAATCGCATTATTGTGCGCCAATTCAGCACAATAAAAATTGTGTCAGATTGGTGCATTTCCGGCAATCATATGATCCCACCTTAACTAAATTTATACAGCCGAAGAAAATAAGGAGAGATCGACCCCAACCAGCTCAGATTCTCTTATCGACCAAAGCCAAATACATTCAAAATCAGCAATTTACTCTGCCTATTCCTGAGTTGAAACATTTCGTTTTTTATTTAATTTATTTATATACAATTTTTTTTTTTTTCAAAATGTATTACTACTTTTCATAAAATAGTTAAACGTATAATATGATTTCATAACATGGTATTAATATTCATTTGCGTTGAATCTTTTTTATATTGTTTTATATAGGTTCCTAAGTGGAGTGCGCATTTAGCACCAAACTTTTCCATTATCTTGCACAAGTTTTTCTATATTTTTCGCAATTTTACTCCACCTCCAACTAAACCACAAATTATAAATGTTATTGAACATCCAATTGGAAGGAAATTCTCTGGGAAGAGTATATAAAAGCATAATTGGTCTCTTTATACACAATTTAGTAGTATTAGACATTTTATCTCCTATATTGGTTTGGTTTAAGCTACTAGATGTTTGTTCATTGTAAGATGAAGTAAAAAGGTTTTTTGAAGCAATCTGTGGTAAGTTTCCAATACCTTTATCGCCATCCTTACCAGCAACGCCACCAATACCAACAAAGTCACTGTCATATGTTCGAGCAAAAGCCATTGCTAACAGAACGCAAAAAATTATAACTGCGTATAGCTTCATTCCACCAATTTAACGTATTAAACTATTACTGTTTAGCATTGCCTTTGCACCAATCACTACTTATATAAAAAAAATATGAAATTTAATTTTAATATAAATTATATTTTCTTGCATCTTAACATTCTAACTAAAGCCAACACAAAAAAAACTTGTTTATTCTAGCTTGTAGTAGACTATTGTCTATAAAAACTATTTACAAATATATATTTTCAGACAAATGTTTTAGTTGGTTTTTTTTTTTAATTTTAATATTGTCAAAGAGAACACTTGATCTTTTTAGTTTTACTTCTTTGTAGGGATATAATTGTTATAATAAATTTAGTTTAGATTCATTATATTTGAAAAAATATATGTATACAGTATCTTAAAATACTAAAAGGTTTTTATTTTTAATAGAAAACAATAAAATGATAATACAAAAGTGCCCTAAATAAATCAATAGTTTTTTTAAAATCATCCTAAACGATAATGGGCATTTCCATAGTAATAGCTACGTTAAGCATAACAACTTCCACATTTTGGATTAACTAGTGTGTATATAGTGGAAAAACCAAAAACACATTTACATCGTGCACTATTCGGTGAAAATTTTTAGACTGTGTAATGACAGCCACTGATGCCCATTATCGCACCATCTGGCTAATCTGAAGAAAGCGTTTATTTAAAAGCAAATTAAGAACAAAACTAATAAAGGTAAGTATGTAGTTCTGTTTGAATTCCAAGCTACGATAAGAATTTCGTGTGTGTAAACATCAGCCTGAAATTTGAAAATTTTTCAGGGAACTCTCCGTTTGCCAATAAGTGTGTGGAAAAATGTAAATGGAATTTTGGCGTAGAATACGTCTTACCTTACGGTATAGGGAGTCATGTCAGATTGTTATTGTTGTAATCTTTATTTCATTGATTATGAGGAAACGGCGAGATAACTCTTTTTACAAATTTTTTTGTAGGTAAATGAAGATGTTATCTTTCGTTTGATATACATTTCATATTAGTTGATATCTTCCTAATATTTAAATTTCTTAAATGAAAATTGTTTAAACACATACACTCAAATATATGTGTGGTGTTTGGTTGAGTGTTTGAGTTTGTAGCGTGAACACAAACTATGGTGCTGTTTCAGTGTGGACACAAACCTTCGGCTGTTGTTTTGACTGATGAAATATTGAAATTTCGTATATTTACTTATGTATTTAAGTGAAACAAAATGTAAAATGTGAATTTCAATTTAACATGGATATTTAATTATAAAAAATATATGAAAAAATTAATTCATACAGTTTTATGTTAAATGAAAGTGCTGCCAAGTTAGCAAAATAACAACGCTGCTTGATGCTGTTTGACAGCAGCTGACAGTTGACGTTTAGTATTCTACGTTAAACTTAATGGCCGTGTCTCTGACACAGCCTGCAGGGACAGTCCGTGACCGAAGGCCTCGGACAACTGTCTGCTGTTTTTTTTTTATATGTTATCTATATAGAAACACCATTGAACTTTTAATCAAATGCAACAAAAACGATAAAATGTTTAAAAAAATTTATAAATAGGCTGAACGATAATAAGGAAGAGTACAACAATTCTTGCAATGAACCGGAAATATGTTGTAAGTTGTACAGGACCCAAAAATCTGCATGCATTAGAATTACGAATGCATGCGCGGAAATTAGTGAAGGAAAGGATGCCGATTGGTAGCGACTGGGGAGTGAAGGGGGTCCAAAAAAGTGACCTAAAAAAAGTAGGGAAATGTTTAAGAATTTTTCTGGATGTATGACCCTTGTCGGCAAAAAGTGGCCTTCACATATGAGGGCAAATGCTGAGAATTTGTTCATACAAATTCCCCTCCATATTTTTCTTTCGACGACATCTTTTGGCAAACGAAACTAAGTTTCACTGCCTTTTTAATATTTTTTTTGCAAACAAACTTTGACAAACAGTAGTTAGAAGAAAAAAATAAGCAAAAAATAATCCGCAGAAAATTTAGCTTTACTTAATGTAAATTCCCTATGGACTTGTTTGTTTATTTCTGTTCAAGGCAAATTTAGATAGTCAGATAGTCTTGCTTAATCAGCTGTCATAGCCTAAACATAAATTCATATCAAATGTCAAACTTCAAATTAAAAAGTTATAAATATAAAAATTCTCTCTGAACTGCAATTAGATACCTGACTTTATGTCTAGACGAGCAGACTAAAACAAAACGACGGCAGAGCAACTGCCAAAAAATTGTTCATGTTCTTTGATATGGAGAAAACGTATAAAGTGTATTTTGTTGATATTTTTATAAGTCGTCTCTTTCTTTCAAATTCAAAATGCCTTTTAATGTCAGATATCGTTGTTTGAACAAATGTTTTGACAACGCTGTTTGAACAAGAACAAAACATCGAAAACAACGGTCCACACCAGGAAAATTCATGTGCGCACAAAAAAATTTTCGTTGTTCGAACAAATCGATGGCTAGTGTGGACCGCAAGTTATAAATAAATATAAATATGTAAAGGGGTGTAAGCAACGGGGGCCAGATGATTTGAATAAAAAATCGGCAAATTAAAAAATAATCATTATATTTACATTAAAATAAATATAAAAATCCTTAACTTCACAGTATTTTTTATAAGTTTAAAAAATTATACTCGCTAGATATTAGAGTTTTATATTCAAATAGTTTGAATTATTTAATTTAAAATAATTTAGAAAAAAAAATTTTTTCATATATTAATTTTGCATGGAACATCAAAATTGTGTTCTTCCAAATATTTGTGAAAGCATGTGAAAGGACCATAAAAAACCAACAGAAGTTGAGATATATTTCATCAATCCCCACTTTTTATACCCTTCACACAGTGAAAAAGGGTATTTATAGGTTTGTCATTCCGTGTGAAATATCTACAATTTTCATTTCCGACCCCATAAAGTATATATTTTCTGAAAGCTTATGAATAGGGGAGTCGATTAAGCTCTTTCAGTCTGTCCGTCTGACCGTCTGTCCGTGTGTATGTTGAAATCAACTTTTTGAAGCCCCCAGACATCACTTGGACCCGGGTGAGGTATTAGAATATTAGAAATATTCGGGAGTAGATCGGTATTGAAAATCAGAAACATCGGCACATAAACACCTGAGATATGAGCAAAAACCCACGACCACCTCGATTTTTTTTTCACAAAAACAACATTACAACAACAACATACATACATACAAACTTGTATACTGGTTAGAGTAACCGTGGCATTGAATCCCAGCTGAGCCAAAAAAAAATTTTTTTATATTTTTTTTAAATTTTTTTTTAAATTTTTTTTAAATTTTTTTTTATTTTTTTATTTTTTTTTTTTATTTTTTATTTTTTATATTATTTATATTTTTATTATTTTTTTTTAATTTTTTTTATATATTTTTTGTTTTATATTTATTATATATTTAATTATTTTTTTTTAATTTTTTATTAAAATTTTTTTTTTTTTATATATTTTTAAAATTTTTTTTTTATTTTTTTTACATACATACGTAAATTTATAATTTTACAATGGGATGTTTTTATATATGTGTGTTTTTTATATGTTTGTACATACATACGTATTTCATATGGGATGAATGGTGATACAAACTACTGGTATTGCATGACTTCACGTTGTGAAGGGTATATAAGATTCGGCACGGCCGAATATAGCGCTCTTACTTGTTGAATCTTAAATTTTTCCACAAAAAAGTTGCAAATTTTATTTACTACTCTTAAAAATTACTTAAAAAATTACAAAATTTAACTTTTTAAATTCAGAGTCTAAGTTTTGTTTTCTTTTTGCAAAAACAGCTGGTGATTTCTTTCAGAATTCACAAGAAAATTATTGTTCTCTTTAATGATTTGTTTGGGTTTAATAGTATTCAAAGATTTTTAAGATCCAAATTTCTTATAATTTGATCTGCATATTTGATATAGAGTCAATACAATATTTTCAATTTTGCTTTTGTTAAGTTTTGATTATAATATTTACTCTTTAACCATGAGGCTAATTGCCTCGTCAATGGTGTAATGTAATGTTGACTTTTTAATGTAACATGCATTCCAGTGGTGTCCAAAATTAATAAATTATACCAAAACAAAGTAACCGTGAGGCAAAAAATCGGCTAAATGCCAATATATAATAATAATATAATTTTATATTACAGTCAATATCAAGTAGTCTCTAATTTTCAAATTATGGATTTGAAAATTTTTTTCCTAATACGTTTCGCGTCCTCTATCGTATATTCTCTACTATAATATTGTTTTTTTTAATATACTAAAAAACCTAACCTGTTGTCAAAATAAGTATTAACTGTTACTTTTAAATATAAGTTTTTGTATTGTCTGCAATAAACGTGTAAAATTGTAGACACATTGATCAAAATAATTAGCGACAAAATATATTTAATTGTTTAATTCACTACCCGCTATTATATTCGCTTCTATATCCACTATTGAAATACAGTTTTAGTGTATTTACTTGGGACCACAATTTCTGTTTCATCTGTTTCATTGGTTGTATTGTTAAACATCAAGTGAAATTAAACATCAGTCAATAAAAAAACAGGAATGGGAAAGTAGATCAAGTTTTACTTTTGCATAAAATATTTTAAAACCAATTTTAGTAAAAAAATTTTGGCAAAGATAAAAGAAAATCAACAAAACATTTAAATTAAAAGAATATTACATTTTTATTATTCTGTGGGTAAAAGATTTTTTTTTTTTTATTCTGCAACAAAATGTTCATTTCCCATTCCTGTATGAATTCAGTACAATTCTTCATAAACATATGAAATGAACCTGTATTTCTATACAAAATTTTTAAATGGAAATTATCAACAAGACGCAAACAATACTGTTAACATGTACAAAAATAGCACCAATGGAACAATTCAACTAGAGTTGTGAATTGAATTGATGTCTCAATAACAAATGTTCTATATAAATTAGGTTGTATTTGTACTAAAATTTGTACAGATATATTTTAAGTTATTTTATTTATTTTTTAAAACTTGCTTTTATGAATGTTTTGCACACGTTTCAAAATTGAAATTTCCTATTTTTGCCATAAATAAAAGCAATTATGTTTTGCCTGATTAGTTGTTTGTTTTAAGAACTAAACATCGAAAAACATTTTAGTTTTTTCAATGTAGGAACAATGAAATTTTTCTTAATTTTTATTTTTGTTCTTCTATTGGAAATGACCTTTTCTCGAGATGATGCCGTAGACGATAATGTTGATTAATGAAATGTTAATAACAAAGTTGAGATGGCAGTGATAACTTGCCAATAACTGCTTCCGGTGACACTTTTTATTCAACTTTCAGTGAAATACTTAATAGTAGCTACAATCACACCAATCCACATTGGGCTGGATCGCCAAATTTTTGGCATAAAGTCCAAAAATAGAGTTACAGAATTGAAACTTGGTACATTTGATAGCTATAGTATGCGTAGCATCTGTGCAAAATTTTGGACCAATCCGACTACGCCTTCCTCCCATATTGAGCCAAAAAGTGCGTTACAACTATTTAATATACCCAAATTTCGCTTTAAGTATTGTTTTCTACAAAATTTAAGGGCTTCTTGGGATCAGGAATACATACCTATTTAGCAACCGGCCCAAGCTGGTCAAAATCGGGCCACTTTTGGACCTGTAATTCCTAAATTATGAAAAATTTCAGTTGAAATTTCGAATACCAATGTGTTTTTATTTGAGGGAGTAATATTATTAAATTGCAAAAGTTTTATTAAAGTGATATATAATATAGTTATCATGGTATCTATATTTTTCATAAATTGTTTGGGGCCAGCCCCACGGATAGAACATAACTGACAAGGTTTTGTGCCAGTTAAAATGTTTAAGACTTTGCCATCTATTAGAGTCATATAAAGATCATATGATACGACAACCTTTCTCTCATTCAAAATTTCTCCAACAAACGGCATCAAGTTTTTTTTTGCGTTTCTAAATTTTCTTTTTCCTTAAGAATATGTTCTTTGCTCTCCTTGACGAATTCCATTTTTGAAGGCCTACAAAGTCTCACAGATTGTAGAGTTTGATTTATACACAGTACTATGCCGAAGTTATCTACTAGTTAAAGTGGTATGGCCGTTGTAACAAACAAAGACTGGTCAAAAGAAGCCATCTCACTTGCTTCGAATCTCTGTTTGTACATGTTTTGTCCAGTCGATCCGTCAAATCCGTAGCTCACAATTAATTTGGCATTCGTAATATTCGTTAAGTTAATAAAAAGATCTTCTTGAAAGAGTAAGATTCGGCTGGCGGTATGGTTTAACAGTTCTTGCAAGCAAACTACAGCCATAGTTTCTGTAGCTGCTATTCAAGTGGGCCTCAATTGCAATTTAGCTTTCTGAATTTTATAGTAGCTCGGGTATTTATCACAATTTTGCTTCTTGTTTAGAGCTTTCATTGCATTATATTGTTTTTTGCTTAATGAGTTATCAAGCAAAAATTCCAAAGCTTCGTTTTGTGTTAGAGGTATACATAGGTTCCGGCAAAAACACTAGATCCGCTCGGAGTGACCAAGTAATCCTTCAACACAAATGCTGCATCCTTTACATTTGATTTCCTAGCTGAAACTGTTGCAGCATCCATAAGAAGGTTTGTGTCGTTTTCTTGGGTATCTGCCAGTTCGGTTACTAACTTTCTTTTAAGGCATGGTCCTGCTGCGTCATATGTTAGAGGTGGACGTCCCATTTTATTATGCCCGGGTGCCACAATCTTTTTGCTATCCAAAATAATCGTCATGTTCAATAAAAGCCAATTAGAGAGTTTTACCTTAAAGTTGGACACAGTTCTATTGCATTTAGGTAAGTTTTTCTGGATGAAGCGAGTAAAATTGCTGACTTTTTTCTTTATAGCATCTTTTTTGTCTATGTTCATAGTTTCAGCGTTAAGCTGTTCAAAAATTCAGTTTGAAATTGCATTTTCATTTCGATTGTTGTCTAGCCACATGTTGAACAGGGTAGCATGACTGAACTTAAATGTACCTAAGAATTCACAAATTTGTGGAAAACGGGCAAAATTGGGCAAAAACTGTTAATAACACGTTATAATATACACTTTCAAGTAAATTTTAGCATAATTAAATTTTGGCCAAAATTGGGCGAAATTTAGTTTTTACTCCACTATATACTGGTGTTTTGGTTAATTTTTGTTCGTTCTTAGGACTTCACAAAAAACAATTCACAAAAAGATTTAACAAATAAAAAGCACTTTCTATTAGTTTTTAATAATACTCATACATATATCTTCATTTTCCATATTTATCAAATTTTTTTTTTGTTTACCGGCAGTCGCTTTCGGCTGTGCTAATTTTGTCTGCTTTTTTGTGAAAACAAAAATTTGACGTATAGATTGGAGTTTGTACCCCTTGTAAAAGTTCAGGGTTACCACCAAACAACTTTTATTTACTGAAATGTTGTACCTAGGGTATGCACTTGAAGAAAATATAGTTAAAATGAACATATGTTTCCATGAAAACTTCGACTTCATGCCAAAAATTTTGCGATTTAGTCCATTTAGTCGAGGCATTTACTGTCGCAAAAAATATACAAACCGGTAGAAACCCGTGAGGACTATATTGCAAAGGTCAACATTTGTAGCTTTTCAGAGCCGTAAGTATTTTTTAGTTTTTTTTTTTAATTTAACCCATTAGATCCCAAGCTACTTTTTAATAAAAATTTTACACATGTTTCTCTTAAATCTAACTTAAAGGAGTAAAATTAAGAAACCTAAAATAAAAAAATTAAAAAAAAAAATTTAGAAGAGTGTTTTTAGGCCTGTACTCGTACGAGTACAATGGGACAATAGGGTGTATAAAATAAAGAAAGTTGACTAAGTTTCAAAATATTTTTTATTCATGTTTAGGGTATTTTAAAATTGAACAGGAAACAGAAAAAATTACATTAATTAATATTAGTTCCATTCGCGTTAGATTTGGTGTGGAATTTTTTGAAACACTCTTTTTCTACACAAAGGGCAACGTTACAAAGCTCACAAATCCATCGAATTCGACTATGGGAAACCTTGCATCTTAGCTGGTTCGGTATACGTTTAGGGAAGTGGTTATCTGCTGATGTTGCAATTGCTAATGTTGTTGAACGCCTCGGTTCTAAGGCACGAACCGAATAATTTCTAAGGTAAAATCGAACTATTTCGCGTTGGAAATTTAAAAGATCGATTTGGCTCTGGTTTGCGCTCTTGTAAAGCTTCCATGAGTTTACTACACATGAATTTATCATTGAAGTAAAGATAGGCCACCACCATTTTTTGCTTCTGAATTTTATGTTGTAAGCATTTATTGATTGATCATGAAGATCAACTCCTCCCATACCGGCATTGTATTCTGCAATAAGCTTAGGTTGTTTAACACTAATTTTGCTTTTACTAGCTCTTGACCACCGTTTCACTGAATGCATAGGTTCTATTGTATCAAAATTAGTGCCAACAGTAACCACGCTATTATCGTTCCATTTTACGAAAAGAACTCCTAACTCAGCATACCTGTTTTGAAGCCAAAATTTCACATAAATATTATAAAAGATATTCAAAGATACATTCATATGTTTGAACTTACCTATAGTCAAAATTTCCACGCTCTTACAGGCTACAGCCTTTCCTCTAATAAATTGTTTGGCCGAATGACCACCAAAATATTTGACCATTGATTCGTCAATCGAGAGATTTTGGTGCATGTACCCGAATTGACAAAACTTTTGACACAATATATTTGACAGCGGTTTAATTTTCGCCATTCAATCACCTAAATCCAATTGAGAGTTGTCAGCAAGATGTAGGAAGCGTTTTATTTTCTGAAACCGATTCCGTGACATATTATTGGAAATAAGTGGTAAGTGCGTATCCTCGTCTAACTGCCAATACATGCGCTCTCTTGGTAAGGAGTGATAACCACTGTAAAGTAGAATGGCAAAAAATACTTTCAGCTCTTCTGGAGTAATGCTAAACTTATGCATGTTATGTTGTGAGGCGTATCTCATAGTTTAATCAACGATAAGATGCAAAACATCATTATCAACAATGGTCTCAAAGACTTCTATCGGTGATTTGAACTCAAGTGCAGAGTTCATATTATTCCTAAAAGTTTCAAAAGATCTAGAGCTTGGCATTTCCATATTCATAGCTCTTTTCCTCCATTTTATTTTCGATGGCCGGCATTTGGAGCAATAATGGTAAATTCAAAATTCGCGTGCCTATTACTTTCAGCATAATCAAATGCCGCAACAATATTTTCAAATTTTTTACCATAAAACATATTTACGTCCATCGCAAAAAAAAAACTAAAATTATTATGAAATTTATTACCTGCATTATCCCATTGTACTCATACGAGTACAGCAATAATAATGCTTACCAAACAACACTTTTTATCACTTTTTCAATAAACTTAAATAATTATGCTTAAATGTAGTTAGCTTAGCTTTAAATTTTATGCGATCTCCTCCACGTCAAGCTCAACAATAATAAAATATAAAAAAAATTGCAATGACAAGTGCAAAATACTGAAAAACGGGGAATTACCTTTTTAAGAATATTAAAATATTTGTCAGCTTTTACGCGTGTTTAGCTTTTTTTACACAGATTTACTCTCTACACTCCAAAGAAACATTTAAAGCAAAAAGCTCTTCAAAAAAGAGATTAATGACATTTTTACGAGCGAATAAACTTCTGCAATTTTCTGTACTCAAGCGAGTACAGTGGGAACAAATGGGTTAATGTACATAAGAAACAAAGAATAATACAAACCAAATACAATTCAGACATCGCGTTCTAATCGTCATAATGCAAAATTTGCTTTTAATTTCAGTTGGACTACATTTCTTAAGAATTTTCCGAGAAACAATGAAAACTTAAGAAGCTATTATTGCTGCTTATGGCATAAGGTCATGTGGGCTTATTTGGAGGTCATTAAAAAACTGGTTGTAAATCTCAAATTAATTTTCTAAATATAATGTTTTTATAATAAGCTTTTATCAGTATATTTAAAACTATATTAAGCACTCCTTTTCATTTTTTTATAATGCAATAATTGTATATCTTATATGCCACATTTTACGATTTAATAAAAAATCGTGATGAAAATTTTGTTTAGCAGAGATAAACCTAAAACCGTAGCGTTTAAATTTGAACAAAATTGAAATCAGGATAATAAAATATTTAATGTAATATTAAAACACAATCTGCTGTAGCAAAACCTAAAATGTGTCGCAATCGATAAACACTAAAATAAAATTATACAAATAAAAGAAATTTTATAGCAAATTCTTATATCAATAAATTATATTTATTAATAAAATAAAAAGTTCGTAAAAAACATACATAAATGTACCTGTAGTTTAATTGCATTACGACATATACACAGAAAAAAAATTCAATAAAAATATAAATTTAAAAAAATAAATTTCAATTTTACTTACGAAATAAATGCTATTAAATAAGATATTATTAAATTTTGCTCCAATAAATAAAATGATACTATTAATGTATGAAAATTATTATTTTCTTTAGTAAATAAATATTAAGAAAAATATCAATTAAAGTAGTACAAAATAGTTAATTAAAATGGATGAAATTTTTTAAAAATATGTTTTTAATTAAATTAAACATGGTTCAAATTAAAGTTTTTATTCAATTTGTTTCAAATATTTATTAAATCAATTAACCAATAATTGAACGTATTTGAGAAGAGAAAAGTATGTATAAAGCAATTAATACAAATACAAATAAATATTAGTAAATAACAACTTATAAATTATCTAACTATATATCTGTGGCTTGGAGCTAAAGGGGCCAATGTCACTTTTTTGCACTTTTGAGTTAATCATTGCATTAGATTTGTTTTCTTGCTTTATTTCATTACGGTAAAACAGCTAAAGTCATATTTTTAACCCAGAACAGCTTCATATAAAAGTTAAAGTTCAATTCCAATTTTCTCAAAAGTAAATATCTTGACATTGGCCCTTTTAGCTCCAAGCCACAGATATGGCTACATATAAGTATACACGTATAAGAAATTAAAACCATATGTAATAGTATGTAAAAACACACATACATAAAAACCATACAATTTAGGATTTGATCACAATCTTTATCTCATGTTTTTTAAATAGAATAGGTAGCTTGCCACCTAGACAAAGAAAGTTTTACTAGTATAAAAGTTTGATTATGTAACAATGTAGAAGCTCTTTATTATGTGTAAATGATATCATGTTTGTATATACATACTAACTAGCGTGTATCCCAAAATTGTCTGAGTAGTTATCGGAATTAATCCAGGTTGTGTTTATCCACTTTGCATTATCTATAAGTGTGGTAAATTTGAGTAACATTGCTCCAAATATCCAAACATCCCAATATCCTGACATTCACATTTATAATATTAGTAGGACGTACTTACATACATATATGTACATAAATATATTTACATAAAACTTTGCCTGCAAAGTGGTTAATATTTTTCTTCACACTCACATTTAACGCACATTTTGATAATCTTCAAATATTACAAAATTATACTTTTTTTAATTATTATTTTTTATTATTTTTTTCAACTGACAGAAAATTATTTGCATTTCAATAAAAATTAATATCAATTAAAACAAGTAAGAGCGCTATATTCGGCCGTGCCGAATCTTATATACCCTTCACAACGTGTAATCATGCAGTAACAGTAGTGTGTGTCACCATTCATCCCATATGAAATACGTACATACATATAAAAACATACATATATAAAAACATCCCATTGTAAAATTATAAATTCACGTATGTATGTTGAAAAAACAAAAAAAAAAAAAAATTTAAAAAAAAATTTAAAAAAAAAATATTTAAAAAAAAAATTAAAAAAAAAATTATTAGATATATAATATATAAAAAACAAAAAAAAAAATAAAAAAATATTAAAAAAAAAAAAATTAAAAAAAATAATAATAAAAATATATATAATATATTAAATAAAAAATAAAAAAAAAATAAAAAAAAAATTTAAAAAAAAATTTAAAAAAAATTAAAAAAAATTTTTTTTGGCTCAGCTGGGATTCGATGCCACGTTTTCTCTAACCAGTATACACGTTTGTATGTATGTATGTTGTTGTTGTAATGTTGTTTTTGTGAAAAAAAAATCGAGGTGGTCGTGGGTTTTTGCTCATATCTCAGTTGTTTATGCTCCGATGTTTCTGATTTTCAATACCGATCTACTCCCGAATATTTCTGATATTTTAATACCTTACCCGGGTCCAACCTATGTCGGGGGGCTTCAAAAAGTTGATTTCAACATACACACGGACAGACGGTCAGACGGACAGACTGACAGACTGACATGGCTTAATCGACTCCCCTATTCATAAGCTTTCAGAAAATATATACTTTATGGGGTCGGAAATGAAAATTGTAGAAATTTCACACGGAATGACAAACCTATATATACCCTTTTTCACTGTGTGAAGGGTATAATAATTAATTATCTATATATATAAAAGTGAAACTCTGTGTGTGTGTGTGTGTGTGTGTGTGTGTTAGCTATAGACTCTGAAACTGTAAAACCGATCGGGCTCAAACTTTGGTAAGTTGTTGTACACATACCGGGGAGTGTTTATGGATGAAAAAAGTGGGCGGGCCACGCCCATAAAAAATTAGTTATCAGTTTTAGCTACTTGCACTTGACCGATTTTTCTGAAACTTTGCACACATATCGAGCTGTCATGACTAAATAATTTCGTGATAAGAAAAGTGGGCGGGGCCACGCCCCTAAAAAAGTTTTAATTTTGAGGTACTTGCACTGGACCGATTTTTCTGAAACTTTGCACACATATTAAGCTGTCGTGACTTTATAATTTTGTGATTAAAAAAGTGGGCGGGCCACGCCCATAAAAAAAGGCTATTATTTTGAGGTACTTGCACCAGACTGATTTTTCTGAAACTTTGCACACATATTGAGCTGTCAGGACTAAATAATTTCGTGATTAGAAAAGTGGGCAGTGCCACGCCCATAAAAAAAAGGTATCATATTGAAGTTTTTGCACTGGACCGATTATTCTGAAACTTTGCACACATATTGAGCTGTTATGACTTTACAATTTTGTGATAAGAAAAGTGGGCAGGGCCACGCCCATAAAAACAATTTTAATTTTGAGGTACTTGCACTGGTCCGATTCTTCTGAAACTTTGCACACATATTGAGCTGTTATGACTTTACAATTTCGTGACTAGGAAAGTGGGCAATGCCACGCCCATAAAAAAATTATAATATTTAGGTTTTTTCACTTGATATTAAATTAAAATTCAGAATGCATTTCGATTCATTAAGGGGCGTAGCAACGCGCGCCGGGTTTGGCTAGTATAAAATAAAAATTAGCTTAAGAGTTAAAAATAAATCAAGCAGTTAATTTTTTCTATCTACACGCAAAGAAAAACCATGGTTACGACATGATCACGACGGTCATATTATATTCTCTACAACAATAGTTGGTTGTCGAAATCAAGAAATAGTTATTTTTATTTTATTTCATCATATATTTTGTCAAAAATAATCAAGCATTTTTTTAAGTTGTATCATTTAATGTTTACTTTTCGTAAAAATTTCAAAATGATTGTCGTTTAAAAAAAAGTATGATTTAAAAATATTGATTTGACAAAAATAACATCATATTTAAAAGCATTATAACTTACAAATAATCATTATATAATAGGTAAGACAACAATATGATTACAAAGCATTCAAGCTATGATTTTTTTTTTAATAATAATTTTATTTCAAATGTTCTTCTTCTTGCTGAATAAATTTTTATTATTTAAAAGTTTGGGATGTCAAAAAAATGTAAAAAAAATTAAAAAATTGGAGAAACTTAGAAAACCTACAAGTACAATCAATATGTGTATGTTACAACAAAAGACTATAATTTGCCAATAGGTTGTCGATTTCAACTGAAGTCATATATATGACTATTGCATGATACTTTAATTAAACATGATAATGATAACTGGTAACCATTATATGTTTTAACCATAATCATACAATTCAATCATAGTATGTTGCTCTTCGATTATGGTTACCACAATCATATTTTTTCTTTGCGTGTATGACATGTGAAGTTTTTGGTTAAATTCACTTGTCTTAATATTCACTTTCATCATTTAAAAATAATTCAGATTCCCTAAATCTTATTGTAACATCCATCTGAATCGTTAAATTTAAATTAGTCTTCTGACCATACATCCTATCTGTAGTCGCTTAATTTTAATTCAATAATCGCTATTGTTACGTTAAGTTATTTGTTGGTTTGCCAATACTTTACTTATAAAATGCATTTTTAAGTAGTCATTATAGGGAAGAACTATTTAGATTGTCACTTACTAGTTTAGCTTGCAAGTGAGATGTATGCGGTGTGCTCTAAACGAAATTCCCTAATTGAAATCATAACCCAATTCCGTAAAAAAACATATATTTACTAGATTAAAAACCGTTCAATGTACTTTCCTATACGAATTCTTTAGATATTTCAAGTAAGTCATAATATCCACGTTAAAGTTCTCACATCTGATACGCCCAAATGTAGGACATCAAAAAAGGTAGTGTTTCAAAGCGTCATCTTCTTCATTTCATGCTCTAAAAGTCGTTTCATCCGGCAGATGAATTCTCATCTCCGTGTTACCTGTTATTGAATTAGTTAATATCGTAAGTGCCGATATACTCAGCGCAGATATCTCTTTCGATATCTTAAGATTTTGGTCACCTCGTAGCATGTTCTTCAGTTTTATGTTCTTTCATTTTCTGAAGTGTTCCTCTAACTGCGGAAAGGGTTAAGTATTTGTCAAGTTTATAGAATTCAAAAATGATTCCATTTTGAATAATTAAACGGCTTCTTCTGTTCCGATTATAAATGATGGCTTCATATTCATATTATCTCTAGACGTTTACAATTTGCCTGGGAGTTTATCTTCTCGCTATTGCATTACAGGACATTCCGAGATTCAACCTTTTTCATTCATTAGTATTCTGATAACTGGCCCGCTTTCCGTACATAAACGAGTCGAAGCCTCGTTATTAGTTTTCTTTATCAATTTCTTGCTTATTTTTCCTCTGTTTTGGCTTATGTCATATAAACTCATGCCAGTTTTGATACCAGTCTTCGATCCGTTGCTATTTCTTAGCCTAATAACCTCATCCCATTCTCCCTGTTCCGGTATTATGGTGATGCAGTAATTGTTTTCATATCTAGTTGGTTTCTCGTCACATGTTATCTCTGTGATATATTATTTCTGCAAGATATCAGTTATGCTTTGGTATCTGCTCTTGTGGTCTTTTATCAGCGATTCATCCATACATTTCCATTAATCTAGTAGGGGCCAAAGCCGCTTCATATTTCACCTGTATTCGAATCGGCCGAATGATAGTATATTCTCAATATCCATGTGGATTGCCGTTAACTAAAGTAAAGTATTAAAAGTAAATGATTTAATGAAAATAGTTAAAGTGTCATATTGGCGACATATGTAACTTTAATAATAATATTTTTAGTAATCGTCGATTTATATGAGAATTCTATAACAGCATGAAATCTTATTGTTCGCAAAAATTAAATTTTTTTTCAATTATCACTTAACAGCTTTGCAATATTTCCTTCTTTGGAATTTTGTCAATTTCGTTTATTTCTTGTTTTCTCTCGTTTATTTATGTTTAATACAATTTTACTTTTTTTTTACACCCACTACAAAAAAAAATTATGTGGCGGCATATTCATTTTGTCAATCCGTTTGTAACACTTAAAAATTGTACACGACTTAAAATATATATTTTCTAAGTCCTGGTTTTATTTTATAACGATCTAACTATGTCCGTCCGTTCTGTTGACAGCACGACAGAGCTCGAACCGAAAAAGTTAGGGATATCAAATTTAGCCGGAATAGAATGCGATTATGTCTTAAAGCATTGATGTAAAGCTATAAAATTTCAGTTTTGTGTCCTGAGTAAAAAAAATATCTTGCCTGAAAATTGCTCAAATCTATACATTACGAAAGAAGTTATAGATCAAAATGTGCGATAATTTATACCACACAGTGTCTTTTTCGCTACATTTAAAATTTAAAACGCAATAAAATTGACAGCATTATATGAACGATTCTAAAATTTTGCAAATATTGCTTTTTGATAAAAAAAGACTTGTATACCGCTTGATCTCAATTTCATATAATTTCTCTATGGACAAAATTTTAACTCTATATTGAAATATCTCAGTTGAATTTATCAGCAGAAACTACTATGACACGCCTACTTAAACGTCCACTTCTCATATAATTTACTGTTAATTAAATTTAAAAGCTCATAAAATCGACAGAATTATTTGTATTATTAGATGATGAATTTTCGCATACATAGCTTTCTGGCTGATTTTGTTATAATGCCAGAAAATAGAAGTGAGAAACGCATTTTAAAGCCCACCTCCCATAAAACGCTATAGAAGATTATCTAAGTTGATTTCAAACATTAATTATATAACTTCGAAAGTATGAGGTGCCATGACCACATAAAGCTAATATTATATTTTAGCTACCTCTGGGTACCAAATTATACTCTTCAGTTTCATAAAAAATACAATAATGTAGTAAATAAGAGTGAGTAGTTTAACTTCTAATTTAGAAATACCTAACGTTTCATTGTAAAACTAAATTTACGGAAATATTTTAAAAGCAAATCGAATTTATACAAAGAAAGTAATACATATTCAAATTAATATTCAAATTTTAATCAGGCTCGAGTTCATATTAACATTCTTATTGTTACAAATAATAATACATAGTAATACATATTTTAGTATAATGAGATTATTCCATAGCGATTACTATTAATAACAAAATAATAAATTTTGCGCTCTAAAAGTACACAAAATTGGTGCTAGGTATTAAAAATTCGTCGCAGACGAATATAGTGCTCTTACTTGTTTCAATTATTTTATTTATTCTCTTTTGTGCAATTCTTTTCTCTTTTATTTATTTTAACGAATAGTTTCCGTTTGTAATATTTTTCATTTCTGGGGTTTCCTGCTCATTCAGGAACACAATTTTTTACAATAAATAATTTGTTAAACTACCCAGCAAAAAATACATGCGAAAGAAATAGTGAATGCATGAGTTCATGCATAATAGATGAAAAGAAATATATGTTTCATAAGTTAATAATGTTTGTTTAGATGAATTATTTAAGATTTTTCGAACGTAGTTGCATATATTTTCAAGCACATCATTAAAGACTAACTATTTTTGATTTGGAGAAGGCATTCTTTATACCTCCTCTTGCACTTATGAGTTGGAAGTCATTTGTATTTACATTGAACTAGTGCAAATTTTTTTTGCTGGGTGTAAAAAAAAATATATAAAATTTAAAAAAAAGCAACATAAACGAAAACATAAAAACATTTTATTTATTGATTGACTGAATAATGGCTGACCTCAAACGTGAATTTGTAGAAATGCTATGTATAGACTTACATATATTCAATACAAACATTGCGAAATAGTTTTACATATACCCGGTGGCGAACGTCATCATTATTAATGGTGACAAATGCTAACCATGTTTATGCCACAGCTGACAGACCCAAATTTTTCTTTGACTTTCTAAACTGTTCTAGCAGTATTAATTATTAAATTCTTATGTTTATTTCTTATGATACATTGACAATATAATAATGTTGTCATAATTAACTCCAGTTGTTTGTGTCATTATAACCTGAATTCTGATTAACGATAATTTCCAACAAAGAGCACTCGATACAGATTCTGTGACAATGACTTAAAGATATGCTTTTGTGACAATTTCGCTTACGTTCGCCACTGGGAATGAAAATACACTCACAAACCCACACATATAAAATTTGCATACACTATTGCCTGGTCAAGTCCTTAGTGGTGGTTAAGTGATTGTAAAATTGAATATATTTTTGATATTTTATGTTTTGTAATTTATTTTGTTTGTTTTTTTTTTTTTCTTGAAAAATAAATTGGATGCATATTTATTGAAAAATGGTACTAGTGTGTTACAGACAAAAAATGATCAATAAAATATTAAATGAAAATTTTTTTGTTACATATTTTTAGGCTGTCGATGAAAAAAAATCGTATGACAAAATAATATTCGTTTTCGTTAAAGAATTTCCTAAATCCTAGCTACTATAACTAATGGGACTTTTAAAATGTTATTAAGGAATATACTAGTGTAAAAGAGAAAATAATAAATATCCTCAAGGGTTCCTCAAGTATCTAAAGTAGTAATTTAATATTTTTGGCATTTGTAAGAGAAACTTTTTTATTATCACTTATCCATTAAGTCAATTATTAAAGCAATCAGTTTTGACAGGTTAGATTTTTTCCCTAAGTTTTTCTTTTTTAATTTAGAAATTATATACATACTTATAATCAAATTTATTTATTATGTCTATTAATATCTATATTATCATTGATTCTGGGTTAAATTATTTTAACCCTTTGCATACTTTGTAAACAAGTATTGAAGAATACAGAAAAACTATATTGTACGAGTGGAATACTATACGTCCAAATGGATACTTCGAAGAAATAGCCATTTGGAGTGTGAAAAAAATCATAGATTGATGTATGAACTTCTTGGCAAGATGACATTAAAATTGCTTCAGATAATTTGTTCTGAAAATTGTTGCTTCAATAAATGGCGCCATCTTGCTGAAACCATATCCATCTGTCACTGCAATTTCGGCCTCATCTTAACAAAAGTAAATTCCAATTACACCATCGTGTTGGTGCATTTTATTTATTTTTTTTTTTAATATATATTTTTTTAAATTATTTTTTTCCATAACTTTGTTGGCTAGTGACCGATTTGTCTCAATAGACGTAGAGGCATATCACATCTATAATATAGCGACAAACATGTCTATATATTCAGCAGGGCTAAAATTTTTTATTTTTATGGTAAGAATATGGAAAGAAACAGAGGCATCTCTCAATAGACTCACCTAGTCATAAGCTTTCATAAAATACAAATACTTAATGTGGTCAGAAAATACATTTAATATAAATTAGAAACAGAATGGAAAAGCTTATATATTCATAGAATCATAGGTAAAGAGTATAAACAACAATTCTTACTTACAGGAACTCTCAAAAATTAACATATGCATACATATGTATACATGCATAACGTAAATGTGATGATGATGATAATTACTAATTAAAAAAATTTTTAGACATTTTGTTGTAAACTCTTGTTGATAACTCGTTTAAACGGAAATTAAAGAGTTGATAAATGCACTAGAAAAACAATTGTAACGATTCTTTATTAAGGTGTTCTATTTCGGAAACGGGGATACCTAATAATTCCGGCTGTGCTCGTCGTTGGGGGAGTAATGTGTTCCCAAATAGTATATGAATCTGTCACCAATGACTTTTACTTTAGGTAGCAACTATAAAAAATAATTAGTTTAAGGTAAGTAAACGCAAAAAAATTTTCGTTGATGATTTGCTATACTTTTCTTAGACTCACCCTCCATGCTGAAAATAGCAAAATTTTAAGGTCAGCCTAAAACAAAATTACATTATATTAATATTAACCTTTCCATCCCATATTTTTAACTTTACTTTTCACATGAATTAAATGAAAACTTACTATTCCATGCTTGTATACGTTTCTGTGTTTAAAATGTTATTTGTTTAAAAAAAAAATGTTAAATTAAATTATATAATAGTTGTAATAATTACCAAAAGAATTGTATATTTAAATTACAACCAAGTAAAAATTATTGTTTGGAAAAATAAAAACCAAAATTAAATGCACATGTATTTATATACACAAAGAAAATAAGATTATATAAATATTGTCTCAATTTATTTATATTATAAATAAAATTAATTTAATATGGCCACCTTGGTTGCAATACAATTTTAAAATTGAGTTAAAATTATATGTCATTATGGAAAAAAATTTTTTTTTTGTATTATATTAACTTATTACTCAAACATTGAGTTTAGAGTACATATTCAAATATGACAAACTCAAAAATAAAAATCTACAAAAACAATTTTAATAGATCAACTTACGTAAACTCAATCCATCGATGTCAGCAGGCGCCGAATGACCGTAGAAGAGTTGCGTAGATTATTAAACTTGAGCGAAAATTATTAGATTAAGTGACTAATGGGCAAGTGTGTTTATATGTGATAATATTTCCGTTTTTGTTTTTGTTGTTTATGTGTATAGGTAGGAGTGTGTGTACTTTGTTATATATGTATACATAAATAAGTATATTACACTATGTATGTGTGAGGTGTATTTGTTTGTAAAGTGTGTTAATTAAATATATTGGTATAAAATAAAAAAAAAATATTTAATCATTAACAAATTATGATAGATTTTTTGATTAAAGTTTCATAGTTTGATCAAATACGAAAATCAAGATTGCGAATGAGTAATTAGTGAACGAGATAAAAAAATAATAAAATTAAAACAATTCTTAAACTCCGTATAAGAATAGAACAAATAAATTTGAGAAGGGATGGATATGGATGAAAAAAATCTAAGAGTACAAAGTATTATTGTCACATTTGGCACCATATTGCCGTACCAAATAACTGGTCACTTTTCTATATTAAAACAGGAGATGAAAAACTAAATGTATAGTTAGTTATTGTATCCTTCAATAATTTCCTTAATCCAGTATTACTTTCAGTATATTTGAGTGCCCCTGTGGACCAGTCAGTAAAGGACAAGTCAGTTGTTTAGGGGTTGCGGGTTCGATTCCCGCCGGAGACTCTGGAATTGTCTGCTTCTCTTTATCTTCTATCCTAAATATTTCTATTCTTATTCTATTCTTCTCTCTATTAAGGCGTCACAATGGACCGTAATGGTCTCCGAGTGAAGGTGTGAGGGTAACTTTGCACCAGCCTTACCTACCTACCTACCTACCTTCAGTATATTTAATCTTACTGAAGGACTGCTGGATACTTTATTGTGTACGAAGAAAATTAAATTTCAAATACAAATTAACTGTACCAAATGCCAAAAAAAAAAACAAAATCAATCGAATCACGTTTAAAAGTGCCTATAACAAACAAAATAAAACCACACTTTGGAAAATACAATTTAAATTTAAAAATAAAATCACACCCTTACCAGATAAAATCTGCGTACAGCACTAATAAGAAGAAGAAAAAACCCAGCATACGATAATATTTTGCTTTTCTCAAATTCAGTCACACACAAACTCAAAATATTCACTAATGGTGTTTCCTTTTCTGACGTAAATGTTGCATTAATTCTGCCCTACGCCTTTTTTTGTGTTCTTTTCTTAAAAATACCCAGCAAAAAAAATTAGAAGTAGTGCAAAGCGAATTACATTTTCAAGACTTCTAAATCAATTGTGTAAAAGCATTCATTCTAAATGACTTTCTAAATGTGAAATAATTTGTGTTTAAAAATGAATGTAACATCATGCAGAATTTCCTAAACAATTACTGTAAACAAACAAATTCAACTCATGAAACATCCGATGCTTCTCATCCAATATGCCTGAGTTCTAAATATGTACTTAGAATGGAGTGCAGTTCATTAATGTATTCATGAAAACACATGATCTTCAATGACACGCTAATGTTAAAATCATTAGTGTTTTCACCTAAATTTAATCACTTCGTCACCAGTTGAACCCCTGCAAATCCACTTTTTTGTCATAGATTTTTTTGCTGGGTATGCAATATTATTAACGGATGACAAGTTCTTTTGTAATAATGTTGCCACAAAAATGAAAAACAAATTTTACATATCGTACCCTAAATTAAATTAAAGGATTAGAATATTGCACTCTTTAACAGCTGATATTTAAAAGGAGATTTAAGTTTTCTGCACGAAATGAAGTTTTACATAAAAACATAGCTAAAGGGTCCGCCAAATAACATTTTTTTTGAAAATGCTATAAAAAAGTGTAGATTCGGCTGTGTGGTACGTAGCGGCGTTTTGATGAAACCAAATGTTGCCAATATCCTCCTCGTAAATTTTTGTGAACAAAAATTGGTCAACATGGCCCGATAATGATCGCCATTGTCTACGGCCTCCTTGCTCATTTTCGAAGAAAAATGGCCCAATTATGCCTCTGGAACAAAATCCGCACCAAACAGTGACTTGTTTTGGGTGTATCGGCTTTTCAACGTATGCGTGCGGGTTTTCTGTGCCCCAAATGGGACAATTTTGCTTGTTTACATACCCGCCAAGATCAAAATGAGCTTCATCTGAAAAGATGGTCAAAGTAATGTCGCAATATTTCCCAGCGTTGTTCTAGCGTATACACAACCATATTCGTTCAGCGGAAGGATAAAACTAATTATCTGTCAAATCAAACATGAGCTAAGTGTTGCCATTCACAAAATAAGCACTAGTTGAAAAAAAACGTTAGATGGCGGACCGTTTATCATGTAAAAAAGCTGAAAATTTCTGTTCTATTCTGCTGATTATAAATGTAGCATTTTGTTAGTGTGCAGGTGACCTTTGAAAAGTGTTTTACAAAAAAAGAAAAGAAAACACCAAACTTATGGTGTTCTTTCAATTGACTTACTAGTTCAAACGCTTAAATCCAATAAAAATAATATTCAAAATTTGTAAAAACAGAAAAAGTTTAAAAGCAAAGCTTGCTCAATATAAATTTGAAGTTTGTTTTACGTTAAAAAAATATTATCTATATAAGTATATAAAAATATGTTTAATTGTGTTAGTAATTGATGTTCTCTGGAATGAGTGAACCGATTTTATTTCTGCAAAGTTAATATGAAAGGTGACGTCAAAACCAAGGTTCATTGGTTTATGAGTTATAGTTATTTTAGTGAACACTACATTCATTTGGAAATATTTGACTTATTATTTTGCACTACGAAGTATGCAGGTGGTTCGCTAGTTAGGTATAAAATCCTTACAGCCGAACAAAAAAATTTGTTTGCAATATACAATTAAGCCAACGCAAAAAAATCAAATAATTGCAATTTATAAAGCATCACCATCATACAATAAACAAGTAAGAGTGCTATATTCGGCCGTGCCGAATCTTATATACCCTTCACAACGTGTAGTCATGCAATAACAGTAGTTTGTGTCACCATTTACCCCATATGAAATACGTACATACATATAAAAACATACATATATAAAAACATCCCATTGTAAAATTATAAATTCACGTATGTATGTTAAAAAAACAAAAAAAAAAATAAATAAAAAAAAAATTCTAAAAAAAAATTTAAAAAAAAAATTATTATATCCATATATAATATATATAAAATAAAAAAAAAATAAAAAAAACTAAAAAAAAAAAAAAATTAAAAAAAAAATAATAATAAAAATATATATAATATATTAAATAACAAATAAAAAAAAAATAAAAAAAAAATTTAAAAAAAATTAAAAAAAAAATTTTTTTGGCTCAGCTGGGATTCGATGCCACGTTTTCCCTAACCAGTATACACGTTTGTATGTATGTATGTTGTTGTTGTAATGTTGTTTTTGTGAAAAGAAAATCGAGGTGGTCGTGGGTTTTTGCTCATATCTCAGTTGTTTATGTACCGATGTTTCTGATTTTCAATACCGATCTACTCCCGAATATTTCTGATATTTTAATACCTTACCCGGGTCCAACCTATGTTGGGGGGCTTCAAAAAGTTGATTTCAACATACACACGGACAGACGGTCAGACGGACAGACTGACAGACTGACAGGGCTTAATCGACTCTTCTATTCATAAGCCTTCAGAAAATATATACTTTATGGGGTCGGAAATGAAAATTGTAGAAATTTCACACGGAATGACAAACCTATATATACCCTTTTTCACTGTGTGAAGGGTATAATAATAAATTTCATTTCTTGTGTTAAAAATCACTTTCATTGTTACTATTTATTCCAATATAAAATAACAAAACTATGTTGTTTATTTTTGTATCATATACAGGTATAAATATAAATGTTTATCTGTTATACGGTCATCTTTCCTCTCTTCTTATTTTTTAACTGATCAGTGAAAAGAAATTATAATATTCGATAATAAAACAAAAGTATGTTAAATAAAAATTTCATAATCGAACAAGTATTACATAAGGTTTTCACTTTCTTATGTATTTGTTAGTAGTGAGCGACCGTTATATTGTTGTTGTTGTTGTTTCTGATGAGCATTGGGTGGAGTAGTATTGAAAAAATACCAGAATATTAAAAAACATTTTATGTAACAACTGGTTTTGGCATATTTAGCTACAGATTGTTTATGCAAATATTTCTTACATTAAACTAAAATGGAAAATATTTATTAATTTATATTTGAAATAAATTTTTTGTATTAAATAGGCATTAATTTCTAAATCAATAAACTTATGTTTGCAGTTTAAGTTTTTTGTTGTTTTCTTTTCTTTTAAAGTTTATTGTAATTCCATTAACTTGTTTTTGTTATAATATTTGATTGTAAAAGTTTTTTTCACAATGTAACCATATGCTGTTTTTATACCCACCACCAAAAAAAAATGGTGTGGGGGAATGTTCATTTTGTCTTTCCGTTTGTAAAACATCGAAATATCTATTTCACACCCTATAAAGAACATATTTTCTGAGTAATAATTTGAGTCTAGCACGATCTAGCTATGTCCATCTGTTGAAAGCTCGATAGAGCTCAAACCGAAAAAGTTAAGGGGATCCAATCTTGCAGAATATTTCTTATACACAAGGTTCGTCTTGTAATAAAAATGGGCTAATTGGTACATAAGGAAGGACGTTATAGCTCGTAATGAAAGAGAAGGTAATAAACAAAACTACATCGAATAATATGCGATTGTGTCTAACTTAGCACATTGACTATACCAGTACATTTCGTGAGTACAAAAAATGTATTTTCCTGCAAATTGCTCAAATGTATATATTAGGAAAGTAGTTATGGATCTGTCTTTTTCGGTATATAAAACTTAAAACGTAATATAACTGAAAAAATTGGCTGTACGATTCTTAAATTTTGCAAATTTTGATCAAAAGACTTGTAATAATGACATATTGAGATGACACGCCTACTTTTACGCCTCTCTACCATATACCGCCTTATTTGAAATTCATATAATTTATTTATGGGAAAAGATTTTAAAAGAATAATGGACACTATATTGAAATACCTAAGTTGAATTTATTAACGGAAACTTCTTTGACACGCCTACTTCAATCCCACTTTTCACATAATTTACTGAAAATAATATTTAAAGGCAACAGAATCAGATACGCCAACTTTAACTCCCACCTAAAACATAACGTTTTATCTTAAATTCATGTTATTTCTATATGGACAAACATTTAAAAACAATTTAATATGTAATGGATTGTGAAAATGTAATTTAAACATTAATTATGGAATTTTAAAAGTAGGAGGTGACGTGCCCACACAAAGCTAATATTATTTATTAACTACCTCTGGGTTCCAAATTATACTCTTCATATTCTGTTCAAATACAACACTGTTGAAAAAATTTGTTAGTAGTATTATTTCTTATGTAGAAAATCTTTATGTTTCATTGTATGACTAAGCTTAAGGAAATAAATATATAGCAAATCGAAGTTACTCAAAGAAAGTAATACATATTTTAGTATAAAGGGATTATTTCATAGCGATTACTGCTAATAAAAAAATAATAAATTGTGTGCTATCAAAGTACAAAAAAGTATTGGTGGGTATCAAAAATTCGGCACAGCCAAATCTAATGCTCTTACATATTTTATTTGTTGTCTTAATATTAACATTTATGTACAACATATGTATATACATAATGTATATAGAATATAAAATGATGGTTCTTTTAGGCTTACTACCAGATTTGCTTTGTATTAGAAACTTAAAATGAAGCAAATTTGATAATAATTCTACAATTATAAAAACTTGAGAAAAAAATCTTTTCTAGACAATTTTTTGAAAGGTTTCTTAAAGTGGAAATCTGTGAAATATTTTAATATTTGAAGCGGAAATTCTTCGAACATTTTTGATGCAGAAATTTGATAACAATAGAAGTAATTCAAGTATTGCTTAAGGCTATAATACAAGGCATGTTTTTTACATCTGACTTGACAAATTCCACACTGACAAATACGAACATGTCGTGTGTTACCTTTAAAACATTACTCATGTAAACAAGTAAGAGCGCTATATTCGCCCGTGCCGAATCTTATATACCCTTCACAACGTGTAGTCATGCAACAACAGTAGTTTGTATCACCATTCATCCCATATGAAATACGTACATACATATAAAAAACATACATATATAAAAACATCCCATTGTAAATAAAAAATAAAAAAATAAATTTAAAAAAAAAATTTTTAAAAAAATAATTAAAATATATATAATAAATATAAAACAAACAAAAAATCGTGGGTTTTTGCTCATATCTCAGTTGTTTATGTACCGATGTTTCAGATTTTCAATACCGATCTACCGATACCGATGTCGGGGGGCTTCAAAAAGTTGATTTCAACATACACACGGACAGACGGACAGACTGACAGACTGACAGACTGACAGGGCTTAATCGACTCCCCTATTCATAAGCTTTCAGAAAATACATACTTTATGAGGTCGGAAATGAAAATTGTAGAAATTTCACACGGAATGACAAACCTATATATACCCTTTTTCACTGTGTGAAGGGTATAAAAACATGTGTTGAGACATCTGAAAAAATTTCAATCAGAGCGCGCTCTATTTCCTTCTGTCAAAACATGTGACATCATCCGTTAGCAGAAATCTTTGCTGAGGCAAAACAGTAGGCGATGGTTGCCTGTAAAAGTACAATTTTGACAGACATGTAGATTTACATATGCCTCAAAAATTTTAAAGTCAGATGTAAAAACATGCCGTGTATTATAGCCTTAAGCGTGCGCATTAAACACGTGTTTGCAAAGAATCATAAACTACATACTTAAGTTGTGATACCTATTCACAGTTTTTTGTGTGTTTTTCGAGAATAATAAAAATAAAATATTTAAGTATACAAAATCTCTTTCTAAATTATTCGTTACGAAGCGTTAATATGTAAAAAAATTTATTTTTCAATCGAAGCTTAAATTGTGCACTTAAAAAATTATCATTATCTTTCCTCACACAGTACATTTCAATGTTGTGAAGAATCGTGCTCACAATTCTTTAGTTTAAACCGCATCTTAAAATAAAACATATACATTGAGAAAATCAAACAGCTGAAAAGGATTTTGGTTTAAAAGCATCAGTTCAAAATGGAAAAAGTGTAAAAATGTTAAAAGAAATATACCTAGATATGTACTTGATGGAATGAAGAATATTATCAGATTCGGCATGGCCGTATATAGAATTCTTGCTTGTTTTAAAATACGGCTTGCCAGCTAGCATATTAGGACTAATTTAATATTTTTTTTCTGTATTTAACCCTGCTGGTAGGTTTGGACCATTTTGGTAAATTTTTTTTTCTTTTTACTTTAACTTTGCAAACCGTTCAAGATATCAACATACAACTTTAGCTCACGTGGTACTTTTTTATTGTAATGTTTCTAACAAATTTTCAATTATCTATGATAAGTAAAATTAAAAAAAAAATAAATAAATAAAAAGTTACAAATTTTAGGTTTGGGACCATTTTGGCCCACCTATATTTTTTGTTTTATTCTTATGAAAAAATTTACAGAAATGGTGGATAAATCGTTAAAAATTCTCAGTACAGGATGAGCAAATTATTTTTCGTTGTAGTTTGCATATAAGTTTACTGCACATGATGCACATTTGGCCCTCTACATATTTGTCTTTCGTTTTGTACTGTAGCAGCCAATCATCTGATTGGCAGCATCTACGCCTGAAAAAGATTCAAAACGACGCGCTCGCCTTGATTTTTTTCAGGCGGTTCATTTTTTGATTTTAAAAGATAGGTATATATTTTCCATACATATCCCGAATTGGAAACCACAGCCAGCTAAAATTTTACGCCATACTTAGCAGGTTTTGATGGCATATTTTGTTTGAAAGAACATCGTCCTCGGAAAGCCACTAACTGTTCATCAATAGTCACATTTTTGTGATATTTGTAAAACATTGGAAGACTAACTTTCCACCGGTCCCACAAATCACGAAAAGGAGCGAATTTATCACTGTTTTGTCGCTGTATCATCGAACGGAGAGCACGTGAAATCATTTCAAAATTATCCTCGGTCATTATTGCCCTGAAAATAGGGCGACCAAAACGTGCGTCAAACAAACTATGCAAATCTTTATTTTTTCCGCGATAAACACCGGCAAGAATAAGCACAGCAATAAATGCACGCAAAGTAGAAGTTGAAGGAAAAGTTTCTAAATCTAAAATTTACCGAATTTTACTCTTCCTTGTTTATATTTTCAACTATTATTTTTTCTAACGTTATCGGGGGAAAAAAATAAAAAATATCGTGGCATCTGGATACGGCAAATCGATGGTTGTATGGAAATTACATTCTCAGCTAAAGTTCCAACGCTTCGGTCTAAAGGAGCTGTGCTCCATTGCATTTTTTTTTTTTTCAATATACAGTAAATCTATATCACTGACTCCTGCAGAATCTTCTTCGTTTTCTGACTCAAAATCATTTGTCAAAGTGCTTTCACATTTAAAATTTTCATCCAAAATACTAGAAATTGAAATATCGTAGTCAATTCCATCTAGAATTTGAGCAAAATCACTGATATCTAAATATTGCCGATATTTATGTACTAGTTATATGACGATATAAATTAGAAAAACACAGAAGTAATGCAAACTCAATATGAAGTGACAAAACGTCATTATGGCAAAGGCTTACTAATAAAATTATTATTACAGTATATCACCCAGTGATCAAAGTTTGACCGTTATTATATTTTGCTTATTTTTTTTTTAAACTAAACTCTATTTCAAATGAAACTAAACTCTATCTGTTTGCAGATTATTATAAATAGTCAAAAAACGCGTTTTAGTGCATTTATTGTATAAAAAAATGGTATGGACCACAATGGTCCTATACCAAAAATTTTTAAGTTCTTTTTTACTTGCCAGCAGCGTTAAGTTCATATGCAAATTTTAGCATTTTCTTGAAAATATTATTTTTGTTGAGTAGATATTTTCTTCAATTTTTGTGTGTTTAAAATACAGCAAAATTATCCAAATTTAAATAATTTTCATATACGTGGTAAAAAAAAATCTTAAACTCATTTTGCGACAATTCCTCATAACCAAAATAAAAAATACAGAAAATATATTTAAAGTGCTTTCGATTTCATTTGTATTAAAACAAACATAAATTACATAAAATTCATTGAACACAAAGTTAACCGTGCTCTTGTTAAATGTGAAGTAATCAAAAGCCCACTTCTAAACTTTAAAGATGGAACGATTGAATGAACAATCATCATAATCAAATAAAATCAAAAAGAAACAAGTAAATTACTTAAGAAAACAAAAACTTTCAATTTAAAATTGAAATTTATTTTGAATTATAGAAACAAATGAATTTGTAATAAACCAAATACAATTCAGCTCATTTTTGCCATTTCATTTAACTCTGGCAAATCACACTCACAAAGGTAATATTCGTTAAGTGTTTGTTGATGAAATTTTTGTTCATTTTGTTTGTTTTTATTTGTTAAAAAAATTTGGTTTTTGTTTATACATTTCTATATGCGTTTTATTTTCGAAGTATTGGGAAAAAAGCCTGAAAAAAGAAATCACAAGGTGTACAAATTTAAGTCATGATTTGTTAACTTATCTGATTTGGTAGCTTAAATTATCTATTTAAAAATTATCTAATTTTTTTACTCTTCTCTATTCTTTATATCACACAATAGGTAGATAAGAAGTTATATCTTTTAGATCTTTAGAAAATAACAAAAAAAAAAGTTATAAATATTTTCGAGCTACATTATAATATGTTCACAGGGAACATGAACAACATGTTTCGCCATACAAAATTTTAGAGCGAACCATCTTGCTAGGAACCGCGAATAATCCATCTCCAATTTTGATAACAAATTATAGCTTGTTTATTTCAGATATTTCAGTTGTATTTATTAACACATACACCTACACATTTATGTAAAAACACATTTTAAAGTGTAGAAAAATTAAAAAAAAAAATTGTGGTTCAGAGAGCGAAGTTGGTGGTTCACATTATACAATAATGTGGAACATGGAATTAGAGAAAAAATAATTTTAAAAAATTTATAGAGAAACAATTTACCGAAATTCTATAGAAAAATTTTACCAAAATTCTCTACATCTCTACAGAACATGAAGATTATGATCATTTAAAAAAGGGTTTTAAACATTCAATAAGAAGTAGTAAAAATTTATCAAAGATGATCGTTAAGAAAGATAAATTATAAATAATTTTATTGACTTCTTTCTTCACTTTAATATTGGTTTCTTAAGTTTGGGAACGCTACATATCGCTACATTCTTTTAAATTTATTTAAGTTTTTTCTTTCTTCTGTAAAGTAGTAAAAAATTGAGCAACGCCTTTTTATTTTAAGCCATCATATGCTTAATTCCTTTTTTTTGTGTCATTTTCAACTGGATTCATTAGCGGCATCGTCATATATAAGACGTATCTTAATTTCGCCGCTGGGTACATATACAAACAATACATACTATCTCGCACATTAATAAGTATCCAAAATAAGTATACCAAATACAACAAGATCACACAAAACTTTTACTATCATGTGCAAGACCGCCTGCTTTGCTTTTTTTATATCCGCCACTGGTGGGGGTATATTCATTTTGTTATTCCGTTTGTAACACATCGAAATTTCAATTTAAGACTCCATAAAGTATATATATTTTTAAACGGGGTTTCATTTTATGACGATCTAGCTATGTCCGTCCGTCTGATGAAAGCATGATAGAGGTCGGACGGAAAAAGCTAGGGGGTTCAAATTTTGCCATAATATTTCTTATACACGAGGCTTTGTACTTACGGACTAATTAGCAGAAACTTTATTGACACGCCGACTTTAACGCCCACTTTCATTGAAAGACTAAATTTACGCAAACATTTTACTAGCATATCGAAGTTATAAAGGGTGGTTAAATTTTAAGGGCCGATGTTGATTTTGAATAAAACAAAAATTATTTAGAAAATTTTTGTCATTTCGTTTTGTGATAATATTGTATTGTTCAATTATGTATGGAACACGATATCGGCCAAATGGCCCCCGCGAACTCGGCGACACACCACCATCCGATGGTCCAAATTGTCAATGACAGTGTTTATGATCAATTGTTGGGCACGATAATGAGTCGAGGTTGACTGCTCTTCTGTCACACTATCGCGAAAAACAGCAATATTTTCCATTCAACGAACTAAGAAGGCATTCACAGATGTTTTTACATTTCCTATAGACCTGTTTTGCTGAAATTTAAATATTTTTTACAATTCTCATAATTGTAGACGAATTTGAACGATTATGTTAAACAAAAGAATAACGAAGTGCACGAAATGAATTTTGATTTGAACCCTCATTTTTATAATTAGCCGGAATATCTTTAAAGCGTTGCTGGATTGTGTATCTCTCCATGGTTCAAATTGAGTTAGTCTGAAATTGAGAAATGTCAAATGAAATGCAGAAAAAAAACTTGACCTTTAGGTGTCGTTCACATTCAATATCGGCACTTCAAATTTAACTACCCTTTACAAAGGAACTGATACATATTTTAGCATAAAGAGATTAGTCCAAAGCGAATAACAAAATAATAAATATTGTGCTGTAAAAGTGCACAAAATTGGTGGTGGGTATAAAAGATTCGCCACAGCCGAATATAGTGCTCTTACTTGTTTTTTGTTAAATAGAAATTTGTTGTTGCAATTTCAATATAGAACAGAGGAAAACGTGCTTTTTTGCTCATATTTATTTGAACTTAAATCTCACAGAACAGATAGATAGACATACCCCTTAAAATCAATTATTAATCGTTTTAAGCATGGTACAATCATCAGGTAGCCTCAGTTCTGCAACAAGAAAATTCTAGAAGTATTTTGTTGTTGGAAAACGACGACTTAAATGTCAAAAAGCAAATGTGTGTGCGTGTTTTTTTGGCGGTGGAATATATACTTACACAATATATACACATGCATAAACAAAACTTGACATTTTAGTTAAACCTTACAGTAGAGAAAGAAAAAAATCAGCTGTTTTAGTGAGGCTACCTTAAAATTGTACCATGGTTTTAAGGATATAAAAAACTAACCAAATTTCTTTACAAGTATTCAAAATCCCACATAACTTACAAAAGCTACATTAACGTCCCCTTTACAACCCAAAGGTTTCTAGCTCAACTGCAGTCTATAATACAGCTATGGTCGAGATGAGATAATGCTTGTAAAAGTGCTTTCTATTTGAATAACACAATTAATAACACAACCTCTATCACTTTACTCAATAAACTTATATTTTAATATTTGCAAACAAGTATTTGAAGTGTTTATTACTAATTGTGTTGGAGTGTTTACCGTTAATTATATCATATTAAAATGTAAGTTTTTGTTAAATAATAAAGTTGCAATTTGTACTGAAACTATTTATTTGCTTACTTATGTGTCTGTGAATATGTATGTACATAGGTATTTGCAATTTAAACAAGAACTGTTAAAAATCATTTTGTGTTCGTTTATAAAATTTTTTTCTATTGAATTTAAACAAATTAAAAAAAAAATTGTAATGAGAGCTGTAGGAGCTGTATTTAAATGTAAGTTAATATTAAAGATAAATGGTATTAAAAATAATAATTAAAAAATATTTTTATAAAATTGTATTAAATATTATTTGATTTAAACTCTTTTCTACTGTAATACTTAATTCCAAAATGGAAAAGGTACAAATAAAAACGTTAAAGCACCTCAATCTATTGGATTTTTTCAGGCATTGAACTTTTCTAAAAACAATATACAACAAATTCAATGAAAATACAAAAATTTTGTCTTTATGAGATATTATGGCTTTTAATATTTTAAAGTAATTTCTGGCCTACTGCCTCTGCGACTGCGCTTTATGAATGCTATCCTGTTGGTCCAATATTGTACTAATGTTTTGATCATACTCGGTCTTATTTCGTAAATATTGTATTGAATGTTGGCTTCTTAATGATCAATCGTTGCCGATTTATCGCAAAGAGTAGTCCAGGTGTCATATCATATAAACGAGAAGGACAATTCACAAATCTATTTGCCTGTTAGAATTCAGTATCCAAGCGTTTGGCTCAACAAAGTGATGATATGTCTTATTGGAACCTCCACATGAAACGTTGTTCTATAGGCGGCGGTTTAATTTATGTTAGCACTGGCTTCGCATTTAAAGTACGATAATGCCTTTGGCATGTTAAGCTCAGTAAGCAATGATTTTTTGTATATAATAGAGTCTCTAGAGTATCATAATGGTTATGTAATCTCTAAAAATTACAATTATAATTGTCTGTAAACCCGTTAAGCCAAAAATTAAACTCATCGCTGAAAATATTTCGACGATAAAAATTTGGTTGAACTTCCAGTTGGTTCTCAGTTTATTTTCCCAAAACATGGCGCAATTAGATGTTCACTCAAAATGGCGTAGGATCGACGAAAGATTTAAATCTCCTGTTACATACCTGTCTACAGCATATATGTTTCCAAATAATATTTTCCTATAACTTTGCGCATTATTAACAGTTTCGTCCAAATTTTTTTACGAATATCTCCAGAGGTCGATAAATTTTGCTAGGTCTGAAAAATTTTAATTTGTGTGGCAAAAATAAAAGAAAAAACAGAGGTTTATTTGCTTCTATCTCAGAAAGTTACTAATTTATTGCGCTTATTTTAAATATTAATCTGCTTTTAAATATTTATATTAATACACGGGTCAAGGAGATGTCGAAGGGTCATCAAAAAACTGATTTTAACATTAACACAGGCAGACGGTCATTGCCTTATCAACTACCCTATTCATGAGCTTTCAGCAAACGTATATAGTTATAAACGTATAGTTATATATTCCCATCAAAAAAATACATGCAATAGAAATAGTTAATGCTTGGGTTCAAACCAAGTGATTCAATTTAGGTGAAACGCGACATTAGAGAGCATGTGTTTATACGAATATATTTATAAAATTCATTCAAAAGGCATTCTTCATGACTCCATAAATCTTATTCAAATTGAACTAGTGCAAAATATTTTTGCAATACTTCTGACTCTGTAATTGGTATTATAATCATTAAATTTACTATGTTTGCGGTAGAAAAACTACTGGAAAACTTTGTTACGTTAGCATCCAATTACATTCCTAAAGGAAAGGGTGTATGTAAGTATGCCTGATATTGGGGTGGATGTTGAAATGGGCGTTCTAAAGTTAGTTATGCTAATAAATTCAACATAGATAATAAAACGCAGATTCCTTTATTCTTCTAAATATTTGTTCATATAAAATTCAAATGAATGTAAGCAAAAGCCCTATATAGAAAAGAAACGTCCAAGGTTCATTTTAGTTTCCGGTAAAATAATATTATATAAAAAATTACATTTACAAAATTTCAGCATCGTAGATCCATTTCAGTTTATTGTATGAGATTTCAAATACGCAAGGAGAAACATAGTGCAGAGATATTTAGATTAATTTTGAACTTTATAATGCTTTTCATTATATCCATTATATCAGGGATACATAATTTTATAACCCTAGATATATGTATGTCTACAGAACTTAATTGCTCTACCTAATTGAGTTTAGATTATATCGGATTTTGTTCGATGTCAAAAAGACATTTTAATATGTCTTACTCTTACAATCAATGTCTTCCTTTAAATTTGACCAATTTTGCAAAATTTTCTAAAATTGATTTAGCAGAAGTTCTTATTAAAAAATATTATTATATATTTATATTTATGTAAAAGAGTCTCATTGCTACCATGGTCACTAGAAATAGGAAAAGGGTGCAGGTTATCCACTAACCTAAAAAAACGCAACATAACCCAGTGGCAGCCCAGCAAAGGATTACAGAATAAAGAAAAAATAAATTGCTTGCTGGGCGTTATAGTAGGCGTGTCAAAGTTGTTTCTGCTAATAAACCTAACTAACATATTTCAATATAGTCCTTTATTATTCATAAATCTTTAGTCATAGAGATATTATATAAATTTGTGATAAAACTTTATATGGGAGGTGGGTGTGGAATTTTTATTTTCCGTTAGAACAAAGCGTTTAACCAGATCTCACTGCTTGCAAAATTTCAGAATCGTACATCCAACTTTTTCAGTTTTATTAGGTTTTAAATTTTAAATATACCGAAAAAGACACTGTGCGGTATAAGTTTTCGTACATTTTGATCTATAACTCCTTTTCTAATGCATAGATTTTGGCAATTTTCAGGGCAAAATATTGTTTTTACTCAGTAAATATACATTCGAAATTTCATGACTCTACGACAATGCTTTTGGGCACAATTACATTTTTTTTTCGTTATTGGAAGGACAGAGTTTTTTTGACCTACTCTTGTATTACGAGCAATAACTCTCTTCCTTATATTCCGATTTAGACCATTTTCAGTACCAAACAAAACCTTGTGTGTAAGAAATATTCTGGCAAAATTTGAGCCGCCTAGCTTTTTCGGTCCGACCTCTATCGTGCTTTTAACAGACGGACAGACAGCTAAAAATGAAACCACGATTCAGAATGTATATGTATACTTAATGGGGTCTAAAATGGATATTTCGATGTGTAACAAACGGAATGGTAAAATAAATATACCCCCACCATTTTTTTGGTGGCGGGTATAAAGACAGCAATAGTCTGACTAAGTAATATTATCTTAAGGGCAATGCCTGACCACGATATTGCAAAATATATTTTTTTAAACCTTTATAAAACAAACAAGTAAGAGCACTATATTCGGCTGTGCCGAATCTTTTATACCCACCCAATTTTGTGTACATTTAAAGCACATTATTTATTATATTGTTAATCATTATGGAATAATCTCTTTATAATAAAATATGTATCACTTTCTTTGTAGAGGGTGGTTAAATTTTAAGGGCCCATGTTGAAGGTGAGCCACACAAACAACAAGTTTTTTTTGCATTTCAATTGACCTTTCTCAATCTCAGACTAACTTAATTTGAACAGTGAAAAAGTACGCAAATGAGCAACGCTTTAAAGTTATTCAGGTTTTTTATAAAAATGGGCGTTTAAATCAAAATGCATTTTGTGCACTTCGTAATTCTTTTGATCAACATAATCGTTCAAATTCGTCCACAATCGGGAGAATTGTAGAATATATTTAAATTTCTGCAAAACAGGTCTGTATAAAATGTTAGAAAATCTGTGAATGCCTTCTTAGTTCGTTGAATGGGAACCATTGCTGTTTTTTGCGATAGTGTGGCAAAACAATTGAGCATCAACATTGTCATTGAAAATTTGGACAATCAGATAGACGAAAGGCGCCAAGGATGGGGGGGGCCATTTGGCCGATATTTTGTCAAATACATAATCGAACCATACAAATAATATCATTACAAAAAGAAATAATAATAATTTCCTCAATAATTTGTGTTTTATTTAAATTCAACATCGGCCCTTAAAATTTAACCACCCTTTATAACTTCGATATGCTACTAAAATGCTTTTCTAAATGTAGTCTTTCAATGAAAGTGGGCGTTAAAGTAGGCGTGTCAATAAAGTTTCTGCTAATAAATACAACTTAGATATTTCAATATAGTCCTTTATTTTCCCAAAAACTTTGTCAATAGAGAAATTAGATGAATTTAAGATAAACCGTTATATGGGAGGTAGGCGTTAAAATAGGCGTGTCACCTTATCTTTTTGGCACAACAATAACATTGATTAGAAGGATATATGTAGCAAATTTCATCATCATACCTCTAATTTTATCGGTTTTATGAGCATTTAAATTTCATTAACGGTAGATAACGTGAAAAGTGGGCGTTATAGTAGGCGTGTCAAAATTATTTTTTCCAATGAGTACTACCTAGATGTTTCAATTTAGCCTTTTTTATTCCAAAATCTATATTAGTAGAGAAATTATATGAAATTTGGGTAAAACGTTATATGGGAGGTGGGCGTAAAAGTGGGCGTGGCACATTGATTTTCCGTTAGAACAAAGCATTTGACCAAAAAGCCATGTGTGCAAAATTTCAGGGTCGTACATCCAATTTGGTTGCTTTTATGACGTTTTTGTTTTTAAATATACCGAAAAATACACTGTGCGGTATAAATTTTCGTACATTTTGATCGATAACTCCTTTCCTAATTCATAGATTTAGATAATTTTCGGGGACAGATATTGTTTTTACTAAGGAAATATATATTCAAAGTTTCATGAGTCTACGTTAATGCGTTTGGACACAATTCCATTTTATTCGATGTTCGAAGGACAGGGTTTTTTCGACCTACTCTTGCTTTTCGAGCTATAACTCTCTTCCTAATGTTCCGATTTAGCCCATTTTCAATACCAAACAAACCTTGTCTATAAGAAAGATTCTGGCAAAATTTGAGCCACCTAGCTTTTTCGGTGCGACCTCTATCGTGCTTTCAACAGACGGACAGACGGACGGACATAGCTAGATCGTCATCAAATCAAACCCTGATTCAGAATATATATACTTTATGGGGTCTAAAATGGATATTTCGATGTGTTACAAACGGAATGACAAAATGAATATACCCCCACCATTTTTTTGGTGGCGGGTATAAAAACACATTTTTTAATTTACAATAATTTTTTGATTATATTACAAGAACAACAAGTTCAACTTATTTATTGCTTTAAACTGAAAATCAGTTGAATTTCAATTTCCCATTAAAATTTTGTATAACCTTAAGCAGTTTCCTATAAATAGATAAAAAATTTTAAAGACTCTAAAAAATCTTTACATAACCATTTAGGTTGTTGCAGGGCAAAACAACAAAAAAAAAACATTTTTACAAATATTATGTCAGATAAGTACACAAAATGTATTGAAAAGGTCTAAATATGGTCATAGTAACAAACCAACTAAAAACAAAACAGGTAGAAAACCGGTAGAAACGGTAAAATATATTAAACTAACCAAATATTTTGTAAATTTAAAGAAAGAAAAAAGAAATGCACTTCCACATGGTAAATGTGTCTCAAACTGTGTGTATGTACGACTGGTTGGCTGGTTGGTAAGTTAGTTGTGATTGGTGTGTTTATTTATGTGTGTTTTTGTCTTAATAGAAAATAAAAGTTGTTAAGATCTATTAAAATATTAACAAAGTTTTAGTTGTGTAATAGCCAGATAACAAGATACACAAGCAAACTACTCGTAGTACAAACCACAAGATGTTTAACAACGTGACAATAAGCCGACAGCATAGAAGATGGTCTTCACTTAATGCTGTAATACTAACAACAACAACAATAACTAACACAGTACTAATGCTGATGATATTATTATTTGTATTAAGTGCGTCAGCAATGGCAGCTAGTACTTTGGCTCAGAGTGAAATTAATGGTTTAAATATTAGAGGTAAAGGCGGAAACAAAGTTTTACTTAAAAAAAGATATTAAATTTCTATATTATTAAACAAACATATGTTTATTCATTTAGTGACAACAAAGCAAACAAATAATGACACTGCAACTGATGTCAAAGAAGTAAAATCCGAACCACGACAATATCCCGCCAATGGTTTTATGAAACCTGCTGCATCGCCGATACAAACATCTCGGCCCGGTTGTCCACTGTGTGATTCATCGGTTTATAGTTATTGTTCTCATAAGTTAATACACGATACATGTTGTTGTGATTTTGCAGGTAATTAAATTATTTTCTCTTATCTCAATATTTATATTTCGTTTTGCGTTATTCAATACAAATCATTTTTATACCCACCACTAAAAAAAATTGTATGGGGGTATATTGATTTTGTCATTCCGTTTGTAACACATCCAATTATCCATTTTAGACCCCATATAGTATATATTTTCTGGATCCTGGTATCATTTTATGACAATCTAGCTATCGACTTTAATTTTTTTATATACTGCACTGCATTAACGACTTAAAGCTGATGCATTCACAATTATGTCTTACATTTCACTTAATATATATATTTTAATACCATTTTCTTTCGGACGCCAACATGAATTTTAGTCGAGGTTAAGGAGCGTAAATTTTTATTTTCTAGACTTAACGCACAAATAAATATTTGTTCTTCATTTTTTGACGCATTTGTTGTACTGGTCAACCCCTTTTTGTCTATTCCAATATTGAATTTCTTGGTTGACCTGACACTGAATAAACTGATTTTTGTTTGTTAATTTTATGAAAAATTACACCTCTTTTTCATAACACACGGTCTTAAATAATTTAAAGGGCACATATTTTTCTAGATCGTATTGGATGCCAAATAAACATGATTTTCTATTAGACCGTTTAATGTAGCCTATTTTCAATATCAAACATTTCTGATGTTTTTTTTTTGAAATATTTTAGAAAAATTTTCTTTCGCTGTCTAGACGGTCAATCTGACGGACATTGTGTAAAATCGGAATTAATTACTCATGTGATTAATGATTAAATTTTCCTAATCATAATTTAAATTATACATTATTATTATTATCATCCCGTTATTATCAATTACGTGTCATTAACGTTATTTTTAATTTGACCTACAATCAATTGCAACATACAATTAGATGCGTCCCAGTTTCCGCTTAAGAAAATATACAAAAATATACCTTGAAAATTGTAAGCATTTCTCAGAGAAAAGGGACCTAGTGTGTCGAAAAACAGGTTTGGACTTATGAGTGGATTCCAGTACCTAAAAGTTTGTGGAATAAGATAAAATGAGTTAGATTTCTGATAAAAAATTATTTACCCCGAAAAAACGTTGTTGCGTCGATCACTGGTTGCGGCTTAAGAGTCAAGTATCGAAATCATTTCAAACACAGCAGCAACAATAGCAAAGGTATTGTCACACTAAAAACGAATAAAACTAAGTCACCACATAGGTATGACGTCACCAATGTCGGCACCCAATCATAACTAACCATACCAAATCGCAACTCCCAACTGAAGGTGTGTTTACAGTGATAATGCGTTACGAAACTTTAAATGCGTTTTTGTCAAAACTTCATTTTCACACACTAGGTCCCTCTTCTCGGAGATGATCACATATGTATACGTTGGAGGATCTTAAACGAGTATTTCGAGTGACCACAAACGAAATGACAAAAATAAGTAATATGCCTCCATATGCCTCCATATCTGTTTGTTGGTGGTCAAAAATCCTATCAGACAGTTGTTGTTCGTTTTAGAAATGAAATTTAATGAAATCTCCTTTAAACAGAAAACATATTAAAAATGTTTTATAATCAGAAAATATATCAGATCTTTCTTAATTTAAATTTTATTTAAAAAGACTATTTTATTATGTTTAGTACTTATGTGTATTCAAGTCTTTGATACACAACATCACCATACAATCCACCCTAATGGAATTCATTAATTAATTATTGTTTTAATTTTCCTTATTTTCAATATATTTGCAGGTACTGCGATATATCAAAAGCCTCCACAATGTGTCTATTATAACTGTTCGTTGTTGTATGCAAAATCTTGTTATGAACATTCATTAATTAAAAATTGTTGTTGTTATAATCCTTATTAAACTCGAGTAGCAACAAACAAATGCGAACATGTGTGTTTATGTATATTAAAATATAGTTTAATAGTGTTAGCGGAAATATTTTTTGTTTAAAATAAAATATGTTAAAAATATGTTAAAATATGTTTAAGATGGCTTAAAGTTTAACTAAATAAAAATACTTAAAAACATTAAAAATAAAATTAAATTATTACTAAAATAGTCAAAATGAAGTTGAATTATGAATTCGGCTTATAAAGAGAACGTACTATTTATGATGATATTGTTTTTATTAAATAAAATTGCAGTTGGTAACATAGAAATGGAAAAGTACGTGCTAAATTAAATCCATATTAATTTAATTTTTTTAAAAATATTTATTTATACAAAACCTTTTTTAAAAAGCATTCTAGTTGATTTAATGAGCTTGAAGTTTCTTTTGCTCCTAGTTTAAATGAATATTTCAATTAGAAATTTAATATTATTAATTAAAAATTAATTTGATTTTACTCCAGTCATCAAAATGATATTATTAAATAAATGAAAATCATTAACTTTATTTCATTTACTTTAATTTATTTAGTGACATTTATGATAGAAATTTTTGATTCAGTTTTTTAAATTATTTATTGCATTAGTTCTACTAATAATTGTAATTGTTTAATCTAAAACTACACAAGAAAAAAACTGGATTGATTTGATATAAATATTTGAAAAGTTTCTGTATTGCGAGTGGAATTAAACAATTCGATTTTATTCAGATCACAGAATAGTGAGGGTGTATTTATTTTTAACGAACATAAATATATGTATACATACGTAAAATATATTTTAAATCATTTATTCCAGCTCAATTTCATTCTTTTCTTTACCAAACTTTCCAAAATATTTTTTCAATTAAATTAATTTATATTGAAATCATCTTAAGAATATTGAAAAACTATTTCGATATTAGCCGAGTGGAACGCATTTTCGAAACCAGCTACGATTTTATTATCACAACCTTTATCGGAATTTTTACACTACTAACTATGTTACAAGTTAATTAAATTAGAGTTCATTCTAAAATTTGTTTTTTTTTCTTTTATTATCAAATGAAAATTTTCTTTATGTTCGTGATTTAAAATAAATTTAGAAGAAAAAAGAGTTCGTATAAATATTAATTTTGTAAATTGGTTTTCAAAGACTAAACTTTATTTTTATACTAGCTTGTGCCCGCGACTTCGTCTGCGTAGTTATCGGGATAAAAGGTAGACTTAGTATTAACAACAAACATAAAAATATTTACAACACAAACAACCCGTTTAGGATGTGTGACGATAAGTTTGCCAACGACTTCGCGTTATTATTGTGATAAAAAGTAGCCTATGTGTTAATCTAGGTTGTTACCTATCTATTTGCCAAATTTCATTTAGTTTCGTTCAGACGTTTTTGCGTGATTGAGTAACAAATATCCAAACATCCAAACGTACAAGCATTTACATTAATTATATTAGTAAGATAAGATTTTCCATTTATAATAAAAACTATGAAGCAATTTCATATTCAAGTAATTTCAAGCAACGAGTTAATTTTAAACAAGCATATTACAGTTCGCCCAATCTGACAATTTGATTGACCTCAATCAAAATAAATAACAATAAATACATATGTGTATGAAATTAAAAGTAGTTTGACTGATAATACAAACTTCCAACTTAATTTGGTGTCACTCATTTTTTAAGACGTTTAGCTTCAACAATTCCTTGATAAGGTATTTGAGAAAGCTGACAATTATCAATAATTATCTTTAATAATAAAAAGATCGTTTGTTAATATCTTATCAACAATAATTGGTCCACGATGGTTCGTTAATTTTTGTTTTGTTTTTGCCAACGGTATTATCAATATTTTTAACTACAACATAATCTTCCACCACATATTGTTTAAGGCCATGACTGACTATCAGATTTAGTCGTTCGATATGTCAAAAATTGTATGTGTGTTCAGAAAGAGTGATAGTGTGGACACAAAGTGCACATGTGTGACAGATTTTTTGACAAGTGTGTCCGATTTGATAATCTTTTGAAAATTTTCATAAAATAATAGTTTCTGTGCGATCAGAGTTGCTTTTTCTAAGCAAGTATGACAGTGTGGCATCCAATAACACATTTTGTTGCGATTTTTTCATGTAGGACAGAAAACTATCAGATTTTTATTTGACATAATCGCACGACTTTGTAAGATAGTCAGTCATGGCCTTTAGCAGGTACATGATGCTTGTAAAAATAGTTCTCATTATATTTTTGAGACCGTTTAATTGCATTTAACGCTTTTAGTCGCTGTGAATTTAAATCAATAAATTTTCGTTTTCAAGCTTATCGTTTAAATATTATGTTAGTTCATCGAATAGAGGCATTCAGCAGTTGTTGTATTACATAATATTACGGAAGTTATGTTGGATTTGAATTCACATGGAATATTAACGGAAGTTGCAGAGGTAAAAGCATCGGTGGTTAAAGCGGAGGTTAAAGCGGAAGGTACAGCAGTAAATACATCAGTGCTTATAACGGAGGTTTAAGATGTTTATAAAGAAATATCGGTAGTTAAATCTGTAATTTCAGGAGAAAAAATTGCCACATCGCAAAAGCTTGATTCACTATTTCTCGGAAATTCTTTCACAGAATTGTGTAGGCTTTTTAATTGACTCTTTGTTGCCGATTCAGGAAAAGATTAAACTATCAATCACCTTTTGACGACTTGTGACGTAGATCCATTTAAATTTTAGTTATTTGTATGACCCCACACCTGAATTGTAAATTGGTTTTCAAAATCTTAACTTTTCCATTTATAATAAAAACTACGAAACAATGATATTCAAATAATATCAAACAACAAGCTAATTTTAAACAAGCATATTACAATTTATAATAATTAAAATGCATATATATTTTCTTCAATTACATTTATAAACTACCTTTGGTAGAAACTGAAATTTGGTAGAAATTGATTGGTAAACATAGACACGTAGATAAGAATTTTACAACTATTCACATAGAAATTAGTTGGAGTTAGTTTTTTCTGAATACAAATAAAGGTGTTTTTTATAGAGGTGTAGAAAAAAATAAAAACTTAGCACAAAGTTAACTTTATTCGGGTGTTAATTTTCTTGCATTATAATTTAAATATGACTTCTGGCATATGTCCGCCAACGCTCGACGTAATTTAATTTGGAGGTCTAATTTTCGATGAGTTTTTCAAACATTTATGGCCGTATATCTGCAATAACACAGCGAATGTTTTTCTCCACATGGCTAATCACTTCGCGCTTATCGGCGTAGACTAGTAACTTCACATATCCACACAGAAAATAATCTAGCGATATTAAATCGCATGATGTTGAGGGCTAATTCAACGGTCCGAAACGTGAAAATATGCGGTAACCAAACGATTCCTTGTGACATGGTGCGCCGTCCTTTGGTCCTGCGTATCATAGTTGTTCAGTGAATTAATAGAAAAGTCAGTAAGCATGCCTCTATAGCGTTCGCCATTAACTGTAACGTTCTGACTAGCATCGTTTTTAAAGAAGAACGAACCAATGATTCCAACAGTCAGTTTTTATGGATGTAACGGTGTAACGTATCAACCTAAACAAAAGTGGGCTTCATTATCTGGATCAACGGCAATCTTGTTTTGGTCCTGATAACCGAATCTACGCCTTGATGTTAATGCATCAATATATTTATATTGAAATCCAAAACCATGCTAAAGTCAGCCGACAAAAAAATCGTCTATAAGAAATACCCGTATTACATACATACATACATACATACATACATACATACATATATCGAACAGGGAGTATCAGCATGTTAACGTGCTGTTTTATCGTATAACTTACCAGTCTTGTGATCTGATATCAGCTATAAAATAATAATAATAGGATGAGATACTAACAACAGAGCACAACATACCGCAAACGTTACCCGCCCCTTTTTAAGCTTAAATAAGTAAACTGAGGTAAAAAAAAAAAATGGGCGTGGCACTTTTAATAATAATAAAATACATTTTAAAAGATATCTAGAAAACTATTACACCTACAATTTAACACTTTGTGTGTTTTACTTTTTACTCAGTTGTCCTTTTCTTACCAAAAATCGTTACGGTTGGAGCAGATGAAGTAAAAACTCATTATATAAGTTTTTACTGAGTAGAATTGTATTATAATGTTATGAATCAGCGGGAAAAATCTGTCGCATAAACAATACGTGTTACTGTTTTTTAAAAAGACATAGTAACTTTCCGTAAAGTAAGTACGACCAACTTTTGTTAACTATACTTTCTTAGGGTGAGAAAAGCAATCAATGTAAGAACTGTTATTATCTTCGTATCTGGACCATTCATAGAGTGCATTGCCTCACCATGATTGTTTTTAATAAGAACTTAAAAAAAAATTAACCATTTACATTTAATCTATATATATAAAAGTGAAACTCTGTGTGTGTGTGTGTGTGTGTGTGTGTGTGTGTGTTAGCTATAGACTCTGAAACTGCAAAACCGATCGGGCTCAAACTTTGGTAAGTTGTTGTACACATACCGGGGAGTGTTTATGGATGAAAAAAAGTGGGCGGGGCCACGCCCATAAAAAATTAGTTATCAGTTTTAGCTACTTGCACTTGACCGATTTTTCTGAAACTTTGCACACATATCGAGCTGTCATGACTAAATAATTTCGTGATAAGAAAAGTGGGCGGGGCCACGCCCCTAAAAAAATTTTAATTTTGAGGTACTTGCACTGGACCGATTATTCTGAAACTTTGCACACATATTGAGCTGTTATGACTTTACAATTTCGTGATTAGAAAAGTGGGCAGTGCCACGCCTATAAAAAAAATGTATAATTTTGAGGTACTTGCACTGGTCCGATTCTTCTGAAACTTTGCACACATCTTGAGCTGTTATGACTTTACAATTTCGTGACTAGAAAAGTGGGCAATGCCACGCCCATAAAAAAATTATAATTTTGAGGTTTTTGCACTTGATATTCAATTAAAATTCAGAATGCATTTCGATTCATTAAGGGGCGTAGCAACGCGCGCCGGGTTTGGCTAGTATGCATATAAAAGTAACTCAGTGTAAGATTTTGAAGAACAAAAACATTTTTAAGCTTCTAACACACCATGAAAAAAATTTTAGCTACGCCAATGACTTTTAGTATATTTGTATATATATAATGTTATTAAAATAAGATATTTCTTTCTAACCTAATTTAAATGATCTAAAAAAGTTTTTAACATTGGCAATTACTGCTTAACGTAGACGGTTGTGATCGCTTCGTTTTAACCCAATTTTAAATCCGTTGTTGTGTATTTATTTACGAGCTTGTATTTTAAGATAAACATCATCCTTCCATCTTAACATTTAAACTAAGGTTTTTTACGAGTTTTTTGCACAAACAAAAAAAATTAAAAGAAATGTAATTAAACTATACACTAATAGTAGTATGAGAAAAAGTAAGTTAAGAGAAATATACCAATATGTTCATAAACAATTCAATGTCGTTTTAATGCGAATCAATAGGATCGCAAAGATAAATAGTTTAACTAGTTCTAAGATCTAAGAGGAGGCAAACATGCATTTTGATGAACATCTTGTCCCAGTTTATGGTATATGAGAAATATTTGTGCGATATTTTGCGGTAAAGAATAAATTATCCACAACCACAAAAAAAAAAAAAAAAAAAAAGAAATATAAACAGAGATACATACGGAAGTTGATTATAAATAGAAGTGGAAGCCGCTTATGTACATATGCATATAAATATGTATGTATTTATATTCATAAATAAATAAAATTATAATCACCCGTATACTGATAAAACCTATTGACCAATGTTTTGTATTCAAACATTTATATTGTTTGCAACTTTCACCTTAAAGATGAGTTAATAATAATAAAATTAAGCAAAAAGGAAAATAAAATTCATGAAATAAAAAATGTACAAAAAATACTCATCATATAATTTAAACAAACATCAAAAATACAATAAAAAAAATATCTGAAAAATAAAAAGGTAAAGGTGATGTTGCTCTTAGTAATAACAATCCAACTAAAAACGTAATTAAATTTTTAAAAAGCATACACGTATTTTAAAATTATAACTAGCCAAGCCCGGCGCGCGTTGCTACGCCCCTTATTGAATAAAAATGCATTCTGAATTTTAATTGAATATATTAAAAATATTATTTTATTCATTTTTATTGTAATGCAAGTGGATATGCAATATTTTTGGTGTTTCCATTTGCTGTAAAAATGGAAAAGTTTTAGGTGTTCAAACTCTGGAGTATGCGAAGTACAGCTGGCCATGTTAAAAGCATGGATTTTTCAAATTCAATCCTGCAACACGCAGAGATTATCCTTGTGCTTTGTATATGGTAATAGCGAAGGCAAGGCCAACTGGAACCTGTAGCGATTTGAAGTTGAAAGGCAAATTGGTGTGAAACATTGGAATGCGTAGAAATAGCTGAAAATTAAAACTTGTTTTATGGGCGTGCCACTGCCCACTTTTCAGCTCATGTAAGTCATGACAGCCCAATATTTATGTGCGTAAAGTTTCAGGAAAATCGGTGAAGTTCAAGTAACTGAAAATTATAACTTTTTTTATGGGCGTGGCTCTGCCCACTTTTTACCACCCATAAACACTCCCCGGAATGTGTGCAATAACTTGCCAAAGTTTGAGGCTAATCGGCTTAAAGGTTTCGGAGTCTACAGCTAACACACACACACAGACAGAGTTTCACTTTTATATATATGTATGTAGATATACATGTTCGAACCAACCTACAGCATAAGCTTCAAGTATTTCACTGCTACCAATATTGCCAGCAGCGAAAACAAATAAAAAATTAAAATCTTATAGAGTCTGCCCAGCAACACTAACTAAACGCTTAAGATACAGTTAAGTTAAGATACAGTTAAGTTTCAGGAAAATCGGTGAAGTTCAAGTAACTGAAAATTATAACTTTTTTTATGGGCGTGGCTCTGCCCACTTTTTACCACCCATAAACACTCCCCGGAATGTGTGCAATAACTTGCCAAAGTTTGCGGCTAATCGGCTTAAAGGTCTCGGAGTCTACAGCTAACACACACACACAGACAGAGTTTCACTTTTATATATATGTATGTAGATATACGTCATGTTCGAACCAACCTACAGCATAAGCTTCAAGTATTTCACTGCTACCAATATTGCCAGCAGCGAAAACAAATAAAAAATTAAAATCTTATAGAGTCTGCCCAGCAACACTAACTAAACGCTTAAGATACAGTTAAGGAAAAAACTCTACATACACTGTAATATTTTGAACTTTTAGAGAAATAGTGATAATATTAAACATAATTTTGATGTCAATGCTTACGACATTAATAGACAAGTATGTTGGAAGGAAAAAAATTTTAAAAATTATATGTATGTATATAAATGCAATTAAAAAAAAACCTATTTAGTTTAAGTCTAAAAAATGTGCAGTTTTACACACTAAAGATACTTAAAATATATAAACGAATTTTGTTATATAAATTAAAATAAAACAATTTAAATTAAAAGATACAGAAAAAAAAAATAAGTAAGAGCGCTATATTCGGATGTATCCGCCACCAATTTTATGTACTTTAATAGCACTAAATTAATTATTTTATTACAAGCAGTAATCGCTATAGAATAATCTGTTTATACTAAAATATATATTACTTTCTTTTTGTAACTTTGATTTGCTATTAATTTATTTTCTTAAATTTAGTCTCAACCTCAATAGTTCTATATTAGGATTGATACAATGTTGTCTTTTTACAGCAACTGAAGAGCATGATTTGGTAGCCAAAGGTAGTAGATAATAAACTTAACATAGATATTTAAATATAGAGTCTTATATTCTTCCAGAACCATTGTCCATATGAGTTTGTTATATGAATTCAATATAGAGCGTTATATGGGAGGTAGGCGTGTCACCATAATATTCCGTTTTTAAAAATTTCTTGACCAAAAAGCAATGTTTGCAAAATTTCAGAATTGTACACCTAATTTTATCAGTTTTATTATGCTTTAAATGTTCTGTAACATTAGTGAGAACTTCTCGCATCGAAAAGTCATGAAACAAAATATCCCACCCGTTTCTCGAAGTGTGAGAAAAAAGTGTATCTGTAACTCATGACGAAAAATATAAATTATCATTACGTTGTTACGTTACAGCTAGCAAAATTACTAAATTATAAGAGGAAAAAAAGAAAAAAAAAATTAAAACATGCGGAAATAATAATACATATAAAATTTTGAAAATAAAAGTGTTTAAAAAGTGTTCCTCCAAACTAACCTCTGGCAAATTCTAAATTCTTTAACATAAAGTTAACTAATTTTCCTTTTTGTTGTTTTGAAACCCACATATTTTTCTAAACGATAACAAATTTATGATATTAACTTTCATACATACATATGTATGCATTAATAACAAAAAAATTTAAACTTTACCTTTTTTGGTTCCCTACACAGGTCTTGAAAATGTCTGGGGGCTTCAAAAAGTTGTTCGGACAGTTGGACAGACTGGCAGATGGACAGTGCTAAATTGACGCCCCTATTCATGAGATTTCAGAAATTGTATATATATTTTATGGGGTCGGAAATGAAAATTTTAGAAATTCCACACGGAAAGAAGAAAACTATATATACCCCTGTAACCCACAGGTTAAGGGTATAAATCTCGTTATTCATATATGAAACTAAAAATACTTTTTTATTTTTCAACTCAAATGCACAAACATATTTATGCTTGTAGATAAATGCAGAGATAAATGTTTCAAGCAAATGAACATCTTTTAAGATTTCCATCATCAAAAGTGTTGTCATCAACAACTTGTGTTTTGTTTGTGGTTCAAAAATGTATTATAAATATTTGTAAAATATTTTAAGTTAGCAAAAAAAATCATGTACACAAAAACGCTAATAAACAAATAACTCATTATGATCTTTTGCCTTAAAGATTCAATAGAGAACTTAGGAAAAGGAGAGTGATATTATACTCGTAGTAGTTAAAATATGTTTTTTAAACACACAACCAAAAAAATGATGTGGGGGTATATTCATTTTGTCATTCCGTTTGTAACACATCGAAATATCCATTTAAGAGCCCATAAAGTATATATTTTCTGAGCCCTAGTCTCATTTTATGACGATATAGCTATGTCCATCCATCTGTCCGTCTGTTTGCCAAAATATGTTCTATATACAAGGTTGGCTTGGTATTAAAAATGAACTAAATTGGAATATTACAAAAAGAGTTATAGGTCGTAATGCAAGAGTAGGTAAGAAAAATAATGTCCTTCCAATATCGAATAAAAAGCTATTGTGCCTAAACGCAATGATGTAGAGCGATGAAATTTCGAATGTAGATTTCTTGAAGAAAAAAATATCCTTCCCTTAAAATTGCTCACGTCTATACATTACGAAAGGATTTATAGATTAAAGTGTTCAAAAATTTATACCGAACAGAGTCTTTTTCGGTGTACCTAAAACTTGAAACATAATAAAACTGACAAAATTAGATGTAAAATTGTTTGTCATTGCTTTTTGGAAATATTCTTGAATAATAACGGAAAATTAAGATGACGCGCCCACTTTTACACCCAAGTAATATTTAACGCTTTTTTATACCCGCCACCAAAAAAATGGTGGGGGTATATTCGTTTTGTCATTCCGTTTGTAACACATCGAAATATCCATTTTAGACCCCATAAAGTATATATATTCTGAGTCAGGGTTTAATTTGATGACGATCTAGCTATGTCCGTCCGTCTGCCCGTCTGTGGCTCAAATTTTGCCAGAATCTTTCTTATAGACAAAGTTTATTTGGTGTTGAAAATGGGCTAAATCAGAATATTCGAAAGAGAGTTATAGCGCGTAATGCAAGAGTAGGTCGAAAAAACCGTGTCCTTCGAACATCGAATAAAATGCAATTGTGTCCAAACGCATTTACGTACAATCATAAAACTTCAAATATATAGTTCTCGTGTCAAAACAAGATTTCTCCTCAAAAATTGCTTACATCTATGCATTAGAAAAGGAGTTATCGATCATAATGTACGAAAATTTAAACCGCGCAGTGTATTTTTCAGTATATTTAAAATTTAAAACCTAATAAAACGGACAAAATTAGATGTACGATCCTGAAATTTTGCACACTTAGTTTTTGGTGAGAGGCTTCGTTGTAACGGAAAATCAATGTGACACGCCCACTTTTACGCCCACCTCCCATATAACGATTTACTTAAAATTCATATTATTTCTCTATGAATATAGATTTTGAATTAATAAAGGACTATAATGAAATATCTAAGTTGTATTCATTAGCGGAAATACCTTTGACACGCCTACTATAACGCCCACTTTTCACGTTATCTACCGTTAATGAAATTTGAAAGCTCATAAAACCAATAATATGAGAGGTATGATAATGAAATTTGCTAAGTATATCCTTCTAATCAATGTTATTTTTATGCCAAATTTTGGTGACACGCCCACTTTAACGCCTACCTCCCATATAATAGTTTATCCTAAATTCATGTAATTTCTCTATTGACAAAGTTTTTGGAAAAATAAAAGACTATATTGAAATATCTAAGTTGTATTTATTAGCAGAAACTTTATTGACACGCCTACTTTACCGCCCACTTTCATTGAAAGACAAAATTTACAAAAACATTTTACTAGCATATCGAAGTTATAAAGGGTGGTTAAATTTTAAGGGCCGATGTTGAATTTAAATAAAACACAAATTATTTAGGAAATTATTATCATTTCTTTTTATTATGATAATATTGGTATATTTAGTTCAATTGTTAGGCACGATGAGGTCGAGGTAGACTGCTCTGTTGCCACATATCGCGAAAAACAGCAATGTGTTCCATTCAACGAACTAAGAAGGCATTCACAGCTGTTTTCACATTTCATACAGACCTGTTTTGCAGAAATTTAAATTATTTTTTACAATTTTTCCTATTGTGGATGAATTTCAACGATTATGTTCACCAAAAGAATTTCGAAGTGCACAAAATGCATTTTGATTTGAACGCCCATTTTAATAAAAAACCTGAATAACTTTAACGCGTTGCTAAATCGCATATCTTTCCACGGTTCAAATTGAGTAAGTTTGAGATTGAGAAATGTCAAGTGAAATGCAGAAAACAAACTTAAAGACTAGGTGTAGTTCACCTTCAACATGGGCCCTTAAAATTTAACCACCCTCTACAAAGAAAGTGATACATATTTTATTATAAAGAGATTATTCTATAGCGATTAACAAAATAATAAATATTGTGCTTTAAATGTACACAAAATTGGTGGTGGGTATAAAAGTCTCTGCACAGCCGAATATAGTGCTCTTACTTATTTTTAATTCATATAATTTTTCTATGGACAAAGATTTTAGAAGAATAAAGGACTATGTATTGGATAATTTAAGTTGAATTCATTAGCAGAAACAACTTTGGTACGCCTACTTTAACATAAATTTTTTGTGTAATCTACTGCTAGTAAAATATAAAAGTTCAAAAACCGATAGAAATAGAGGTAACAGAACAATACATATAACGTGTTGCCGTTAATCCATGTTATTTCTTTTAGGATCTTTTAGGACTTTTTATAAAAAATATTTTAGTTAAGTTCGGTAACAGAAAATACTTCATAAAATTACTTAGTACATAAAATTCGTGGTGGGTATAAAAAATTCGGCACAGCCGAATATAGTGCTCTTACTTGTTTTAGATTAAATTCATGTTTTCTGGAACAAAGTTTATTGCTTATTAAGGATACTCACTTACATATTTAAAACTTAAAGCAGTTGTTAAAAGATTTCGTTGCATAAATTAATCAAACAAATTCTCGAAATAAAGAATTCTTAAAAGTTTTTCTTTAAAAAATATGTTGCTAAAGAAGTTTTTCTCCTGAATACCTTTATTATCAACTATTCAAAATATTACAACCCACGAAATAAACGAACGTTTTTTTTGCCAAAATATTCAAGAAGCATATATGTATGTGTGTATGTATGTATGTATGTATGTATGTACGTATGTATGTATGTATGTATGTATGTATGTATGTATGTATGTATGTATGTATGTATGTATGTATGTATGTATGTATGTATGTATGTATGTATGTATGTATGTATGTATGTATGTATGTATGTATGTATGTATGTATGTATGTATGTATGTATGTATGTATGTATGTATGTATGTATTTATGTATGTATGTATGTATGTATGTATGTATGTTTGTAAGCCAGTATTCTTGAGAAGTGAAATAAGTACTTTATAAAACTACAGCATTTCTTTTATGCCCGTTTTTGTTGTCATTCTGTTTATTATCAAGATAAACACAAGAAGAGGCAACAACATTGTGTGAAACAATAATTTGCGGTAACAACGAAATTTATATCTACTTGGTTATATTCCCAACCCTGCACAAGCATTCATGCTTGTTTATATGAAATCGTGTAAATATATTATTCAACTCTACTCCTTGTATTCTATCTAGTCTTATAATGTTTTCAGAATTCTCTTGAGAAATTGCTTAATTTTATGCAAAACTTTTCTGTGACACTTTATTATGTTGTTTATAACTAGTAGTGTGTGTTATATATATTTTTTGGTTTTTATTAATTTAATTATACAATAAAAATACTTATTTAAATAAATATAATATTTCCAAGTTGAATGAGATAAAAGTTTCGGTACATGAAAATTTTATCATTTTAATAGCATGGAAAAAGAGTGCTCTTGAATGAAATTTGAATGATGTTAAAGAGTCGTCATTAAAATCTCTAAGGAAATGTTTGACAATTCTCAAATTACTTAATAGTTGGTTTAGGAAACTATTTAAAATAAATACATGTTTGGAATTTAAATATGTTTTACTTATTAAAGAGTAAAATTTTTTTCAACAGTAATAACAACTCTTTAAAGTTAGGTAAAAAGTCTTAAGCTATTTATCGCTGTTAGGGGTTTAGAAAAATTTTTTTTAGCACAGCTGCTTCCGATCGTGGTCATTTGTTGGTTAGAAAATAATTTAGAACAAGTAAGAGCGCTATATTCGGCCATGCCGAATCTTATATACCCTTCACAACGTGTAGTCATGCAATAACAGCAGTAATATCAGAAATATTCGGGAGTAGATCGCTATTGAAAATCAGAAACATCGGTACATAAACAACTGAGATATGAGCAAAAACCCACGACCATCTCGATTTTTTTTTTCACAAAAACAACATTACAACAACAACATACATACATACAAACGTGTATACTGGTTAGAGAAAACGTGGCATCGAATCCCAGCTGAGCCAAAAAAAATTTTTTTTATATTTTTTTTTTATATTTTTTTTTTTAATTTTTTTTTAATTTTTTTTTTATTTTTTATTTAAAATATTATTTATATTTTTATTATTATTTTTTTTTAATTTTTTTTTGTTTTATATTTATTATATATATTTTAATTATTTTTTAAAAAATTTTTTTTTAAAATTTTTTTTTTAACTTTTTTTTAAAATTTTTTTTTAATTTTTTTTTTTATATTTTTTTTTAACATACAAACGTTAATTTTTAATTTTACAATGGGATGTTTTTATAGATGTATGTTTTTTATATGAATGTACGTATTTGATATGAGATGAAATACCTACTGTTATTGCGTGACTACACGTTGTGAAGGGTATATAAGATTCGGCATGGCCGAATATAGCACTCTTACTTGTTTTTGAAATATTTTTTTAAGTGGATTTTAAAATGCATTATTATTTATTTAACTTAAGGTTTATATATATATATATATATATATATATATATTTTTTTTTTTTGAATTAACAAATTCCAATAAAATTAGCCTTTATTGCTTAATCTTAAAGGCAGCCCTACGAAATATACTGTTATTACAAGTGATGAAATTTGATTATCAAATATTATTAAGTTTTTTATAACAAAATAATTTACTAATTAGGAAAACATAAACATTAAAAGTTAAATACAAACAAATAATAGACAATAAAGTGGAATGTGCAACGTAAAGAAAACAACGCATCATAAAATCGCAGCATATTCCCAAATAATGACATAATAATCGTTGATATTCGCTTGTTAGGGCTTTTTTCCATTTTAGTGTTTTTGGTATAGATCAAAGAGGTACTTGCAGCTATAGTATGTACACTTTTTTTCTGTAAGCATGCTAACAACGCATTAACTCACGTATGTATGCATGTCTTTCTGTGTTAATTTCCCCGCAGTTCTGCATTAGTTTTGATTATGTTGGTTAGTTATATGAATGTTTTTTCTGTTGTTCATTATACCCTTCACACAATGAAAAAGGGTATATATAGGTTTGTCATTGGGTGTGAAATTTCTACAATTTTCATTTCCGACCCCATAAAGTATATATTTTCTGAAAGCTTATGAATAGGGGAGTCGATTAAGCCCTGTCAGTCTGTGCGTCTGTCCGTCTGTCCGTGTGTATGTTGAAATCAACTTTTTGAAGCCCCCCGACATAGGTTGGACCCGGGTAAGGTATTAAAATATCAGAAATATTCGGGAGTAGATCGCTATTGAAAATCAGAAACATCGGTACATAAACAACTGAGATATGAGCAAAAACCCACGACCACCTCGATTTTTTTTTCACAAAAACAACATTAAAACAACAACATACATACATACAAACGTGTATATTGGTTAGGGAAAACGTGGCATCGAATCCCGGATGAGCCAAAAAAAAATTTTTTTTAATTTTTTTAAAAGTTTTTTAAATTTTTTTTTAAATTTTTTTTTTATTTTTTATGAAATATGAAATATGTTATATATATTTTTATTATTATTATTTTTTTTTGTTTTATATATATTATATAGATATACATTTTTTTTAAAATTTTTTTTTTAAATTTTTCTAAAAATTTTTTTTTTTATTTTTTTTATTTTTTTTTTTTTGTTAGTGTTTTAGTTTTTTTAACATACGTGAATTTATAATTTTACAAAGGGATGTTTTTATATATGTATGTACGTATTTCATATGGGATGAATGGTGACACAAACTACTGTTATTGCATGACTACACGTTGTGAAGGGTATATAAGATTCGGCACGGCCGAATATAGCGCTCTTACTTGTTTTATACTGCAACGGTTATTTGAAATTTTTATAGATTGTTTAAGTTGGGTTGCAAAAATTGACTTAGTGTTAGCCTATATGTATAACAATAATACACCTGTACGCCTTGTCCATGAAGTGCGCTCTATTACAGGCAGTTATACTAATTAACCCAATTCATTTAAGAAATCGATGTCGTCAAAAAATCAGTACCCTAAACACAAGTTCTTAGAAGTTTTCTTAGGTTGAATATCTCGTATCTTATAGATTCAAACGCATGACATTGGCAAAGATACTATTTTAATGTTTTGACCTCATCTTCGCGAGCTTTACAAGTTTCCAATTCTCAGTTCCTAACCTAGTGGATGTGAGTATATATGTATATAGGGTGGGTAAATTTTAAGGGCCGATATTGATTTTAAATAAAACACAAATTATTTTGGAAATTCATGTTGATGTTCAATTGTTGGGCACGATGATGAGTCGAGGTTGACAGCTCTTTTGCCACACTATGTCCAATATTTTTTGCCACACAGCAATATTTTCCCTTCAACGAACTAAGAAGGCATTCGCAGATGTTTTCACATTTCATACAGACCTATTCTGCAGAAATTTAAATATTTTTCCCAATTCTCACGATTGTGGACGAATTTGAACGATTATATTGACTTAAAGAATCAAGAAGTGCACGAAATTAATTTTGATTTGAACGCCCATTTTCATAATAAGCCTGAATAGCTTTAAGGCATTGCTCGATTGTGTATGGAGTTGTGTGTGTGTGTAATTGAGTTAAACTGAAATTGAGAAATATCAAATGAAATGCAGAAAAAAACTTAACATTTAGTTGTGGTTCACATGCAACCTGCATGCCCTTCAAATATTACCACCCTTTACAAATCAAAGCTTTAATATCAAATTCTTTTAACTAATAATTGGCTTCCTTATTTGCCATAATCTGGACCTGAAATAATTATAAAAGCTAATGGTGAAACAGAACATGACCAAATTGAAACATAATCGCTTTATACTCTCATTTAGTTGCTATTATACCTTTCAACTGTGAAATCTTTAATTTATTATTTGTAATTTTTAAAACATTGAATTCCGGATATATAAAGAATATAATTTACTGAGACTTATAAATAGGGGAGTCGACTGAGCAATGTCCGTTTATATGGTTAGAATCAACTTTTAGGAGTCCTTACTTATTTCACAGGCCTGTATATGCTATCAATCTTTTTGAAACGTTTGCGAATGAATTGCTAATGAATTGAAGCACGATCGCCAAATAACTTTCTGAGATACCAGCAAATAAACACGGTTGACTCTGTTTTTCCCATACTTTTACCACACAAATTAACACTTTCAACGCTAGGATAATTTAGTGTCCTGTCCACAAATTTAATCTAACAGCAGAAATATAACTAAAATTAAATTTAATTTATTCAATTGATATAAAAATCTATATTACACAAATTATATCTAGTTTATATCATAATTATTATTTTTGTTTATTTTAATTATAACTGAATTGTTCAAATATTGTTATGAGTAAAAAGAAAGATAATTTTAATTGGTCAACTGTCAGAAATCACATTCGGATATAAAGAAACCCATAGAACTTTTTCTTGATAAAAAACATTTTTTAATGTAAAGCAAAATATACCAATAATTTTTTTTTTAATTGAAAGCTAAAAACTACAGGGCTACTGCCTACATAACAACTAAATCAGAGAAAGTTATTTGATTAACACGCACTTTTAAATCTCGTGATCAGCCAACATAACAACACGTTTATAGGTCGAACTATCTAATTGTAAGTATTCCATTTATGCATTTTCTAATAAGGGAAGTAAATGCTCTTTTGAGACTTTAAATTCAAAAGGTATATATTATCGGTGTAGCTGTTGAAAATAAATCAAAATATATACTTCTTATAAAGCTATTGATGTTACTACAAATATCGATGATAATACATGCTAAAGGCAAATACTGAGTAATACTGCTTCCAGTAAGAGTACGTACCTTATTTATAATACAAACTACACTGGCTCACTGAACTACAAACAAATATAAAATAAATTCTTTATCAAAGTCAACACTTTTGTTATACCCTTCACCTGTGGTGCACAAAGGTATATATAGCTTTGTTAATCCGTTTGTAATTTCTACAATTTTCATTTCCGACCCCATAAAGTATATATTTTCTGAAAGCTTATGAATAGAGAAGTCGATTAAGTCCTGACCGTCTGCCCGTCTGTCCGTGTATTGGTTGAAATCAACTTTTAGAAGCAACTATGTGTTCCTCAGATCTGTATATGCTATCAATCTCTTGGAAATATCCAGGAATGAATCGCTATTGAAATTCAGCACAATCGCTTCATAACTTTCTGAAATATGAGCAAAAAACCACGACCACCTCGTTTTTTTTTGTAGTTTTTTTTATTATTTTTTTTTTTAATGTATTTTTTTTTATTTATTTTTTTTTTGTATGTTTTTTACATGTATGTGCGTATTTTATATGAGATGAATGGTATACAAACAATTGTTATTGCATGATTACATGTTGTGAAGGGTATATAAGATTCAGAACGGCCGAATATAGCACTGGTACCTGTTTAGATATTTAATTTTATTTAATATAAAAGCATAATTGGTGTATTGACAAAAATTCCTAGGGGTCATATTGTTTTAATTTCCAAAAAATTATATTTAAATGAAAAATATTAAATTGCAAATATAAAAAAGATAACTTTAAATACAATGTATTGAAAAACGGGGCTACTTAGTTGGCCGGTCTCGCTCAGGGCGATGGGGTGCGATCAAGGTGAAATATATAAGATGGAGGCATAAGATGTTATTACTTATCTAATTCGCTTACCAGCCTATCATGCTTTTCGATAGATAGTATTTTTTCAAAACTTTCATATATTTTCTCCATGTCTTGTGCAGGCTATTCTCATTAAATCTTGGAGATGATCATCGGCAAGTCTAATCCGGAATTTATTTTTAATGAAGTTCATCTTAGAAATTGCGTCTTCACAAACATATGTTGACCCAAACAGAAAGAGAGGAAGTTCTGAAAAAATAATAATTTTATTTGAAAATTAGTACAATTTGTTGAACGTCACTTTGCATCCCTGATTTAAAACTATCTACACAGGCTGTTCGACGAGTGAATGTGTGAGATTTTGTTGCATCTCACTGATGAAATGAATATTACTAATGAAATTGTTTGTGTTATCGCTCCCAAATTATCTTTTTTTGCATTGCTTTCCCTATTACTTGCTAGTTAACGGATCATCACCAAAGGCTGACGTCAAAACGAAATATTTTGTATTGTTAACATAACGTCCGCATTAAATATGTCTACGGTTCGGATCCGGACTGCGGTCCGCCACTTGAGGACCCTTGCTATAGGCTACACGTTTATTTGATGCGGTATATGCGGTATTTGGTGTGGTATATGCCGAACAAGACACATATTAATTTATACTATATAGATTTTTATACCCTTCACCTGTTGTGCCATCGTCATTTCGCCTAGGGGAGTTAATTGAGCCATATGTCAATATGTCCATCTGTCCGTGTAATGATTGAAATAAACTTTTAGAAGCCACCACATATTCGGTACTGCATTACTATTTAATAAAAAAATAAACATGTCTGCTTCTTTTTCCCCATATTTTTGCCAACATTTGTGACCGCATATCGGCAATAACTCAGCGAATGTTGTCCTCCAAGTACAATACACGGCTACGGAACATTTAAATTAATAAATGAAAAAGTCAGTAATCATTGCTATTTGGCGGTCACCACTGACTGTAACATTCTGACCAGCACCGATTTTAAAGTGCGGTGTCCCAACTTACATTTGAGGATTACAATCACTCTAGATATGGCAGTTTTATATATTGATGCATCCATTCAACCAAAAGTCAGCTTTATCGCTAAACAGAACTGTTGAACATAATACAGACGTAGTGCGCGATACGTACCATATTTTTCGAAATAAAGTTGCACAAGTTTGAAGTGAAATCACTAAATCACTTGACAGCTTGCAAACTCACCGTCAGTTCAAAAAGTGTTGTCAACTAAAGCTTAATACCTCTATAAAAAACACTCATTACTTATAACAGAGATTATTATATTTATGCCATTAAAAAAATAGTTTCAACGTCTTGTTCTGCGTATATATATTTATATTAACACAATAATTTGTCCACATATCAATCCCTTCAATATTTTTATTGGACAATTCTACAATTTCTGATTTTTCAAACAATAAGATAAAGTTTATCTTGGAACATAAAACAGAATCAGTTTTACATGTTTGTATGTTATTCTTTATGTGCCCGCATATTAGGTAGTAAAACCCTTCTGTTTTTTTTTTCAAACCGCCCCACACTGTGGTAAATCACAAATCTAGCTGAAAAAAATTTAAAAAAATGTCTGGCAACATTTCTTCGGATCGTTTAATGAGCTTCTCAACGGAATAGGTAACTGTAATTTATGTTTGGTCTTTTTGTTTAAGACTCCGATTAGGAAAAAGTATGCTTTAAAGTCAGTTCTTGTCAACTCATGCATTTCAAAGAGAAGAGTGTTTTTGTGTGACTTTGGTTAACCCTAGTATTAATACCTAACTTTATCCACATTGTTAAACATCCGGGGTACCCGGGTACCCATATACTATAATATATTAATAAATAATATTTTTGTGAAATAAAATTAAATTTTGAATTAAAAATATCAAACGATATTTTATTAAAATATGATTTTTTAACTTTGAATTACATAACGCCCAAAATTTCATATCAATAAGTGAAACTTTTAAAATTGTCCGAAAATTTTGTAGATATTATTGCTTGACACACAAATAAAAAATCATTGTCTATCTAGGCAGTTTATAATGTTGATCATCCAAATTTTCAGCGTCAATGGAAGCCTGTTACTATAAATTTATGCGTTTTTTGATAACTTGATTTGTGCTGGTGCGAATATTTAATTCTAATACGGACCATACTTAAGGCACGTCGCATTTATATTCATATCCACTGTACCGCACGAAAATAGGACTCAACAGATTCCACAACATAATACGCTTTTTAAGTTTTGATGACAACAACAAACGTAGTAAAAATAATGATAAGGCTGTTCCAATTCGTGACTTATAAACAACGTTAAACGCAAACTTATCCCAAATATATAAGCCTAGTGCAGATTTAACAATTGATAAACAAATTTATCCTTATAGAGGTCGTACAGGGTTTACCCAATTTATACCTTAAAGATATAGCTTCACTAGCATCATACATCACTTGCTGAGAACAACAAAATGATTGTGAAGAAAAAAACTGAGAGACTCCTCTTTATGCGTAATCTATCTGAAAAACATGCTAAGACTATGATTGAACCACAAATGACAAATGCCTAAGCTATGCGCAATTATACAACCAAAATTGCCCTTGAAAGCATTTTGTGTTGCCAACTATCACCCATTGCAGAGGCTTCTAATAAAATTAAAAAAAAACTGGATAAAACAGGAAGAAAAAAAGTTACGGAATCTTGTCAAGTGTGCTACAAGCAAATAGAAAAATGAAGACGCAAAACTCGGAAAAGTTTCGCAACATGTACATGGCCAGATTGTGCTGGACGTTGTTAAATGTACAGAATGTATTTAAAAAAATATTTTTGTAAATAAATGACATTTTAATTATTCATATAATTTTTTTAATAGTTTTTGATTCTTATATCCCATATAATTTGTATTGGGTACCGGAGTACCCGGGTGCACATGTTGCGATGTTTAAAGTTTCAGCAAATTTGTTTTAATATTAACGGACCAAATATTTAAATATAAAATCTTAATTCGCTTTTTTTAAGTTAAATTACGACGATCCAAAAGCTTGTTTAAAAATTTAATTGTTAATACATTTTTTTCATGTAAATATACCTAGGTGGGTACCCCGGTCCCGGGCATTAACACTAGGGTTAATAATTATAAAGGCTACGTTGATTTTATTGTCATATTTTTTTATTATTATAAATAATTTCATTTAAATATTTCCATTATAAGTATTAAAAAACATTTTTTTTGTGAGCAGTTCAGAAAGTGCAAAAAATAGAAGATTTTCTTTTTTCATGTCGAGTTAAAGATGTTTATTCCAGATTGTTCCGGTGTAAAACTATATTTGGGATAATCTTTCAAGTGTTGACTTTAAGGTAAACTAAAAACGTCTGCTGCAGTTGCGCGACCGCCATACATTTTTTTTTTACTTTTCCAGTATGACCTCGACTCTTTTGCGAAAGGAAATTTTTGAAGAATGGACAAAAGCTCATTTTATTAAAAAAGTTAATTTTTTATAATCATTTATATTTTTGAACTCAATTTTTATTTAACTCATAAGTATGAAGTGAACCCAACGCGATTTAATAATTTTGTGTCCAGTTACATTTGCGATCTACCATACTGTGCGCCCCAAAGAGTGTCCTCAAATCTTTTGCTAGTTTTAAAGACAGAAAAATTTTCTATATATATTCAATAACGTTTTTATTTACTAAATATGAAGTGAGTACCTTGCAGCGCAATATCAGGCTTTCTTCTGTCTTGTCGCGGTTAAGGAAAAAGAGGCGTACAACTAATGTAATAAACTTATACGAGACAATCTACTTATTGTTGTAATATAAATTATAAATTAATTATGCTTCTAATTTACGAAGAATTTACGTTTGTAACAATGCGTCTTATGGGCTGATGGAAATGTGAAAACACCTTACTGCCTTATTTTTTTGATTGGTAAACGTTTTATAAGATTGCATTTATACCGTCTTAATAGCGATCTTTAAAATAATGAAATTATTAAAAATTTACTTTTTATATCTTTATTTATTTATTACAAATTTTACAAATTATTTATTTTTGCTTGAGCCAGTAAAGCACACACACGCTAATGACTAAAAAAAAACCATTTAATTAACAAAACCGTGTGTGTTTTCTATTTAATTAAAATCACAATCTTGCGTAAACTTAAGACACCATATAATTAGTGCGGTTTTATTTAAAAACATAATAAATTTAGATATTAAATGGTTATATTAATATGATAGTTTTTTGTTATTATATAAAATAGAAGAAAGATATGTACATAAGTATATGTATAAAAATGTTGTAATTTTTAAGATTTTTATTAGGTATGATTAATTAAATTAAAATATAAAATACCAATTTAAAAATTATTGTATACATATTATATTTAATACCGATACCGTTACAGATACCGTAATTCGATTAACCTAATCAGTTTTAAAAAAAAAAATAAAAAAAAATAAAATTTAATTTGTTTATACAATAGACATTTGAATCACTGTTGGGATGTGGAAAGATTGTAAGATTGTACCGTATTAATAGTAAAATTATACCAAATAAACACTAATTGTACCAAAATTTTACAAATAACAACAAGTAAAAGCACTATATTCGGCTGTGCCGAATCTTTTATACCATCCACCAATTTTGTGTACTTTTATAAATTTTGTAAAATTTATTATTTTGTTATTAACAGCAATCGCTATGAAATAATCTCTTTATAATTAAGTATGTATTACTTTTGTTGTGTAACTTTGCTATTCATTTATTTTCTTAATTTTAAACTTACAGTTGAACTTACTTTAGAAGGCAGACAACTCACTATTTTTATACCCTTCACTGTGAGTGTAGGGGTATGAATAGGTTTGTAATTCCGTGTGAAATTTCTACATTTCCGACCCCATAAGATATTAATTATCTAAAAGCTTTGGAATAAGGAAGTCGATTAGCATTATCCATTTGTCTGTGTGTATGTTGAAATCAACTTTTTGAAGCCCTCCGACATCGGTAAGACCGGTGTAAAGTGTTAGAATATCAGAAATATTTGAGAGCAGATAGGAATTGAAAATCAGCATAATAGCCCAATAGGATAATTTAGAGGCTCGGTTGTTACTATTTATAGATTTGGTATGCCTCTGGAGATATTCATAACCCACTAATCGGCAAAATTATAGGCAAAATTTATTTGAAAAATACATATATTTTTTTAAATATATTAAAAAGTTTCAAACTACTAAATTTCTTTTGACGACGCTCAAGATACCAAACTATAAGCAGTAATCTCGACAATTATCTTTAAGAAAAACGTACAGAGCGGTTTGAAACTAACTGAGATATAAGCACCAAAGTACAACAGCTTCGGTGTTTTTCCTAAAATTTACAAACGGAAATAGATATTTTTCAGTTTCTATACAGCCGAGAGAGTCAATATGGGGATAAACTGAAAGGCCTTCAGTAAGATAAGAAACAAAAGATGGCGTTCTAGATTAAATGGCGGATATATGAGTCAAATAAAGTAGTAACGGCTTTGTCCCCTTGAGCAAAAATAATAGTATCAAATAAAAAGGGCTTGACCATTACAATGTAGTAAACTATTAAAAAAGTGTAAAATCTAATATAGCCAAAAAATGTATTAAAAATATGAGAGAATATAAACATGAAGAAAAAATGTCGTTTGATAAGAAACAAAAAAACGTATTTGAAAATAAATGCTATGCTCTTACTTGTTACAATTCTCACGATTGTGGACGAATTCGAACGATTATGTTGACCAAAAGAATCACGAAGTGCACAAAATGCATTTTGATTTGAACGCCTATTTTTATAAAAATCTGTAATATTTAAAAGCGTCTCTCGATTGCGTATCTTTCCACGGTTCAAATTGAGTTAGTCTGAGATTGAGAAATGTCAAATGAAATACAAGAAAAAAGTTGAAGTTTAGATGTGGTTCACCTTAAACATGGGCCCTTAAAATTTAACCACCCTCTACAAAGAAAGTGATACATATTTTATTATAAAGAGATTATTCTATAGCGATTAACAAAATAATAAATATTGTGCTTGAAATGTACACAAAATTGGTGGTGGGTATAAAAGATTCGGCACAGCCGAATATAGTGCTCTTACTTGTTTTTTTTTTGTTATTGGTAAAGAAATAAAATTAAGATATAAAGTTAAATTTAATGAATTTATTAAATTCAAGTTAAATAAAGTCAAATGCTATTCAATTTTCCTTAAGGCCATAACTCTTAGTTGTTACCATACTTCAGACATTTATTTAATTATATTTTAACGATATCTTGTTTTCCAGAAGAGTGAAAACTTTCAAAAATAATACCCATTCCTAAAGCTAACAACCAATTTCGACCTATATCTATTCTTTCTTTTTTATCCAAAGTGGTTGAAAATCTCATGGGAAAACAGATGAGAAATTTTCTACTATCTGGACATTACTTATCTGATAGACAATCAGGTTTTATGAAAGCCAGAAGTTGTATTACGGCGCTAGTTGATGTAGTAGAGGACCTTAGATCTAAACTAGATATGAACATAGTAGTTTTTTTTAATTCTTCTGGACCACAGTAAAGCATTTCATACTGTTGACCACACAGTTTTGATAAGAAAGCTTCAGAAGGTATTTCATTTTTCTAGCTTGGCTTGTAGTTTTATATCCTCTTACCTTAGCAATGGATCACAAATAGTTCAACATAATGGGAATAGATCAGACCCACTTAACGTCAGCAAAGGAGTACCTCAGGGCTCTATACTTGGGCCTCTTCTCTTCTGTCTGTATATAAATGATCTACCTGATTTTTTAATTAGTAGCAAAATACATATGTATGCAGATGATGTTCAGCTTTACCATTGTACTAATGCCACAAATATTCAACATTGTGTAAGGAAAATCAATAAAGACTTAAATGAGATAAATAACTGGGCTAGTGCCAATGGACTATGTATCAATCCCCTAAAATCAAAATGTATTTTGCTTTCTAAGTCAAACAAAATGTTTGATAACGTAAATATAAGAATTAATAATAAGGATATTAGTCTTGTTAGTTCTGCATCTAACCTAGGAGTTACGTTTAATGATAAGTTGACTTGGTTAAATCATATTAACGTTGCCGTGGCTAGAGTACATGGTATGCTTCGTAACCTATGGGCGTTAAAGATTCAATTCCATTTTATATACGCATGCTATTAGCGAAAACATACCTTATCCCATCACTTCTATGTATATGGTTGTGGGCTTTTTGCGAACTGTGGCTATAATGACTTTAATAAACTAAATGTTGCATATAACAATATCGCAAGATATATATTCCAAAATGGGGCGCCGTGATCATATATCGCTATGCTCCTACAAGATCTTTCATATGAAATTTAGAGATTTTTTAAAATTTAAATGCCTTACCTTTTTGCATAAAATCGTTACATCTGAACAACCTCCGTATTTATATAACGGGATTTAGTTTGCCAGATCTAACCGTGGAAGAAAGATTATTCAGCAAAGATATCGGAGCCTTTTGTCACAACGTCAATTCTTAATATACAGCACAAGTCTTTGGAATGCTTTACCGAATCATATTCAAAACTTAGGCAACGCAAACACATTTAAAAGGGAGTTAATTGAAATGTTTATGTAATAAATGTATACATGGAGTTTTATTTATTCACAAATGCATTGTAATTCTAATTATAATGATAGATTATTATGTATCCTTCGTTTGTTTTTAACTAAAATTATTTTTAAATGCTTACAATAACTCAATTTAAATATAATTATTAATTTGTTTTTATACTAGCACTCTCATTTATAAGATCATTATCTTGTTGTGATGGATTTCAATTTAAGTAAATAAATAAATAAAAATAAATAAATAAAATATATTAATGAATTTTTAATTTGCATTGGGTTGGCCACGCCCATACAAATTTTTATATGTATACCCTTTACCCGTAGTGTCAAGGGTATTACAAAGATTACAAATAAATCGCTATAAAATCCAAGATAATATAAGATAAGAGGAAATTAACACTACTGCCTCTATTTTTCCCATATTTTTACCACCAAAATAAAAATGTTTCAGCCATAGAATAATTTAAAGGTATCTTTGCTACTATTTGTATATATAATATGGCTCTCAAGATGTTCGTGAAAAATTTTGAATAAAGCGGACTCTAATCGGTAAAATTATGGGCAAATTTTTTTTTTTAAATATATATTCCGCAAATTTACAAACGAAAATCACTTTTCTTCAGCTTCTAGATAACCGAGAGAGTCAATATTGGTATCATCTGAAAGTACTTGACTAGCGCGCTATAAAAAAAAAACTGAAATATTTTTATATGCACCACCAAAAAAAAAGGTAAATTAAACATATTTTAGTATGAAGAGTTTATTTCATAGCGATTAGTGTAAATAATAAAATACAAAATTTTTCACTACAGAAATACATAATACTTATTTCAACACTTATTTTAAATTTCAGTTGTCACAATGCATAAACAAAAACAGTTTTCTCTCTTTTCTAATTTATTTCAAATGTCAAACTTCATATATAAAAAATATAAACAAAAAAAATCTCTCCGAACTGCAATTACCTGATGAATAAATATGCCTTGAGTTAAACATTTGTAATTTATGAGAGAAGTTAAGAGTTATTTTCTATTTATGACGTTTAATATTAGTGAAGAAAAAAATAACCACCTAACGAATCAAGACTACCTGATAAACAAATTTGCCTGGTATTTGGACTTATATATACCACGGAAACCAACTTATAAATACTGTTTTAACTTTCCTTCTTAAAATATTTGATCAAGGCATATAATGTCTTCCAATATGAGCCAAAAAATTTTCCAAACAAATTTTTTTAATTTCAGCTTTCTTTATAATACTTCACGTTTTTATATATAAATTCTTAGACAATTTTACATTACCGTTGGAATCTTTTACCCTTCTTTAAAAATTTTTGGAAATAGGAGTGCACAACACTAAAACCAATTTTTATAAAAATGTAGCGTATAGACAAAATGCGACTTTGCGCAATATTACAAAATTTCTTATTAATTTTGTTTATTTTTTGTAACCGAACATTGACATAATTTTCAGCATTCTCTTACCTACAAACATTATGGCAAAGCAATTTCTTTTTGGGTTAAATTTATAATTATTATCAATTTAACTTGATATTTTTTCTTTCTCTACTTCATGATTTCTCAATTATGACAATTTTTGTGTCAACACACTTTATAAAATGTGTAATACAAGTACTGTCTATTTAATAGCGACACAATTAATACATGTGCCTCTATCTCGTTTTTTTTGGACCATATTAGTAAAACAACTGAATAGATGACAATATTACGTGCTTTTTTCCCTATAATTTTATAATTTGAGTAAATACAAGCAAGTTGAATAAAAATTATAAAAAAAAACAAGTTAAAGCACTATACTCGGCTGTGCCGAATCTTTTATATCCACCACCAATTTGATGTACTTTTATAGCTCAGAATGTATTATTTTGTTATTAACTGTAATCGCTATGGATTAATCTCTTTATACTAAAATATGTATTACTTTCTTTCTATAACTTCGATATGCTATTAAAATATTTTCATATATTTAGTCTTTCAATGAAAACAGGCATTTAAGTAGGCTTGTCAATGTAGTTTCTACTAATAAATTCAACGTAGATATTTCAATAGACATAGCTCTTTATTCTTCCAAAAACTTTGTCCATAGAACTAATATATCAATTTAAAATACATCGTTATATGGGAGGTGAGCGTTAAAGTGGGAGTGTCACCTTCATTTTCTGGCATAACAATAACCTTGACTAGAAAGCTATATGAACGAAATTTCATCATCTGACTGACGGACGGACATAGCTATATCGTCATTAAATTAAACTCTGATTCAAAAACTATATATATTCTATGGGGTCTACAATGAATATTTCAATGTGTTACAAACGGAATGACAAAATGAATATACCTTCACCATTTTTGCTATTTGCTTTTATTGACATTATTTGTTTTATTTATTTTACTTTTAGGTAGCAAACATTGTTAAATAAATATCAAGTTCATTTGTACAACAACTGTCTGTACAATATTATTATAATTAAATATGTGCTTATGGCTGTGTCTCGGTATTTTGGTAGAAGGTGTTCATTTTTTACTTTTTATGCGTAGGAAAGATTTACCCATTTAAAAAAAATTATTTTATTCTGTCGTATTAAATCTGATAATGCCGTTCTTCGTTATGAATATAGGCATACTTATTCAAAAAAAGAAAACGTAGCCTATATTCTAGATAATTGAATTTGAGTTTTGACATAAATAGTTACCCAGCAAAAACTGGGTAATGACTTGCTCTTACCCAACAAATTTTCAATGACTATTACACATCGTCTGTCTGTTACTAAGACGTTTTTAAGTAATGACTTGATTTATAATGTGATACATAAGTACTTATATTTCAGACAAATGCTTAGAAATATTTACTATACAATTTCTTATTGCGAAATTTCTTTCAATGCATTCAATTACATAACTTTTTTTAATTGTCATTTTGTTTAACATATTAACAATGGCCTAATTCATAAAAACATCTTATTCTAAGTTTTATGTTTACATTGGTTATTAACCACTTTTTGGTTATTAGTATACAAGTATTCTTTGAGGGAAGATTTGTAAACTAAAAATTCAGTTTATCATTATATTTCTTACAGCCAATACAATCGATGCGTTACTTGGTTCTTTAGAATCTACACATTGGTATTATTAAGTTTTGTGCACTTCTCGTATTTAAATGGAATTTATTTTGCAAAGATTTAAAAAAAAAAAACAAATTTCAAAATCGGATAAGTATGGAGCCCATAAATTGGTAGAACTGTTTTACAAACATCTCTATAAAGATAAATTGCTGAATAAGATCTTGGTAGATTGTAGACTTTTCTTAAAGCTTTGTTTTGTATGCATTAAAGAGATTTTAAAATGCTGCTGTTTTTATTGCAAGCAAACATTATTCCAATATATTTCAAATGTGATTGTAGCAGAGATTGATATAACATTAGTTTAATATTAACACTTAATTTGTTTTTAAACTTGTATAAAATTCAAACTCCAGGAGAAATTTTCTTTTTAAGATCCATTGTGTGTAAGCCCCTTGAAAGATAACTTTGTAACGCGATTTCAAAATATTTAACGGAGTAGGTTTCGCTTAAGGCTATAATACACGGCATATTTTTTACATCTGACTGTAAAATTTGTGAGACATATGTAAATCTACATGTCTCTCAAAATTGTACTTTTACAGGCAACCATCGCTTACTGCTTTGCAGCAGCAGAGATTTCTACCAACGGCTGATGTCACATGTTTTGACAGAAGAAAACAGAGCGTGCTCTAATTGAAAATTTGTCAGATGTCTCAACACATGTTTTTTACATGAGTAATGTTTAAGGGGTAACACACGATATGTTCGTGTTTATGAGTATGATATTTGTCAATGCAGATGTAAGAAAAATGTCGTGTATTATATATAGCCTTTAGAGGTATATCATTTATGTTTACAATGAAATTATTGAAAATAGAACTTAAGAATCTTAAGCGATTAAGTTTTGTTTTATTAGAATTAAGTACTAGACGATTCAAACGAGCAAATTCAAAAATCAAACCACCATCTCTTTCAATGTGTGTTTTCAACACTAAATCATGATTAAAAGGGTAAAATAAACCAACATCATCAGCAAACGTAAATACTTTCCCATTCCAAATGAGATTTTTTAAGTTATTTATGTTGATTGAATATAATAGGGGGCCTCGTCCACTCCTCTTTATAGTATACAAGAAAACTGACGTCTTCTTTGACTTGAACAAAAATAAGTTTTAAATAAAGAATATTCCTTGCCTTACATAACATACAATGACAATTTTTCCAAAAAAAATATGGTGATCAACTAGATCGATTGCTTTGGAAAAGTCAAAGAAAATGCCAGCAACACCACTATAGCCTTTATCCATTACAAATATATTGGACTACATGTAAGACTGCATCCTCTGTACCACAACTTTTTCTAAATCTTAATTGAACAAAGTTTACATCTTTTGGTGTATGAACTATTTTATGAATTTTTATTTAATGAGAGTACAGCGAAGTTGTTATCATCTTATTGAAAATTTCGACTAATATTGGTGCAATTTCCTTAGCATATTTTCTAATAATTTTTGGTGAAATGTTGTCACATCCAGGACTAATTTTTACATTATTATATCAAAACTAAAACGATGGAATACTTGATATGTAGTCTTTAACAAGATAAATGTATCTCCTTCCTGAACTTATATTTGACTTTTTAGATTTTCAACAGATGTTAAAAAATAGCTATTAAAACAATTACCTTTACTTAAGTCTGAATTTTTTTCCTGAACCTTGGTAGTCATTTAAATTTAGTACAGAATTTTTACACGACCTAAAGTAGAATTGATAAATTTCCAACATTTTCTAGGATCATTTTCTAAATATTTAAACCTTGAACATAGTGATTATCCCTGCATTGTCTCCTATGCTGTTTTATAACTTTTTTTGATGTAACCCAAATGCTTATTGTCCCTATTTCTGCGTTCTTTCCTTGATAACTTTTGTCTTAACGTAATAAGTTTTAAAAGATTCTTATTTATCCAAGGCGTTAGCACGAAACGAATTGGTTTTTTATACCCGCCACCAAAAAAAAAATGCCGGGGGTATATTCGTTTTGTCATTTCGTTTGTAACACATCGGAATATTCATTTTAGACCCCATAAAGTATATATTTTCTGAGTCGGGGTTTCATTCTATGACGATCTAGCTATGTCCTTCCATCTGTCTGTCTGTAGAAAGCACGATAGAGGTCGGACCGAAAAAGCTAGGGGGCTTAAATTTTGCCAGAATATTTTCTATTCACAAGGTTTATTTGGAATTGAAAATGGGCTAAAGCGGCTAATTAGAAAGAGACTTATAGCTCGTAATTCAAGAGTATTTCAAAAAACCATGTCCCTCCAACATCGAATAAAACGCACTTGTGTCCAAACGCATTCACGAAGAGCCATGAAATTTCGAATGTTTGCTTGATAACGAAATTTTGCAAACATTGCTTTCTGGTAAAAGGCGTTGTACTTACAGAAAATTAATGTGACATGCCCACCTTCCATATAACGCTTTATATCAAAATTATATAATTTCTCTATGAATAAAATTTTTGAAATTTGAATTTTTATTTTGTTGAACTTTTCTGTTTAAACTAATATTTAAATTTTCAATCAGGCTTGATTTCATATTAACATTCTTTATTTTTACAAAAAAATTTTTTTTTAATTGTGTTAAATGAAATAATAAATTTTTAAAAATTATATTTTTTTACCGAAACAAGCTACGATTTCATCATCAGAACTGTCTGATCGGTGGTTAAATGTTGGTTGTAAATATGTAAATGTAAACTTGGTAGGTTTATTTTAAATAATATATTAAAATATCCAAGTTATATTTATTAGCAGAAGCTACTTCGACACGCCTACTATAATGCCCACTTTTCACGTAATCTAATATTAATGAAATTAAAATGATCATAAAATTGAAAAAATTAGAATTATGATTATGAAATTTCATACATATAGCTTTTTAGTCCATGTCATTGTTATGCCAGAAAATGAAGGTGACACGCCCACTTTAACGCCTGTGCTATAAAAGTACAAACAATTCGGCATCTAAATAAAATATGTGGAAAAGATGTATGTGCTACGAAAATACGTTTTGCTTAAAAAATTATTAAATACATAATAATAACGGTAAACACCTTTGACTTAAATATCCATTGTAAAATAATAAGAAAAAATTTGTTTTTCTTTGAAATTAAATCATTTAGAAATTAATTTTATTAGCACTGCTGAAAAAGATAACGAAATTTGTTTTGATTTGTTCACTTCCGATGCACAAAAGTAAATGTAAAAAACAAGTAATTGCAAATCCTTTTGCATGTTTTAGTAGTACCACTAATAGTGAGTAATAGCGCGAACTAACGGTTAAAAAATCGAACATCGTCATTTGACCGCTATGTCCTACTACTAAACCACTGTGCAATAGTGCAAAGTGATATTTTTAGCTTGGCTGATGGTAAAAATATACATAAATTTTTTCATGCTACCTACATAAGCATAAAATAGTTCCTTATCAATTATCGAACATCATTATTATCAAAAAATTTTGTTAGTTGTGGTGAAAAAAGAAGTAAAAGAGATCCCCAAATGTTATTTACAATTGCAAACTACGTTTCGGCTAAAGTACAGTTATCTCTACGCTAGGTAGGACCACCCTTATGCAAATAAAAATACTCCATTACCGAAAAAGAAGAAAATATTTGCAAAATTCGATAAATTACGTCACAAGTAACTTTCAAAACAGCACAGAATCATTTAACATGCTGAATGTATCAAAAATGATACTTAGTTAAAATTATAAATTATTTTGAAATTTTTCTTTTTCTTTCTTATCAGATAACATTTTTCCTAATGTTTACATTCTCTCATATTCTTAATACATTTTTGATATATGTACTTTCTATATACATCCTACGGCTGGCAGTACGGAAAACAAGTAAGAGTGCTATATTCGGCCATGCTGAATCTTATATGCCCTTCACAACGTGTAGTCATGCAATAACAGTAGTTTGTATCACCATTCATCCCATATGAAATATGTACATACATATAAAAAATACATATAAATAAAAACATCCCATTGTAAAATTATAAATTTACGTATGTGTGTTAAAAAAATATAAAAAAAAATTAAAAAATATACATAAAAAAAAAATTTTAAAAAATAATAAAAATATAAACAATAAATAGAAAATAAAAAATAAAAATATATCAAAAAAAAAATTTTTAAAAAAACATTAAAAAAATATTTAAAAAAAAATAAAAAAAAAAATTAAATAAAAATAAAATAATATAATATATAAAAAAAAAATTTTTTTCCGCTCAGAGTCTGTATGTATTTATTTATTTATTTATTTAATTATTCATGCTTTCAAAAATCAATTACAAAGAGTAAATCTTATATAAAAGTACTGATTATGGGGAAAAGTTATAATAAAAATGTATATAAAAGTACAAAAAAATTAATAATTTAACAAATACTTATGTATAATTAAAAAAAGAAGAAAATGTATGTATATATTTATCTATGCATATTAATTTCTAAAGAACGCTCTTTGTAGTACTCATAAACTAATTTCTTAAATTGGGTTGCACTGCTAGTTGCTTGTATTCTATGGGGAAGATAATTCCAAATACTTATAGAGTATATAAAGAAATGTAGTATGTAGTAGTATATGTAGTTGTTGTATGTTGTTTTTGTGTTAAAAAAAAACGTGGGTTTTTGCTCATATCTCAATTGTTTATGTACCGATATTTCAGATTTTCAATACCAATCTACTCCCGAATATTTCAGATATTTTAGTAACTCACCTGGGTCCAGGCGATGTCGGGGGCTTCAAAAAGTTGATTTCAACATACACACGGACAGGCGGACAGACTGCCAAACTGACAGACTCCACTACTCATAAGCTTTCAGAAAATATATACTTTATGAGGTCGGAAATGAAAATTGTAGAAATTTCACACGGAATGACAAACCTATATATACCCTTTTTCACTGTGTGAAGGGTATAAAAAACAATTTCCAAGCAGGGAATGTAAAATTGAAAGAATCTTTAATATAATATTAATTCGAAATTTTCATTCTTGAAGTAATTATAAATATTTTTTTTCTGTTATTAAACTTCTAAAACATTTATTAAATTAAATTGTAGTCATCAAATAATTTTTTTTCACAAAAACAACATCACAACAACAACATACATACATACAAACATGTATACTGCTTAAAATAAACATGGCATCGAATCCCAGCTGAGCCAAAAATTTTTTTTTTTAATTTTTTTTTTAATTTTTTTTTTTGTTTTTGTTTTTCTAATTTTTTTTTTTTTATTTTTTATTTTATATATTATTTATATTTTTATTAATATATTTTTTATAAATTTTTTTTTGTTTTTAAATTTTTTTTTATTTTTTTTTTGTTTTATATTTATTATTTATATTAATTATCTTTTTTTAAATTTTTTTACTTAAATTTTTTTTTTAATTTTTTTTTTAACATACATACATCCTTACGTAAATTTATAATTTTACAATGGGATGTTTTTATATATGTATGTACGTATTTCATATGAGATGAATGGTGATACAAACTACTGTTATTGCATGCCTACACGTTGTGAAGTGTATATAGATTCGGCACGGCCGAATATAGCGCTCTTACTTGTTTTTTTCAATTTTGCTTAAAATAATGGCAATTACAATGTTAAAGCGTTACCATTTATAGAAATAAAATTAAGGTGACATTAAAAACGAAATGTATGATTTTGAACACAAAGTTCGATTAACGCTTAAGGTAAGCTGCTTAAAAAATAGTCCTCCTCATTATAATTAACTTAAATTTGGTTATATTTACTTATATCAACCCTTGTTTTCAAATATTTTTTTTTTACAATTTTGTTTAAGAAATATGTAGGAAACTTTCATATATGATTATTTTAATATATTACTTTTTACAAGAACTCATATATGCATACTTAGTTATGTGTTTTTCACTGGCATCACTTTTTTAACTTTACTGACTTGCAGCAAAAATGGCAAACATGTTACAAAAAACTGCAAAAATTAAAATAATATTAACAAAGAAGCTAAATTTACAGTTTTTTTTCTTGTCAGAGCAAAATAAAAAAATTTGTGGATAAAACCAAACATTCTTAATTTGGATAATTTTTGCATTACTTTGTAGTTACCTTATAGTTAGTTGATAATAGTTGTCTAATAGTGTGTCGTAATCGTAGTCGACTATTGTACTGCTTTTACTGTAGCATCACATTAATAAGCTGAAATTATTCTGGATTAATGAAATGACTGCAGTCTTACAGGTCTCTAGTGAAAACATCTTCTGTTTTTACTAAAGCATCACAGAAAAATAGAAAAATAAAAAGAAATAAAAATAAAAACAAAAAAAAAATAAAACAAAGTCAGAGACACTTTCACCATATGAAATATATAAATATATATCGATGCCTTACTTACTCAACCTCGTATCTTAACAAATAAAATTTTTCAGGAGAGACAAAAAACGGTTCATCTTTTTATACTTCGGTGTTTGTTCAAAAGTTTAAATGCAATTATTAAGGAATTGATTGTGTTTATGTATATTAGTAGTAATAATATACTAATCTTTTTTATTTAAAGCATAAAACAATCGTTTGATATGAAAAAGACAAAACCGTATTTTTTAAGATACGAGGTTGAGGAAGTAAGGCATCGATATGAGATATTAAGATGAAATATATGAGCGTGTATATGTAACATATCTTGGTAAAACAAGTAAGAGCGCTATATTCGGCCGTGCCGAATCTTATATACCCTTCACAACGTGTAGTCATGCAATAACAGTAGTTTGTATCACCATTCATCCCATATGAAATACGTACATACATATAAAAAATATTATTAATAAAAACATCCCATTGTAAAATTATAAATTTACGTATGTAGGTTAAAAAAAAATTAAAAAAAAAATTAAAAAAAATTTTTTTTAAAAAATTTAAAAAAATAATTAAAATATATGTATATAATAAATACATATAAAACAAAAAAAAAAAAAAAATTTTTTGGCTCAGCTGGGGATGCCACGTTTTCTCTAACCAATGTACACGTTTGTATGTATGTATGTTGTTGTTGTAATGTTTTTTTTGTGAAAAAAAAATCGAGGTGGTCGTGGTTTCTTGCTCATATCTCAGTTGTTTATGTACCAATGTTTCTGATTTGCAACAGCGATCTACTCCCGAATATTTCTGATATTTTAATACCTCACCCGGGTCAAAGCAATGTCGGGGGGCTTCAAAAAGTTGATTTCAACATACACACGGACAGACGGACAGACTGACAGAGCTTAATCGGCTCCCCTATTCATAAGCTTTCAGAAAATATATACTTTATAGGGTCGGAAATGAAAACTGTAGAAATTTCACACGGAATGACAAACCTGTGTGAACGGTATAAAAATGTTGACAATAGTTTGCTAAGGCATCATTTTATAATAATCTATGCACACGGAATCATCAACTTTAATCACTATCAGCAACAGCAATATCAGCAGTTTCATCGAATTTAGATATTAAGTACTCTAATCGATATACCTGCAGCTTGATGTTTATACAAATAGAATTAAGGCAAAAAATATTCTTGAAGTAAATCACAGCAATTATTAAATATTAACTTAAATTGAAGTTAAGAAAAGCAGAACTAGCAGAACATGCAACTGTAAAAATGTTACAACTATTGCTGTTGAATGTAATGGAGATTTTTTAGAAGGAAATAACTTTTTTGATAATTTTTCTTCTAATATTTCGTTAAACACATACAACAAACTACCAATGTTTATATAACGTCATATAAAATTATCAGAGATGGAAAAATTAATCATATCCTCGTTTTTTCTAAAACGTTACTGTTAATTCAACGTACAATGAATACAATAGTTTGTGAATTGGAAAGTAATGTTTTTTTTATTTAATTATTATTTGTTTTCTTAAATTTTCTAAACAGGTTGTGTGATTTTTGAATATATATAGAAGTTACGTTGTTATGCCATTAAAATAATCGGAATGGGTCCATGTTATTTGAGAAATTTTTAAAACCAAGTAAAGGCCGTTTTAAACCAAGCAATATGACATTATTAACTCAAAATCGTATAAAATTAACATACGCGGTTGCCCATGAAAACCACAGATATAAGTATCAGATATGTTTTTTAATTATTATTATTATTTTCTTTTTTTTTTTGATTAAGAAGAAATAAAACCTTTATTTATTTTTATTTTTCATTTTTGTTAACAATTTTTCCTCGTCACTTTTGAAAGTCTGAGCATCTACCTTACCATCTTCGATATATTCACCCATTAAAATACCTCTCAGCCATCTGTTGTAACTGTTGTTAGGCTGATTTGGGTAACTATTTTGATAGTTGTTATTATTGTAATTGTTAGAACTATATCCGTTGTCATTATATGGATTATTGTTGCTGCCGTGATAGCCATATCCATTGATAAAATGTGTATTATAGTTGTCGTTGTAGTAAACATATCCATTGTTATTATGTGGATTATAATTGCTCTGATAACCATATCCTATATTATTATATGGATCGTGGTTGTTGTTATCATAGCCATATCCATTGTTGTTGTGATAAAAATATCCTTCATCGTTATATTGATTGTAGTTGTTCTGATAGTCATATCCAGTTGTATTATAACGATTATTGTGAATCGGTCTATAGCGATTATGTAAATGATTTAAGTTATTTAAATTATTTAAATTATTATTATTATTGTTATTATTGTTGTTGTTGTTGCTATTATTATTATTATTATTATTGTTATTATTACTGTTATTATTATTATTATTATTGCTATTGTTATTATTATTGTTATTATTACTATTGTTATTATTATTATTGTTATTATTGTTTGCATTATTATTATTATTATTTGCATTATTATTATTACCATTATTATTATTACCATTATTTGGAATTATAATAATTGTGGACTTACGTTTATGCTTATGCCCCAATATAAGAATATTGTGATAATTAAAACCGTTATTATTAGCATTATTATTATTATTATTATTATTATTATTATTATTATTATTATTATTATTATTGTTATTATTATTATTATTATTATTATTATTATTATTATTGTTATTATTATTATTATTATTATTATTGCTATTATTATTGTTATTATTATTATTATTATTATTGCTATTATTATTATTATTATTATTATTATTATTATTATTATTATTATTATTATTATTATTGTTATTATTATTATTATTATTATTGCTATTATTATTATTATTGTTATTATTATTATTATTATTGCTATTATTATTATTATTATTATTATTATTATTATTGTTGTTGTTGTTGTTGTTGTTGTTATTATTATTGTTGTTGTTATTATTATTATTACCATTATTATTATTGTTGTTGTTATTATTATTATTACCGTTATTATTATTATTGTTGTTGTTATTATTATTACAATTATTATTATTATTATTGTTATTGTTATTATTATTATTATTATTATTATTATTATTATTATTATTATTATTATTATTATTATTATTATTATTGTTATTATTACAATTATTGTTATTATTATTATTATTATTATTATTATTATTGTTATCATTATTACTATCATAATTTGGAATATATATAATTGTTGGTTTATACTTATGTTTATGTCGCAATATACGCAAATTGTTATTATTACTGTTATTATTATTCTTTGGAATAAAAATAATTGTTTGCTTATCGCCACTTTTTGTCACATTATCATTATCGTTGTTGGTTAAATTGATACTCCCTAAATTGTTATTGTTGTTGGTAAAGTTAGTATTATTTATTTTTCCAATAACTGCTTTCGTATGTCCATGAAATTGTCTTAACATAAGGCCATTCATAAATGATTCTTTGTGACCTATAGAATTTGTAGGTTTTAGATAACCTTTAGAATCCAAAACAAAGATATTATCTTCCTTATTTTTATCATTATTGAAACCTGAATCAAAAGGACCACTGTCTACGAAAACACTCAATGATATATTTTCGGTTTCTTCATTATTTGCTTTCTTAAGTGCATCAATCAAATAGAGAGTATTAGCATCTGTAACTGGTATGAAGACCCCATTGGGACCCATCATAAGAAGTCTATCATATGCAGGCTGTTCAATTTCATCTTTAGTGGTTTCTGGCGGCATGGTGGTAGTGGTAGTTTTTTCATGTACAAATATACGAAGAATATCTTCTTCATTGATATTGTCTCTTAGGAGATGTGGTTCATTCTTTTCATCGGTCAAAAGTAAATCACTAGCAACAACAGGATCTTTCATACGACTGTTACAACCACATCTTCGATCGTCTCCTGGTCGACTGGTTGGACCTCGATTTCCACTTGCATCAGCTCGTTTAAGACCAGTAGACCCAAAATTACCTTTAGGTTCTATCTGACCAGTGATACCTTGCGCATCTCTTAGACCTACGTTTCCTTTATTATTTATAATTCCATTATTGCCTCTATTGCCATGAAGTACTGGCAAGCAACTACAGTCTGGAAAATGCGCGTAACAACTGTGCGTAAGTCCTATCATTTTACAAAAGTATTGTATAAATAAAATAGTTGTAATTTACTGATTTAATTTTTACGAACTTACCCAACAAAACTATTGTTAGTAGAAGATTCATTTTTCTTTCGCTACACAGTCATGACCAAACTAATCATGTTTCGATGTTGCATTAACTATTTATAACCGTTTCCTTCATTTTTATACCCACCACTAAGGAAATGATTTGGGGGTATATTAGTTTTGTCATACCGTTTGTAACACATCGAAATATTCATTAGAGACGCCATAAAGTATATATTTTCTGAGTCCTAGTTGCATTTTTAGTCTATTTAGGATGTCCCTCCGTATGGCCGTCTCTTGGCAGCACGAAGAGCTCGAACAAAAAAAGCTAGGAGATCGAATTTCGTCACAATATTTTTAATACACCAGAAATGTTTGGTGCAATGAAAAGACTTATAGCTTATAATGTAAGAGATGATCATAAAAAATTTCTTTGTAACATCGAATACCGGAGAGACATACAAATTTACAAGTATTTTTCTTAAATTATTTTAAATATATGTTAGTCTGAAAGTTGCTTCAGTCCATACATTACAAAAGAAGTAATAGATCAAAATGTATGAGCAATTAAACCGCACAGTGTCGTTTTTGGTCTATTTAAAATTTAAAACGTCATTAAACTAATAAAATTAGAATCACGATTCTGAAATTTCTCAGACTTTGTTTTTTGGTCAGAAGCTTTTTAATAACGAAGTACTTAGACGACACGCCCACTTATACGATCGCTTCTATATGACGCTTTATTTTGATAAAATTTTGCATAAAAAGCTTTTCGGTTAATGTTATTATAGTACGAGAAAAGGAAGATTACATGCCCAGTTTAACGGTCACCTCCCATATAATACTCTAAGGTTAATAGATTTTTGAAAAATATATTGGAATATTTAAATAAAGTTCATTAGAAGAAATTAGTTTACACGTCTTCTTCAACGCCCACTTCTCAATATTAATAAAATTCAAAAGCTCAAAAACCGATAAAATTAAAACATTAATTATATTATTTTAAAATTAGGAGGTGCTATCTATGCCTGCACAAAGTTAATATTATTTTTTAGCTACCTCTAGCTACCAATTCATACAGTTCAGTTTCTTTAAAAATACAACCTTTCAGTTAGTAGTAAGAATTATCACCCGTAATGTTCAAATACTTAAAGTTTAATTGTAAGACTTAATTTTTAAAAATAAATTAATACATAGCAAATCGAAGTTACACAAAAAAAGTAATACATTAAAGGCATAATTCGGTAGTGATTACTGTTAATAGTAAAATAATAAGTTTTGTTCTATAGAAGTACTACACAAAATTAGTGGTGGGCATCAAAAATTCGGCACAGTCGCGTATAGTGCTCCTACTTGCTAGTGTTTACGTTTTAACTTAAGTCGTCGAAGAATAAGCATATTTAGTGACAATAAAGATGCATTGACAATAAAATGCATTTTAAACAATATAATTATCTTTTCTTTTGTTGTATGGAATGATGATACCTTAAAAGAAATGCGTACGCATTTACTAATATATGTAAATATGTTATCTAGCTGGCGTTGCTATACTAACAATTTTATTACATCATTAATGATTTTTTTTATACAAATATGATTTTAAAAAATCGTTAATACTAAATGTCAATCCAAATCAGGTGCTGCTATTAAGTAGTTTTGCTTATAACATACATATGAGAATTAATTAGGGCATATTATTTACGACTCAATTACGATCATTTTTCAAAATCTAGAATCAAATTTTGTAATAAAGCTTCCCTTAACTTATTATTGCGGTGCCATTTCATATTTAATAGCATCAGTTTTTTGTCAAGTTTTCCGCCAAGGTTTGAAAAAATAATAGTTGAAAATACAAACAAGTATGGATGAATTTATTTATATTACTTTTAGAAATCGATTTTTCGTGGGCACCAATTGATCCAAATCAAAGGAGACCAGAATTTTTACGCCAGCTGAGTTTATCCTGGGCTTAAGAGCACATGATAAAAGGATCCTCCGCAGAGCTTCTGACGGAAATTAGAACATCAACTTCTAATTGTATAGCATCTATGAGCGCTGTAACGAAAATATCATCTACTATAAAACGTGGTATCTGCGGCTGCTGTAGGTCCAAATGTGATAATAAGTGCATCATCACAACAAACAATTATTTGCTCATCCTGTACTGAGAATTTTTAACGATTTATTCGCCATTTCCTTAAATCTTTTCATAAGAATAAAATAATAAATATGGGTGGACCAAAATGGTTCCAAACCTAAGATTCGTAACTTTTCATTTTCTTTTCATCTTTCACTTATCATACAATACAATAAAAAAATACCACGTGAGCTAAAGTTTTATGTTGATATCTTGAACGCTTGCGAAGTTAAAGCAAAAAGAATAAAAACAAGTAACAGTGCTATATTCGGCCGTGCCGAATCTTATATACCCTTCACAACGTGTAGTCATGCAATAACAATTGTTTGTATCACCATTCATCCCATATAAAATACGTGCTTACGTACACGTTAGAATAAATGTGGCATCGAATCCCAGCTGAGCCAAAAAAAATTTATTTTATTTAATATATTATTTATATTTTATTATTTTTTTTTATATTTTTTTTAAATTTTTTTAAAAAATTTTTTTAGAAAAATTTTTAAAAATTTTTTTTAAATTTTTTTTTAAATTTTTTTAAAATTTTTTTTTGCAGTTTTTTTTTATTATTTTTTTCTTATTTTTAATATATATTTTTTTTTTAATTTTTTTTGTTTGGTATGTTTTTTACATGTATCTATTTATGTATGTTGTTGTTGTAATTGTGAAAAAAAACGAGGTGGTCGTGGTTTTTTGCTCATATCTCAGAAAGTTATGGGGCGATTGTGCTGAATTTCAATAGCGATTCATTCCTGGATATTTCCAAGAGATTGATACCATATACAGATCTGAGAAACGTATAGTTGCTTCTAAAAGTTGATTTCAACCAACACACGGACAGACGGACAGACGGATAGACGGACAGACGGACAGACGGTCAGGGCTTAATCGACTCCTCTATTCATAAGCTTTCAGAAAATATATACTTTATGGGGTCGGAAATGAAAATTGTAGAAATTACAAACGGAATGACAAAGCTATATATACCCTTGTGCACCACAGGTGAAGGGTATAAAAATTTACCAAAATTGTCCAAACCTACCAGCAGGGTTAACTCAACGACAACAGTTTGTACAGATTAGTGGTGCAACAAGCTCATTACAAACTTGTTTTAAATGCAAATAAAACGCAGTTAGTATGATTTAAGTCTATCCGTCATAATAATAGGGGAAATCACCCTTCGTTGCAAACAGATCATGCAGATCTTGCAAGTCTAATATAAATATTCTTAAGTTTGCAACAACACAAAAGCAATATACATTTAAATTACATTTCCCACACAAGCACTTATTTCCAATACCAAAAAAAGTTGGAAATTTTCAAAAGCAACGTTTGCAATAGAATATATAAAAGACTTGCAAGGTCTGCAACATTTGCATCATGTTTGCATCGAAGGGTGATTTCCGCTAATATATTTTCAGTACATGTAAATGCTAGAGAAGTTGATGAAACCAACCGTATAAAAGACTTGAGTATAATTTTACAAAACAATCTCGTTTGGAATGAACGTCTCCAAATTTTAAGAACTAAAACTGCTCAAGCTGTTGGTATTTAATATAAATTCAAAAATAAGTTTGATAAAGATACTAAAGTTTTTGCTTATAATACCATTATTCATAGCCATTTGAATTATTGAACCATTTGTTATGGTTACAAGAATAAAGATCTAAAGGTTGTTGTAATTAACCATCAACATATCGATGCCTTACTTCCTCAACCTAAAAACTTAAAAAAAAACGGTTTTAATTTTTCCATATCAACATATCAAACGATTGTTTTATGCTTTTACTTAAAAAGATTAGTATATTATTACTACTAATATACATAAATACAATCAATTCCTTAATAGTTGCATTTAAACTTTTAACTAAACAACGAACTATAAAAAGCTGAACCGTTTTTTTTTTCTCTCCTGAAAAATTTTATTTTTTAAGATACGATGTTGAGGAAGTAAGGCATCGATATGCTACTATTTCTCTTTGTAAATGTCAAATAGTTTTACCCATATATGGTATTTTTAAAGTGCATTTTTATACCCTTCACCTGTGGTGCACAAGGGTATATATAGCTTTGTCATTCCGTTTGTAATTTCTACAATTTTCATTTCCATTTTTCATTTTTTTTATTTTACATATTATTTATTATATTTTTTTTACATATTTTTTTTAAATTTTGTTTTTTTGATTTTTTTAAAAAAATTTTTTAAAAAAATTTTTAAAATATATAAGATTCGGCACGGCCGAATATAGCACTGTTACTTGTCTAATATATATTTTAAAGTGTTTGCACAATATTGGACATCATACTATAAATTTCATGAATTACAATCATATGATGAATACGAGAAATAATGAAAATTTAAGAATCGCTTGGTGTAGGTTCGAGACAACCAAACATCGCGTCAAATTTATGGATAGTCGTGAATACAATAACTTGCCTCAGATATAAAAAAATTAAAATAGAATAAATGTTTTTAAAATACTTCTTAAACAACACATTTTGCAATATATTAATGAACTTTTTATAAAAAGATCTATTTAATAAAACGATTTCATAACTTAAATAAATAAGTTTCAAATATATCGTATAAATTTCTTTATTCAAGCTTGAGATCACTTTTTTATTTTTTCATAAAAAAATGTTTATTAATGACCAATATTTCGCTATCAAACAATAGGTAGCTTCTTCAGGGTAAATATGTATACAAATAATATAAAACAAAAAACAAATTCAAAGCAATTACAAATTGAAAAAACTATTTTATTTATTATTTTTTTTTTTGTAACATAAAAATTTAGGGTTAATACATTTTTGGCCAACTCGTCTTAACAATGCCTTTAAGACGCTGAGACAAACTATTGTAATTGAAGTATTTGTCAATAAAATTTATACAAAAAAAAAAAGAACGCCTTCTGTTAGATGTTCCTGGTGTTTCGTCAGTTCTTTGCTCTACACGTTCGATATTTTCTTATTCTCCAGAAGTTATATAATTCGTAAACAAAATATAAACGAAAAAGTCTTTTAACCTCACGCTGAGTTTTTATAAATTTAAGTAATATCAATAGGGTGCCCCGGTGGACTAGTCAGTAGTGTGCTAGTCTGCTAGTTTGGAGGTTGCGAGTTCGATTCCCGCCAGAGACTCTGGACTTGTCTGCTTCTCTTCTTTCTTTTCTATTCTATTCTTACTTTTCTATGCAGGTATCACAAAGGGATCAATATAATGTACCGTAGTGAGTTGCAGAACAGCTGCCTGTTCTACCTAACCTAAGTAATATCAATGACAACAATTTCTGGAATACGGAAGGCGCCACAGTTGTTTAAATAACAACAACAAAATACATAAAATATGAGCAATACCTCCAGATATGTAATGTGACAACACTGAGCAACATGCAGTAACCAAAAGATTCAAATATTTTTAACTGATGGAGTTTAAATAGTGCAACAATATTACATGTTTTTTGTAATGGTTGAAATAAAAAATCACATGCACTATTTTACTTACTCAACTACACAAACGTTTTATATAAACAGCATAAGAACTATAAATAGGTTGGTTCTGGGACAGAAAAATCATCCCTATAAGGATGAATGTTTTTAGTTTTTTATTTCAATAGTAATTTCTCATGAGGATGACCTTTTGATAATTGTATAATTTAAATTTTTCCTCTCGACGACAAAATTAAATAGGAAGGTTTGTATGATTTTCTTTGTTTATTGTTTTATGGGATTTGATTCATAAGCATATGATATATATACATATAATAAATAAATATATGTATATATTATTAAATATATATGTATATTTTTAATTTTGTGATAATAGCGCAAAGGTAAAATAATACTTGTATATATGTACGTCCATGCATATGGACATAATTGCTTTAAATAAAAACATGCTTAGAAAATATTGTGTGTAGAGATGGTATTATATTTTAGTTTTTCATCGCAGTGGTTATTTCCAACATGGGTGATAATTTGATTATAGAGAAAAATGTGGATTGAGTGATTTTTGTGAAAAAAAAAATTAAGTAAAAATAAATGGGGATAAACGTTAGTTATACAGAAAAAAATCTTTCTAATTGATACATATGTATATTGAATAGCTAGGGTTCAAGCTAATACTCACCCATTCTCAGTGAGATTGTAAACGCTTTTGGCAAACTTAAGGCAAACCATATCTCTCTGTAAATTACTAACAATAATAAAAACCATACAGCGCATTGTCAATGTTTCATAATAAGACTAAATATAGAAATGTTGCAGAATATGGCAGAGCTCAAAAATGGAATTCGGTATGTTCCCAGGCGATATAATATGGATGACAAAGTGCACAAAAAAGCTAATAATGTAAAATGTATGACAATGAAAGAATTGAACAATGACAAGTATGTTTTAGAACTAAAATAAATTCTCGTTGTGTTTTTTTTATAGGCGGAAGAAGGCAAAAACGCATTTCTGAACACAGGCTCGGTTGACATCATTAATGGTTTGTCGGGCTACCCTACTCGGTAATCAAAAACAAAAAAAAACCCCTTTTGTCGCCTTTTAGAATTGCTTCCACCCCGGGACTGTTAAAATGCATTGCTTCGGGATGATTTCCTATCTGGCTGGTTGGTGCGGCCTAGTCTACATATTTTGACTTACAAGGCACCTTCGCCAGTCCGCCAGTCCGGTTCTTACTTTTGAAAATATAATCACAGTACTTTGGTACTGCTTGCCAATTTCTTTCATCCGGACTATGCAATCTATAATCTCAGGATTTACCTCGCATACAGTATTTTTCAGTTTCCGTCTCCCCTCAACAAATTTACAGCATTCGATAAAAGTGTTCTCGGCATCGTCTACTATATCTCCTCTTTATATAATCAATATGGCGTGCTGTATTTGCCTATGTTATAGAAACATTTCTTGAAATATCCGTGACTAGTCATCATCAGCTGTATATTTGATTTGATATGAGAAAGTCATCTTAGAGTCAAGTCTCATATCCAGATAGTTAACATATTCCCTTGTTTGTATTAAAACCTCCTCTTATCAATGTTTTCTTTCATTAAAATGTGTCTTCTTGTCAATAGAAGCATTTCGGTTTCTTTAATTGTCATGTTCTTCGACTTATGCCTTCGTTCTGATCATTACTTGCCTCATTTTCCGTTTAGGCTCTTTCGTGTACTAGCCCTTATAACTGCTGCTATGTCGCCCGCGTAGCCCACGAGGAAAGTGTCCTGTGGCATTTCGAGTCTAAGTATATTATCGTAGGTGATGTTCCATAAGTCCGGACTGAGAGTTGCTCCCTAAGCAGCGCCGGATGTTACTGTTGTCTTTCTTTATACTACATTTAACTATATATGAGTTCCCAGTCCTTGAGGTGGCTTTTTATTATACGTGACATATATTTCGCAATACAAAAACGTGTTTCTAAGGCTTTAATAATGTCTGGCTATCTAAGCCTGCCCTAATGTGCAGCGTTGCTAACAGAAGGATTGGCCTACTTAAATGGTTTCTCTGCTAAGAGACATATTACAATGGTGAATCTCACAGGACTAAATCTGTATTGACTTTCCTCTAGGCCTCCTACGTGAGTTATAGCCTCTCTTAATCTGGATCTCAAGAGTCTCTCAAAAACTTTGCCTGCAGTGTCGAACATGCAGAGTGGTCTGTAAGATAATGGCGAGTCCTTACTGATGAGCGCAAGTTGCTGTATCTTCCATAACTTTGGGAAAAGACCCTCCATAAGGCTTTCCAGTTTTTTATGGACTTTTTTCATGACGCGGTATCCATATTGCTGATATTTGAGAATAATCTTCAATCCATAAACCAGTTTGCTTATTTCTGTATTGCTCGCTAATCTTCATTCTTGTTTCTGCTTTGTAGCCTTTTGATCCAGGTAAATGATCTGGATATGTTTTCTCTTCTTTTGTCACGAATGTTAGTATTTAATATGCATACTGTGCATATTGTGCATTTGCAACTTCTTCATTTGTTAAAAGCCCATCTATATTCTTGATTTTTATTACAATCTTAGGTCTTAATTCCTTTACGGCTATCGCTTCCTTCAGCATGTTTCTGATACCACCCTTTGAAATTTCTAGAAAAATTGTACCCATTTTTGTCCTTCGAATTGATCGTACCGCTATACTAGCTTCATCTGACTTTACGTTTTCTCTAAGGTTTCTTAGATTCTCAGCATAGCTGTGCCTTTTAATTGGTTTAACTATTGCCGCTTCTGGCTTCTATTTTGGTAGTTTGAAACGATCTTCTTTCCTTCTCTGTTTCTAAATTTGCCCCTGGTTGTAAAATTTTCTCGGCTTCTTATCGTAAGACATTCCTAGTTGTTCCCCTTTTGCTTTTCGCCAGGCCTTAGTATGTCCGTTAAACTTGATAAGCTTCTTTTATTTAAAGACGTTTGTTGGCTTTTCCTCTCCGACTTTCTTACTAAATATTTTCTCTTTATGAATCCGCATTTTTCTAGTTTTTGCAGTAGTCGCCTAGAATATCTAGAAACTCTTGTAGCTCCGATACTTTATTCTGAACATCCAAGTTTATGTTGCTCTGTCTGGATAACGCCTGCATCATTTTCTACAGCACTGATGAACGGTTTCTTCTTCAGAGCTCCGAATCCTTATAATTAACTCCTGGCGAGGAGAACTTGCGGTGGGGTTCAAAAACTCTTCTCTCTATATTATCGGGTGTTTTCAGTTTTGACATTTCAATACTAGTTAGGTTAAATCTTGGAGCCATTGTTCATTCCCTTATAAGGACCCTGACTGTGACTTTGGTCGCACTTAAGTCCCCGCAAGGCTTGACACAAGGCCTTATGGGCACGTTTATTTAGAGCCAGGTCGGGTATTAATTGGTATGTCATATCAACTAAACCAGCATGGCCAACTTAATGGCAATAAGATGTAGAGTGTTTCACAAGTCTACTTCAAGGCTTTAGCAGTACGGAAGGCACATGTGACGTTAGCCTGAAAGCCATTTTTTACAAGAATTCACTCTTGTACGCTAAGGCATAAGAATGGCACATCTGCCGGCTCAGAGTCATACTGCCTAGAGTCGTCATTCCCAATTATAGTTCCGTTTCGTTACCGGTTCGTCAACGTACTAGATTTTTATCATCTCTAGGTGATTTATTTCCCCCAAAAGGGCATAATGAGCATTCCCACCCCGCCGCACGGGTGGGTCCGATGGAGGATCTAGCTAACCCCGCACGGGAGCATTTCATTAAAAAGCTGAAATCATTCTCAATTAATGAAAAGAATTCAGTATTACAAGTCTCTAGTCATCTGTTTTTACTAAAGCATCACAGAAAAAAAAATTAAGAGAAATAAAAAGAAAAACAAAAAAAAATAAAACAAAGTCAGAGACACTTTCACCATATGAAATATATAAATTATATGAGATATTAAGATGAAATATATGAGCGTGTATGTGTTACATATCTTGGTGAAATATTGACAATAGTTTGCTAAGGCATCATTTTATAACAATCTATGCACACGGAATCATTAACTTTAATCACTATCAGCAACAGCAACATCAGCAGTTTCATCGAATTTAGACATTAAGTACTTTAATCGATATGCTTTCAGCTTGATGTTTATACAAATAGAATTAAGGCAAAAAATATTCTTAAAGTAAATCACAGCAATTATTAAATAATAACTTAAATTGAAGTTAAGAAAAGCAGAACTAGCAGAACATGCAACTGTAAAAATGTTACAACAATTGCTGTTGAATGTAATGGAGATTTTTTAGAAGGAAATAACTTTTTTGATAATTTTTCTGCTAATATTTCGTACAATACATACAACAAACTACCAATGTTTATATAACGTCATATAAAATTATCAGAGATGGAAAAATTATTCATATCCTCGTTTTTTTCTAAAACGTTAATGTTAATTCAACGTACAATGAATACAATAGTTTGTGAATTGGAAAGTAATGTTTTTTTTATTTAATTATTATTTGTTTTCTTAAATTTTCTAAAATAGGTTTTGTCGAAATTTATTTTTATATTTGTACAACATACACAACAATTTTACCAGTGTTTATATATTGTCATATAAATACATCAGAGATGGAAAAATTAATCATATCTTCGGTTTTTTCTTAAATGTTGGTTAGTTAGTTAGTTAGTTTCTTAGAACGTACAATTATTACAAGAGGTTGTGAATTGGGCAATTATATATGTTTTTTTCTTAAATTTCTAAAAGCTGAAGTTTTTTTTTATACGTCTGATACTTTCTGGATAGCTCTGATAACTATTTTCTATAACAATATGTTTATTAATTATTATTATTATTATGATTTTTTTTTTTTTGATTAAGAAGAAATAAAACCTTTATTTATTTTGATTTTTAATTGTTGTTAACAATTTTTCCTCGTCACCTCTGAAATTCTGAGCACCTACCTTACCATCTTCGATATATTCACCCATTAAAATGCCTCTCAGCCATATGTTATAACTATTGGTAGGACGACTTTGGTATTTAGTTTGATAGTTGTAGTTATTATTGTTGTTAGAGCCATATCCGTTGTTATTATATGGATTATTGTTGTTGCCGTAATAGTTATATTCATTGTTATTATATGGATTGTTGTTGTCGTGATAGCCATATCCATTGTTGTTATGATAAAAATATCCTTCATTATTATATTGATTATTGATGTTATATCCATATGGATTTTCATTATATGGAATGTCGTTGTTATGAGAGTTATATCCATTTTTATTATATAGATTAATGTTAATTGAATGATTGCGAGTAACAGAACCAGCTTTATTTAAATCATTTAAATAATTTAGATAACCTAAATAATGTAAATTATTTAAATTATTTAAATTATTTAAGTTATTTAAGTTATTTAAATTATTATTATTATTATTATTATTATTGTTATTATTATCATTATTATTGTTATTATTGTTATTGTTGTTATTATTATTATTATTATTATTATTATTGTTATTATTATTATTATTATTATTACTATTGTTATTATTGTTGTTATTATTACTATTATTATTATTATTATTATTATTATTATTGTTTGCATTATTATTATTATTATTTCCATTATTATTATTTGGAATTAAAATAATTGAAGGCTTAAACTTATGTCTATGTCCCAATATAATAATATTGTTATTATTGTTTGGAACATAAGTAATTGATTCCCTTTGCCTGCTTTGTATATAGTTGTGATTATCGTTGTTGGAGTTATTATTGTTTATGTTTTCAGTGGGAACAACAACAACTTCTTTGCTATGTCCATGAAATTGTCTTAACATAAGGCCATTCATAAATGATTCTTTGTGACCTATAGAATTTGTAGGTTTTAGATAACCTTTAGAATCCAAAACAAAGATATTATCTTCCTTATTTTTATCATTATTGAAACCTGAATCAAAAGGACCACTGTCTACGAAAACACTCAATGATATATTTTCAGTTTCTTCATTATTTGCTTTCTTAAGTGCATCAATCAAATAGAGAGTATTAGCATCTGTAACTGGTATGAAGACCCCATTGGGACCCATTATAAGAAGTCTGTCATATGCAGGCTGTTCAATTTCTTCTTTAGTGGTTTCTGGCGAAGTGGTGGTAGTGGTAGTTTTTTCATGTACAAATATACGAAGAATATCTTCTTCATTGATATTTTCTCTTAGGAGATGTGGTTCATTCTTTTCATCGGTCAAAAATAAATCACTAGCAGAAATAGGATCTTTCATACGACTATTACAACCACATCTTTGATCGTCTCCTGGTGGACTGGTTGGACCTCGATTTTCACTTGCATCAGCTCCCTTAAGACCAGTAGACCCAAGACTAACTTTAGGTTCTATCTGACCAGTGATACCTTGCGCACCTCTTAGACCTACGTTTCCTTTATTACTTATAATTCCATTAACACCAGTATCTTCCTTATTGCCTCTATTGCCATGAAGTACTGGCAAACAACTACAGTCTGGAAAATGCGCGTAACAACTTTGCGTAAGTCCTATCATTTTACAAAAGTATTGTATAAATAAAATAGTTGTTATTTACTGATTTAGTTTTTACGAACTTACCCAACAAAACTATTGTTAGTAGAAGATTCATTTTTCTTTCGCTACACAGTCATGACCAAACTAATCATGTTTCGATGTTGCATTAACTATTTATAACCGTTTTCTTCATTTTTATACCCACCACTAAGGAAATGATTTGGGGGTATATTAGTTTTGTCATACCGTTTGTAACACATCGAAATATTCATTAGAGACGCCATAAAGTACATTTTTTCTGAGTCCTAGTTGCATTTTTAGTCTATTTAGGATGTCCGTCCGTATGGCCGTCTATTGGCAGCACGAAGAGCTCGAACAGAAAAATCTAGAGAGATCGAATTTTGTCACAATATTTTTAATACACCAGAAATGTTTGGTGCAATGAAAAGACATATAGCTTGTAATGTAAGAGATGATCATAAAAAATTTCTTTGTAACATCGAATACCGGAGAGCCATACAATTTTACAAGTATTTTTCTTAAATTATTTTAAATATATGTTAGCCTGAAAGTTGCTTCAGTCCATCCATTACAAAAGAAGATGAGCAATTAAACCGCACAGTGTCGTTTTTGGTCTATTTAAAATTTAAAACGTCATTAAACTGATAAAATTAGAGTTACGATTCTGAAATTTCTCAGACTTTGTTTTTTGGTCAGAAGCTTTGTAATAACGAAGTACTTAGAAGACACGCCCACTTATACGATCGCTTCTATATGACGCTTTATTTTGATAAAATTTTGCATAAAAAGCATTTCGGTTAATGTTATTATAGTACGAGGAAATGAAAATTACATGCCCACTTTAACGGTCACCTCCCATACAATACTCTATGGTTAATAGATTTTTAAAAAATACATTGGAATATTTAAATAAAGTTCATTAGAAGAAATTAGTTTACACGTCTTCTTCAACGCCCACTTCTCAATATTAATGAAATTCAAAAGCTCAAAAACCGATAAAATTAAAACATTAATTATATTATTTTAAAATTAGGAGGTGCTATCTATGCCTGCACAAAGTTAATATTATTTTCTAACTACCTCTAGCTACCAATTCATACTATTCAGTTTCTTTAAAAATACAACCTTTCAGTTAGTAGTAAGAATTATCACCCGTAATGTTCAAATACTTAAAGTTTAATTGTAAGACTTAATTTTTAAAAATAAATTAATACATAGCAAATCGAAGTTACACAAAAAAAGTAATACATAAAAGGCATAATTCGGTAGTGATTACTGTTAATAGTAAAATAATAAGTTTTGTTCTATAGAAGTACTACAAAAAATTAGTGGTGGGCATCAAAAATTCGGCACAGTCGCGTATAGTGCTTCTACTTGCTAGTGTTTACGTTTTAACTTAAGTCGTCGAAGAATAAGCATATTTAGTGACAATAAAGATGCATTGACAATAAAATGCATTTCAAACAATATAATTATCTTTTCTTTTGTTGTATGGAATGATGATACCTTAAAAGAAATGCGTACGCATTTACTAATATATGTAAATATGTTATCTAGCTAGCGTTGCTATACTGACAATTTTATTACATCATTAATGATTTTTTTATAAAAATATGATTTAAAAAAATCGTTAATAAAAAATTTCAATTAAAATAAGGCAATTAAGCAATTTTGCTTATAATGCACATTTGAGAATTAATAAGGGCATATTATTTACGATTTAATCACGAACAGTTTTCATCTGATTTTTTGACAACATTAATTATATAATTTTAAAAGTAGGAGGTGACATAGCCACACAAAGCTAATATTATTTTTTAACTACCTCTGGGTACCAAATTATACTCTTCAGATTCTACAGATTGCTAAAAAAAAATACTGGATTGCAATTCTTTAAAATATGTCAAAGAGATAATCAGATTAAACTCTTAATATTGCTCTTAAAATAATTTAATAAGCTCTTGATACCTGTGGACAGTAAAATTTACTGTTTTTTATTTATCAATAAACTTATATCGAAAAACTTTCAAAAGTTTTTATTTTTACAGTCGTGGTTGACATATTCATGGAAATGCCCATATGTACATATTTATATGTATTAATAAAAAGAAAATATTGAGAATGAAACTAAAAAAATTAAACTTGAGAAAATAAAAGGCCATTAACAAACGGCTTATCAACTGAAGTCCAACATTAAATTAATTCATGCCTTTGTATTTGTTTTTATAAAGACGAAAATTTTAAATTATAATAAAAATCGTTCTTATGAGAAATTACATTTGGGATAAAAAATTTAAATAAAAACTCATCCTTATAGGAATCCAATAACGATGATTTTTCTGTTCCATATTATTTTCGCGCCTTGTTCAGTCTTTGTCTTCGACCTATGTATATGAATTCCTTAAATTACCTAATGTACTGTTTTTATTTATTTGATGATTTCTTTGTAATACATGTTGTCAAATTATTTATGTGTTTTCTTTTTAATTTATTTAAGTCTATGTGCATCACATATAATAATAAATCTCAACAAATATTTTTCTTTATATGTATGTATGTTTAAGAAATAACAACTTTATGCTAGGCACACAATTGGGACGAACGACGAATTTTTCGTCGCGAATATTCGTCATCAAAAATAAAACATATTTTTGTATATGAGAATGCATACAATTGTGGCGTCAGTCGAAGTTCGCTTTACGCGGCGAACTCTGCATTAGATTTATTTCTATTTCCTCCGCCGGCGAACGACGAACAAATTGATATATAATGACCATTTTTTATTAAATTTGGGTTACTTCTCAACTTTTTATGAAAACGAAGTTAGTTTTTACTTTAATTATTGTTTTATTTTTTATTTTAAGACATTTAATATATTAGCTATTATACATAAACAAAATTTTTATTATTGTCTAATGCACGTCCCCACGACATTGTTTGCAAACGTTTGCTTATACGTAAACAAGTTTTTATTATTACAGAAATTATATTTATTGTTTTGTTGAGTTTCACAAAAAATTATATTCTTCGATTATTTTTGTTTTTTCTTTGCACAAAAACTAAACAATTTTATCAACTATAAAAGATGTTACTTTTTCGTCATTGTTGTGCTTCACACGACGAATTTGCACAACGAATTTTTACCGAAGAGTTCGTCGTGTTGGGCGAAATTCGTCGTTCGTCTCAATTGTGCGCCGAGCATTAAGTAGAAGATGAAAAAATAAATGTAGAATAATATGAGCAACTCTCTTTTTTTGTCTGGGGGGCAAAGAGAGGCTTAGAATTTGCATAATATTTAAAATAAATAAGGGTGCTTTTTTATAGATGTATAGAAATTGGAAGTGGAAAAGTAAAGAAGAATTGACAAGGCATTTGCTTTATTCGAAAGATAACACAGCCCGACAAAATTAAAAAAAATGTTTGCTTCTTTTAATTTATCAACTGATTCTAGTTAATTTAGGTGCACTGAGTGAGGAGGGTATATATCAGTTTGTCATTCCTTTTTTTTTTTCTGAAAATATTATTTTTTGTTTAATTGCTAGCTGGTTAACGGGAATTTTATTTGTGTAATATTATTCAGAACGTTATTTTTTTTTTGCACTCCAATTGCATATCGGAAATTAGTTGCTTGTAGGAAGTGGTTTAATGCAGTTCGCAAAGTTTATTAAAAAAGTGTTGATCTAAATAGAAATGACTTCCAATAGAAGATGTTGTAAAAATAACGCTGACATATTTTGTTATATTTGTGGAGAATACACCTTTAAAGAAAACATAAGACCTATTTCGGAATATGTTAAAAAATCGTATTTAGATTACTTTGGAGTTAATCTTGGAGATCAAGATAAAAGCTGGGCTCCACACATTGTGTGCAATACTTGCTGTGTAAATTTGCGACAGTGGACTCAAGGAAAACGAAATAGGCTTAAGTTTGGTGTGCCGATGGGTTAGAAAGAGCCCAGAAATCATTTGAACGACTGTTACTTCTGTTCAGTGCGTATTTAGTGATTTTGATAAGTCAATGACCGAAACTGAACGAAATGCTTGGACATCATTCGTGGAAGTTATAAAAAATTTCTTGGGAAATAATAAAGCTCCAAATTATGTTCAATTAGTGGAGAATATGCTGGATAAGTTCAGAGACCTTGGCTGCAACATGAGTATTAAAATCCATTATTTGCACAGTCACTTGGACTGATTTTCCGAAAATTTGGGTAATTTAAGCGAAGAACAAGGAGAAAGATATCACCAAGATATCAAAATTATGGAGAATCGGTACCAGGGTACCAGTGGGATGCACATATGATGGCAGACTACTGTTGGAATTTGCAAAGAGACTCTAATCCGGCTGTTCATTCCAGATTTCTTCTTAGTTTTTTTTTTAATTCCTATGGAAAAGTTTTACTTTTTAAATACTTAAAAAAAGCTATATCATGAAAACTAGAGCTGAAAGAAACAAACTGATTACAGATTTGAATTCAGCGCACCCAAATTAACTAGAATCAGTTGATAAATTCAAAGAAGAAAATTGAGTGTTATCCTGTGTAATCTTCTGGCATAGTAATTTAAATATGACTTCTGACTGCCATAGCTTGTTTGAACGTTGTCTAATCTGGAGTTCTATTTTAAGATGACTTTTTCAAACATTTGTGGTCGTATATTGGCAATAACGCGGCGAATGATATCCTTAAAGTTTTCAGTCGAATCGGGCTTATTAGTGTGGACTAGCAACTACACATATCCCCACAGAAAAAAACTTTAGCGGCTTTAAACCGCACAATTTTGTAGCACAATTCACAGATATGAAAGATAAATCTATGCGATTGCTAAACCTTCAATAAATGAATTATGGAATGAGCTGTGTGATATGTTACACCGTCTTCATAAAACAAAAGCTCCTGCATATCATGGTTGTTTAAATAATGAATGAAAAAGTCACTAATCTTGGCTCTTTAGCAGTCTGCTTTGACTGTAACGCTCTGACCAACATCGTTTTTTAAGAGATACCGACCAGTAATTCCACGAGCCCATAAAGCATACCAAACAGTCAGTTTTTCTGAATGTAACGGTGTCTGAACATACGCTTGAGGTTTATTACTACTCCAAATACTGCAGTTTTGCTTATTGACGTATCCATTTAAACAAAAGTGAGCCTTATCGCTAAGAAAAATTCGATTATGAAAATTGGGATGAACGGCAATTTTGTTTGGGTTTTAATTGTTTGGGTATGCATCTTGCTATTCATACATCAGTCTATGTATGTTGAAATGCCAAACTGAATATATATCACTTAACAGCTGACAAAAGGGCCACCAGTTAAACAGTTTTTGACCAACTTAAAGTCAAAAATACCCGGTATTTACGGTCTAATTCATAAAATTCAAAACAACTTTCTAATACCCTGTTCAGACAGATGTTTTTAATTGTTTCAATTTAGTGTTGATTGAGCAATTAAAATAAGTGTTCAGACATACTCAATTTATCTTACTCAATTAGCATTTGATAGCTGTAAAATACGATGTATTTATACCAAATCAAAAAATGCCTTCTTTTCAGTGTTTTTCCTGTTGATAAAATATATTTACAATTATATTTATACATATACATATATACTTATATATATGTATTTGAATTTATTCAAATATTTTTTTAAAATTTTCTTCAAAAATTTTTCATTTTCTTAATTTTTATTTTTTGTATATTTATTTGTTTGACATTAGAAATGCCACCTATAGAATTTTCTTCTCACTAAACATACTTCTCATGAGTTGTATTTCGAGTTTTGGACAATAAGTGAAACAATTAAGTATATATTGCTCAATTTAAAAATAATGTTTAGTATGGTAAATTGAGCTCAATAAGGCCTTTAATTACGATAATATTATAAATTGACAATTAAGGCGCCTGTGTGAACATAGTATAAGAGGTTTATAAATTAAGCACCATAAAAAATTAGTTGTATGAACCCTTTATAAATTTTTAATAATTGTTATGAATGCAGCAGTTAATATATAAAAAAGTTAGTATTTCTAGAAGAACGGAAAGGGATGTTGATTTTAATTCTACTAAAAATAAATTCTGTAGTGATGTGTTTTAAAGCAAATGTGGCATTTAACATTAGAGTACGGTTGTAAAGAGTTAGCAGTTTTTAAGCAGCCGAGAGTCTTTTTTTTAAGAGTAAAGCATTTCATTAATTGTCCAACCCAGACCTTGAAAACAGAAAGGCAAAAACTTTACTTGAGCTCATTCAATATCATCTGATTACAAGAATTCTAAATAAACTACGAGAACATATCTATTAACTCGTAAAAAATATATATGTATGTATTTAATAAGCAATAAAAAGGAAAACTTGATTATCAGTATCAGCTATTCTAAAAAAATCTTAAACTAAAATTTTCAAAACTGAACTGAATATGGCATCCCTGACACATACTCAATAAATGCTTCAACGAAAAAATGCAAGAATTTTAATTGGTTTAACAACGAGCTCGTAGTTTGTTTTTATTCCCTGTTTTAATAAAATTAATTTGTATTTTTATAACACATTTGATTTTAAAAGCCATTTATGTATTAACATTTGTGAATCAAGAATTACGAGAAAATCAAAAAACTAACAGCAATAACGGTTTTAATAAGTTTGTTTACACACTTTTTTACATGTGTACCTAAATACAAGCATAAATACATGTAAAATTAAATTGTTTAAATGTTAATGGGTACTTGTATGCACTTAATGTAATCTGTATAATGTAGTGAATTAAATCAAGCTTAAATTTTAATAAACTGGCGAATGTGGGGTTGCAAAAAATATATGCAAATTTTTAATATAAACAAAACTGCAATTATGGAGTCTATTAAAAAAATATTTATATTTTTCATAATTAAGTATTTAATAAATAATAATTATAAGTTTTAATTATTTAAGAATATACTTAGAGCGATAATGTAGCACACTAATGCCTAAAAGTAAACAAAAGGTACTTTCTAATCAAAATTGTTTTCTAACTTATCAGCGGGTGGTAAAAAATTCATAAAAGTTATTTCCTAGGCTTGCTTGATCTATAAGCATTTATAAGCCTTTAATAATTTTTGTGAATAAGGCAATGAAAATAAATTGTTTTTTCCAAATGTAAAATATTTACATTTGCTGCTATTCATACTATTTAGTGAAAGTTTCAAGGGTCATTTGTATTATATATGCTTGTATTTGTAAAGCCTGGTCCATTTTGAGGTTCCCTACTTTTTTAAAGCAAAAAACACAGAAAATTCAAAGCTAATGAGATCGTTTATTCTCTTTTGAAAGAATTTTCTTTGGCATTAATTTTTTGAAGATTATGTCTATCAAATGTTGGCCGTTGCTATGTCGCAGATCGTCCATCCGCAGAGTCCAGTTTTCGATGATTTGTTCGAGCATTTCGACTGGTAACTGGCGAATGACACGCGTGATGTTTTTTTACCAAGGCCTGAATCGAAGCGGGTTTGTCCGCTTAAACTTTAGACTTTACATATCTCCACAGAAAAAAGTCTAATGGTGTGATATCTCACGATCTTGGTAGCCAATCGCCCGGCCCAAAACGTGAAATTATGCGCTCACCAAAGTGTTCTCTCAATAATTCCATTGATTGATGCGATGTGTGGGAAGTGGCGCCGTCCTGCTGAAACCAAATGTCGCTGAGATCACGAGCTTCAATTTCAGTCATCAAATAGTCAGTTATCATGAAAACCAAAAATTGCAAAAATTATTAGAATAAACTCTTGATTTTCTTTTTGGTCGTGGTTTTTGTGTTTATTAAGCGTATTCAAGCCATTTTGCACCATAAAGTATGTTATTACATATTTTGAAAATTTCAGCATTTTAAAGTTCGATTTCTTACCTTCATTAATTGCTTGCAAATTTCATTTTGTATCAGAATAATAATTATTTTTCTTTTTATACCCCCACCGAAAAAATGGAGATTCGTGCAATTTTCGTGAAAAAATATTTTTTTAACTTAGAAAATATACATTCAAAATTTCATAGCTCTACATTAATGCTTTTGGACACAATTGTATTTTTGTTCGATGTTGGAAGGACATGGTTTTTGTACCCTTCACACAGTGAAAAAGGGTATATATAGGTTCGTCATTCCGTGTGAAATTTCTACAATTTTCATTTCCGACCCCATAAAGTATATATTTTCTGAAGGCTTATAAATGGGGGAGTCGATTAAGCTCTGTCAGTCTGTCCGTCTGACCGTCTTTCTGTGTGTATGTTGAAATCACAATGGGATGTTTTATATATGTATGTTTTTCATATGGGATGAATGGTCATACAAACTACTGTTATTGCATGACTACACGTTGGGAAGGGTATATAATATAGCGCTCTTACTTATTTTTACCTACTCTTGAATTACGAGCTACAACTATCTTTCTAATATTTTCCTTTTTAGCCCATTTACAATACCAAACAAACCTTTGTAAAGAGTGTTTTTTTTTGCTAGATAGAACTTTAAATTGTAAAAAGTAACACAAAAAATTAAATTTTGATGAAATATATTTTTTTATCGTTTCAGTACACTCTACAAATCATCATGAATAGACTCACGGTTGAACAACGCTACGAAATTATCCAAATTTACTTTGAAAATCAGTCGTCGATTCGCGCAACTTATAGACGACTTCGTCATTTTTATGGCGTACATAATCGTCCATCTGAACAAGCCATTCGTCGAACTGTGGATAGATTTCGTACCACATACTGTCTAGAGGATGCAATAACACCAACACGTCGAAGGAATGTGCGTACTGAAGAGAATATCGCCGCTGTAAACGAAAGTGTGGAAGAAGATCCAAATTTATCGATTCGTCGTCGGTCGCAGGAATTGGGGCTCTGTCCGTCCACTACGTGGAAAATTTTGCGCAAAGATCTCGGCCTACACCCGTATAAGATCCAGCTGGTGCAGGAATTGAAGCCACGAGACCATTATATGCGTCGTTCTTTCGCCGATTGGGCTCTAGAGCAGTTGGCAACTGACCCGTTGTTTTATCGCAAAATTGTGTTCAGCGATGAGGCGCATTTTTGGCTTAACGGGTTTGTTAGTAAGCAAAATTGCCGCATATGAAGCGAGACCAATCCACAAGAGACCCTACAGACTCCATTACACCCAGAAAAATGCACCGTTTGGTGCGGTTTTCACGCTGGTGGCATCATCGGACCTTATTTCTTCAAAAATGAGGCCGGAGCTCGCGTTACGGTCAATGGAGATCGTTACCGCACCATGATCAATGATTTTTTGTTTGAAAATATGGATGACATTGATCCGGAGGAGATGTGGTTTCAACAGGATGGCGCTACGTGCCATACGGCGAACGCAACCATCGACATATTGAAATCAAAATTTGGCGATAAGTTGATTTCGAGAAATGAAAGGTCGTGCGATTTGACACCTCTCGATTATTTCCTGTGGAGCTACGTGAAGTCACTGGTTTATGCTGATAAACCAGCAACAATTGACGCCTTGGAGGCCAGCATTGTTCGTGTTATTCGTGACATACGGCCAGCAGTGCTCGAAAAAGTGGCCCAAAATTGGACGTCCAGAATGCGCTTCGTCAAGAACAGCCGCGGTGCCCATATGCCCGAAATCATTTTCAAATGTTAATGTCACGTATTGATCTTTCGAATAAAAAAAAAATTTTGATTACATTTTAATTTTTTGTGCTATTTTTTACAATTTCAAGTTCTATCGGGGTTAAAAAAACACTTATATAAGTAAAATTCTGGCAAAATTTGAGCCGCCTAGCTTTTTCGGCCCGACCTCTATCGTGCTTTCAACAGACGAACAGACGGATAAACACAGCTACATAGATCGTCATAAAATCAAACCCTGATTCAGAATATATATACTTTATGGGGTCTAAAATGGATATTTTAATGTGTTAAAAACGGAATGACAAAATGAATATACCGTCACTATTTTTTTGCTGGCGGGTATAAAAATATTCCAAAATGGGAAAAAGTGTAGTTTTGTTACTTGAAAAAAGAAAAAAATAAATAAAATCAAAAGTTGTACATCGATTTGAATGAAATATGGAATTTTTGTTGCTTTTTATGTTTTAAGAATTTAAAAAAAATATATGCTTAAATTTTGTTAAAAAACAACTGCCGCAATTTAACCGATACCTGTAAAAATACTAGGCAGATTTAAAACCAATGTAAGCAGGACTCAAAAATAATATTCTTGACGAGTTTTGGGTTTTTTGCTGATTAGAATAAACCGTTTTTAAGTTTTTCCAATATGTGTAGTGGAAGTGATCAAACTGGTGAAAGTAATTTTGGACACAACAGTATATTGCGAAAAGTCAAGTGCAGCTCTTAATTCAGTTTTTTTTCATCAACAAACGCATTGTGTTGATAAAATGTTACTCCTGCAGATTAAAATTTTTTTTCACTTTCGCGGGCATTAAAGTGAGCGTGCTACCTTCATTTTCTGGTATTAGTTATTATCAAGAATGATAAAAACAAGATTACACTTTCCGACTGTAAAAATATTTTGCTTCTGCGCATGTACGTCACATCAGCCTCGCATCTTACAAAACAAATATATAAACAGTGAGATTTATATAAATTAAAGGAGAATAAAGGTATAATAGTTTATTTAAAAGTATATTATTGAACATATTACGGCTTATATGATTATTAAATACCCTTGTTTTTATCATTCTTGACTTGTAGTATAATTGATCAGCAAACCAAATTATCAGCATGATTCATCATTTTCTATAAATTTTCTCTTTGTATTATTAATAGTAGATAAGTTATATAAGTGGTGAAATAATATTAATTTAAGAAAAAGTGTTACATAGGAGGTGGGCGTTAAAATCGGTTAAAATAATATATTGTAAATATAATATTTATCAAACTTTAGTATCGTTCATCATATTTTATTGGTTTTATGATGCTTTAAATAGAGATGATGCTTTGAAAACGTAATTCAGTTACTCACTTAATTTACTTGTGAATGTACGACAAATGTTCAATTACAGCCTGTTCTATTTAAGACTGAAAAAAGCATCTGACATCAACTATACTTTTTAACAAAATAGAACAGCGCTTGTCGACACAACATAAAGCAAACAAAGAAAAAATAAAATGCGTTTACAAACAAGTAAGAGCACTATATTCGGCTGTGCCGAATCTTTCATACCCACCACCAATTTTGTGTACATTTAAAGCACAATATTTATTATTTTATTAATCGCTATAGAATAATCTCTTTATAATAAAATATGTATCACTTTCTTAGTAGAGGGTGGTTAAATTTTAAGGGCCCATGTTTAAGGTGAACCACATCTAAACTTCAACTTTTTTCTTGTATTTTATTTGACATTTCTCAATCTCAGACTAACTCAATTTGAACCGTGGAAAGATACGCAATCGAGCAACGCTTTTAAATATTAAAGATTTTTATAAAAATGGGCGTTCAAATCAAAATGCATTTTGTGCACTTCGTGATTCTTTTGGTCAACATAATCGTTCGAATTCGTCCACAATCGTGAAAATTGTAAAAAATATTTAAATGTCTGCAAAGCAGGTCTGTATGAAATGTGAAAACATCTGTGAATGCCATCTTAGTTCGTTGAATGGGAAACATTGCTGTTTTTCACGATAACGTGGCAAAAGAGCAAGCAACCTCGACTCATCATCGTGCCCAACAATCGAGCATCAACAGTGTCATTGAAAATTTGCACTATCGGATCGTGGTGTGCCGCCTAGGTTGGGGGCCATTTGGCCGATATTTTGTTCCATACATAATTGAAGCATACAAATATTATCATTATAAAAATAAATGATAATAATTTCATAATAATTTTATTCAAAATCAACATAGTCCCTTAAAATTAAACCACCCATTATAACTTCGGTATGCTAGTAAAATGTTTTCGTAAATTTAGTCTTTCAATGAAAGTGGCCGTTAATATACGCGTGTCAATAAAGTTTCTGCTAATAAACATAACTTTGATATTTCAATATAGTGAATTTACATGAATTTAAGAGGAAGAAAGTGAATTTAAGGTTAAATTTTAAGGGCCACAGGGTGATTTAAAATATACATTCTCTGCATTTTTCTAAAACGGGAAATTTATTAGTAAGATTTTGATTTTTAAACTTCTATAATATTTTGCTTTTAAAAGATTTTCAAACGAAATAAGTTTTGTATAATTTTAAAATTTGTTAGCCATTAGTACATGAAAATAAATTGTTTATAATGTTTAGAGACAATTTTTTTTGACTTAGGTCAAAATTTTCCTAAATTCCCATTTTTAATAGAGCATAATTTCAGGAGAACATAAGCATAAGTTGTTAGCATGCCATCTAGTAGTTGCTAGTAGAGTCATCTATCTTATCATCTTTATCTTATATTTAGCTACAGTACAATAAATGGCGCAGTGTAAGATGAATAAATGCTAATATATATGACTAATATATTTTTATAAAAATTTAAGGAAAAAAGTGTGCGTGGCACATCTATTTTCCGTTATAACGAAGACTTTGACCAAAAAGCCATGTTTGCAAAATTTCAGAATCGTATATATAGTTTTTTCAGTTTTATTACGTTTTAAATTTGAAATATACACTGTGCGGTATAAATTCTCGTACATTTTTATCTATAACTCTTTTCCTAATTCATAGATTTAATCAATTTTCAGGGAAAAATATTGTTTTGACTCGATAAATATATACTCGAAGTTTCATGACTACGTTTATGCGTCTGGACACAATCCAAAGGGAAAGTGGGCGTTATAGTAGGCGTGTCAAAGTTGTTTTTGCTAATTAGTACAACTTAGGTGTTTCAATATAGTCTTTTATTATTCCAAAATCTTTATTAATAGAGAAATTATATGAATTTTAGGTAAAACGTTATATGGGAGGTGGGCGTAAAAGTGGGCGTGGCACCTTAATTTTTTGGCATAGTAATGAAATTGCTTAGGGGGATAGACGTAGCAAAATTTATCATCATACCTCTAATTTTAGCGGTTTTATGAGCTTTTAAATTTCATTAACGGTAGATAACGTGAAAAGTAGGCGTTAAAGTAGGCGTGTCAAAGTTATTTTTGCGAATTAGTATAATTGAGGTGTTTCAATATAGTCCTTTATTATTCCAAAATCTTTATTAATAGAGAAATTATATGAATTTTAGTTAAAACGTTATATAGGAGGTGGGCGTAAAAGTGGGCGTGGCACATTGATTTGCCGTTACAAGAAAGCGTGTCACCAAAAAGCAAAGTGTGCAAAATTTCAGAGTCGTACATCCAATTTTGTTGCTTTTATGACGTTTTGTTTTTAAATATACCGAAAAATACACTTTGCGGTATAAATTTTCGTACATTTTGATCGATAACTCCTGCCTTTATTGCCTTTACCCAGGAAATATATATTCGAAGTTTCATTAGTCTACGTTAAGGCGTTTGGACACAATTCCACTTTATTCGATGTTCGAAGGACACGGTTTTTTCGACCTACTCTTGCTTTTCGAGCTATAACTCTCATCCTAATATTCCGATTTAGCCCATTTTCAATACCAAACAAACCTTGTCTATAAGAAAGATTCTGGCAAAATTTGAGCCCCCTAGCTTTTTCGGTGCGACCTTTTATCGTGCTTTCAACAGACGGACAGACGGACAGACGTACGGACATAGCTAGATCGTCATAAAATCAAACCCCGATTCAGAATATATATACTTTATGGGGTCTAAAATGGATATTTCGATGTGTTACAAACGGAATGACAAAATGAATATACCCCCACCATTTTTTTGGTGGCGGGTATAAAAAGTGAGTAAGAAGTATTTTTAAATCTATTTTTAACAAAAATCACATACCAAAGAAATTTTTGAAAGTTGATAAAACAAAATTCGCGCACAAAATCACTAATGAATGTAGACAAAAAGTGGTTATGTCAGACGTAATTAAATAGTTATCTCTAACCTAAAAGTACACTGTTTCCTTTATTGTATTAGTACTAGTTAACCTGTTTCGCTCCTAATGTTTAATTCATTAACTAGTACTTTGATTTAATTTTGAATAAGTTTGAGTGCAACAAAATATATTTTGATCGAAAAACTCAATCAGCTTGAGAGTTTAACAAATGCAAACAATTTCAATGCAGACAAGAAATTTGAACCCATAACACAATATTTTAAACTGCTCATTAGCATGCAAGAGCTAGTTTTAATGATACACACTTTTATATTTAAGCCACAATGAATTGATGACCATATTTATGATTAAGTGTTGAGAGAAGCGGTGAGCAAGTGTAATTGAATTATGTGTCTTGCACATAAATGTGCTTAATACAATGAAATACAAATGAAAAATAAATGATCATTTATTACAACATAATCGGAGGATGACAGAATGAATAAAAAACATAAAAAAACATAAAAAAATAAATAATGATGGCAAATACTGTAATAATCACTCAATCTTAAAGGCACGCACAGGTATTTGTGGCTTAAAAAATTCACTTCTATTTGCAAGATAAGACAGATACGAGATGTGTAAACAGCTCCATGATAAAACAGTCATACTAACATAGATATACATACATATATAGACAACACAAAAATGTAAATTTTTTCATTATGGCCCAGCCCTGCTTTGCATTTTAGTTACAGGGAAATTTGAAGTGTTTCAAAAAATTTCTTCGTAATAACATGAATTTCGTTGAACTAAAATCATAAAAATAAAAAAAAAATGTTGGTACTTTTAAGCACATAAATTGTCTTAAAGCAAAAACAAAACATACAAAAATATATATTATGTCATCGAAGGGAATTTATCACTGACTGACTATAGCTATTTATGCACTTGTAAACACAATTTAATACAAAATCTAAACAAAAATAAAAAAAATAAAAAAAGCCAATCAGGTAGAAAATGTATGCTCGTTTCCATAAACAACGTATATAAGACAAGGCTGTTTGGAAAACTTTCTACCTCAGCTTTGGCTTGAGATCACATTAAATTTATTTAACTAGTCATCGTGTATTTTATAAACAAAACGTGTGATAACAGACGTTTTGTTAATTGAAACTGTTTATTTTTTATTTTTTTTTAACTTTCCTCAGTTTGATTTGGATTTATTTTATTACGAAATATTTTCTCTTAAAATTTTCTTATCTCATCACAATTCGTCATATTTTTGCCTCGGGTTTAATCTTTTAATTAACAAAATTCCTACGATCAAAATGATTTGATGGTCAATAAATTAACATTGATGTAATAATCATAATGTTTGTCTTGAGACATGACTCATTGTTAGTTATGTAATGATAATAATAATAAAAAAAACAACAACTTTGTAGAGATACCGAATAAGATTTTTTAATTTGTTTACAAGTTTGTGTAAAGCAGTAAAAAAGAAATCAAAATAAGATATAATATAATCATAACATTGACATACTCTAGTTAAGGTACAGTTATAGTAAAGTCATAATATACACTTAGTTCCATGTAAACGTAGAAATTGAGTGAGACTTGCATTTTGTCAAATTCGCCACTGCTAAATACGAATATGTCGTATTGATGACTCCGTGGACTCATCTCAGCCATTTGTAAGGATTCTCCACAGCCTCACAAACGGAATCGCATTATCAAGGAAAATCGAGTTTTTTCATTTTCTGGTAGTTCACAAGCAAACACCTTACTTCAAAAAAGGATTGGCAAAAATAGATTTCAAAAACTTTAACCTATTTCGTTCTATAAAAATTATGTCTATTTTTTTTCCTTCTCCTGTAAAGTAGTTAAAAATCCAGATACGCTTTTTTTACATCAAATAATCGATCGAGCTGTAAATAGATTTTACGTTGCAATAAATAAATAAAATTTCTGTAACACAGATTTATATCCCTATCGTAATTAAATTCAAATTAATAATTATATAAAATTTAATGATTTAAAAATTAAATGGTTTTTAAGGCGCTTTACTAGCTTCGCAAGTATGTATCTATCAATGTAAGAAATGTTTGAAACGTAATTTTCATTGAATTCCAGATGTTCGATTAACTTGAAACATTGCGCACACATTTGGACATACAACATTGTGATAAAAAATATGGGCAGCGTCAAGCCTATTGTAAAATCTCATTTAATTAATAGTTGTTTTTTATGTTAAACTTAAGATCACTTTTTTTTAATAGAAATAATTTAATTTTCCAATATTTCGCTATCGCATTAGGTAGCTTCTTCAGGGAAAGTATAAACATTTTTTTCTAATTGTTTATACTGTGCCAAGATGCCTACAAAAAAGAACGTTTCTATTTGGTTTTAAAAGTATACAATATTATTTTATTTAAAATTGAAAAAGGTTTTGCCAAGGAACCGATACTATGTATCCGATTGGATAGTATTTTTAGCATAACATAGTTCTCCTCAAGACAAAAATATCAATATACATCACACCTTAAAAGCCGTCTGCAAATGCAGAATATATAGAGACAAAGCGAAAAATACAAATGGTAATGCAATCTATATAATATTTTTTTCTTCTAAATTGATTTGCAAAAGTATTTTTTATTCGAAACATCGCATATATTTCTTCTTCTAAGATGGTATGATCTGATGTGAGTACAGGCTGGGCCTTTTAAAATTTTTACTTCGCATCGGATATAAAAAAGTACTGATTATTTGTGTAAGTTTCTGGTTTTATTGGAAAGGTTGAACTTTGTCTGGCTCAGCAGTACCTCATCCGATCAACCCAATTTTTCAGTATGCAAAATTCTTCTCAAAGAAGTGCGAGTTGATGGATGTTCTTAGCCACAGCAGCAATATTCGCAATTGAACATATCTAACAAGCACGTACACGGGTTGTTTTTCCAATTTTTTCATTAATTTATTTAAGTCTATAGACGAATTCCTTTACAGACGTGCAATGAGCATAACAAAATATAAGAAATATTTCTAAAGTGTAAATTACTTCAAGTTTTAAGGAATATACAATTTTTTTCTGAAGGTCCAATTACGATCCATTTTAATGGACTCTATTCACAAAATATCGAACCAACTCTACTGAAGCCCGATAATTTTTCGAAAAATTTCAATGTAAATTTCTTGCAGTTTGCTTCAAATTAAATTTTGTTCGAGCGTAAAGCATTCCATTTTGCAAATGTCAATTATAAACAAGAAAATTAAAATAAAAATGAAGGTATTCCTACCTTTCGAAGTCAAAGTAATTGGTGGTTAAAATTTTAAATTTTTAATGGCCCACCCTTTACAAATACTGATGTATACACGTATGCAGTAAATTTGCGACAAAAATCAGCAACCACTAATACATTTACTTCCGTTCAACGAACAGAAAAAACAAAACAGAAAAATGTATGAATATAAATTTAAATCCACAAAATAATAGCGGAAATATTTCAACATAATCTAAATTCTGTCAAAACATCAAACATACACAAATATGTAAACAGACGTGCGTGTATTAGCTCATATCGTATTTTTGTTTGTGTTTTCTAACCACTAATTTGTACAAGTACTTATATATACCCATTACCCATTTTTACACATGACATCTTAAACACATGCTCATTGAGAATGACAATCGTTTTTTGTACTCTTTACTGACAAAGGAATATATAAATATAAATCATAACTAGAAGATATTCCCAGCAAAATAACACATTACAAAATCATGAGTTGAAAGTACTAGAAAACAGTTCCTCACTACTTACATGTCATGGCGATGTCTTTAAAGGAAGGTAATAACCATGCTTACTTACAAATAGGGACTTAAAAAAGTACTTACCACCCTCGCTTACAAATAGGGAATCGTAAAAGTACTTTTTTCGGCCGCTTATATATAGGGACTTCAATAAGTACTTACTTTTATGGCAATATATAGGAACTTGGTTTTAATAGCCTAAATCAGGGTTGCAAAATGAGAACAACAAAATTGTACCAAGAAGCTCATCAAATTGTACTTTTTCGACCCCAATTGTACCCAAAAAAATTATTTTAAAAATTTTTTTAATTTTTTTATTTTAAATAAAAGCCAGAAAAAAACATAAACATAACATACAATTGTACATAAAAATTCATTTTTGTAATATTAAAATTAACATTTGTACTTAAAAATGCATTTATACTTTAAAAGTTTATCTTTAAAAAAAAGAAACTGCACTAAGATATATGTACATATTTAAACATAAAAAAAATTACATAAAAAGTCTACCGATATATTTTTATGAGATCTAATTGGTTTTGATAACAAATTATTTGGTATTTTGAAACTAAAACAACAAGAATTTGATGACCTTAACAAATCTTTTGTCTGTATAAGACCGGAAACTGTAGGCACATGAAGCCTATTTCGTTCTTTCGTTTGAATAATATTTTGGAAGGAAAAAATCGTCTGCGAATGTGGAACTGATAATATCCCACCTACAACTCTTGAAAGTTCCGGAAACATTATTTCAATTGGTTTTTCATTTTAGAAACTTTAGCCCAAAAGTTGCATATACTTTCATTTTTAAAATCTTTTAATACTTCTATATCCGCCAGGGATCTAAACTGTGTATTAAAATTGAGTCAAAATTTTTGTATTCGTTTGGAAAAATTTTTATTAGAAATGGCATTATTCTATTCGTAAACATAAACTGAGAAAGTTAGTAAATTGTACCAATTGGGTAATTGGTGTACCATTGTACTTTTGAGGTTTAAATTGTACCACAAAAAGTACAATTGTACCAACTTTTGCAACCCTGGCCTAAATAACCCATTCCTATTACGGACTTACAAAAGTCGTTCGGTTCTTCTTAAGACGAAAATTCGATTAGATTATTCTACGATAAGTTAGTATAAAATTTTTAAATCAGTGAAAATCTGTAAGTCATCACGTTGTTAATAAAGTGCTTTGTCACTGTTGTCAAAATAATTATTACTTATACCCTAAGCGTGTTAAAATTAATGAGAATTGTAAAAAGTTATGTATTTAAATGGCTTCTAGCAAATTTCGCAACAAGAAATTGTATTGTGTGTGTATGTAAGCAAAATATCAAGTCATTACTAAAATGCTTCTTAGTAAAACAGACAATATGTAATAGTCATTAAAAAGTATGTTGTTTAGTAAGAGCAAGTCTGGATTGTTCTTTAAGTTTAAGTTTTTAAAGCCAAAAAAAAATATTTTTGTAAAGTAGCTTAAAAAAAATCCTAAAAGTCATACAACGGGTATATTTTTTATAAAGTTATAGAATTTTAAGTTGACAAGACTTTTTTTCCTAGCGGCCATTTTGTCAGCTGTTAAGTGATTTATGGTTAGATTGATTTCGAATTTTAGCATGAATAGACTGACGCATGAATAGGTAGGTAGGTAAGGCTGGTGTAAAGTTAGCCTCACACCCTCACCCGGAGATCATTACGATCCATTGTCACAATATAGAATAAAGAGAAGAATATAATAAGAATAATAAGAGTCTCTGGCGGGAATCGAACCCACAACCCCCCAAACTAGTGACAAGTCACCGGGGCACCCTTGAATAGCAATGCGTAGATTCGCTTAATGGTCCAAAAACTAGATTGCCGTTGATGCGGATTTTCATAAGCGAATTTTGTTTAGCGATGAACCATCAACAAAACAAAACTGACGTATTTGCATATTTGATAATCATCAAGTACATGTTGAGTGGCCGAACTTCTTTAGAACAATAGTGTTCACAGTCAATGGTGACCAACCATGATGTGCAAGAGATATGGTTTCAACAAAATGGTACAATATATCACTAGGCTCTCGCAACAATTGTAACTTTTAATAACCGCATAGTTTCACGCTTCTGACCGTAAATTGACGAACACGATAGTGCGATTTAACGCAGCTAAACTGTTTTCTACATATTTTAAGTCGCTAGTCTACGCCGATAAGGCTGAAACGATTGACTACTTGGAGGTCAAAATTTTTGCAGCGTCTTTTCCGATATACAGGGCCACAGATGTTCAAAAGTCATCGAAAAGTAAACGTTTAGACTAAACTACACCAAAAGTCAAATTTAGATTATTATGCCTGTAGATTATATTTCAAACAAAGTAAATGTCATGTCAATTTAAAAACTCACCTATGTTTGATTCCATTTCAAAGTTCTATACCTCTGTAAATACCATAGATATAGTTATCAAGATTTATTTATCTGTTTTAACCTCAACAGCTCAGTTAATCATCTGCTGTTTCATTCATAGTGTCAAAGTAACATACATTTTCGCTGTTATTTGGTTATTTCCAATTATTAAAACTTTTAAAAAATTTATATATATATACAGATACATAAGTACCTATATATCTATATATATAAAAATCAATGTGTGTTTGTATGTTTGTTTGTGCTTTATAGACGGTTAAACGACTGGACCGATTTCCTTGAAATTTTCACAGAATCTTTCTGTATGTCTGGAAGGCGGGGTGTTACGCCCTATTAAAGCATAAGTATTAAATATTATATATTGCGAAAGTTAACGCAGCTAGATTCTTCAAATTAAGTACGGTAAACTTTGACATCCACACGAACATTTGGGTATAAAATGGGCGGACTTTCAATAGTAGGCGTGGCCACATGATTTAAATGCTAAATTTCGTATATTTGGAAAACGATATCGATTAGAGTCGTAAAATTTTGCAAGAGCAACTTTGACACCCAAGTAAACATTTCTGGAAAAAATGGGTACATTAGAAATAGTGGGCGTGGCAGCTCTCATAGCAATTGAATACTAAAATTCGTATATTCGGGAAGCGATAACAGTTAGAATACCAAAATTTTGCACGAGAAGCTTTGACATCTATATGACTATTTTGATAAGAAATGTATGCTTTAGTAATAGTGGTCGTGGCACCTGTCATATGAATTTAATAAAAAAATTCGTATATCTGGGAAGCGATAATAGTTAGAGTACCCAAATTTTTAAAGAGACACTTTGACGTCTATATGATTATTTGAATAAGAAATGGTTAATTTAGTAATAGTAGGCGTGGCACTTGCAAAATAGATATACTTTTGAACTATAAAATTTTTATTTCATTACGATGGGGGTGGCGAAACACACCAGGTATTAGCTAGTAAATATACGAATAAAAATATATAGTTAGAACATACTTATTAATATTAAACTCGTGAATATTTTAATTTGTGAATACAACACATTTTCATCTACTCACTTCAAATGTACACCATTTCAAAATTGACAACTAAAGTTTTAAATATTTGTATCGTAGCAAAAGCAATTTTTCTTCTCGTTAAGAACAAATTTAATTTATTATTAATAGACATAAATATTTCTGCTTTGCTTATTTTTATTTTTTGTTATTCCTATAAAGCACATACACACTTATATAACATATATATAGGAAAACAATTTAATGATAAATTAAGTTTATTTGTTTAGCAAAATTTCTAAGCAAATGAATCAGTGAGTGAATAAAGTGGTGGTAGGAGTTACGCTGTGTGTGAATGTTTATATTATATGAATGTGTGCATCAAATAAAAATTATTATTAGTAAAAGTACGTATTTATTTGCATAATTTAAAAATAAAATGTTTTTATGTACATATATGTATGTATATATTATTTTACAGTTTTTTTCACATTATCAAATAATTACATTTATCATATATTTGGAATGATTTTTTTTTTTGTTTCATTCACTTAATATTGTCAGCAATTTTTGTGAGTCAGATTGATAGACTTGCGCACATTTTTCTTTGTTTATTAGCACTCGGATAAACATATACATATCTTGATGCCCTTTAGGCAATTTCTATTTCAAAAGACACCAAAGAGTTGTAAAAAATTATAAAACTATCTATTTAAATGGTGAAAACTGAAAATTGCCTAAATCTATGCATTAGGAAAGGAGAAGTAGATCAAAATGTACGAAAATTTATACCGCATGGTGTCTTTTTTGGTATATTTAAAATATCAAATACGTCCCCTGTTACGCCCACCTTCCATATAATTTCTCTATGAATAAAAGTTTTCTGAGAATAAAGGACTCTTAATTGAAATATCTTAGTTTAATTTATTAGCAGAAACTACTTTGACACTAAATATATATACTAAATATAACGCCCACTTTTCACGTAATCTACTGTTAATGAAATTTAAAAGGTCATAACAACGATAGAATTATAGGTCTGATGATAAAACTTCACATTTACATACAGCTTTCAAGTCAATGTAATTATAATGTCAGAAAATGAAGGTGACAAGTCCACTTAAAAGCCTACCTTCCTCTTTTCGCTTCTTCTTTTTCTTAAATTCATTTTTTTTTTTTTTCTATTGACGAAGTGTTTAAAAAAAGAAAGGATTCTATGTTGAGTTTATTGGTAGAAACTATATTATTATGCTTACTTTAAAGCTAACTTTCATTGCGAGACTAAATTTACGAAAATATTTTAATTAAATAACGAAGTTATACAAAGAAGGTGACAGATATTTTATTGTAAAGAGATTCTTCCTGTTAATAACAAAATAATAAATTCTGTGCTATAAAAGTACATAAAATTGGTGGTGGGTATCAAAAATTCGGCGCAGAAGAATATGTGACAGCGCATAGAGAAAGGGACCTAAGGGTAAAAACAGGTTTTGTTCAGGAGAGCCATTTTAAAGATTAAATGATTTTTCTATTTTTCTATAATTGTTCATAAGGAAAAAAATAAATTTTTTGTAGTTTCGTCAAATCAAGTTATTTTGTTAATTTAGTAGGGGAAAAAAATTAAAATGAATAAATTTTACCTTTAGGTCCCTTTCTATTTGCGCTTAGAATCATCGACTTCACTTTTATAAAACGCGCATATCTCTGGGAGGGAACACTTTTGGGGCATGGGATCGGTCTCATTCGATGCTCAGATGTTGTCCAAAAGTGAAAATTGTTTTTTTTTTACTCTTAGGCCCTTTTTTTATGCGCTGTCACATATAGTGTTCTAACATATTTTTAATTGTCCAATATTCAATATACGTATACTTTTATTTATATTTATTCTTACAAGAAATATGCTTCAATGTACTTTTAAATTTCAGCATTCATATTTTATGTTCTACATATATTAAATTAATTTTTAAGTATTTTAAATGCTTCCAATTTATTTGATTGCGAAATATAATAATTTATGAAAATGAGCTTAAGGAGGGATTTATGAACACTATTCTAGCCAAAGCTTATCCTTCGTCCAACAGATTTAAATTTTTTAATTATATTAGCGGAATTCACTCTTGGTAGCATTTTTGCAATTAGTGCATATATGCACTAATTTTTTGCTACCAAGCGTGAGTGCATTTTTCATGTGTGTTGCATACTTATGGCAACGAGCTGATTTTTTAGGTATTTAAGAAACAACAAATCTTTTTCTGTGTTTTCATATTTTCCGAAAAGAAAATTAATTAATTTTAAATAAATTACAATGGTAAATCAATGGAAAAATATAATATCACAATTTTTTTGGTAAAAAATGTCATGTATGAAATTCAATTTGTAGAGATTTTAAATCCTGAGAGTAAACAAATTGTGTATCTGTTGTGCAAATTTGTGTGGAATTACTTTGCACTGATTTTTAGTTGTGCATATTTCCTCAAGTGATGCAAATTGCAATTTAATAGAATTTGTTTTTGTAGTCGTGCACAAGTTAAATTGTTTGCTAGACTTGCGCGGTCTGCACGACTTGCAAGGGTAGTTTGCATCAAAGAGTGAGTTCCGCTATTGTTTAATAAGATGTCAAATAATTTCTTTTCCAAATCATTAATATGTATTTAACTAATATTTCAATGAAAATGGTAAGGTTTTTATATGAAAAAAATAATTAATAATTAAGTTTAAAAAAATAATATTGTCTATAAATCCGAAAAATGTTAAAATATCTGAAGGTTCATCGTTACACTGTTTTTAAAGTAATTATTCAATTAAAGTAAGACTTGAACATTGAAAGAAACAGTGGATCGAAAGGTCGTAACAGATTAAAGCTAAAATCAGTCAAACAGCTCCTTCAAAGAGCACCGAAAACTTTTATCCGAAAAGCAGCTTGTGCCGGTAAATTTTCTGATTCTTTTGTACTTAAAGCCAGAGCTGATAAAAGGTTGAAGTTGTAGAAAGTTCCAGATTGCAATGCGGTAAAAAATTGGAAACAAAGAGCAATAGAAAAAAAATTAAGTAAAATTTTATAAACATTACCCCTGTTGTGTTGTGGATGATTATATACTGGCAGACTCTTTGCAAGTTCGGGTCAACATTTTTATGCGGCTGATGGACAAAGTAATGCTCAAGAATAACGGCAAGCTATTTGCAAATGTGGCAAAAAAAAAGGCAATCAGGCACGCTAAACACCGAAAGAAGTATATATTACGGTGAGTCTACAAAAATGGCTTTTACCATTATCAAAACAGTACAGTGCGCCTTCATATTTCTATTCCATCATGACATCATGCCTACAAAACAAAAAGGCCCCTGACTCGTATTAAAACAATAATGTCAATTTTGTACCACGAGAGGCAAGTCCACCCTACTGTCCAAGACTTCGCCTTTCGAAAGTTATTGGATATGAAAGATATAACAGGACATGTCCGATTTTAAGCGTAAGTGAACCATATTGTCCCGAAAGGATAACGGAAGCACACGGAAGAACTTGCCAATATTTTAATATATAATGAATTTGTACAATATTTGAAAAAATTCACATATTTTTAAACATTTTTATATTAAACGGTTTAAGTTTTATTTAATTTAATATGAGTATACGTATTTTCCGACTCACCCTTTAAGCGGAAATAATTATTTTACAACACAATTGTAATATTCTTTTTAGAATTATTTATAACTTTTGTCACATTTCAAAAATATTTAAGAAATTTAAGTATGTTTGAGTATTATCATCTGCATGTTACGTTGACATACATTCATACATATTACTAACTAAAACATTTTCTAAATTTCAATAGCGTTTTTAACAATAATAGAAAATCTATATTAAATATCGCCAGAAACTGCATTATAACATGTGTGTATTCGCATGTAATCATATGCAATAATACGAGTAGTTTAAATGCCAGCATTGCCAAAATTATAAAGCCTTACAAGAAAATACACACGTTATACACATTTAAAGGATTGCATCATTTGCACGTGTAACAGTCAAATATTTGATAGTGTAGTAATCCGGCTTTGATATCATCAGATTTTCCTAACCATGCGAAAAGAACAATGAAAATATGCGCAAAAAAATAGACAACAAATTGCAATTTACATACATTTTTTTTTGTATTTCTCTTCCTACCGCACATTGCACATAGTCTTGTGACGTTGCTTCGTTTTACGCATTTTTAGTACGTGATAATCAAAGCAATATGGTGCATGTCATCATTTAAGGTGGAACGACCAAAGCCTTCGGTCACCAACATTGCTATCATTAATATGTTTAACATTGACATCATCATCAACCATAATCATAAACATTTTCGCTCTCATAGCCCGCTACTCAATGCTAACAACATGCGAGTATAACAGCAGCATTTTAAGAGGTAAAAGGAGTATGAAGGAAAATGTTTATATTGAGCATAGTTTTTTGTTTCCAAAAAGCTGTTCACTATTAAGGCAAAAGGAATTTTAATTTTTATAAAACCTATAGCCAGCAGTGTTATAGAATATATAATACCTACGTGTTATAAATATACACGTAGGTATTACGCAAATATTTATTTTGGTTTCTTAAACAATATTTTTTTTTTATCACGACTGACGTTTTATATTACCTACAAAACTAAGTTATCTGAAAGAAATTTTAATTATCTTTTATCTTATACCCACCACCAAGGCATTTTAATTCATCAGGTAATTGCAGTTCGGAAAGAATTTTCTTGTTTAAAGTTTTTAGAAGAGAGAAAATTGTTTTTTATCTACAGACTTTATAAGAAGGGAAAAAAATAATCAGCTGACGAAACAAGACTACCTGATGAATAAATATGCCTTGACCCACCTTCTAAAAAATTAAGCGGTATATTAATTTTATCATCCATTAACACATAAAAATATCCATTTTTAACCATTTTAGATCCCATTAAGTATATATTTTCCGAGTGCTGGTTTCATTTTAGTACGATCTAGCTATGTTAGTTTGTTAAAAGCACTAAAGGGGTCGCACCGAAAAGTTGGGGGAAGAAATTCTTCCAGAATATGTCTTACATACAAGGTTTGTTTAGTAACTTATTTGGGCTAAATTACTGTAAGACTAAATTTAAAAAAATGAATAGCAATCGAAGTTACACAAAGAAAGTAATTCATTCTTTAGTTTAAAAAAAATTATTCCATAGTGATCACTGTTACTTGCACACTGAAGCCCCTACGCTTTATCGTAAATTCATGTAATTTCTCTATTGACAAAGTTTTTGGAAAAATAAAAGACTATATTGAAATATCTAAGTTGTATTTACTAGCAGAAACTATATTTACACGCCTACTTTAACGCCCACTTTCATTGAAAGACTAAGGGCCATTATTACAACTTGCCTTTAATTAAAGGCAGAATTTTATCGCACCGATAAATGGTTTTGCATTAAAAGGCCCTTATTTATTATTCTTTTATCTAAAAATCTTACCTTTAACTAAAGGAAAGTTGTAGTAATGGCTCTAAATTTACGAAAACATTTTACTAGCATATCGAAGTTATAGAAGGAAAATAATACATATTTTAGTATAAAGAGATTATTCCATAGCGATTGCTGTCAAATTTTCAATGAAAATGTTGATAGTCAATTATTGGGCACAATAATGAGTCGAGGTTGACTGCTCTTTTGCCACACTATTGCGAAAAACCACAATGTTTTCCTTTAAATGAACTAAGATGACATTCACAGATGTTTTCACATTACATACAGACCTGTTTTGCTGATATTTAAATATTTTTTACAATTCTCCTGATTGAAACGATTATGTTGACCAAAAGAATCACGAAGTGCACGGAATGTATTTTGATTTGAACGCCCATTTTCACAATAAGCTTGAATAACTTTAACGCGTTGCTCGATTGTGTATATTTATATGCTTTAAATTGAGTTAGTCTTAAATTGAGAAATGTCAAATGAAATGCTGAAAAAAAACTTGACGTTTTGGGTGTGGTTCACCTCCAACATAGGCCCTGAAAATTTCAACACCCTTTAGGTTTTTCATTCCGTGCTTAATTTTTACAATGTTTTTTTCCGATCTAATAAAGTATATATTTTCTGAAAGCTAATGAACAGGAGAGTCAATGAAGCACTATTCGTCTGCAGGTCAGTCTGTGTGTATTTTAAAATCAACAAGACATCGCCAGGACTCGTGCAATGTTTTCAAATATCAGATAGATACAGGAGCAGATCGGTATTAGAAATCAGCATAATCACGCCATAACTATCTGAGAATTGAACAAAAAAACACGACTGCCGCTATTTTTTGCTTATTTTTATCGCAAAAAATTAAAATTCTCCAGCCCTAGGACTATTTATAGACATGATTGTTACTATTTATAACTTTGGGATGCCACTGGTCACTAGTCATTAAAGTTAAAGAAAAAAATTATTTAAAAAATATATATTTTTTTAATTATATCAAAAATTTTTAAACTCCCAACTAATTTTTGTTCACGCTTAAGATACAAAATTATAAGCGGTAATGTCGGATATTATTTCTAAGGAAAACTAATAAATAGCTTAGAAATCAAATGAGATATAAGTACTAAAGTACAACTGCTTCGGTGTTTTTTCTAAAATTTACAAGCGAAAATAGACATATTTCAATTTCTATACAACCAAGAAAGACAATATAGGGATTAAAAGAAAAGGCTTGAGTATTAAAATATAGTTTGGTATGAAAAAGAAAAAATGTTAGATGTCGTCCTAGATTAAGTGGCGAATATATGAGTCAAATATAGTATTTGCGACTTTGTCCTCTTTAACCCCCACAATATTGGTATCAAATAAAAGGGCTTAACCAGTAATCTATTAAAAAATGGCGAAGCAAATTTTTTTAACCTCAACAATATGGGTATCAAATGAAAGTGCTCTTGACTAGAAGAATGCAGTTTCTATGTTAAAATATAAAATCAAAGATGGCATTGGAAATAATAAAGAAAATAGCTTGTTGCATGAAATCCAAAAACTAGGCTAAGCTGTGATGAGGTCATTATACCTACTTATGTACATGACGCACAGAGGAGTATTTGGCCTGAAAAGCTGGCCAATATTATTAAACGTGTCTTTTGAATTAAAAGCTCTAGTTTTTTGATAGTTTTAGGTGTAGTATGATATAAGAAATCTAGTGGCAGATTTTGAAAAAATTACACTGCGCAACAAAAGTACACTGCGCAAAAAAAAATTTTTTTGTCTCTGCTAGAAATAAAAGTATGTGAACTATATTGATTTTGATGCCCTTAATTCAAATCTGTTTTCCGTTTTTCTCTAGTACGTAAGGATTTTCTAATATATTTTGTCATAACTTGAAAACGCATTCTCCGATTTTAATACCAGGAGGATCAGAAGATGCACCGGAAAATTCTGCTTAAACCTACCAAACACATTTCTTTTCTATCTATTACTATTTCGGAGTTATTAAAAATGTAATGGCGAAAAAAAATGTTTTCCTGCAAAATTCGTCAAATTTTTTGTTTTCAAAATGCCATAAAAAAAATTTAAGAACCAAAAATTTAAATTTTTAAGATTTTCCAAAAGCCACATTCCTAAGGAACAAAAGTCGGTATAAATAGTAAAACTCAATTAACAAATGTTGATTTTAAAGGTTTAATTTTATTCTTAACAGACTGTATGTACATGCATACATATGATTTACGGTCTAATTAAAAAAATTTTTTTTTGGAAAATTGCAAAGCTCTTATGAAACAGTATTTTTTTTTTATGAAAAAAGGCTTTATTATATTTATTTTTTATTATTTAATACTTAATATACGGAAAAGTTAAACTAATAAAAATTCCTTAATAATAATCATGTCGTATGTATATCCTTATTAGCTGCATCATCGGTGTCAGGAAGAATGGTTTCTAAAGATGGTGATGGTTTCTAAAGAAAAATATTTTTTTAATTACCCGTTCTCTTTGCGTACTGCAGCTTATAAAAAGGTCACTGCTCAGAAATATCCTATTCAAGACATCTCGATTTGTATTGCTTCTGCTGAATTTCCTCGAATAATTTGTACGATATAATCGTAAGTACTCATTTCTGGCCTCGGCAGCTTATTCTGACAATTGGATGGTAGCCTGATACCTGGGTGCCAATGTATTTTTTATGTACCTGTATTTATTTATTGTAAACTTATTTTTGTGATTAATGCTTTTAATATTTAATTGTAGTTACGTATATTTATTTTTTTAACATATATAATGTTTTGTAGAGCAGGTATATAAAAATATTCTTTATGGGGATGCGTGGGACATTCCCTTATAACTATTATCGATAATAAAGAATTTTTCAAATTTATAATTATAGGCAGGTATTAACATTGTGAAGTGTTAAAAGTGATGTGAATAACAGTTGAAGTCAATAATTCAAAATACATTAAACTTTATGACGATATAAATGTATAAGAAAAACTGCCTGATGAGCAAAAATAAAAAAAATTTGAAAATTTAAAAAAATCGTCAAAAATAATGGCGCAAACTTGCGCACACTTTTTTCTTCTTTCTAAAATTAGAGATTCAAAATTTTATTGTGGTACCAAACATAATTCGTAGAGATGCTAACCTCACTTTCAAAAACCTCTTCATTATCTGTTTTTGCAAAAAAAAAGTGTATAATTTTTTTTGTTTTCAGCTCTTGAACGAATTGTTTCAACGTGAATATTCAACATATTTAAATTTTTTTTTTTTTTTTTGAAACCCCTATGATCAAACCTTTCAGCGAAAAAAAAAATCATTGTAAAACCTTTATTCGTTTAGCTGCAGAAAAAATATCATAAAAATATCCAGAAACCGAAAAAAACATTAAAATCTCATATAATTTTCTTCACTTTCCCGACTTTAGCAGCGTCTCAGAGCTACAAATCGCAACTAAAATTCTTAAAAATTTACAATATAATGTAAAATATTGTTATGTGTCAAGCTGCGTACTTAGTTTTTAATATTTCTTAAAATTTAGTTTTGCCTTTTTGGCCAGCTTTTCAGGTCAAATACTCCTCTGTGTGACGGTGAAGGGTATTATCAGATTAGGCACGGTCGAATATAGCGCTCTCACTTATTTTTTTTTCTTTTGGAACTAATATTGTTCTTCACCGCAGATATGTTTCTAGCAATACGTAGGATAATATATTCAATAATACATTTCATCAACATTGGACCACGTAATCCATTATTATCAGCAGGGTATAAACACATCGCAATATTTGAAGGTTATGAGTGTTATACTTATTTGTTTTGTTTGCAAATAAATATACACATGAATATGTACCTACCAGGGATGCCGAAATAAACTAAGACTTTCTAGTTCCATTATTTGTAATTTTGTAATATCCGATTATGGGAATTAAGCTCAAATTTAAAAAAAATATTAAAGTTCAGAATTATTTGTTAGCTAGTACTCACAGATGGACTTATGTCAGCTATGACTAAAAGACATATTTGAAAATTTAAGCACGTAAGTATGATTGTAAAACAGTTATTTTTTCAACTGATCAACCATGGAAAATATTTTTTGTTCATTTGGATTTTTTCGACTGAAAATTTCGTTTGTCATAAGATCTAAGAAAAACCGTTAGACATTAAAATTTCACTTCGTTCAATACAGATTATTGCAAAGAAATGAATTCGCTGGAAAATATAGGGACTTGTGAAATAGATGACAAAGTAAAATTTTCAAAAGATCAATAGAAATAAAATATATGACAATACGGGTTATAGTAAACATTCATAGTATTTTAAAGTTTGTTTTGACTTTAATATTTTTTTAAAATGTTTTAAATTCATACAGCCACAAATTAATTGAATTCATCAATTCATATCTCTAACTAACTACATTAGTAAGGCACACCAAATTTGATGTGGATAACTCTTTGAATAAACTGCATGTTCCCCCAAAATATTGGCGGCATTGCCTGTTAATTAATGACTTCGGATAGTATTATCCAAAAATAGATTTAAAAAAAAAGGTTAAGAAAGTTAATTCGTGAGTGAGTAAGAATTAAATTTGTCAAATTTGTCTCTTAATCATTTTTATAGTTGCATGGTTAGATTTATTAGTTATTTAAAATTATTTAAGGTAAGTAGGATTTTATTACACAATATTTTTCGCTTTTTTCTGACTATTTTTCCACACAATTTTTAATTTTAACGCGTCTCTACACAAGTACCGTTACCTATTTGACATTTAGTTTTTGCCTGGTGATGTAGAATTTTATGCTTTTTTTTATTTTTTCCAATTAATCCGCAAAGTGACTGCCTTCGGCCCCTCTGTGCGTCGTGATAAAAAGTGAAAAAGGTAAAACGTAGGTAGTGGAGATACTGTATTTAAGCATTTTAACTCATTAAAAGGAGGGTTTTTTTAGGAAAAAGAATCAAAATCTTTGAAATTATTAAATTTAAAAAGGATGATATATTCTTTTCATATTTATATGACTTTTAATTTGTAGTTTCATCAAACTTAAAAAACGAAAGAAAGACTGCTGCAGGTAGAAGGCAATCATTTTATTATTCGTGTAAAAAACTCTGACATTTATTTACAATAAGATACCAAAAATTTGTTAATTATGTAAATATTCGTTGAATAGGCCGACTACGTTTTGTGCGTTCCACTATTAAATATTTTTATTTTTGTTTTATTTATTAAACTTAAAAATTAAATTAAGCATTACTGGCTTTATTAAGAAAAAGAATCGGTTTTTTTTAACCAAATTCTGGGATTTAGAGATTTTTGACTCCAGTTTCATTGAATTGTGTTTGGTATCCCTAATGTTTAACCATCAACACGTAAAAAATCAATCGAATTTTTGGCGAGAGTGCAAATGTTTTGAAAACAAAATTATTATGCGCAAATAGTTCGAAGAAAAAAACCAAAAATATAGAAACGTTAACAATGCTGAGAATATAAATACCCATTGTTCAAGTTGAAAATCAACAAAAAATCTTAAACTTGAAAATGTATTTTTACTTTAAGCGGATATTTATTTTTGTTTAAATGTTTAGTAGATTAGCTAATTGTATTGTTAAGTTAATTATTTTATATTTAGCCCAACAGGTAAGCAAAGTGTATGCAAAAAATAATTTTAACTTGCTTATGGTATTATTACAGGGAGTGGTCAAAAGATGTAATGGTTTTAACTATGCGACTTTTTTAAATCTCAGGGCATCTATAAATTAATTTTAAAACTCAAATGCCTGCATCACAGTAAATTAGTAAAATTAAGTAATAAAACGTTCCATAAAATTTGTTTATTTAAATTTATTGCCTCTAAAAATTAGTCACAATTTAAATTTAAAAACTTTCTTATGTCAGACTAAAAATGTATGGTAGTAAGCATTTTGGAGTAAGACAGTCTTTCTTTTAATACTATTTTTTTTCAGAAAGTTCACAGCAAAAACTGGGCAAATACTTGTTATAACTGAATAATAAACTTTTCAAAGACTATTACATAGTGCCGGTCTTTTATTGCAATAGATAAGTAATGCATTGACTTATAATAAAAATGTTGTTTTTTTTTTTGTTAAGAGCCATTTAATGATTCTCAATGCATTTAACGCAATAAAGGTATAATATGGTTGGTTGGTTAACGTGGTAGTTCACTGCACGCGAACAGTCAAGAGGAGTCTGTATGGCACCGTTTTGATAAGACCATATCACTCGTCAATTGCAATGTATCTTAAAATAGATCCAAAAGTAAGGGTACTAGATCTATCCCGTGACCGTGGGATAACTCAGTAGATCATTCAGTCTAACTTCAGATATCGCAGAGAAGCTATCTAGTACATGTCTGCCTAGAAGTCTGTGTCCCTTAGCCGCTAGTGCAGATCATTCGCAGAGAATGTGGAAAATTTCCTCCATTCCCTATCCAGACAGCAGCGACAATAGTCGTTCGATGGAGGTCCGAGTCGACTTGCATGTTTGCCTAACATCCACTGACCCATCAATACCGCTAGCTATAAGTGAAAATATCTGCCACAATAACGATAAAGATATTCATGAGTAAATTGCAGTCTTTTAGATTGGTTAATTGTAAGATAGTGGTGCCAGAAATTTATGTCGAAATAAAAATTCTAATTTTAGAAAAAAAATTTTAATATTTTTAATTTGTAATAACCATTTACAATATTTGTAGCTGTAGATTTAATATTTATGATATTAAACAAAAAATTATGTCAGGACTTATTCAATAAGTGCCAGTTAAAAATTAAAGCACGAACATTACTAACGTTTGCAGATAAATAAGGTAAGCATAGTTGGTAAACTAATTCACTATCTGCTCTAGTAATTATTGAAGTAGAGTACAAAAAGCCTTCCAGAGTATCAATTCCTTAATTTATAGAAAGTTTAATACAAACTAAATTAGTTAATGTTATTAATAATGTAAAGTGGTTCATGATAAGAAATTTCTTGCCAATGACGACAATGACATATTTTTTAAATAAATTAATTAATTTTCAAAATCTTCTTTAAACTTAAATTTGCTACTTACAAACATACGTATGTACATTGACAAAGTTGTCTAACGAAAATGTCTAGGAAAATGTTAAAGATTAGTACACAATGTTTCTGTTATTATTGTTTTAAACTAGGAACCATTTAGAAAATAGTTATGAGTGAATTGTAAATTAATTCCGAAACTCGTTTCTTGATATCGCGTATGCTTTATGAGACAAAATTACATTTTCACGGAAACTTGTCATGTAAGTAAAGTTACAAGTCAATCGAAGGTATTAAGTTTATACAAAATTACGTTAAATATTTAACGTACTTTTCACTTTGTATGAAGATGCATTAAAAAATTTTAAATAAAACAAAGAAATATTAAGTGCCTTCGATCGTTTCTATTTATTTGAAGAGTTGTTTTATTTCTGAAGCTTGAATAAATTTTTTATAAAACCTAGTAGGATCACTATATTCAGCTGTGCCGAATTCTTGATACCCACCGCCAATTATACACCAAAAAATACACTGTGTGGCATAAAAACTTGTACATTTTGATCTATAACTCCTTTCATATGTAGAGATTTGAGTACATTCGAAATTTCATTGCTCTAAGTCAATGCGTTTACACACAATTGCATTCTATTCGATGTTGGAAGGACATGTTTTTTTACCTACTGTTGCATTGTGAGTTATAACTCTCTTCCTAATATACTGGCTTAGCCCATTTTGAACACCAAACAAACCTGGAATATAAGAAATATTCTGGCAAAAGTTTAGCCCCCTAATTTTTTTCGTCTCGACTCTATCGTGCTTTCAAGAGACGGACGGATGGACAAAGCTAGATCGCCCTAAAAGATACAAGGACTTAGAAAATATCTACTTTATGGAGTGTGAAATGGATATTTCGATGTGTTACAAATGGAATGACAAAATGAACTTATCCCACCATTTTTTTTTTTTTTGCTGGTGGGTATAATAATTTTATTTCATTCCAATATTTTGCTACCACATTGGGTAGCTTCTTCGGCAAATGATAAAACAATTACAAACAATAAGCAATATAAAAATTATTTGTAAAATTTTATCTATTTAAAAAAATTGATCTCAAGCTTAATAAATAAAACAACTATTGATAAAAAAAAAAAGAAATTAATATGTTAAAAATTTTTTTTTTTACAAAGCATCAATTGACAGCTTGATGAGGTAAATAATTTATAATAATAATCATAATTTATAATTCAAAGGGTATTTAAATGAGATAATGTTAATTATAGTAAGAATATCCTTAGACTTATATGTCGACTATCGATAGAAACAGAACTTTAGTTTAGTTGCCAGTAGTAAAATAAGTTATTCCAGAGGTCGGCAACTGGCGTCTAAAAGCTGTAAATTTTTTTGTAAAATGGTGATTATATTGCCAACTGGGAACTTAAATTTGTCTAAAAATGCACAAGATTACTCAAAATGGGAAACTATTACATTTTTATATCAAAATTTATATTTAATTTAATGAACTAAATAATTAAATATTTAAAAATTAACAATTTTAAACTCAGTATTTTTTTTTTCTCATAAACAACGCGGATTTTCTTGATTTAGGTGCTTTTGGAAATTTTGAAAATTACAATGCTGTAAGTGACGTCAAATTCATGTCTTAGTCCAGATAAAGACTAGAAAATCGCTTCGGAAATGACTAATTACTAGTACCAAAATACAACTGCTTTGATATCTTTCCTATAACTTGCAAACGAAAATTAACTTCTGTTGTTTCCAGTGGTAGTTGTTTACTTAGCCCTTATGTGACTGACAAGGTACCCGGGTACCTATTACGTTTTTAAATTGAAATTTTTTGTAGAAGTTGATAAGCTTCGTTTTTGAAATCTCTTGAGAGCTCCTCACTTTTGGCATTTTATTTATTTTCATAGATTTCAAAAGAATAAATATAGAAGAATGGCGTAAAATCCCAAAGTTTTTCCAACACCCTTAAGTGTACGACAAGATACCCTTCTTCGCGTTTGTATGAAAAAATGCTTAAACCAAAACTGGCTCTTCGTTATAGCATAAATAATATTGGCAGAAAGAAACAGAAATTTATTTATACATTCTTATGTTTACAAAAGAATTTAAAATAGAAATTTATTTACATGTTTGCAGGTTTATAAAAAAGTATGTATATGTAGGATATTATATACATTTATGTAAAAAATACAATATATAAGTAAGTTCTATCAAGTAAGACTTTTTAATATATATGAAATAATACATTAACCTGTTTTTATGTTCTTCCATATTGGCTGGTACGAATCGTTTGTTTTTTCTCACTGTTCCAACGAGGGAAAATTCCATGAATTTAAGGTTTTTGTCAGTTTAAGGGATGAAAAAAAATTATCGGTTGTTACATTCCTTCCTAAGTTTTTGAAGGGACTTATTAGATCTAAAATCGTTCTTTCTCCTACATTACTCAGACGCTCACTTTCTGGTGGTTTCCCAGTGTACAAGTGGCAATGCAAAAAGTATGAGTTAACTGAATCGCAAGCCCAGAATATTTTTTTATGTAGCATTTTTTAAAAAAATCTATTACGTATCGATGTAGAATTATAATTAAACTCTTTAATTAAATTAAAGTATCTCGTTTTTGTAAATTAGTTTTAAGAAATTTTTGTTTTATATTAGATTTGTATTAAGGTAGCCGGGTACCTTGTAGTACAGGATATGTAGTTTTTTTTTTGTCAATCACATAAGGGTTAGTTTGCCATCGTGGAAAAATTCAGAATATAAAATGGTGTGCCAAATCCAATGTAGGATATGTGTAGGTGTGCAAAATCCAATGTAGGATATGTGTAGGGGCGACACATATAATTAATAAAAATATTATCCTTTACAATCCCCTCAATATGTGTACCAAGTAAAAGGGTGTATTAGTTAATTACAATCAAATTTACAATTAATAAAAATACAAGATGGCGTCCGATGCAGATCTAGTATCTTTCGAAAGAAAAGTGTTTTTTTTTTTGAAAACAAATTTTATAACCGAATTGAAGGTTTTCTTTTTATTATTGGTATTACTGCGTCCCAGCAGAAACTCTCATTGCTAAATGATTAGTTAAAAGTACAAAAATACAGTTTTTCATTAACTACAATTTGGTATCTTAGACTTTTTTTAACACGACGATGCCTTTTACAAACATGGACTGAAAAAAATACTTAGTTTTTGTACTTGATTTTAATAACAGCAACAACTTAATTAATTTAAATAAATAAATATCAGCTTTAAATTCCATTAAAAATTAGAACGTGATCAAATTTTAAAAATTCTTATTAGAATCTCTATACCTAAAGCACAGCGAACTCGATCGTTCGAGTAAAATTTCGATCGATATCGAATGGCGCAATTCGGCCCCTGACTATTAGTTTACCGTTAAAGAGTTATATACCGATAAACCTTTGCTGGTTTCAAAAATGCATTCATTTCGGCTAATATCCGATTAATTTCTCAGTATGTAGTATCTATATGTGTTTATAATTTATTTTTAAAATGTTTTTACGAAGTATAATAATTAAAAAAATAATATATATATAATTAAAAATAAAATGTTCGAATGTATATGAATATATAAATTTTTTACTCTCCTTTTATATAATTTTAACCTGCTTCTTTCGGTAGTAATTGCTAAGCAATCAGTTAAGCAGCCAATGCGCCATTGATTGCGTCATATAGTAATTTGATATCCACACGTGCCTCATTTAATGAACGAAAATAAAAAATGTATTAAGGATACCACTTATCAGAGTAAAACATATTTAGTAATAGAAATTTTTCAAAAAAATTATAATTTTTTTTTCGCTGACTTTAGGGAATAATAAAATGTTTAAAGTTCAACATATTCTGTAAAATAAAATTTATTTTCAATAACAACTTTCTATCAACAGCCATTAAAAACATATAAATATAATTAACACGAAACAAATAAAAAACTTTTAAATTAAGTATCCTCTTAACCTCGAATATCCTTTATGCGGCATATAGAATAGTGTGTATGTACTTGGTTTTGGCTCAAAATCAACAGCATTAAGTACAACTGTCTCACTTTTTAGTTGCAATAACAAAGCCTTATTGCCAGTGTGGTGCAGTTTATTTATACATTTATTTCCTTCACCATGGGTAATACGAACGTATGTACATAAATACACTGCACCATTTGCAACTTATGGAATATTGGTTTACTAATCCATAAGATATAGAAGTATATTTTCTAAATGCTTAGAGATACGACAGTAGATCTAATGACTTATCTTACTTATCGAGAATCCTTTATTCTTCGGACCCTTATAAATTATCAATATATCAAATACAGGGTAGTCCAACCAAAACGCATGATGTTAATTGTAAATAAAACAAAAAGTTTTAGTTAATTATCTTGCTATTTGTTTTTATTATAATAAAAGGATCCAAGACAATTATGTTTAAAATAAAATATCGGATATATATCCATATTTTAAAACTACACTAAGATACAATTGAGGTTTAATGCCGTAAATGTGCATTCTTTAGATCTTGAGTTGTTCTTGGCTTATTGACATACAAGTTTTCTTTTAAATTCCCTAAGGAAGGAAGTAAAACGCTGTCAAATCACATGATTATGGCAGCTAGCTTACGTCGCCATGATTCGAAACATGACCATTAAATTTCGATAGCAAAAGTGCAACTGTTTCGTTAGCTGTATGGTAAGTGGAACCATATATCGCCTCCTTTATCCTCAACTGCTTTATAAAGACGACAAATTACAAAATTTCCTGAAGATAACTTTAACAAAAAGGTCGCTTTGATTATCTGGTCAAATAGATATGTACAGTATGCATTTGTTAAAGTGTTTTTAAGATTTGCCGCAACCGATTATATCACGCTCACTTGCTTTATTTTTTTGGCATCCACCTTAAAGTCTTAACAATTACGTTCGTACACACAAATAACTTATTAACTTAAATGTACTTGAGATAATTTTCGGTACTCGTTTATTTTCACTCTCTTTTATCTTTTTCACCTTGGCAACAATTGCAATTTTAGTAGGCTAAATAACACTAACTGCAACAACGCAAAAAAAAAGTTACAAGAAAAAAAATATCTAAAAGAGGACAGCACTTGGCTGCAAAAAGTGAGGCAAACATTAAAATGAGAAAAAAGAAAATCACAGAATATTATTAAAGAAAAATTCTTTTGTGTTTTGAAATAAATGGAAAATGTCTACCTTGTACTCGACTAACTTCTATTAAGTAAGAGTATTTTCACGAGTAGCATTTTGTTTCAAACACTCGTGGAAAAATGTTGTTTAATTTCAAACAATATTTACGTGTATTAAGTTGAAGTAAAAAAACACAGATAAATAAAAAAAACATCAATATTTCTGAGGTAAAAAGAAAAAACCGATGTGTTCTTTTTTTAATTAATACAGCTCGGAAGTCTTTATTTTAAAGGAAATCAATTTATAAGGATCAACTCAAAAACCTAAATGTGGAGTCCTAAAGAAATATAGTCAAAATTGACACAGATTAAAAATTTGAATTTCAATAAAATACTAATTTGGAAACACGATTTTTTGTTACGAGTGTTGAAATGTTATATTTGTAAAAATGCTTTTCTTTTGTGCTATTCTTCCTTCATTGATATTTTTGCCACTTTGTATTTTCACCATTAACTGTAAAAAAGCCGCATATTTTCCCTTTCAGTGGATTTAAAAAGCAATAAATCGTGTGCTTTTTGTTTGGAGTGTCTGTGGCAAGGTTAAAATTGTTTTTAGGAAGCAAATGAAAGTAACATTTGTGTTTTATCTCTTTTTAAACTTTTGTGTTTCAATATACATAAACTCCACCAAACAGGCTGCAACAAAGAGCTTTAAAAATTTAAATGTACATAAAATAAAAGTATGTTGCAAAAAATATGCAACTACAATTAGTATGTGAGAAAGTTACAGCTGCCAACATTGAAGTGCTCTACATAGACGGGATTTCTTATAAAAATAAAATGGTATTTAAAAAGAATTATATCAATGTGCTGTATCTTAAGTGGATTGCAAGCCAATTACATGAAATCATATGGCAGCACATTCATATTCCATTCCCAGCCAGTAGTAGATACTTAGAACGAAACTTGTGTCTTATGCTCATTATCACTGACATACAAGGGAAAATATTTTCTTGAACAATAAAAAAATATAAAGGATGTCCCAGTGAGAATGCACTTTAAATATTTAAATAAAAACTCCCGTTTTTTCTAGTTAGTTGTCAGTTTTATATTGGATTGTAGGGAAGGCATCCTAAGTATAAAAAAAAATACCGGATGTTTTTAAAAGAGTAATACAATTTTAAGTTAACAACAGTTTTTTAACTGGCAGCCATTTTGTCAGCTGTCAAATAATTTATGTTTAGCTTGGTCTTTCAATATGAATATACCTAAATTTTAACCCTGGTGTGAAGGTACGAAAGTACAAAATGAGATCTAGACTACGCTACGAATGTGGTCACTATACCTACGTACAAGACGGTGAAGGGTATTATCAAGTTCGCCACGGCCGACTATAGCATTCTTACTTGTAGTCGTTACGTTTATTACGTTAAGCATTTGCTTATTACAAACATACCTTCACCAACGAATAACTTTTGCAAATCATATAATTTTATTATTAATATTATTAATATTACTGGTGGCACATAATTTCACATTAGCTTCACTATATCGGATACTAAGCCACCAACTCGTATGCGTTGATGCACGGTGTAGAGCCGTTTATGGGCCAGCGCATCATTGGACCGTATGTGTTTGATAATCATGAAAACCGCACTGTTACAGTCAATGGAGAAAGGTACCGTGCAATTATTATATATATTTTTTTTCAAAAATTTGTAGTTGTGTAGTTTACCCAAAGCGTTATTGCATTCCACAAGGCTAGTTATACCATAAAACTAGTTAGAGGGATGAACCCTCCACAGCGTAACAACATATAGTCGTACTTTTGTTCACAAGAAAAAGTATACAAAATATAACAAATACAATAACCCACACTGTTTTTAACATTAGTACAATACCGCCTGTTATTACTATTGTTGTTGTTTTTAAAGAATTTCGTAGATGCAATCTCAATAAAACCAGTGAATACGTGGTTTTTGCTCATATCTTAAACGTTAACTGGTAAAAATCACAGATTTTAAATAACAACATTTTCAAAAACATTTTTGATAAATTCGCACTACATGCGAATGCGTGGGATATATGAGAGCTTCAAAAAGTTGATTTCAACGCTCAAATGGATGTATAGACAGACCAAAACACACAGAGCTCAATGCTTTATGAGGTCGTAAGCAAAATAATGATTATTGTAGAAGTTAGAAACAAATGACAAGAAAGGGTATAAAAATTAAACTAAGATTTGAAAACTAGGTAACGACTTGCTCTTACTAAACAACATACTATTCAATGACTATTACATGTCGTCTGTCTTACGAAGAAGTGTATTAGTAATTACTTGCTTATTATGTTCAACTCATTATTTTGTAATTGTTGTTTTGCTGATATATTAAATAAATTAATAAATAAATATGTAAATATATTAAAAATATCTATATAATCACTGATTTAAATTTAACATAATCCATCTTGTTTTCATATTGGTTTTTTTTTTTCTTCCTTATGCGTTTGAATCTCCAACACCACTTAAAGTGATGTAGCGCACCGAAATCTGAACTCTGTATAAAAACCTACATAAATACACACATACATACATATTTATTTATACACACATACATATGTATTTGTTAGTAAATACAACGTACATTGCACCTACAGCTATTGCAACAAAATATTCAATGTTTTATAAATAAAAACAAATCGACACATAAAAAAATAAAAATAAATAAATAAAAACCTTTTTCAACGGGAACAAGGAAATATCGCTGCACATAAAAGTTAATGACAGAAATTCGAAAAAAAAACTCTTGATGTTGTGGATCATCTTTGTTGATGGTGTATTCATAAGAAGGTCTAAATATTTTAATGTCACAATTTCAAAATTTGATTGTTGTAAAATTTTTAAAACTTTGAAAAATTTATAAATAATTAATATACGTCACCTACAATACATTGCGAATTTACCAAATGTGTATTAAAACTAAATTTTGAAACGGCTACAATTATTTTAATACAAAACTTCTACAATTTTTTTGTAGTTTGTAGTCACAAGAAATAAATTGAAGACCAAGGCATATCCATTAGGTATATGCAACGGCGAATTGATACAACAAAGCAACTTTTCAGGGGATGTTTAATGCCAAGGCCAATTCGTATATCAGGGATGGAAAAGTTGTTTTTACATATCAAATATAATAAAATTTCATTAAAAAAAAGATATATATTTTTTAACCCATTATTAATGACGCAAAAGCAACAAATATGCATAAATTTAGCACATTTATTATTGAAAAAGTACACTCAAGTTAATTGTTTAATACTGAAACCAAAATTTAACTTTCCAACCCTGCATTAATAAATGAAATCAAGACGAATTCCACCAATTTTGACAAAAAGTTTCCCAATTAGCTGGGCTGATAAGTTTACCTGTATGAATTCGCCTTGTTGAAAACTTACTCAAAGGCAAAAAAATTTCATATTATATAAATTATTTTTTTTCACTCACTGTACGACTACATTCATTTAATTGACGACAGAAAAGTGAAATTGCATTTATGATTTTTAAAGGTGTAGCTTCCTTAAGAGATGTGTATTTTTTAAGTAAACGTTTTAACTTATAAGCCCTTCATTTAATGTGAGTAAACACACAATTAATTAATGAAATTTAAATAAAAAAAAAAAATGCAAGACACCACTTACAGTTCATAAAATCGCTATGAATAAAAAACAAGTAAGAGAGTTATATTCGGTAGTGCCAAATCTGATAATACTCTTCACCATCAAGCAAATAGTTGCAATGACTACATCGTAGCTTAGCCTAGATTATATATATTCATATATATATACTATATACGCCATTTCTTAATTTATTCCGATGCAATCTTTGATTTTGACTCTTTACATAGTTGATTGTATTTTAAAACTCAAGTCCTATTATTTGATACCCATATTGGCTTTCAGGGTGATATAGACCCTAAAAGAAATAGATTTTCGTTAGCAAATTTAAGGAAAAGCACCGAAGCAATTGTATTTTTTTTTTTTTTTTTTTTTGTGGTGAGGTAGGAAAATCCCTTCGGATCATCAGATGTCGTCACATCCGGTATGTGGTGACACCACTAAAAACCTACCTCCTTCTGAGAATTTCTCTATCCGGAACCGCGTTCGCATTACTTCGGATAGAGAATCAGAGTGGTCGAGCAACGTTACTCTATTGCCTGCGTCCAGGCGGTTAATGGTAAACCCCTATCCAAGTCAATCTTCTTCATTTTAAGGACGTTTTCCGCATACTTTGCCACCTTTTGCCAATTTTCATTTCCGCGTAACATTTTGCTGACAATATTCTCAACAGTTATGCGACCAATCGCCTTCTCCAATTCCTTTTTCTCGTTTTTCCATCGCTCGCAATTAAAGAAAGTATGCTCCGCATCATCAATTGCTCCTTCGCCATATACACAGCTTGGATCGTCCGCTTTTCCTATTCTAAAAAGGTATTTTCGGTAATAGCCGTGTCCCGAAAGCATTTGGGTTAAGTAGTAATTTACCTCTCCCTCTTTTCTATTGAACCATTCAGCAATCCTTGGAATTAGTTTTGCGGTCCATTTGCCCTTTACAGAACTGTTCCATTTCTCTTGCAACTTCCTTAGTGTTTCCATTCGCAACTCTCTTTTATCTACTTCGTTTCGCTGCTTTCGTTCAGCGTATATTCTTACTCTCTCCTCAATTAAAAGGTCTATGGGGATTGTACTGATTATAAAAACGGCTTCCTGTGAAACTGTCCGATATGCTGATGCAACTCTTAGCGCCGATGTTCTCTGTGTAGTTAATAGTATGTTTCGCCTGTTTTGTGTTCTAAGATATGTTCCCCACACTTCGCTGCCATATAAAAGCACTGAATTTGTAGTATCCATTAACAATTTCCGCTTGAGCTGTGTTGGTCCTCCTACATTTGCCATAAGTTTACTGAGCATTCCTATTACTTTCCCTGCTTTGTCGGCAACATGATTTATCTGATGGGTGAATTTAAGTCTGCTATCAAATCTGACTCCCAAGTATTTTAGAATATTAGCCGTCGTTATCCTTGTGTCCAGAATGTCGAAAACCATCTCTAGGTGTATATGTTTTTTTGTCAGTAGTATAAGCTCCGTTTTCTCCGTAGCGAGACTTAACCCATGTTGCTCCAGCCATGTTTTACTCCGGAGCATTACCATATTTAATTTCCGTTTAACGTCGTCTACATTTCTACCAGTAATAACAGCTGCTATATCGTCCGCATAACCTACCAGGTGGCAGTCATCGGGCATTTCCAGTCTAAGGATTTGATCGTACGTAATATTCCACAGATTTGGTCCAAGTATGGAACCCTGTGCAGCTCCTGACGTTATTTTCCTTGCCTTTAGTCCGCTTGTTGTATCGTAGAGAAGAGTACGATCGCTAAGGTAACTTTTGATTATATTTAGTAAATACACAGGGATTCTGAAATTAACTTTCAAAGCTCCTATAATGTCCTTCCATTGTAGGCTGTTAAATGCATTTCGGACGTCTAATGTAGCTAACAAAACGATATTTCTGGAATAATTACTTCCTTGCTGAGCTCGTTCGACACTCAAAACCACGTCTTCTAGTGCTCCAAGTGTTGATTTTCCCTTTCTGAAGCCATGTTGTCTTACTGATAGACCTCCTAACCTCTCAACTTCTATTGTGAGTCTGCCTTTTATAAGCTTTTCAAAAAGCTTTCCGGTCACATCAAGCATGCATAGTGGTCTATATGCTGAGGGATGTGTTGGATCTCCCTTCCCTTTACTAATCAAAACCAACTTCTGTTTCTTCCATATCTTTGGAAATATTCCATGTGCCCAGCACAGATTAAACATTCCCAAAAGTATGTTTGGGCGATTCTCAGCTACGCATTTTAAAACCTCGGCTGGGATTCCGTCGGGTCCTGGAGCTTTATTCCGTTTGAAGCTTTTGGCTGTTAGCAAAAGCTCGTCCTCTGTAAAAGGCGGTGGAGTCTCACTTATTTCAAAAAAAAAAAAAAAAAAAAAAAAGCAATTGTATTTTGGTTCTTATATCTGAGTTAGTCCTTAATCGATTTGCTAGATATTCTCAGACCACGGCTTATAATATGGTGTCTTTAACTTTTCAAAAAATGAGAAAGGAATTTGAAAAATTAAATATAAAAGGGTTTTTCAATAAGAGCGCTTCAAATGTTTTTTTAAATTAAAAGTTCGTTCGATGCCATTATGTATGGAACTCGATTTCTTTTGCATGGCCACCACGGGCACGCTTGCAGAAGTCCAGACGCTGAACCCAATTTTCGACGGTCTTTAAGCACAAATCGCTGCGTGAGCCACACACAAGTTTATTAGCGTTTTTGTAATTTACATACTTACATATATCGATATATCAGCTTTATTACTAAATTAATTTCGGTAATACAATTTATAATTTCAAATGATAATATATTCAAAATGAAGCAAAAATTCGATATTGTTAATGTTAATTTTTTTAAGGATATTAATAAAGGGTTATTATTTTTGTTTTTATGCTCGTTATGCTGTGTTATATGAGTTTAAAATAAAACTTGATTTATGGCTAAAAATTCTAGAGTTTAAAATTATCGCGTCAATTGGGGTTTAATTATCCAAACTTAGCAGTCAATTTTCGGTTTCTTATTTATGTAAGAAAAAATTTTTGTTAGAAATTTTTTAAAGGGTGCCTTAATGAGAATATACTTATTTTATTCAAAAACAAGAACTCGTATTTTTGTGGTGTTTTTATTTGATTGTAAAAAAGACATGTGTCGATAAGGTATTGAATAAAATATGCACCAATTTAATGACAGGCCATTACTCTTTTTATGAAAGTTCTAATGAATTTTTCACAGAAATGTGGCTCTATCTTAACGATAATGCGTTAGATCTTGGATATAAGCTCAGTTATTAGGTTTTTAAAAATAAGCTAATCTTCAAACCCGCCTCATCTTCAAAGAAGTGAATAAAATAAGTACCAGACAGTAGCTCGTTTTGGTTGCATTCGTTTGTAGTGCATTGTCATGGCCATTCAGATGGATATTCGATTCATTGAAGAAGTTGACTTTTTTCGAAAAATTGGCATTTACTCCATTACTCATTGATCTCACTGCCGGCGCATTCCACAATCTGGTGGTTTGAGCTTTCGAATTTTTTATGCATTAAGATGGAGGTCTTTTATCAAGATTGACTGCTTAGTGCTTTGTGAAATTTTAAGTTTTTAAAGCGATACTGAAGTGATGTTTTCGTGTTTTCGGCGACACTGTCATTTACAACAGCAATGTTTTCAAGACATCGACCCAGTTTCTTCAAATTTTTTTAACACTATAAAAATTGTTGACAAATAAGGTTCAATTTGTCGAGAACAAATTATGCGAAGTTTGCAAGCAATGTCAGAATAAGTTTTCAAATTTTAAAACAAGTTTTCACAATTATAACGCGGTATTTTTACTTTACGTTTAGAAGGCACATCGATTGTTTAGACTAGAACAAAACGTCGGCAGAGCAATGGCTGGTGTGGACCCTACGTTAGTTAAACTGCTATTTATGACAGCTGTCGAATTTCAGAGTTGCCACTTGCACAAAAAGATTACACTAAATTTAAAAATTTGCACTCTTACTAAAACATTCTTTATTTTAATTTATTTACCTAATGTTTTTAACATTATGAATTATTCGTGCATTGGTATTGGTAAAAAATATTGGCATACATTTTTCGAATGCGAATACTCGCAAATGAAAATATTCGGTACATAACTTATATAGACTTTCTGGGAATAGGATGTTTATTTTTCGATGCAACTTAAACTATACCTCCATTTGACTACAGGTTGTTATAAGTGAAGTAATAATAAGCAAAAGCAAACAAAGATGAACAAATTTTTATCAAAAGAACTGACATACATACATGCCATTACGTTAAGTATAACAATAAGAAAAATATTACAAAAGATTCCCTGAAAAACAGAAATTAAGAATATATTAAAACAATTTTATACAATCCGATTTCCGTATATATTACTCATCGCAATACCTACAACACAAACAAAATAATAATAACAAAATATGTGTATGTAAAGGGTGTTTTTTTAAGCCCGATAGAACTTGAAATTGTAAAAAATAACACAAAAAATTAAATTGTAATCAAAATTTTTTTTTTATTCGAAAGATCAATACATGACATTAACATTTGAAAATGATTTCGGGCATATGGGCACCACGGCTGTTCTTGACGAAGCGCATTCTGGACGTCCAATTTTGGGCCACTTTTTCGAGCACTGCTGGCCGTATGTCACGAATAACACGAACAATGCTGGCCTCCAAGGAGTGAATTGTTGCTGGTTTATCAGCATAAACCAGTGACTTCACGTAGCCCCACAGGAAATAATCGAGAGGTGTCAAATCGCACGACCTTGGAGGCCAATTGACAGGTCCATTTCTCGAAATCAACTTATCGCCAAATTTTGATTTCAATAAGTCGATGGTTGCGTTCGCCGTATGGCACGTAGCGCCATCCTGTTAAAACCACATCTCCTCCGGATCAATGTCATCCATATTTTTAAACAAAAAATCATTGATCATGGTGCGGTAACGATCTCCATTGACCGTAACGCGAGCTCCGGCCTCATTTTTGAAGAAATAAGGTCCGATTATGCCACCAGCGTGAAAACCGCACCAAACGGTGCATTTTTCTGGATGTAATAGAGTCTGTAGTGTCTCTTGTGGATTGGTCTCGATCCATATGCGGCAATTTTGCTTATTAACAAACCTGTTAAGCCAAAAATGCGCCTCATCGCTGAACACAATTTTGCGATAAAATTGGACGTCCAGAATGCGCTTCGTCAAGAACAGCCGCGGTGCCCATATGCCCGAAATCATTTTCAAATGTTAATGTCACGTATTGATCTTTCGAATAAAAAAAAAATTTTGATAACAATTTAATTTTTTGTGTTATTTTTTACAATTTCAAGTTCTATCGGGCTTAAAAAAACACCCTTTATATAAAACAAAACTTCTCTGTTTTTGCTCATACTTTACTGACTACACCTACCATTTAATCAGTATTAATGTCATTTTGAACATACAACATTATCTAGCTCACTCCTGACTTCATTGTATAGAGAGAGGAGTGAACATACATATAAGAAAACAAGTAAGAGCACTATATTCGGCTGTGCCGAATCTTTTATACCCACCACCAATTTTGTGTACATTTAAAGCACAATATTTATTATTTTGTTACTCATTATGGAATAATCTGGAAATATGTATCACTTTCTCTGTAGAGGGTGGTTAAATTTTCAGGGCCCATGTTGAAGGTGAACTACAGCTAGTCTTTAAATTTGTTTTCTGCATTTCATTTGGCATTTCTCAATCTCAAACTTACTCAATTTGATCCGTGGAAAGATACGCAAATGAGCAACGCTTTAAAGTTATTCAGGTTTTTTATGAAAATGGGCGTTCAAATCAAAATGCATTTTTTGCACTTCGTAATTCTTTTGGTCAACATAATCGTTCAAATTCGTCCACAATCGGGAGAATTGTAAAAAATATTTAAATTTCTGCAAAACAGGTCTGTATAAAATGTTAGAAAATCTGTGAATGCCTTCTTAGTTCGTTGAATGGGAACCATTGCTGTTTTTTGCGATAGTGTGGCAAAAGAGCAGTCAACCTCGACTCATCATCGTGCCCAACAATTGAGCATCAACATTGTCAATGAAAACTTGGACAATCAGATAGAGGAGTGGGCCAAGGATAGGGTTGGACATTTGTCCGATATTTTGTTAAATACATAATTTAACCGTACAAATATTATCATTACAAAAAGAAATAATAATAATTTCTTAAATAATTTGTGTTTTATTTATATTCAACATCGGCCCTTAAAATTTGAACACCCTTTATAACTTTGATATGCTACTAAAATGCTTTTGTAAATGTAGTCTTTCAATGAAAGTGGGCATTAAAGTAGGCGTGCCAATAAAGTTTCTGCTAATAAATACAACTTAGATATTTCAATATAGTCCTTTATTTTCCCAAAAACTTTGTCAATAGAGAAATTACATGAATTTAAGAAAAACCGTTCTATGGGAGGTAGGCGTTATAGTAGGCGTGTCACCTAAACTTTTTGGCACAACTACTACATTGATTAGAAGGATATATGTAGCAAATTTCCTCATTATACCTCTAATTTTGTCGGTTTTATGAGCTTTAACATTTCATTAACGGTAGATAACGTGAAAAGTGGGCGTTATAGTAGGCGTGTCAAAGTTATTTTTACGAATGAGTACATTTTAGATGTTTCAATATAGACTTTTATTATTCCAAAATCTTTTTTAATAGAGAAATTATATGAATTTTAGGTAAAACATTATATGGGAGGTGGGCGTAAAAGTGGGCGTGGCATCCTAATTTTTTGGCACAATAATGACATTGCCTAGGGGGATATACGTAGCAAATTTGATCAATATACCTCTAATTTTGGCGGTTTTATGGGCTTTTAAATTTCATTAACGGTAGATAACGTGAAAAGTGGGCGTTTTAGTAGGCGTGTCAAAGTTATTTTTGCGAATGAGTACATTTTAGATGCTTCAATATAGCCTTTTATTATTCCAAAATCTTTTTTGATAGAGAAATTATATGAATTTTAGGTAAAACATTATATGGGAGGTGGGCGTAAAAGTGGGCGTGGCATCCTAATTTTTTGGCACAATAATGACATTGCCTAGGGGGATATACGTAGCAAATTTGATCATCATACCTCTAATTTTGGCGGTTTTATGAGCTTTTAAATTTCATTAACGGTAGATAAGGTGAAAAGTGGGCGTTATAGTAGGCGTGTCAAAGTTATTTTTGCGAATGAGTACAACTGAGGTGTTTCAATATAGCCTTTTATTATTCCAAAATCTTTTTAATAGAGAAATTATATGAATTTTAGGTAAAACGTTATATGGGAGGTGGGCGTAAAAGTGGGCTTGGCACACTTACAAAAAAGCCTCTGACCAAAAAGCAAAGTGTGCAAAAATTCAGAGTCGTACATCCAATTTTGTTGCTTTTATGACGTTTTTGTTTTTAAATATACCGAAAAATACACTGTGCGGTATAAATTTTCGTACATTTTGATCGATAAATCCTTTCCTAATGCATAGATTTAGATAATTTTCGGGGAATAATATTGTTTTTACTCAGGAAATATATATTCGAAGTTTTATGAGTCTACGTTAATGCGTTTGGACACAATTCCATTTTATTCGATGTTCGAAGGACACGGTTTTTTCGACCTACTCTTGCTTTTCGAGCTATAACTCTCTTCCTAATATTCCGATTTAGCCCATTTTCAATACCAAACAAACCTTGTCTATAAGAAAGATTCTGGCAAAATTTGAGCCCCCTAGCTTTTTCGGTGCGACCTCTATCGTGCTTTCAACAGACGGACAGACGGACAGACGGACGGACATAGCTAGATCGTCATCAAATCAAACCCTGATTCAGAATATATATACTTTATGGGGTCTAAAATGGATATTTCGATGTGTTACAAACGGAATGACAAAATGAATATACCCCCACCATTTTTTTGGTGGTGGGTATAATAAAGAATTGAAAAAAGCAATGCAAGAAATTCAAAAAGTAGGTCACGCATGTTACTCTAAAAAATTTCTTTATTCAAAAGGAGTTTACTTCTACTCACTCACTAACTCATTCAATCAGTCAACCTTTTGTTCATCCATATACTCCTAAGTTGCGTAACACATCTGTTTTTTAATCGAAACTTATTCGTGCGTTCATAACCAAGCTTATATTTTTTACAATGTTTTTATATACAGACATATGTACATACATACATATTCATATGTTTGTTTTTTTTTTAACTACAACGAGAAAATTCCCAAAGATATAAAGGGGGAACACAATGTGATGACTGGTTTCGGGAAAACAGTTTATGTGTAAGTTTTGCCTTTTTTAATGTGAGGCTTTTGGTATGCAAAGGGTCTGTTTTTATTAAGTTTACTACGTAATTCGAACCTTAATTCTTATCTCTGACAACACACGTAAAGACGTAGTATATCTGAGACAGCCTTTTCAATACATTAAAAACTTGAAAAAGGTATTTTTTATAACTTAAAGAGGGTACAATTGAGCAACCAAAAAACAGTATATTGGAAGTTATAAAAAAGATATTTCTTGAAATTTAAAAATATACTTACTATTTCGATTTTAAGCAAAAGTTAGTTAAACACAAAATGCGACATTTTTTAATTAACTAATTTTGCTTATATGTCTAATTTTTTTGTACTATAAACTTTAGTGTTTTAAATACAGTATGTATTCATTTATTTATTTCATCTGTTTATATGCCCACAATCAAAAACATGGTGTGGGAGTATATCATAACATTGTCGCGTCCGTCCATCTGTCCGTCTGTTGAAAGTACGAAAGAGCTCGAACTGAAAAATTTATGAGGCTCGAATTTTTGCCGAATATTTCCTATACACAAGGTTTGTTTCGTATTGAAAATGGGCTTAATCTACAATGAATAATATGCGATTGTGTCTAACAACATTAACGAAGAGCGATACAATTTTTTTTTCCAGAAAATTACTCGAACTTATACATTACGAAAGCAGCTATATATCAAAATACACTAAAGCTTTTACGGCACCGTGTCTTTTTTTGGTATATTTAATAGTTAAAACTTAATAAAACTGACAAAATTAGATGTATGTTTTGTCTGCTATTGTGTAAAAAATTAATCTCACTGAGGCATTTAATTCCAAAATTTCAGACCAAATTTACGATAATGATTAAAGAGATGACTCTTCGACTTCTTCCTAGTCTGTAACTCGAAAATATTGCCTTCGTAAGAAATTGTGTCTGAAAATCCAAAAACTTCCATTTAGAAGAAATCCACCCAAGGGACCATGCGCTGTAAATTTTATGATTGGCTGCGTTATGACTGGCTGTTGAAAAGGTCTCACTCATTCACCCAATCGTGGATTCCGAGAACAGCTTGCGGGATCAGGCGAGATTCCAATTAAAAACAGTACAATGAGAAAAAATCAGTTTATTTGAACACTGTTTTGTGTAAACTCAAGCCGAAAATAAATAAAGAAATTTGTAATTAATTAACTTAAGAACTATAATAAAAAACAAAATTTTAAACATATAAAAGATATCACAAACCTATTAATCCATTAATATTATGAACTTACAGAATTCTTTCGGTTCTTTCAAGGATGAAAATTCGATTTGATTATTTTGCGATACGTAAATTTGAAATTTAAAAACCAGTGAAAATCTTTGTTAATGAAATGCTTTCCCGCTGTTGTCAAAATCATTATTACTTATGCTCTAAGCGCGTTAAACTTAATAAGAGAATTTTAAAAAGTTATGTATTTGAATGGCTTCTATCAAAATTGGAAACAAAATAACAGAAAGCATATCTTCAATATGGGAATAAAATATATAAGAAATTAAAAAGCATATATCGTACTTTGATCAACAAGAGGATATTAGCTCCAAATTATTAAATATACAAGTAAGAGCGCTATATTCGGCCGTGCCGAATCTTCTAAACCCTTCACAACGTGTAGTCATGCAATAACAGTAGTTTGTATCACCATTCATCCCATATAAAATACGTACATACATATATAAAACATCTTATTGTAAAATTATAAATTTACGTATGTATGTTAAAAAAAATAAAAAAAAATTAAAAAAAAATTAAAAAAAAAAATTAAAAAAAAAATAAAAAAAAATTAAAAAAAAATTAAAAAAAAAAATTTTAAAAAAATAATTAAAATATATATAATAAATATAAAACAAAAAAAAATAATAAAAATATAAATAATATATTAAATAAAAAATAAAAAAAAAATAAAAAAAAAATTTAAAAAAAAAAATATAAAAAAAAATTTTTTTTGGCTCAGCTGGGATTCGATGCCACGTTTTCTCTAACCAGTATACACGTTTGTATGTATGTATGTTGTTGTTGTTGTAATGTTGTTTTTGTGAATAAAAAATCGAGGTGGTCGTGGGTTTTTGCTCATATCTCAGTTGTTTATGTACCGATGTTTCTGATTTTCAATACCGTTCTACTCCCGAATATTTCTGATATTTAAATATCTCATCCGGGTCCAAGCGATATCGGAGGGCTTCAAAAAGTTGATTTCAACATACACACGGACAGACGGTCAGACGGACAGACTGACAGAGCTTAATCGACTCCCCTATTCATAAGCTTTCAGAAAATATATACTTTATGGGGTCGGAAATGAAAATTGTAGAAATTTCACACGGAATGACAAACCTATATATACCCTTTTTCACTGTGTGAAGGGTATAAAAATACAGAAAATACGCACAGTTTTTCTATCTCTTAAATTACCCTTTTTACTCTTTTAATCTTAAGTTAAGAAAATACAGAAAAAGAAGTGTCATTAGGGCTTTTGGTTTGGCTGTTTCGGTGCCATGTGTTATGTAGCAAAATTCTGACGTAAAAATATCAACGATTTTCTCTTTACATATAATTAATTGATTATTAATTTAAATAACTAAATTATGTTATTCTTGATATTTATTCAGTTTTAAATCTTTATATTTTTTGTGCTCCAGATTTTATTTCTATAATCTGAAAATTCACAGTAATTCACAAGGGATTCTACATTCAAATGTTTTAAAAAAAATACTACAAAAGATATGACACTTCATAACATAAGATATATGAAATTCAAATTGCCAATTTTGCTAAATTTTTGATAACAGAAATTTTTAATGGTTATCGCAGGGACGACTTACAAATATTACAGACGGCTGGGCCTAAGCCCAGATTCTTGGTCGATCGTCGCAGGCATCTGAGTAGTAACGACTGCACAATAAACATAGCAAACGCAGTAGTATTATTCTAGGATATTTTTTACCTGGAAACCAACAAAAATTTTTTTTTTTTAACAATTTAATCCTAGAACATTATGCCAATATGACATGTCAGGACACCTTGTGAATACAGTAACTATATATATACATATAAACGAAAACATGTTAGCCTAATGGTGAGTTTTGGCCCACCCTGCACTAGTAACATTTTAGTAATATAAAGCCACAGATTTCCATGCAATCCAAAACTTTTGGCAATAAACCAGGTTATATTTTATATAGGAGGTGGGGGCTAAAATAGGCATGTCAAGGTAACATCTGCTAATGAATTTAACTTAGGTATTGAAACATAGAATGCCTCAAAATTGTTATGTTGTTATACAAGAGACGGCCGTTGTGGTCTTGTCGCATTCATTTTCTGGTATTACGATTAAGTTCACTAAGAAGTCATATTTTCGAAATTTCCTCAATTTGCATCGATTTTTGTCAGTCTTAGAAAAATTTAGATTTTAAACAGACCAAAAAGCACTATGTCACATGCCCATTTTTATATCTACCTGGCATATGAGGTTTATTGTTTAAACAAAATTTTTTTTCTCATGTGTATAAGTATCATACTATAAAATATTGGTAATAAGCACAGCAAAAAAAACAAAATTTGTAATTATATTTACATTTTTCAACAATTACAAATTTATAGAGCAAATGTTTACATATTTCAGAAAAATCCTGCGAACTACAGGGTTTTCTGCAAAATTTAGCGTAAACATATGAACATGTCATACTTTTTATCATATGCAGGTAAACATTTGCAGGTGCTCTATACATACATATGTATGCAGGTAGTTTGTTTATCTGCAGTGTATTTTTTAATATAATATGTAAACATTTTTGTTGTTTTTGCTATTTTTCTTCACATTTATTTTAAATATAAAATTTAATTTTGACTTTCATTTGTCATTTATTCACTTTAATTATACTTCTTTTCTTGCAAATTCGTTAAGAAGATTTACTTTTTTCTGCGAATTATATCGTTTTATAGCAAATAAATTATATTTCAAATTAAAAAAAAAACTTTTCTGCTAAATAACTCTTAACTACAAAACTCTTGCCTACAAAAACAATTTGAAATAAAATTTTGTTAACGACTTTCCTTTTGTAAATAATTTTATGCGCATACTTGACATATAAAGTCATTATAGCATTATTTAGTGTAGCAATCAGAGTCTGACTTCGGTTATCCGAAAAAAAAAATAACTCGAATATTTACTTATCTTTTTCGGTTATAAGTATAACCATGCATTTATCACAGAAAATAGCTACTCGTACATGCATGAATTGCTACGGTTACGAGTATATTTATTACTTATTTTCAAAAATACTCTCTATACATACGTATTATTCGGATATACATGTGCGAAAACAAATTACTTATAAGTATTGGCAAAATACTTATAAGTATTGGCAAAATACTTATAAGTATTGGCAAAATACTTATAAGTATTGCGACATACTTATAAGTACTTTTGAACAAAAAAACAAGTAAAAAACAAGTAAAAGTGCTTTATTCTGCTCTTTCATTTTTTTATCAAACAAAAAGAAAATTGGTCAGGGCTGGAACTATTTGTATAGTAAATATATATAACATAATTTCTATTGCTTATTATTTTAATAAGCAACGAGCTAACACATAATAATAAAATGTTTTCTTTAAATAAAAATAAATCTACTTATACTTACTTACTGTTATACCTGAAATTTGTATGGCTTATCAACTTAAAAAAAATTATTTTGATATAAAAGCAGAAAAAGATAAGTAAAACTTAAAGAAAATAAAAGTGAAAATTTAGTTGAATTGATACTGGCAATAGATATGTATTTAACAATGTATTTTTTATTTTGATTTACTATTTATATAATTACGTATGTATTTACATTGCTTTTTGTTAGGAAAAAATCTGTAAGAATTTTGACCTTAATTATTGAAAAAAAAAACACAAATTTCCAAGGAAAATCCATCATTAAGAAGGGTGCTCTTATACAGGTAGTGATGACAGCCTATCTGACCCAAATAAATTAATGCCAGAAAAAACCTGTAAATGTTTTTATGTTCGGGACCACATAATGGAACATTCATTGAAACATTTTTAAAACTTTATTTTGAAATCGAATTTGTGTTCACACAGTGAGATTTGAGAGTATGAATAATTATTACCATAAATTGTATTCAAAGTCAGATATTAACCTTTCCATCCCTGCTTTTTATGTATAAAAATCTACTTCTCATCGTGAAGTGAGAGGTTCTATTACATCACAAGTGTTGTCAACTTTAAGATTCAAAAAACATCAAAACAGGAAAAAACGTTTGATTTTTAAGAATATGCGTAAAGTTTCAAATTTTGAATTTTCGATTTTATTTATTTTATAAAATTATAAATTTCGTTATTAGAACCTTTAAGCCTAAAATTATTATAATAATAATAAATTTTAAGTTAAAGTTGTAACTTTAACTTCACAGTTGGTCATATAATCGCTACTTTAAAAATAATTACAGCTTTTGGTTTTATGCATATCATTATTCTTTTCTTTACTTTTATAAAAAATTATGTTTGTTTAACCATAGAAGATATCAGAAACATATATATTTAAATTATAACTAATAATAATATAAAATATATAATCTATTTATACAGTTTTTTAAATGTAAGCTAAGGATCTTTATAACAAAAGTATTGTCTATTATTAATTCTTATCATTTTTGTTGCGTTGTTTCGTAAGAAATTTACCTTGCAAAAATTGTTCTTTATTTGAATTTAGTATTTTTACTTCGATAAGAAAAAGAATGCACTAAAGAATTTGAGAAATCACATCGAGCACTGACTCAAATTTTTTGCGCGACAAAAATTTTAAAAAGCACAAATAATATTGCATAAAGCCAAAGTTGACAACGCTGGATAGGAACACAACAAAGAGAGTGTAATTATTTCTGTAAAATACCTGATACCCAGCAAACAGAACACAAATATTAAAGTATTATGCCGTGTTATACATTCTAAGCTAATATTTTAAGCTGTATAACGAGACAAATCAAAATTAAAAGGTTTTAATCAACCACTAAATAGTTATTTATAAGTAAATAAACATAATGCTATTATCTGATTATTATTTTCCCGCAGAAAAAAACGATATGCTGTTTTTGTTTTTTGGAAAATTAATAAAGAAAAACAAACAAAAACCATATAATTGTTTCTTGACGGACTTAAAATATCTAAAAAAAGTTAATAAGAAAAACAATAACAACAAATATATCTGTTAAAACTAATAAATATATCTTAATATAAGATTTTTTTCTTTTTTATAAATTTAAAATAAATCCCACATGCTCGCTGGGCATTGCTAAAAAAATAACGCATGTCGTTGTTTCATCAACCCCTAAATTAAAAATCATAAAAAAATGTCTCTGTCCATAATTCATCTAGCAACCAGGGATGCCAGTTTAATTAAACTGGATATTTTTATGGTATAAATTTTTTTAATTTTGTGAATTTGTTTGCTTTGTTATGTTTAAGTTTTTGTAGAACAATATTTTTAGTGGTAAAACACAAAGTTCAAATAATTCGCCAATAAACATTTTAATTAAAAATCATATTTCCATTTAAGCGTCTTTTTTTTATAATAGTTACATGTTAAATAGTTTATCATATAAACTTGAAACATGAATTTATAGTAGATAACTTTTAATGTCAATGAAAATATTTTACAAAATAAAGAAAACAAACGCTGTAAGGAAATATGTAGAAATGCCTTCAATTTTGATATCTTAAGCCATATATTCTAAATAAAAGTTAAGTCAGGACATATATTCCAGTACTTATATAGGAAATTAATTATGATTCGAATAAATTACCAAAGTACTGACATATACTTTTGCTTAGTAACACTTTTCTTTAAATATTGATGTAAACAAAACTGTATTTTGGATATTTTCAAATACTAATTAAATAATATATATATAAATTATTAATATATTAATGGTAAATTATATTCATTTACTGCCATTTGATTATTGTTTTCATTTTTTAAATATAAATGTTAGTATTTAGAAAAATTATGTGCAAAAATTGAAGTTTTTGGTAGATTTTAGTGCATTTTTTGACAAATTTGTTAGGAATAATATTTTTTGTGGCATCCCTGCTAGCAACTACGGCTGCTAAGCCGTATACACACAAACGATCATAAAAAAACAACAAATAAATGTATAACAATAATGTTTATGTGTGTGTGCGTTTGTACCATAATGGTTGTGCTGTTTTCATAACCCAAGCAAGTACATTTTTACTAAATCAAAACGCATGCAAAATTTCTACTTGATGCTCTCGCTTGAATTGTAAAAACGGTTACTCATTTTACTCGCTTTTTTTTACGGATAATCGATAACACTTAAGTACTTAAGTCCAATTTGTTGTACTGTGTACAATATAGAGTATTTATGCGAAAAATACTTAGATTTCGGTTACTTGTGTATACTTATGCCGAACATCAAACGAGTATGTACGGATAGAGTAATTTTTTTAGCTGTAACCGTACGCACTTATACATGTTTTGCTAATAATACTCAATGTATATCCGAAGTTGTAATCGTTGTCATTCCCTGGTAGCAATATGTTGTGGACACAGTAAGGACAAAATGTTTTTATGTAAGTTTTATCATTTGGCACGTTTTAAAAGGACCTAAGTTAAATTTAAAAAAAAAAACAAAATAATTTAAAAACTTATTTGTTTTTTTTTTTAATTTCAAAGAAGAAAACTTTTGTTCAAAACCCCTATAATAACTATTTCGCTACTTAGAATGTTAATCAGGGAATGGAAATGTCTTGTTTTGTTTTCTTATGTAAATTCCATTTTAATCAATAACAACACGTAAATTTGTAAAAGGTCACGTATTCTTCCAACTTAACCAAGAGAACAACAACAGATTTCTTGCGCCACATTTTGCTGCAGGCCATGAAAACTAACAACCCATGTTTATTAGCATGTAGTTTCAGTAGTTTGAAAACAAATATTCAGAGCAAGAATACAAATTTGTGTAACGTGTTATGTACCCATCACAAACAAATAAACAACCAAACAAGATTTTAAAGATTTAAAAAAATTAAAAAGATTTAATTGGCAACAAAGCCAATTAATGTTATACTAGAAAAAGCTACAACAAGAATATTACATGCTAACCATATTCAATAATAATATTATTATAATTAATATTATTATCGAAAATAAGTAATTGTTATTTTAATTTTGTTTTATTATATATTTCGTGAAGATTTGTAAAATAGCGTTTGCTAAAATTTTATCATTTAGTTTAAACTTTTCATGAAAATTTCGGTATGGTTGGCCTGTAAAAATAGTATGATTTATAAAATTATTAAAACCAAAATAGCATGATGTCTTAGCAAAAATAACATTATATTCAAAGGCATTTACAATTAACAACAATCATTAAATGTTGTGTGAGGCAACAGTATGATTGCAAAGTAATCAAGGGTATGATACTTTTTTAAATTTGTTTTAAACGGTTCTTCTTTTTGTTAAAGAGTTTATTATTATTTAAAAAGTTTGACTTGTGAAGAAAAATATACAAAAAATTTAAAAAACTCAAGAAATCATAAAAATAAACGATTAAATGTAAGAAAATATTGAAATACAAATTTGTTATTTAAAGAAAAGTTAAATCGTATAAATAACCGCAAAAAACAATAATTTAACTCTGAAGAGAGCAGAGATTGTTAATATTGTTTATGGTCATAATTATGGTTATTACATGATATTTAAGTTGAATCCTAATGATAACTTGCAACCATTGTATGTTTTAACCGCAATCATATAGTTCAATCATAGTATGTTGTTCTTCGATTATGACTATCACAACAATATTTTTTCTTTGCATGTATATTCTATTTCTGGTCGAATAACTTTACTATTTGAATACTTTTAATAAAGTTTGGATTGATTAAACAGCAAAATAATTGTTCAATTCACAACCCCATATTTTTATATTAATTTACAGCATTGCATTTTTGGTAATTTTCATTAAAAGATTTTGTAAAACAAGACATTTTCATTTCATATGATTTGGATTGGATTCATACAGGGATGGGTAATAAATTATTTTTATTATTTTTTGTTTAGAAAAATTATCTATAGTACTTTAAATTTAAATGTTTGGTTATATTTTTTAAATTTAAAAATTTTTTTTTTAAATTTGTATATGAGTTTTTTGTCACTCTGCAGAGTTGAATTTGAATCGTCTTTTCTAATCCTAATTCCTAATATGCCTGACGTTTAATATTATTTAATGTTAAAGAGTACAACATTTAGTCGATTCAATAGAAATTATGTTCACAAACAAATAAATCAAATAGAAAAAAAAACTCATTTTATTGTTCATTGTAAAAATTTTATGCCAATTTAAATCATTTAAAAATTATGACAATAGGGCAGTTAGCACACCTTTTGAAGTCACCAAGTATATTTTTAAGGTCAAGATTGAATATCTTTGAAATACCATATAACACCTACATTCGGAAATTACTTTCTATATTCTCATATTAGGTTGAGTTAATTTCGGCACAGACCACTTGTGAATCGCTTTCAGTTTTTTTATACCTTTCACACAATTTTCATTTCCGACCCCATAAAGTATATACTTTCTGAAAGCTTATGAATAGGGGAGTCGATAAAGCATTGTTAGTCTGTCCGCGTGTATGTTGAAATCAACTTTTTGAAGCACCCCAACATCGCCTTGAACTGCTTGAGGTATTAAAAAATTAGAAATATTGAAAATCAGAGAAATCAGTACATAAACAATTAAGATATGAGGAAAAAACCACGACTACCTCGTTTTTTTTTCACAACAAAAACATACATACATAAGTACATACAAACGTGATATACTGGTCAGACTGAACGTGGCATCGAATCCCAGCTGAGCCAACAAATATTTCTTTTTATATTTTTCTTTATTTATTTTTTTTAAACATACATACATAAACTTAATTTATAATTTTACAATGGAATGTTTTATACATGTATGTTTTTATTGTATGTATGTACGTATTTAATGATGATACAAACAATTTGCTTTTGCGTGAGTACACATTGTGAAGGGTATATAAGATTCGGCATGGCCGAAAATATCACTCTTACTTGTTTAAATTATAATTATAAAATGTATACATAAAATGTAAAATGAAAAGACCAATTCCTTGTCTTTAATAAAGAGTTTAAAAATTGAAAACCGGATTAAGATCAACGGAGTTACGTGTTTATAAGTATTCGAACCTGAACCTGAAAATGTTTTTTTTCGAAATAATTTCGAATTTTGAGGGTGCTTCTGAACATTTTTAAACTAATTTGAGATCTACTCAACATGGCCTACAACTTACACTAGGTCACATTCCAAGTATATTTTCACTGCAGCACCGTGTTATTATACCCGCCACCAAAAAAATGGTGGGGGTATATTCATTTTGTCATTCCGTATGTAACACATTAATTTTAGACCCCATTAAGTATATATACTCTGAATAGGGGTTTTATTTTATGATGATCTAGCTATGTCGGTGCGTCTGTCTGTCTGTCCGTCTGTTGAAAGCACGATAGAGGTAGGACCGAAAAAGCTAAGGGTGCCAGAATATTTTTTATACACATGAGCTAAATTGGAATATTTGGAAGAGAGTTATAGCTCGAAATGCAAGAGTTGGTAAAAAATAACGTGTCCTTCCAACAACGAATAAAATGTAATTGTGTCCAAACGCATTGACGTAGAGTCATGAAATTTCGAATGTATACTTCCTGAGTAAGAAAAAAATATTTTCCTCAAAAATTGCCCAAATCTATGAATTAGCAAAGGAGCTATATATCAAAATGTATGAAAATTTATGCCGCGCAGTGTATTTTTCTGTATATTCAAAATTTAAAACGTAGTAAAACTAGCAAAATTATATGTATGATTCTGAAATTTTGCAACCATTGCTTTTTGGTCAAAAGCTTTGTACTAATGGAAAAAAAATGTTACACGCCCACTTTTGCGCCCAACTACCATATAACGCTTTATCTCAAATTCATATAATTTCTCTATGAATAAAGATTTTGGAATAATAAATGACTGTATTGAAATATATAAGTTGTATTCATTAGCAGAAACAACTTCGATACGCCTACTATAACGTCCGTTTTCATTGAAAGACTAAAATTACGAAAATATTTTACTAGCATATCGAAGTTATTCAAAGAAAGTGATACATATTTTAGTATAAAGACACTATTCCATAGCGATTTCTGTTAATAACAAAAAAATAAATGTTGTGCTATAAAAGTACATCAAATTGGTGGTGGGTAAAAAAGATTCGGCACAGCCGAATATAGTGCTCTTACTTGTTAATAATTTTTGTTTCAGATTTCTAGCCTAAATTAAGAAAATCAAGGATTGCAAAAGTTATTATATCCTGTATTTAGGGAAGCATGTATATATTTTAGATGTACAATATATAAATAAAAGTGGTAAAAAATGTACCTCTTCTTCTTTATATCATGCAATATTAAAGAAGGCATGATAATAATTTCGTAAAAGGCGTTATTTGGTTTCAAATTTGTTTGAGAAAATTCAATTATAAACTGAAAATATAACAGAAAAAAAAACTAAAACAATGGTGTTTTATTTTATAAAAAACACAAAGACAAAAAAAATTGTGTGAACCTCAGATGTACGTGTAAAATAAGTAGATCAGATAAAAGGAAGTAATAAATATAATATTATAAACATAAACTTTGTAATCTTTTTTATAAAAACCTTCAATTATTAAAAATATTTAAAGATACAAATCATTTATTTGGAGTTAATTTTGTGTTTATATGTTTGTATGCATGTATTTGCTTGAAGTACTATTTTTGTGATTATAATTGAAATCAAAATAATGTATAGATTATTCTTATTTTCAGAGACACCCACTTAAGAGTGGCCATTATTCATCAAGCATATCGCTTTTTTATATTTTAACTTTATAAAGGAGTTATATACAAAAGACTTTATTTAGTCTCTAGTATTTCTTTAACATAAATTAAAATATGGTAACACACAAATATTAACTTGGGTTCCAATTTAAATGTAGTAGCCAGCAACCATATCACTGATCTTTATTGTCCCTATATTGAGCCGTTTATATATTTCCAACAAGTTCCGGTTATGGACTGACCATCAGACTCTCCATCTATTGTGATATTAGAAGTACAAACAGAAATTTTCATTAAAGCTTACGTTGATAATTAAAACAAACTGAAACCAATTTTATACTCCTGCACATAACCAACCAGCTTCGTAATATTTACCACCCGCTGGTCATAAACAAATAAAGCGAAATTATATTCGTATATAATTGTATGACTGGTTAAAGCAATAACTAAGGGGTCATAAAGGTTAGAAACTATCAAAACATATGAAAAAAAAATGTTAAACATCTCGAATGTTATTTCATTTCATACAAAAGCCATTGGGAAAAACTGGAAAAACTTATATACTTTAAAATGCAATTGTTAAATCTCAAAAAAAGAAAGAAAAAACATATTGTACAAATTTAGTTTTTAACAATTTACCACAATACACAATCATACACAAATGATCCCGCACACAATGAAGAGTGCATGAAAGCAAAAGTGATGAAGTTAAGTATCTGAGTGTCTTGGCCAAGACCACAAACACTAGCATCAGCTTTATGATGTTATTCATTGCGATCGTAACAATGTTGTGTGGGTAAGTAAACAATAATGCGTGTGAATTTTAAAGATCAACATTCAGTCTTTACCATTCTCTTTCAGCTAAAATTAAACCGGTTTTCGTTATGTGTTAGAGAGACCGTTCGAAGCCTTAAAATGTATTGGTATTTAGGTAAAAAATTTTCGGTCAACACAAATGGTTTGTTAATGATTTTATTTTGTTTCTCTTCTTCTTCTTCATTATTTTCTTATAGAGATGATGAGATGCAAATGAAAGCGAACTTTTTTTTTATTATTTATATGGCTTCTCTAGCATTTTGTTTATGTTGTTTAATTGTTTAATTTTAATAGAAGAAGTTTTAAGAGAAACAGTGTTAAGAGTCTTAAGGTAAAGAGTGTGAGTAAGTAAAAGTGCCTTAATCACTATAAGGTTTTTACTTGACCATATAACATTAACAAACAAGACTGTTGAAATGTTGTGTAAGGTTATTGCTGTTTTCACTACTAACGATGATGAGTATTGAATTTCAAGCAATTGTTTAAAGGGAATATCATGGAGACTTGATATACATATATTTTTCTGTTTTTTTTTTTTAGAAAAAATACTTAATACTTACTTGAGGACAAATACTTAGATAATAATAGATATTTGTGTATTTAAATATTTATTGAGAAATTTTTAAAATATATTTTATATCACAAAAATTACTTAATTCTAAATAATTTACTGTTAAAAAATTATATTTTATTGTAAATTTTATCTGCCGTGTATATAAAATATATTTTAGGTCTATCTGTCAAATAAGCCTTTAATAAACCTAAAAATATTTTAAATGAATACAGTATAGCATACTTAAAAATAATTTTTTTTATCAATGTGAATCCAAAATATTTTTAAGAAAATTTTTTGGAAATATTATATTAGCATTATTAACTCTAATGAGAGTTAAATGCGAAGACTTTATCGTGCATTAAATAAATATTTATTCCATAAGCTTTGCGTGGAGCAAAAAAGGTAAAGTGACACCTTTATGAATGCACATATTTGTGGGCAAAATTCGTTGGCGTATCTTAAATTTTTTTTTGAGTGGCAAAAGCATGAACAATTCTTTCAAAATCTTAAACCGAGTTAATTTTTATGTATGAATATTGAATGAAACAAATTTATTTTTTTTTATTCTGGGCGGTCATTGTACAACTAGAATGGTCTAGCTACGCCAATGGAAAAATGTTAATACAAAGTAAATGAAATCTGAAGAACGAATTTCCGGAACGAAATTAAAATCATTTTGGTCGAAGTGTGTGACAGTCCCAAAAAAATCTTTATAAAAATAAATATCATTAGTAAATCATTACTAAAATTCGTCTGAGCAAAGTTGGATCGCTATTATTTATGTGGATCTATTCATAAACTGTGCTGCCACTATTTTTCTTTTATAATTGGTTAACTTAGAGCACATATTAAATACCAAGTATTAGTATTAGTAGTCCAGCCAAATAAAACGGTGATTGTTCTTTAGTTAAAGCTCTAACATAATTTACCCTTCACCTGTGGTGCCAATGGTATATAATATTCAATTACGCGTCCCTTGTGTATATATTTATCTGAAGGCTAAGGGAGTCGACTATGTATGGGCCGAGACTGTCCATTTCTCCACGTGTTGTTTGAAATCAACTTTTAGAAGCCACAAAATTGTTTACAGATGTGTGATATCAGTCCTTGGGAAATATCAGAGAATGAATCGTTATTAAAATCCAGCACAATGGCTTCATAACTTTTAGAGACATGAACAAAAATACTTGACTTCTTCTGTTTATTCCTATATACACGTTTGCTAATATTTGTAAATATGACACGCCTCTAAAGCTAATTGTAAAAAATTTTGGATCTGCAAACTTATAGGAACAAATAACTTTAAAAATATGTATTTTAAAAAACAAGGCTCGTAATGAAACTTCGGATATACCAAAGAGAAAAAAAATACAAACCATTCAAACCATCTAAAATTATTGCTGAAAATATGACAAATCGGGTTTAAGCTAACAAAAATTTCTGTGTTATTTTTCCTAAAATTTACAAACAAATGGATTAATATGGACCCAAAAGAAAGGGTTTGACTAGATTAATATAATACACTATAAATAACTTAAGATCCATTATGGCAGCCAATACAAAATTGCGTACATTAAATTATACAAACATGGGTCAAATCTAGTAACTAAAGTTTACCCACTGCAACTCTCTCAATGTTGGTATCCAACGAAGGGCATGGGCCTGAGGAATACATAAAATCGTGCATAAGTTATAATTCAATATGACGTCCGACGGATATATGAGTCAAATATAGTAATTACGGCCCTCACAATAACGGTATCAAATAAAAAGGCTTAAGCGAATAGAGTTTTTTCAACCCCATCAAAATGGGTATCAAAATAAAAGGCTTTAAATATAACTAAATATATAAAAGTTTTGAATCAGAGATTGGGTCGGAAATAATAAAACAAAATGACATTTAACATTAAATCTGAAATCTAGGCTAAGCTACGATGAGTGGCATATGTACGTAAAGGTGAACGGTATTTACAGATTCGGCACAGTGAAATATAGCTTTCTGACTTGGTTTTACCAACAAGTAGGTTGTTTATAGAAAATAATACTTTATTGGGACTTAAAAAATTTTTTTATATAAATCAAATCAAACCATTTTGTTGGATATAAAGTTAAAAATATATTTCTGATATTTGCCTTCTAAATTATAATAGAATCTAGATATATGTCATTTGACACTCATAACAACAGTTATTGAAAAGAAAATAAACGTTTTGTAATTGAACAGAACCAACCCTACATTTTGCTTATTATATTTTTCATTTTATATTATTTTTGTTTTCATTCGCTTTCACTTATGTAGGAAATTCTAATCTATAATATAAATTTTAAATTGATACGGTTTGCTTATACAATCATTAGCATTAGGTTTTATTTACCACAAATTGATACGGCAGAAAAAAGAAGTTTGTGATACTGAATATTTTTGTTAAGAAAAGTGACAACATAAAGGTAATTTAAGGACATAAACAAAACTCTAAAAGTGATAAGCTTAGGTAGATATTACAGGCAAGAATAAGCATGCCTATCAGTAGTTAGGAAATTTAACAAAGTATATTCTACATTTTTATTATTTTTTTAATCTTTAACTAATGACACTCTTAAGTCATACTGAATTCATATTTATCATTTTTGCAATCATATGCTTAATATATTAACTTTTTCCAAACCACTTTATATACTGATGACAATAAAAAAGTGGAAGTATTTAACATGGTTAAACTTTCCATATTGGCAATAATTTTTTTTTCTACATATGTACATAGATAAATAATAGTCGATAAAACATTGCATTACTATTAATAATAGTGAAAAAATTAGGCAGTCGTATTTATTTGCTTATATCTTAAAAAATTATTAGACTATTTTGCTTATTTTCGATACCGAACTGCTCCCAAATATTTCTGATATTTTGATACTACACACTGGTCATGGTGATAGCGTGGGCCTTTAAAAAGTTGATTTCAACATACACATTGTCAGACGGAAAAACGGACAATGCTAAGTCGACTCCCCTAAATATAAGCTTTTAAAATATATATCTATATATATATTATTTATTCTTACACTCTCTGTAAAATGTAAAATTTAATACAATCATCTGTTGTGGAAATAGTTTTCCAAACCATAAGTTCAAAGAAGTATTTTAACGAAACGTTCGCGGGCCGAAAAATATCTCAAGAGACCTCTATAGTTGACTCATTGCAAATGGTTTCAGAAAACCTTATTTACTGTCAGCATACAGTGACTAAATAACTTTTGAAATTGTTTTCAGATAAATGTGTGTCGAATAAGAAGTTATCGCCGATTTCAATATTCCGTTAAATATGATATACCAAAATGTCAACTATTCAAAGAAACATAGAATAAATACAGCCTTATAGTTTGCAGATCCCAGAAACTAGACAATTCTGTGATCTAAATATTTAACGTTTTTATAAAAAACTAAGATTGCATTATTCGACTCTAACGAATCCTAAATAATCTATGACGTTTTTATTATATCAAAAAAATTAAAAATTTTAAATAAAATTTTAATTCTAAAAAAATATATAAAGAACTTTTTTGGCGCTAATGTTATTTGATAATTCACTGTAATGACACACTTACTTTTATCCTTTGGTGGAATTAATAAATGTAGGAATAAATATTCGCCAAATAGGAATATCTAAAATAAATTTTTTAGTTTTGTGTGATTTACAAAATGTTTATTGTTTTTACAAAAATCACGATATTTGAAGTCAAAAATTTTGGTACAATTTTCATACAATTGAGTAAATTTCTCTTTACAGTTGTAATTATGAGGAAAGTTTCGAATATCCGGAGTTTTTTTTATAGAGATTTAAAATTCTAGTTGGCAACACTTTTTTAACACTCGGCTATTTTGTCAGCTATCAAGTGATTTTTATTTGGTTTAGCTCGTAATTTCAACATTATTATAATGACTCATGAATATCAAGGCGTAGCTTCAGTGAATGGAACCAAAACATCGATCCCGATTTTCATAAGCGAATTTTGCTTAGCAAAGAAGCTCTCTTTTGTCTGAATAGATACGTCAGTTAAGAAAACTGTCGTATATGGAGTCATGGTGCTCCTTAAGAGTATGTTGAGACAACGTTACATTCAGAAAGACGGGCTGTTTTGTTTGCTTTATGGTCTGATTAAACTATTGCTGCATACTTCTTAAAAAACAATGCTGGTCAAAATGTTACAGCCAATGGTGTACACTATGGAGTCATGATTCGTTAATCAATTGAACAACCATAATATGCAGGAGCTCTGGTTTCAACAAGGTGGTAAAACATGTCACACAGCTTGTTCCACACTTGAAGTAAAAGCTTGGTAACCGTATAGTTTCACGTTACAGACCCTTCAAGTGGCATCCAAGATCAAGCGATTCGTCGCTAGTCTATGTCGATAAGACCGAAACGATTGAACACAATCGCCACATTGATAACGATATTCGGCAGCAAAAAGTTGAAAAAGTCATCAAGAATTGGACCTGCAGATTAGACTACGACTCGAGCCAGCCGACGCGGTCGTATGCCAGAAGTGATCTTTAAGTTCCAGAAAATTATCTTTGGATTAAAAAAAACTTCATGTTAATTTAAAAAACTAATCTGTATTTTATTTATTTTTCTTTATAAAAAAAGCTCTCATTATGATCAACCGTCCTGCTCGGAATTCAGGAAACGACTGCTTTAAAGCGAATCAAATAAAATGTATTGTAGTTAAAGTCAAAAAAAGACGTTATCTTAAGAATTATCATTTTCTGAAACCGTTTAAACGTTGAATAATTGTAATGAAATCTTACGAAATATCTTGAGAACCCCAGGGGCTTTTAAACTTTTAGAAGTGTTCTCGCCTTGGTGTTACTGCTAGTCCGGGGTATAGGGATGTTATTAAAACTCCTGACTGTGGCATGGAAGAATCCTAAACCTCGTATCTAATATAATATTCTCCCTAACCTCAGTTGGCAGCAGACTAAGCATCTTTAAGTGTGAATACTATGGAAGACCTGTGTGTAAAAAAGATGCTGACGCTTACGAAGAGCTGTGCAATTAATATTGCTTTAAAATTGCAGCCCTCTTTAATGTGAAAACGTTTTCTAGTTTAGTGAAAATACCTTTAGTGGTGCGGGACTCAGTAAGGAAATATATGCCAATTCACAGCCATGAACCAGGCTTAATGGAAAAACAAAATAAAATTAAATCAATTCCAAAAAACTAACTGTGAATGCTAAAAATATTTAAATCCGAAAATGAAACCAAAATATTAAACTAAACATTTAACGAATGATTTAAAAAAGTAAGTTTTTGTTAAACACTAATATTTAAATTTTCAAATTATATAAAGCAAGAAACAACTTATCGCCAAAACATAGGAAATGTGGCAAACATTTTTCAATTAACAACTCCTGACATCTAAACAATTTTGTCACAATAAAGCCCACGATATTAGTTTGCCAATAGCTAAAGTTAGGATGTTATCTGACAGATAACTTTTTCGTTATTATAATTACACTGTAACCTAAAAGTAGCCGCTAAACTAAAGGCAAGCTCATCTTATCTTTAATTCTAAACAAAAGGTTTCTGAATTAAAATTATAACTTTTTGCTCTATGTAACGAAATATATCAACTAAATTGTGATAGTTAATTTTAACTTTTCTGAGGCGATATTTTAAATTTTATAGTTAAAGTTTAACTGCCGTATTCATAGAAAATATTTTAGTTTCATCTGTCAAGTAAGCTTTTAATAAACCTAAAATATTTTTTTTTAAATACTGCCAGTTAATATTTTAATAATTAGCAACAAAATAAAAAGTTAAAACCATAAATATTAATTTGTTGTTGTGTGTTTAAAATGACACTATGTATTTGAGTTGTTCTGGTATTGCTATAGTTTGAAATAAAAAAAACATTAATTTTATTTTACAAAGATATTGTAATAACCAAAAATATTTAAAGTTCAATTTGTTGTTCTTGTTAGCCAAAGTTACCGTTTACTAACACTTATTTTGTAGACAAGTTAAATTTTAAATTCAAATTTTTAAATGTAATTATGTAAAATTGTTTTAATTTATTTCTTTTTCAGCTTCACATAACAAATGACTTAAATTTGTCATTCTTTTTTAAATAAAGGCTTTTTTATTATATTGAAAATAAGCAAGTTATAAAGTACATATGTATATCCCTATTCCGATAACTACAAAAAGCATTAAAAAAAATTTGCATATTTTAAAAAAATTGTGTCTTACACCATCAAACAAACAGGTTACTTTAATTTCATAAGCGTGTGTACATATAAGAGATCAGCTCTTTGGCAATCAAGTTTTTAACACTTTCTAGGAGTGCAGTTGGAATGATCAAGATAATGAATGGAACACAAAAACATATAAACACGTTCTTTGTAGGTACGTCACTGCCAGGGAGTTACAACAACAAAAATACACAAAAAAGTAAAAATAAAACACTTTCGATTTTATTTGCATTTTTTTTTTCATTACACTCATTTGCTCATTTGCTCTCTTTCCCTTGGCCAAACAGTAAAATTATACCAACAAAATGTAACAACAACAATAAGAAGAAATATCATCTGAATTTCATGTATTACATGTGCAATCTTCCGTTAGTCAGACAAAAAAAGTCTAACTGAATTTCAATATTTTGACTTTTACTGGTTATAATAGCAACTGTTAACATCTTACAACCAGCATTTAATATTCACAAGTGGCAAACAACGGGTCGTGTTCAAACGCCGGTTGTTAAGATAAAACCATAGTCGCGGTGGTTTCGTTTTTTGCGGATAATAATTTTTGGTCTTAGCCAAAAAGTAAAGCTTGCTTATTCATTATTTTTTTTTTAAAGACAAGTCTAATTCAAGCTTGTGTCTTATAAAATTAAGAAAAACAAAAAATTAAGAAATAAATTAAACTGCAAAAAAAACAAAAAAAACACTGGATATAGTTTTAATATATATTTATATTATGTAACTAAGTATAAGAAAGTTAAACGAAAAATTAAATTATAAAACATTCTTCCATTTCCGTTTCTTTAAAATATTTTCTTGTTTTTGTGTTTGAAACTTAAAACTAAAAGTCTATATGATTTAAACAATAGTAAACAAGCAAACAAATTTCGTGAACGTTTTAGTGGCATTTATATTGTTATCACGGTCATCATCGTGAACAAGTAATAAATACAGAAACAAAAAGAAGAAAATCCACCACCAAACAAGCTAAGCAGGCAGTCAACAAACTTCAAGGATTAACAGTGTTTTGTGAATGATTATCTTCCTCTAACAAAATGGTAGGCATCATGTTAGAAAAATCAATTGCGATCATTTTTTTTTTTTTTTTTTTTGTAAACAACATAGAATTAAAGTATTGTGTAAAACAATGTTTTGTAACAAAAAAAAAATTGATCAAGAATTCAAAATTTATTAATATTGAAAAAAAACTCATAACCAAGAGCCTAAAAAGGATTTACTTAATCACATCCGTATGATACAAAAAAAAAACAAAAAAACAATTGAAATTTCTAAAATAAAAGTGGATTTTTTACGAAAATTATGAAAAAACAAATAACTTTAAATACAAGTAGTCGTTCTTAATAATAACTCTTTGAAAAAATATTTATGAAATTAAAAACTTTTATAAAAATAAAAAGGCGATTCGCCCATTTAAGACCCACCTTAAATATAAGGACTATCCTTGGGATTTTTGATGAATAAAGGACTGTAGTATTCAGTTTATATAAATTTTATTAATCTGCTGAAATGAGTGTAAATATATTTTTACTTTGACAAATATATCCCAACAAGTGTATGCACTATTTTTGATAAATATTTATTTAATGTTTTGTGATTTTTCTCTTACTAACTACAGTCAAAATATAGAGCAAGGGCTTGATATTGCAATCTTTATATATTACGAAAAGTTTTAATTAAAAATACATAAGCCTTTTAAGGTATGTGCATTAATACCTTTTATTTTTGTGGATACATTTCTTTATTCAAATATTGGCCTAATGTGAACATAACAGGCTTACATACTTTAATGTAAACCTTTCTTACTTCTTACTATACAGTATTATCTAAGTGGTATATTTTTATACAGCGCTCTTGTTTATAATTTAAATTACTTACGGCCATTAGCACAACTTGCCGTTAGTTAAGGGCAGGACTTTGTCGGACCGATAAATGGCTTTCAAATAAATTAATAAAATAAATGGATTTTAAATTGCATATTAATTCATCGAGATCTTGATGGTTAGAAATTGTACTTATATTTCATTTAATTTTTTAGTTATCACATTAAACTGCAAAGTTGCTGGCCTACTTATTACAGTTGTTTAAATATTTTCAATATTTAAAAGCATTTAATGACACCATTAGCATATTTTATGTGACAAACGTTAGCACAGCTGTATCTGTTCAAATTTTAATTCAATTATTTTTTTTTTACACACATAAAATAAATGCATTCAGGGATTTCCAATTCATGAGGAATTTATTTATATTTTTGTTAAAAAAAATGAATTTAATGTATTAAAATTCATTGCCTCGCAATTGTATTGATTCACAATTTTGTTGAATGAAGAATGCCTTCTTAGCTCCTGATAACACAGTTCAACACTAATTAGTATAAGAAAATCTTTCAGAAATTGATTGACAAGTTTAAGTGTTTTAATTTTTTTTTGCTCTTGGCTTTACTATTTGTTAGAATAAAACCACAAAATGCTATTATGAGAGGGAGTAAAAGGGTTTGTATGTGTCACAAAAACATTTCCCAAAATATTTTCTACAAAGTTTCAGAACACACCCAACACCTTACGTGTAAAGAAAATATACTGCCTGTTCAACGATGTCGAAAGAAAACCCAAGCGAAATTTCATTTGTACAAATATATTGAAAACAACAACAAAAACTAAAAATTTGTTTTGGTTTTCAACGTATTTGTACGAATGAAATTTCGCTTGGGTTTTCTTTCGACATCGTTGAACAGGCAGATAGTTTTATATACCGATATGCTGCTAGAAGGGGCCGCCAAACCTGGAAAACTTTAACCACCTTTAAAACAAAACTGCGATGTGATCTTTTAAAACGCCCATAACTTTGTAAAAAGTTTGCATTTATTGTACAGTGTAATCACTTACTAATTTTGTTAAAAGAAAGTCTATGAAACCGCAGAAAATATCACAATTCTCGCCTACTAAATTAACTTATTATTACAGTATTCACATTGTGTCCTATCAAGTCATATTCTCGTAATGTTCTAATATTTTCAAATGATTTAAACATTTTTCTGTTTCAAAAAAAAAAAAAAAAAAAAAAAAAAAAACTGCTCAAAAACAAACTGCCTGTTCAACGATGTCGAAAGAAAACCCAAGTGAAATTTCATTCGTACAAATACGTTGAAAACAAAAACAAATTTTTATTTTTTGTTGTTGTTTTTAATATATTTGTACGAATGAAAATTTCGCTTGGGTTTTCTTTCGACATCGTTGAACAGGCAGAAAATCATTTGGATACAAAATTTGTAATTAATTAATATTTGTCTTTCACACAAAACAATTTTAAAAATATTTTTTTTTAAAGTAGCAGTTGACTCTATATCAGTCAAAATGTACTTTTCGCATAAACCAGCTATTATTTTAGTATTTCATTTACTTTAGGCCAGTGTACAGCAAAAAATTTATTGCAATATTTGTTTTGTTTTATCCGTTGAATTAATTTCAGCTAATATATATTTGAAAGAGCACACTTAGTTAAGAGGGATTGTTTAAAACCGTCGTTTTTCCGTTTTAAACAATTTGAATTTATGATACCTTGTTAATTCACCCACTAAGTAGATTTTACTTTGTGAAAGAAAGTGCTTGTAACTTTAAATTCAATTTTGTTAAAACTTTCAAATAAATATATATGCATATATCTAATGGCTTATTAAATACTGAATTTAAACAAACACTACTATAGAAGCTTTGAAACTTATCTAAATTGTAAGTCGCTACTGTAGCTATTTAGTTATTTAATATAAATTAACAGCAGTTTGTATTCAAATTATCAATAAATTATACTGGTTTAATTTTACTGACTTTTTACAACTTTATGCATACGACAGTAAAGCTTACACTTTAAATTCCACCCTTATTCACAAAAAAAAAAAACAATACGTGTTTTGAAGTGAAAATTTGAAAAACCACTCACTCATATGTTAAGATGATATAAAAACGATATATAAATGCTGATTCTAATTAATAATTCGTATAATTGTTTTTAAAGAAGCAACCGCCATTAATGCTGTTAATTGTTAATTGCGTTAATAAAGTTTGCCAACATAAAAAGACCTATAAAATTAAAACGTGTTTCTGATTATCAGAGGACATAAACATATTTTTAATTTATGACTTAGAGTGTTAAAAACATTTTAAAAAATTACGATTTGCAAGAAAAGCTTAATTAAAGACAATGAGAAAACAAAACTAATATAGTGACTTAACACATAATAATTAAATTTTTTTTTTGATACGAAGTAATAAATTATGTTAAAAATTCTTGACTTGCATTGAAATTTCAACATTTACTGACAGAAAAATTAATCAACATTAATCTGTTAATCTTTTTAATCTCCCAATCATCGCTTAATATCAAATACTCTTTCTACCAAACGCCACCTTCATACAATTGAAATCTTTAATACTTAATTATTTTGCGTAAAACAAAAGTTTACTCTTCTTATTATTGCTTTGTGCATAAAACAATAACAAGATATAAATAAATAAAAAGAAAAACAAAAGCATTTAAAGTGTATTGTTTATGTCCTTAAAATGATTTTAATGTTGCTGTTCGTTATCCGCAGTGAAAACTAAAATAAATAATTTTGCATTCAAATTTGGTTGAAACAATAAAGGATTAAACTAAAGCGTAAAGAGTAAAGAAGATAAACATTAAAATGAACATCAACAAAAAAGACAAACAATAGAGTATTAACGCTTAAAGCGTACATAGATAATAAAAAACAATCGCAATGGAATGCAAATCTAATTAATGCAGAGTTGGAAGCTTTTTTTTCCACTAAAAAAGGGACAATTTTTAAATACCAAAACGAAAGAGAAAATAATTAAACATATAAACAGGATTAAACAATTAAATTTGCTGTTGTTTTTCAATTAAAGATTTGTTGAATTTTTGAATTTTTTTTCGTTTTAATTGCTCTCCTTTAACTTGCACAAGAAGAGGCAGATAGAACTTTTTATTTTATATCTAATTAAATATTTGTTTTGTTAAGTGCTGGTGTTATTTTAATGGTTTTCTAAGAAACGTGAAAAGGTTTTGTTGGCATAGAAACATTTTAATATATTTTAAATTTATAGATCTAAGCAATTATCTGTGATAGAATTTATCAAAAATTATACATAAATATATCTGTGGCTTGGAGCTAAAAGGGCTCTATTTCATTATGGTTAAACAGCTAAAGTCATACTTAACCCAGAACAGCTTCATAAATAAAATGCTGGCCAACGTCACTATGAAAGCATATATAATAGTTAAATTTCAATTCAAATTTTCTCAAAAGTAAATATTTTGACATTGGCGCTTTTAGCTCCAAGCCACATATATATAGTTGAGGTGGAAAATATTTGAAGGAAAGAAGTATTCAAAACTATTGCAATAGATTTTGTCCTTGTTATTTTTGCAGGGTTTATAGTCTCTACTTAGTTAGATACCGAAAAAATAATACGTTTATTTTTTCTATATATTTCATTCATCAGCATTTGTGATTTCTTCTATTATGGGTTTAATTAAAAATTAACATTTTCGGGTCACATAAAAAAAAAACGTTTCAATAAAACGTTATTAATAACATTGTGTTTTGAAGTTGTTTTTGCATTTTATTCTGTGTTCAGTTTTTCAGAGTTTCATAAGTGGTCAATTTTGGAGCCAAGATGAAAGCCAAAATTAATCTCATCTAACAAGTAAAACTAGTTGTGGTTGATAATGTATAAGGCTGAATCGATTATTCGATACACATATATATGCCTACGTGTAGATATGTGAAAACTTAAAATTAACTGCACTGTTAGCATATTTTGAAATGATATTTATGTGGTTAAAACAAAACAATGTGTAAAACTCTGGTTTTGAACGCGTATTGTCAAGGGTTTTCTTGGTAGTCAAAAATATACAAAAATAGAAGCTTTCAACATTTAATTTATAATTGAATTTCACTTTAATTTCCAAATTTTACTGAAATTACATACACAGGAACATTAAACGTATTTATATATATATATATTTTTTTTTTTGGCTAAACCAGACCAAAATTTTACTCAACGTTAGCATTGTTACACTTAGTATAGAAAATAATGTCACTCCATAACATCTTTCAACATTTGTGGCTGCTGCCGCACGTCTCCAAATAACCCCAAGAAAAAATCTGACGACTTATTATATTATTATTCGCTCTCCAAAAGTGTTACTGAAAATTCCAGTAGCATCATCCTGCTTAAAACACATTACGTTTTTTTTTTTTTTCAAAAGCAGAAAAAAAATATTCTATTATAAACCGATACTGTTCTGAATTTTTGGTTGCAGTATTTCCATCTTCATTTTCGAGCAAGAGAGGCTGTAATATATTTTCAGAAGTAATGCAACACCATTTGCAATTGGCTTTAATTGAACCTGTTGTTCTTGTTAATAAAGTCATTCAAATGAAAATTAGCTTCATCACTCACAATCAGATGTTCATTAAAGTTGATTACATTTCTGGCTGAATGTTAAAGTTTAACTAAAATAATTAAGACGTCGTCGACGATCACCAATTGCACCTTATATGGCAATAACAGTAAATCTTTTTTTAAATGCGTTGTTGTGATGTACCAGCCATTTATTGCTTTGTAGATTTCCTTCTAGTAGATGTAGCCGTTATTTCGTTTGCACTTAACAGTGCGAATTAAATGTAATGAACCCAACAACGAATTATTGCTTCAGGCCACGAAATTTTGACGTTAAAATGTAAACCATATGCTCTTTGCATTTAAAAAATTCATTGCAGATTTAAAAAATAAAATTCTAATATTCTAATAATTTTTCTAGTTTTAATTCTCTTTATTATTTATTTATTATCCAGAGATTATTTGTATAATCATAAATAAATAAAAAAATATATATAAACGAAAAAGTTTTTAAATTGTTAACTCCATTGTGACTTTTGGTCCAGTCCTAAATTAAATTTTTTTCAAACATTTTTATAGATATAATCTAAACATAAAATTCAATAGTGCTACAAATGCAGCACTACTTAATCCACAAAAATGCTAAGCCATTCATTTGTAATATCATGTATTTATTTAATTTGTTCTTCTGCTGAGAAATAAATAATTTTTGCGAGACTAAACTATTAATTTGTCTCTGTATTACGTTTAAATTCGTGTTAATTTAGATCTTCCTTAATAAGCACTCTCAGTATTTTCAGCAGACTTAAATTTTGTACCGATTAACAGTGCATATCGTAATATGATTTCAGTAAAGTCCTAAGTTGCATTGTTAAAATTTTACAGGAGAAACAAAAAAAAAACTAACAAAAAAATCAAAGTTTCTTCAGTTTAAACTTAGTTTTTAAATTAAGATTTAATGTTTAAAGATAAATGTTTAGTTTTTTTATTATTTGCAGAGATATGAAATTTGTGCCTTTAAAGTTTTTTTTTTTTTTCGCTAAAACTTAAAAGGGCGTAGATCAGTTAAAAAACCTTTGAAAGTAATTAAGAAATATAAATTTAATAAGAGGAAATTTTAAATACAAAAGGATAATAACAAATAACTCTAGTACCCCGATATGTAGTGGCTTCAAATTGCTTCGATGGTGTTTCGATTAGCGTCATTTTTTTATAAACGCGTACAAAGGGAATTGGCAATTTATTTCTTGTCTATCACATTTTTTAAAACGGGATTTTTATGGATGTAGGACTATTAATTTTTTAGTTAAAAGGAATCAACTTACATTTGTGTTGCAAAGTGAAAAGGTAAATTCTACATACAAATGAGTCCAAAGCCAAAACAAATTTCCATGAAACAAAAGTAACACATTTTAAAACGTTTTAAACTTGAAGTGAAACTTGGTGATATTGAGGAACTATATGTTTAGCTCCAATTACTGTAAAACCAATTTATAATCGTGATGCGGACAATATACAGGACTATGGAAAAGCTGCACACATTTTAAGGCTAAACAAGTTACAAGAATAAAAGAAGAAAAAATACGAGAATAATGTGATTTCAAACTATCATATACTTTATTCTAACAATAATATTTATAAGCAAATATATGTGCTTAGATTTGCACTGTTTCGAGTGGCTTCGTATTTCGTTTGTCCAAATTAACGCCGCAAATTGGGATATTAGTGTACTCATTTTAATGTAGTAAATTAGTGTAAAAATCATAAAAATATTTTGTTAAAAATACCTTGATGTTCCTTCTTTAAAAACTTTTTTTTACCCTTCACAGTGGGTGCCCCGATGGACTAGTCAGCAGTGTGCTGTTCTGCTAGTTTTGGGGTTGCGGGTTCGATTCCCGCCGGAGACTCTGGACTTGTCTGCTTTCTTTCTATTGTTTTCTTACTTTTCTATTCAGGTATCACAAAGGGATCAATATAATGGACCCAAGTTAGCTGCACAACAGCTGCCTGTTCTATCTAACCTACCCTTCACAGTGAGTGTAATACTATGTTCACACATGCGCCTTAATTGTCAATTTTTAATATTCTCGTAATTAAAGGCCTTTATTGAGCTCAATTTACCATACTAAAAATTACTTTTAAATTGAGCAATATATACTTAATTGTTTCACTTATTGTCCAAAACTCGAAATACAACTCTTGAGAAATATGTTCAGTGAGAAGAAAATTCTACAGGTGGCATTTCTTATGTCAAATAAATAAATATACAATAATCAAAAAGTAAGAAAAGTGAAAATGGTTGATGGAAATTTTAATAAAATGTTTAAATTAATTCAAATACATACAAATGACTATATATACATATAAATATAATTGTAAATATATTTTATGAAAACAAATGTAAGAGAAGGCATTATTTGATTTGGTATAAATACATTGTATTTTTACAGCTATTTCTACAGCTATATAATGAAGTAAGATAAATTGAGTATGTGTGAACACCTTTTTTAATTGCTCAATCAATACTCAAATGAAACAATTAAAAATATCTGTCTGAACAGGGTAAAGGGTATACATATATAGATTTGTCATTCCGTGTGAAATTTCTACAATTTCCAGTTTCGACCCTATAAATTAAATATTTTCTGAAAGCTTACGAATAGGGAAGTCAATTAAGAATTGTCCGTCTGTCTGTCTGTCCGTCTGTCCGTGTGTATGTTGAAATCAACTTTTTGACATTTTCAAGACCCGTGTAAGGTACCAAACTATTACAAACATTCGGGAGCAGATTGAAAATCAGCAAAATCGCTATATAAACAACTGAGATATGATGAAGAAACCTAGATCACAGCGTCTTTTCACACCAATACAAACTGGATGAACGTAGGTTCGAATCCCAATTAAACAAAAAAAATTTTTTTTAACATACATACTTACATACATACATAAACTCAATTTATAATTTTACAATGGGAAGTTTTTAAGCGGATAAAGTCATTATAACGATAATAAAACATATGTGTGTGCTTGTACGTATTTCATAATAATAAGATGAATGGTGATACAAACAATTGTTATTGTATGACAACACGTTGTGGAGCACATATAGGAATCGGCACGGCCGAATATAGCATTTTTACTTGTTTTTATTTAATTTTATGGAAAGGCGTAAGTTACATTTTTGTTTTAGGAATTTCGTGCTTACACTTAGGGCTTTTAGAGTTTTGCTGATAAGATCGTTTTATATGTAAAATTGTATTAATATATAATTTTCTGAGATATGTATTAAATACTATGAATCATCAATCAACCCTTAAAAAAAATACGAATTTGATTTGTTTGTAACTTACGGCTTTTTTGGGATCATATGATATACATATATATGCCTTTTAAACAGTATGTAAAAAAAGTTGCAATATTTCTCAGTAGTAAGCATTCCTCTTAATAAAATTGTATTTTATTTTATACTAGCCAAACCCGGCGCGCGTTGCTACGCCCCTTAATGAATCGAAATGCATTCTGAATTTTAATTGAATATCAAGTGCAAAAACCTAAAAATTATAATTTTTTTATGGGCGTGGCATTGCCCACTTTCCTAGTCACGAAATTGTAAAGTTATAACAGCTCAATATGTGTGCAAAGTTTCAGAAGAATCGGACCAGTGCAAGTACCTCAAAATTAAAATTGTTTTTATGGGCGTGGCCCTGCCCACTTTTCTAATCACGAAATTGTAAAGTCATAACAGCTCAATATGTGTGCAAAGTTTCAGAATAATCGGTATGGTGCAAGTACCTTAAAAAGATACCTTTTTTTTATGGGCGTGGCACTGCCCACTTTTCTAATCACGAAATTATTTAGTCATGATAGCTCAATATGTGTGCAAAGTTTCAGAAAAATCAGTCTGGTGCAAGTACTTCAAAATTATAGCCTTTTTTTATGGGCGTGGCCCCGCCCACTTTTTTAATCTTAAAATTATAAAGTCACGACAGCTTAATATGTGTGCAAAGTTTAAGAAAAATCGGTCCAGTGCAAGTACCTCAAAATTAAAACTTTTTTAGGGGCGTGGCCCCGCCCACTTTTCTTATCACGAAATTTTTTAGTCATGAGAGCTCGATATGTGTGTAAAGTTTCAGAAAAATCGGTCAAGTGCAAGTAGCTCAAACTGATAACTAATTTTTTATGGGCGTGGCCCCACCCACTTTTTTTCATCCATAAACACTCCCCGGTATGTGTACAACAACTTACCAAAGTTTGAGCCCGATCGGTTTTACAGTTTCAGAGTCTATAGCTAACACACACACACACACACACACACACACACACAGAGTTTCACTTTTATATATATAGATTATTATATACAGACAATTGCATTAAGTTATGCTGCCGTATTTAAAAAAAAAATATATTATTTTTTAATGAATTTCCGTGTAACAAATATTTTTAATTAAATTATAAATCCCTCACGGCTATCTTTACAATATTATCTTTACAGGTTTAAACTAAATGAATCATTATGTAATATCTTATTTTTCTCCAAAAACTACTTCGTTAGCATTCCTGATAATGAAAATAAAATTTTTGAATTTTAATTAAAATTTTCTAAAGCTACTAATTTCTTTCAATATTAGCTTTTTATTTAAATAACTTTTGTTGTAAATTTAAATACTATTAAGTAACAAAACCTTTCCAAATTTTTTTTAAAGCAATTAAGATCTGATGAGAAAAAAAAACGATAAAAATCAATATGTAACTTAAGCAAAATAACAAATATTTTTCTTTTTTAGATATTTATTTTGTGATTTTCTTATTTGTTTTTTTTTTTTTGTTGTTAATATTTTTAAGTAAATGGAGAAATGGCATGAATATTTTTACTAAATAATTAATGTATGCAGGCTGGTTTTTTCCTACTAACACTTCCATTGATAAGCCTCAAAAGTCACACCAGCAGACGGAGAATAACTTCAATAAATAAAAAAACATTAAATTTTAAAATACTCGTTACACAGAAAAAAATTGATATGAGTTTCAATTACAAAATTAATTATTTTAAATGAATTTTTTTAAAAAAGTATCAAAACGATACTACTAATTTAATAAAATTTGTTAATTTTAACTGAATAAATATTGCAACAATATCAATTGAAATTAGTGTTATTTTCAAAAATGAATTTTATTATTTTAATCGCTTTTATAATTGAACTTGTGGAATAATTGGAGTAAAGCATTTTTTATATAATTTATATAAATTATTAAACCTATTTGAGATAGAATCACCCAAAGAAGAAAATATATATTTTTTTACATATTTATTTTTTTATTTATTAATTTATTTATTTATTTAATTTAATATGTTCATTAATTTCTAACCACTTTTTGGCCATTAATAAATAGCGCAATTTTTGGTGGTATCACACATCAAAATAAAATAAAAATTTTAGTGATATTGAGAACATAAAAGTGGATAAATTTTTAACGGTAACAACACTTCATTAAATAGATCTAAGGAATTCAAAATTATTTTACCTTTTAAGCTCGGTATCGGGCTGCAAGAAAAATTGACGTGGAACACATCTAATAAAACGCTAAAATTCTTTAGACTACAAACAAAATACAGAAGTTTACAAATTCCGGTCAACTTTTGGAGCTGAACCGATGAGAACAAATCTGAAAGTTATTTGAGGCGCTGAATTCGAATCCGGTTTTTGTTTTTCAAGATTGGTTCAAGTTTTCGGATTCTTGCATGTTGGCTGCACTGCACGGCAATCAGCTGTTGGCATTGGTAGAAACGCCATTTCAATTGTAAACTTAAGGTTATTTTTTGTTCCAAAACGTGTGAAAATGGAAAGAAAGAAGTGCAAAGTTGATTCTAAGCGTTTTTGTTATGTTTGCGGATGTAATATTATCGGAAAAAGTGGACAAAATATATCAAAAGCGCTGAGAGATGCATATTCTTAGTATTTTGGTTTCTGCGTGGAAAACACTCACATGCCGTCGGTACCGAAATTCTTTTGTAAGGCGTGTAGCATAAAACTGTACAAGTGGTCGCTTGGTCAAAAAGTATACTTTTCATTTTTAATGCCAATGTTAAGGGGAGAGCCGAAAAAACATGTAGATGACTTTTATTTTCGCTTGATGAATGTGGTCAGTCTTAATGCAAAAAAACTATCAAAGTATAAATATGCTGACGTGTTATCAGTCTCCAAGCCAGTTTCCCGTACGAACAATGACCCTTTGACAATTTGCCCAGGTGTGAGTGCAAATTCTAGGGGAACTTTTAGTTCTTCACCAACGAACTGTTCGTCACCGACCGAAGATTTTAACATGGAAGAAACACATATAATATCACAAAGTATGCTGAATGACTTTGATTCGTTGCAGGAGTGGAACTGTCTTCACACTGAAACAAAAGTCACTGTTTACAGAACTAGAAATCAGGCGCTTTTACCGTTTTTTACAAATATTTGGCGAAAATAAAAAGACGCTATTAAGGATTTTAGGACGAAGGCATGATGAGCGACTACTGTTGGACTATAATGCGTGAAACAGATCCCAAATAATACAATGGACTAAGTTCGAAGACAATTCATTTCTAAATAATCACTTTTTATTGAATAAAACAAATTTTAATCTCTCGTTACACAAAATGGTGCGTATTCGCATGAAACAGTTATCTGGACTCATACGATTCTTTAACGTTAACTGCTTTTCATAACCTTGGTGCAACAAAACAGCTTTTCAGCTTAACCTGCTGCAGTCGATATATAACCGCCAATCATTTGGAAGCTAAAAGAGGGTTAATTCAGTAAATCTTCTGTAGCTTCGTCATTTTTGCACCAATCTGGGTCTTTTTCGGCGCAAAATGTTCGTATTGAAATAAGCGAATGCCATATGTTTTTTTTAAATTTTTGGTGTAAAACAAATTAGTTGAAAAGAGCAGAATTTCAAAATATCATAAAATTTTTCCATAATTTTGAAATTGTGTCCACTGTAACTCCACCATTTCTTGACTTATTTTCACAAACGACCCATGGTTATTTTAGCAATTTTATTATCTTTCAACAAAAAATATTAATTACATAAACCAACTAAGCTATTTTAAGATATTTGCATTTAAGTAACATTAACTTTTTAAAAACGCAAATAATGGTAATTTTGCAATATCTCAAAAACTAGAACCAATCTGGAAAAACGGAGTTCGGATTCGAATTCAGCGCCCCAAAAAGCTTAAGGAATAACTTGTAGTTGCTCAGCTCCAAAACCGTGTATACATGTAACATATTTTAATAAAGCTATCAGCGTTACCACTCAAAAATTATCTATCCGACCAAATTTGCCTATAAAACCGACCAAAATCCATTTAAACCGACCAATTTTTTTAAATAACAAATATATGCATACTATGTATTTAAAAAAAAATAATTAAGTTTTAGATCTTAAAAACCACAAAAATTTCATATATAAATGTACAGGATTAAAATTTTTATGTTTTCATATCATTACGAGATCAATAAAAAGCCGTTACAATTGCTTTGCTTACAAATGGGCTCATCGTATCTTTTATAGTCTTTTAGACACGATTGACATTTGCTTTTGATTGTTTTTAGTTGCTGAGAAGAAAATAGTATTGCCAAAAACTTAAAAATTTAATAGCGACCAGTATTTCAAATGGCTTAAAATAAATATGGTACATTTTCTTAAACAGACCAAAATAACGTTTAACCGACCATCCGACCACGATCATTAATGTCTGAACATTTTGGTCGGAAAATACCAATAGTGGCTACGCTGAAAGCTATTTATCTTTTTAGCCGATCCTTCCTTTACAGTTTAGTCATACTTTATGTAATTCAGCAATACGTCTAGCAAATCTTTAACGAAAATATTTACAAAATTTAATGGTAATTTATTAATTCTTTCGTCTCAACTGACAAAATATTTCTTTGTTTTTCAAGAACATTTACATATTTGCACTTAAAATATATAATTAAATTAATTATAAATATAACTCAAATTTCAAAACAAATACCCAACAAAATAAAACATTAAAAAAAATGAGTTGAAAGTACTAAAAAAAACAGTTCTTTAGTACTTACAATTTGGCATCTGAACCCATTATTTTAACACTGCGATGTCATTTGAGGCAAGTACTTACCACGCTCGCTCACAAATGGAAACTTAAATAAGTACTTATTGCTCTCTTAGGACGAAAATTCGATTAAATTATTCTACGATACGTTAATTTAAAATTTAATAAAACATCAGTGAAAATCTTAAGCCATCACTTTCCCAGCAAAATAACACATTACATTATAATGACTTGAAAGTACTAGAAAACAGTTGTTCACTACTTACAATTTGGCATCTAAACCCATTATTTTAACACGGCGATGTCATTGGAGGCAAGTACTTACCACCCTCGCTTACAAATAGGGACTCGTATAAGTACTTATTACGGTCGCTCATAAATAGGGACTTAAATAAGTACTTACTCCTATAGCAATATATAAGTTCTTGATTTTAATAACCTAAATAACCCATTACTATTATGGACTTACAGAAGTCGTTCGGTTGTTCTAAGGACAAAAATTCGGTTAAATTATTCTGAGATACGTTAATTTGAAATTTAACAATCAGTGAAAATCTATAAGTCGTCACTTTGTTAATGAAGTGCTTTGCCGCTGTTTTCAAAATAATTTTTACTTATACCCTAAGCGCGTTAAACTAAATGAGAATTATAAAAAGTTATGTATTTGAATGGTTTCTAGTAAATTTCGCAGTAAGAAATTGTGTTGTGTGTGTATCTAAGCAAATGTCTGAAATCAAGTACTTACGGAACACATTATAAATCAAGTCATTACTAAAATACTTCTTAGTAAGACAGACGATATGTAGTAGTCATTGAAAAGTATGTTGTTTAGTAAGAGCAAGTCATTACCTAGTTTTTGCTGGGTTGTTAATGAAATGATTTGCCGCTATTGTCAAAATAATTGTTACTTATACCCTATGCGAGTTAAACTAAATGAGAATTATAAAAAGTTGTGTATTTAGCTATAAACACAATCAAAGGCTACCGACCATCGACTACCGACTACAAAAGTAGCTGGCTACCAAAATAGCTAAGTCGCCAGCTACTTAATTCTTTTAACGCCTACTGACCACTAACAACAAACAAATGAACAGATGATTATTATTTTTCAATGGTGCCACTATAATAGTTTTTTGCGTTTTTAATAGCGATATTTAATGTATTGCGTTTTTAAAACCACCATTTCATGCACTTATTGTATTGGCAGCACTAATCTGTTTTTTGTAGCCAAGAAAAATAGAAATTAGCCTAAGTTGGCAACGGGCTAGCGGCTAAAAGAATTATTCTCATAAGCACGCATGTATTCTATTTTTGACATCTTGTAGTCGATGGTCGGTGGACTTGATTGTGTTTATAGCATTTGAATGACTTCTAGCAAATTTCGCAACAAGAAACTACATTGTGTGTTAATCTAAGTAAATGTCTGAAAATAAGTACTTACGTATCACATTATAAATCAAGCCAATGCTATAAAACTTCTTAGTAAGACAGACAATATGTAATAGTCATTGAAAAGTATGTTGTTTAGTAACAGCAAGTCATTGTCAAGTTTTTGCTGGATAGTCAATAAATTAAACAATTTTAAGAAATATTTTTTTCTGTGTAGCATCACTTGTTGTATTTACTTCACTTGATTGTTGTTTTGTATAGTTTTTATATATTTTTTTTAGTTTGTTAACTTTCTTTTAGGGCGCGCTCAGTACCACATACTGTATGAATAATATAATCGTAAATACATACGTTCATTAATGTACACATACTTATTTGTTTGTTAATTATTGAAAAAAACAAACAAAAAAATACACATTTACATCTTACACCCATATACACTTACTTTAAATCGTAGACGTTTATTTAGGTGAATATTGAATTTTGTCTTACATGAACAATAGCACATTTATATGTACATATGTATGTATGAATGTATGTATGAATGTATATACACATATTTAAAAAAATTTCACTTTTTATGTCATCATCTTATATGATACTAATGATGCTTATGGTTATAAGTGCCATTTTTGTGAAACACTAATTTTGCAACAAATATTTTTGCAGCAGATATTTCAATTGTTTACATACATAAGTATCTACATATATTTAGTATGTACTTATTTATGCAATTATGGCCATTTCTTGAGTTGGTATATAAATAGCCATTTAGTTAAATTGCATTCAAATTAAAGCTGTATTTAAATACAGTTAAAATTTTTCAGTTTTAAATGACCGTTCATATTAAAGGGTATTAAAATATTATTAATAAAGCAGCAAAACAATTTTTCTTTCAGTTTTTATACCCTTCTCACAGTGAAAAAGGGTATATATAGGTTTGTCATTCCGTGTGAAATTTCTACAATTTTCATTTCCGAAAGTTTATATTTTCTGAAAGCTTATGAATAGGGGAGTCGATTAAGCTCTGTCAGTCTGTCCGTGTGTATATTGAAATCAACCCAATCAAACCCACGACCACCACAATTTTTTTTTTTTCACAAAACCAACATTACACAACAACATACACACATACAAACGTGTATACATACTGGTTAGAGAAAACGTGGCACCGAATCCCAGCCGAGCCAAAAAAAAAATTTTTTATTTTTTTAATATTTTTTTTTTTAATTTTTTTTTTATTTTTTTTTAATTTTTTTTTATTTTTTATTTAATATATTATATATATTTTTATTATTATTTTTTTTTAATTTTTTTTTTGTTTTTTTTTTTGTTTTATATTTATAATATATATTTTAATAATTTTTTTTAATTTTTTTTTTAATATTTTTTTAAATTTTTTTTTAGTTTTTTTTTTTTATTTTTTTTTTAACATACATACGTAAAGTTATAATTTTACAATGGGATGTTTTTATATATGTATGTACGTATTTCATATGGGATGAATGGTGATACAAACTACTGTTATTGCATGACTACACGTTGTGAAGGGTATATAAGATTCGGCACGGCCGAATATAGCGCTCTTACTTGTTAGAAAAGAGTTGTTTAGCAAAAAAAAAAAGAATATGTATATTTTGAAACTTAAATCATGAGTTAAAAAGTTTTAAAAATATTTAACTATCGAATGCTTTGTTTCAAAACACCGGAAAATGCTTAAACAATTGCAAATGTCAATATGGATACATAAAATTCAAATTTTACTGCAACTATCACTGGTCACAATTTATTGTCTACCTAAAATTTGCTGTGTTGGTCACTTAAGTTCTATTTATGTAAACAACAAAGAAATGGAAGTTGTTCAAAGTGCATTACATTTTCAAGACTCGTAAATCAATAGTAGAAAAGTGTTAATTCTAAACGACTGTCCATATGCAAAATAATTTGTCATTAATGATGTTGAAGCAAATATAATAAAGGACATCTACAACAATTCATGTGAATAAACAAAATCATCTCATGAAACATACGTATATTGTTTTTCACCAAATATACATGATATTTATGAACTTGCTAGAATGGGATTCAGTTCTTTAATGTATTCATGTAAACACATAATCTCCACTGAAACGCGAACCCCAGGAAAAATCACTTCTTCATCATAATATTTTTTACACACTGTATTAAAAAGAAGTGAATTTCGTAGTTAAATAGAAATGAAGGATGTATGTTATTTAGTTACGAAATTAGAAACTGGCTAATAAATGTACAACAAAAGATTTTTGATCTCCATGTATAATTTTCAAAAATACATTTTCCAACATTAATGGTAAAAAGTTCTACTTAAGCATATTTTAAACTATTGATTTAAAATTTACAGTAGAATGAATTTTTATCAAAATTTAAGTTAAAGAAAAGAAACATTTTTGTTTGTTACAAATAAAATAACAAACCGCTGCAATTTAAGCACGTTGTTTTTAAGTACCTATAAGGTTTAGATTTTTCTTGACAATATCAGTCCTGCTAAGTGGACCTTTTTTTAAGTTTTAGCAGGGATACTCAAACAAGAAACCAATTGTTATTTGTAATTTTTTTAGTCTTCTTAAGAAATCATGCATTGAAACTTTGACTTGTAGCTTTGGTTATGCAAGGGAGTGTAAATTTTTTTAATATCCAAAAACCATAAAGATCATGTTGCTATGCATATAGAGACTGCCTTTAGTAGTACATAAGTTCACATAATTTTTGCCTATAACTACACTTGTGTAAGTATTTATGTAGTAGAAATTACGCACCTACATTCATTATCCTTCTAATCCCTTGCAAATACAGTGCTAAGTAGTTAAATCAACTACTACAACGAGTTAGTAAAACACATAGACACACATACAACAGTGTAACACACTACTTCCTTAACTATTTTAAAACAAAAGGAGCAAATATTATTTTAGTTTAACATAATTTATTTTGATTTTTTTCTTATTCCGATTTTTTTTCCCATTTTTCTATCGCAAACAACTTGCAACCTTTAGTTATAATTCTTACTTATTTCTTCTACGCTATGTATTATTGTTGTTAGTAGTGTTTGTAGTCGTGTTGCAAGAAAAGTTTAACAGCACATATTTTTCTACTAATTGCAGTAAATGAAAAATAATTTCTTCTTATAACAAGTTTAAAAAAAAAATGAAAAAAAAAATAAAATAAAAACTTTGGCCAAGAAAATGTTCTTATACTGTTCCGGTAGCAAGATAGAAAAAAAGAAAAATTAAATTAATTCTAAAAAAGAAAGTTATTGAAGCAACCATAAAGAAGAGAAGTATACAATGATTTTTTGTATATACAGCATGTAAAAATGTCTCTCTAATTAATGTTATTAGAGATATTAGAGTTATTAAAGACAATAATAACCATAAATTGTAAGAAAAAAAATGAAAAATATATTTGACAGAAGTGAATAGTGTGAATAAAGTTTATAGTATAAATTATAAGATATCGTTCAAAATACTGATTTTAAAATTAAAATTTTTAAAGCAGGTAAGGGATATAAGGAAAGCCATAATTTGGGTTTTTATTTCAAGAAGAGCAAGAGTTACATACTAAGTATAGCACTTTGCGTTAAGTTATAAGAGGAAATAACTTATTAAATACAAACGTCTCAAAAAGTTTTTCATTCGTTTTTGTTTTACCTGCTTTAGATTCTATTAGATTCTAAAGCTGTCCCCTTAACATATTTGCACCATACTAAGGTTATGTAGTAAATATTTATTTGACTCCCTTAACAGTACACACAGAGTGATATAAATAGAAATGTTTAAGATAACTTCACTTTAAAAACTTAAGCGGATAACAATTTTAAGCGGAACCCATTTAAAAAAAAAGTAAAATGCAGATTGAATTACACTTCCGAACGGAATTTGTAAATGTTTGTATGTTTAGATGTTTGGATGTTTGTTACTCAATCACGCAAAAACGTCTGAACGAAACTGAATGGCACTGATTTGGCACACAGATAGACAACAATCTAGCTTAACGCTTTTAATCTTAGAATCACTGTTTTTATCATGAGAACTTTTGTCAAACTCAAAAATATTAAAAATCGTACGAAATACTTATAAACTAATGTTTCCAAGCAGTTCTCTGTTTATAATTGATGTTTTTACAAAAAATCTGAAATGACGTGTTATCATAATGTCATAATTTTACAAAAATTTCTAAATTTTTTTAAATGTTTGAAAAATTATGACATTACAGCAACACGAAATTTACGACACCTTGTAAATTCACTAGAGGTTAACAAATAAGAGCACTGTGCCAAATCTATTATACCCACCACCAAATTGATGTACTTTTATGGCACAGAATTGATTATTTTGTTATTAACAGTAATCGCTTTGGAATAATCTGCTTAAATTTAAATATGTATCACTTTCTTTGTATAACTTCGATATGCTAGTTAAATGTTTTCGTAAATTTAGTCTTTCAATGAAAGTGGATGTTAAACTAGGAATGTCAATAAAGTTTTTGCTAATAAATACAACTTAATACTTCAATTAATTCCTTTATTCTTCCAAAATCTTTATTAATAGAGAAAATTTGTAAATTAGAGATAAAGCGTTATATGGGAGGTGGGCGTAAAAGTGGGCGTGTCTACAATTTTCATTTCTGACCTAATAAGCTATATATTTTATGAAAGCTTATGGGGAGTCGATTAAGCCCTGTTCGCCTGCCCGTATGTCCGTGTGTTGCTTGAAATCAATTTTTAGCAGCAACCATATGTTCCTCAGATCTGTGTAAAGTATCAATCTTTTGGAAATATCCGAGAATGAATCGCTATAGAAATTCAGCACAATCGCCCCATTTATTTCTGAGATATGAACAAGTAGACACGACTGCCTCTGTTTTTTCCCATATTTTTACCACTAAAATTAAAATTTTTTAGCCGTAGAATAATTTATAGGTACTTTTGCTTCTATTTGTAGATATAATATTCGTGAAAAATTTTGGATAAATCGGGCTCCAATGGGTAAAGTTATAGGCAAAAAAATTTTTTTTATATATATTCCAAAAATTTACAAACAAAAATCAATTATTTTCAACTTCTAGACAACCGATTGAGTCAATATTGGTATCATCTGAAAGGATTTGTCTAGTGCAATATAAGCACTACAAAATGGCGGACAATAAGTTTATAAATATTTTAAAATGTAAAACTAAAGATGACGCTTAAAACAAAATGGCAAAAAATTAACCCAATCAATATGGGTATAAAATTAAAGGACTTGACTAGTAGAATACATATAACTACGTAAAAATTCAAAATCAGGGATGGCGTCGGAAATAATAAGGAAAAATGGCATATAATATGAAATATAATTTAAGCGACAATGTGGGATTATACCAATGTACCTGATGGTGAAGGGTATTATCAGTTTCGGCACGGCCGAATAAAGCAGTCTAACTTGTTTTATTTATTATTGTATTATAATTTATTATTATTTATTTTAACATATTATACGTTTTTTAAATATTTATTTGTAATATCAATCACTTGTTTCCTGACCTGACGTTAAATCTGAGAGAGTTGGTTTTTAAAAATAGCCAAGATGCAAAATATATATAATTTTGGTTTATTAATTTTTGAATTCTCTGGTTTTTATTGGCAACCGCGTATGACGTGAAATGAAATTTTTCTGAAGAGCCAAATAACAGTTCTAGATAAAACTATTGCTGGGTTATCAAGCTTTTTGAATTTTTTTTAAGCGCCCATGTAAATCCAATAATTTTGTTTAAAACACTTCAAGCATATATCATTTAAAAATTAGATCCTAAAAAAGAAAAAATTAAAAATAAAAGGAAGTGGTACAGAGAAAGTGCGTGCAGATAAGACAACGTATATCAACACAGATGGTGTGCAATTAAGCAATGCATAAAAGAAGATTTTGTTTGTACATACTAAATTAAAATTTCTTGTAAACTGAAGTATTACTGAAAAAATAATTTTACAATAACGTATAATAATAACTTGAAGGCAAGAAAACGTAGGCCGGTTTAGTGCTGAACACATTTGAAAATATGTAGAAGTTCCTAGCAAAATAATACATTACAAAATAATGAGTTGAAAGTACTAGAAAACAGTTCTTCTATACTTGCAATTCGTAATCTAAGCCCATCATTTTAACACGGGGATATCATTGGAGGCACGCTCGCTTACAAATAGGGACTTATTGCGGTCGCTTAGAAGTAGGAACTGCAATAAGTACTTAATTTAATAGCAATAAATAAGTACTTGATTTTAATAACCTTAATAACCCATAATAATATGGGATTACAGAAGTTCGATTCGATTTTTTTAGAGACGAAAATTCGGTTTGATTATTCTGCTATACGTTATTTTGGAATTTAGAAATTAGTGAAAATCAATAAGTCATCAATTTGCTTATGAACTGCTTTTCCAAAACATTATTACCTATACTCTGTCTCAAAATAAATGAGAATTATAAAAAGTTGTGTATTCGAATGGCTTCTAGCAAATTTCGCAACAAGAAATTGTATTGTGTGTGTATCTAAGAAGATGTCAGAAAATAAGTACACATTATAAAGTCATTAAAAAATACTTCTTAGTAAGACGGGCAATATGTAATAGTCATTGAATAGTATGTTTTTAGTAAGAGCAAGTCATTACCTAGTTTTTGCTGGGTTACGTTTTTATTACAAGTTATTAATTAAAACGTGTTTAAATGTTTTGATAGTAAACCTACACCAAATTCAAACTTTTTGTTTTTTAATTATATTAGTTCACGAGCATTAAAAAAACGCTTATAAAAAGTATTTTCTCCGTTTTCTGGCCCTAATGCAAGTAATTAGTAACACTGCTATTTAATAGTTTTACATTTTTTTATGTATTCTATTGTACCAGATGTTATTGCTATGATTTACTGTTTCTTTATTTCATTGTCGCTTTCGGTTTTGAGAACACTGAAGTAAAAATTTGTTTGTTTTGACTAAAATATTTAAAACTTAATTACTTTAAAACCCATATTATATGTTTTAAAAGTTTAAAAAAAAAACTTGTTGTTTTTTCTAAAAATTTGTGTGTTTTGTAAAGGCTTATTTGGCAGATGTTGTATAAAAATGTATCAAAGAGGCCTTAAAAAAACCTAAAATATTTTTTATGAATATGGCACTTAGTTTATTATTTATTTATTATACGAAATTATTACAAACATTTAGAAACCATATGGTGAATACCCAAGGTGTCCTAAGTGTTATGCTGTTATAGTTTTCAAAAGGTTTCTAAAAGGGTTTATACACTACTTTTTTGCCGTTGGTTTGGGTTTTTTTTATTTACAATTGCTAATTCGCCTGAAAACGAAAAGGCCTGGGCTGAAAAATAGGCCAAGGAAAATGCAAAACTTTAAGCTACTGTTCCTAGAGTATTACGTAATGAGAAATTGGTCCTTACATCATATTTATTTATTTTCGACATCTGATTAAAAAAATAAACTTTAAAATTTAGAGTTTGCAAAAAAAATAAATTTTTCGGAAATTATGGCATTATGATATAACGACACATAGGACTTCTTGTGAATATAGCAATTAAAAACTATGTGAATATATAAATCTTCACAGCCTCAAAAAACCTTCTACTTGCATAAACTAATTGGAAACAAAATTTGTTAATAACATAGACAATTAATTATTAAAAAATTTTTTTTTATTATTTATATTAATATATTACTTTTCTTATTTTTTTAGGTACGTAATGCACACAATTAATTACATACACATATAAGAATATGCCTGAGTAAAAAGTGAGTAAAAAAGTATTTTTAATTACACAACTAGAACTTTTAATATGGTGTGCGTCAATGAAAACTTTTACTTGTATTAAGTTAATAAAACTTAAACCGTTCAATAAACAAGTTCAAAACTACGTAAATATACTCAAATATTGTAATATATATAACACTAGAAAAGCCCGGCGCGCGTTGCGACGCCCCTTAATGAATAAAAATATATTCGGATTTTTAATTGAACATCAAGAGCGAAAGGCTAAAAATTACTTTTCTAATCACGAAATTATATAGTCATGACATCTCAATATGTGTGTGCATAGTTTCAGACAAATCGATCTAGTGCAAGGAGCTAAAAATTATCACTTATATCTTATGGGCGTGGCCCCGCCCACTTTTCTTCTCACGAAATTATTTAGTCATGATAGCTCGATATGTGTGCAAAGAGTCAGAAAAATCGGTGAAGTGCAAGTAGCTAAAACTGATAATTAATTTTTTATGGGCGTGGCCCCGCCCACTTTTTTTCACCCATAAACACTCCATGGTATGTGTGCAATAACTTGCCAAAGTTTGAGTCCACACACACACACACAGAGTTTCACTTTGATATTTATATATAGATTAAAATATTGACATAAAGGGTACGCCAAATAACTTTTTTTTTTTTAATGCTATAATCCTCCTCTTCAATTTTTGTGAACAAAAATTCGTTCAACATGGCCCGATAACGATCGTCATTGACTACGGCCACTTCTTGCACTTCGGCTTTTCAATGTATGTGTGCGGGTTTTCTGTGCCCCAAATGTGACAATTTTGCTTGTTTACATACCTGCCAAGGTCAAAATGAGCCTCTTCTGAAAAGATGATTTTTTTGGCAAAATCGGCCAAAGTAATGTCGCAATATTTCCCAACGTTGTTCAAGCGTATACACAACCATATTCGTTCAGCGGAAGGATAAAACTAATTATCTGTCAAATCAGACATGAGCTAAGTGTTACCATTCACGAAATGAGCACTAGTTTTAAAAATCGTTAGATGGCGGAACCTTTTTTTATTTACAAATTTACCCTTTTCTTCTGGAAAGCTGATTAAATTACATTTTTGGACGAGGTTGTTCACGTACGCTTAAAACTAAACACCCTTTCTTCTAATCGCCAAAGTTCTGGATAGATGGATTTTACGCTCGTGGTACAAAATTTATATAATTTTTTTAATACCACTCAAGAGCCCTTTTTCCATAGTAACATGATAGAAAATCGGACAACACATATGAAGGCACCCAGCGCCTTTTTAAGGATCATATGAGTCGATTTTGTAGACTTTCTGAAAAATATATTTCGGTGTTTATTGTGCCACATAGAAAACTACTTATTTTATTTGATTTGGTTTTTTGTTCGGTATTATACTTATACCTCATTACCTCGTCCATCAGCCACACAAAAATCTTAACTCAGAAGTTGTAAAAAGTCCGTCAGTTTGTTCATCCACAACACAACAGTTAACCACTTTATAAAATTAAACCTTAATTCTTTTCGTTTATTCTTTTGCTTCTAATTCTTTTATCGCATCTGGAACTTTAAAAACTTTTCACTACTTAAACTTAACATCAGGTTTGACTCTGCGCACAAGAATATTAAAGCATTCAATATTACGGGCTGCTTTTCGGATAAAATTGTTCGGTGATCTTATTTGCCTTACCAATATCTGTTACGACCTTTTTTGTTTCCTGATCCCGGTTTTGTTTCAGTGTTCAGATCTTTGTTTTACAGTTAAGTGGCTTTTGAGATTTTTTTCGATGCCCAGATTGACCGAAATAATAGTTGAAAACGCATGATTTTTAAGGGGTTAATATCTGACATATTATTTAAAGCTAACGCCATTAAAAAAACGATAATTTTTTAGACCAAGGATATATTTTGGCTGGAGTAGTGGGTTTTTTCGATTTCCGCTATTAATAAAAAATAAAAAATAATGCGCTTCAGATATATTGATTAATATTATTATAATAGGTTTGTATATTAAAGCAACGCTAAACATTCCTAAATCGCCCATTGTTTTGACTAAAATAATGATTTCGGCGCCATTTTATAGTATATGGAAAATAGACGAGCGTGGCAACTTCATACAATTAAAAATAAATACTTTTTCCTATTAATAATAATATGCTTTTAATATTTCAGTAACTAGTTCAAACAGTCTCCCTTAAAGTATATACTCGACATATACTCTATGTTATATATATAATTGAATAGCAAACCAAAACCATTAAAATGCTTCAAAAAATTTTTAAGGTAAAAGTTAAAAATAATTATCTTTCTTTTAAAGTATTTTGGTAAAACGTACATAACACTTAAATTGTATTATGACATTTTTTCCTTGTCATCCTAAAAAATTTAATAAGCCAAATAAATATACCTGTTAAATTCAATAAGTTACATAATACCATTTACAGACATAAAAAAGAAAAAAAATTTTCATAACTTGCACTTGCACTAATACTAACTGGTAGCAAAAAGAAAAATGTGTATAAACAGAAATTCGATTAAAAAGAAAAAATATCGAGAAATCTCCATAACGGGACGAACAAAACTTATTGAAAAGTTAAAAGATACAACAAAATTAAAGATGATATAATACATAAACCATTGAAAACACCTTTAACCACAATTGCTTTGTTTGTAATACAGACCCAAAGTCGCCAAGAGCAGTTTATTGAATTTTTTTGTCATTATCATTGTTACTACCTATTTATATATAAAAATTAAAAATAAAATGCATCGCAAAAAAATAAAAAATAAAATAAAAATGCGGTAATAAACTGAAGATGTGGTTAAGAAAGCAAGATTTCAAAACTAAATATTAAAAAAAGAAAATAAAGAAGAGCAAGTTTGTACAAAGCAGACAGAAGAAGAAGCAGACTCTTACAGCAAATAAATGTAATACTCTTTTACCAAAACATTTATTATTTACTCACATAAATTTGTGGCAAGAAAACTCACTCACTCACTCACTCACTCGCTCACCAACATGGCTAAATGGTGTAAGTGAATATACATAGCTGCCACCTCAGTTGGTTGCAACTTGTGTGTCTGCTTCAGCAAATGATGGACAGACTTGCTTTGTAGATTATGAATTCGTTAAGCAATATTCACACCAACCCAACAGGTAGTCGTCAACGTCAGAGTTTATACCGCAACATCAGTGCCAGACAGCAAAACTTTTACTTTCAATGTAATACCATAAATATTTTAGTTTTATTTTTTTTACCATTGTGTGTCTTGTCTTAAAGATGAGTTCGTAGCTCTTTTCATTCCACGTTCTTTGTTTTCTGGCACTTCTTTATACATAATTTTTTTTCATTTTCGCATTTAAAATTACAGCTTTTTTTGAACAATCTTTCTGCTCTTACCTCTATGTAGGTTAAAAGTAATTTGATATTGTATATATTTTTATCACCTTTTTAAGTTTTTTTTATTTTGCTTTCTTTTGCTAGTTTGTGTAAAATGTAAAAAAAAAATAACATACTTTGAAATTCTTTTAATATTTCACACAGGTGAAATTAACTTAAATTAAGTTTTTGATTACTTTTATGGCCTGAGTTTTTACTTTTCAAATTCTTATAAGGGATGACAAAGAAAATTTCAATTAACTGCTGAGCATTTGTAAGTTTGAATACGCTATTGTACTTTTCTTTAAAAAAATTTCGAATCAATGTTCCTTAAACAACAATTGATTAATCCACAATTTTTCGTATTAGTTAGAAGTGCCACAGTATATTAGGAGAAGTAACGATAGATTGAATCGATTGAATGGTTTCAACGGCAAACATCAGTTTTAGTTAAAAATTGAAAAATTTAAAAAAATTTAAAAACAAAAACGTCATAAAAGCAACAAAAATGGATGTATGACTCTGAAATTTTGCACACTCTGCTTTTTGATGAGTGGGTTTTTTGTAACGGAAAATCAGTGTGCCACGCCCACTTTTACGCCCACCTCCCATATAACGTTTTAACTAAAATTCATATAATTTCTCTATTAATAAAGATTTTGGAATAATAAAGGGCTATATTGAAACACCTAGGATGTGCTCATTCGCAAAAATAACTTTGACACGCCTACCATAACGCCCACTTTTCACGTTATCTACCGTTAATGAAATTTAAAAGCTCATAAAACCGCCAAAAGTAGAGGTATGATGATAAAATTTGCCACGTATATCCCCCTAGGCAGTGTCATAACTGTGCCAGAAAATTAAGGTGCCACGCCCACTTTTACGCCCACCTCCCAAATGGCGCCCCCAACCTAGGCGGCACACCTCGATCAAATTTTCAATGACACTGTTGATGCTCAATTGTTGGGCACGATGATGAGTCGAGGTTGCTTGCTCTTTTGCCACGTTATCGTGAAAAACTGCAATGTTTCCCATTCAACGAACTAAGATGGCATTCACAGATGTTTTCACATTTCATACAGACCTGCTTTGCAGACATTTAAATATTTTTTACAATTTTCACGATTGTGGACGAATTCGAACGATTATGTTGAACAAAAGAATTACGAAGTGCACAAAATGCATTTTGATTTGAACGCCCATTTTTATAAAAATCTTTAATATTTAAAAGCGTTGCTCGATTGCGTATCTTTCCACGGTTCAAATTGAGTTAGTCTGAGATTGAGAAATGTCAAATGAAATGCAAGAAAAAAGTTGAAGTTTAGGTGTGGTTCACCTTCAACATGGGCCCTTAAAATTTAACCACCCTCTACAAAGAAAGTGATACATATTTTGTTATAAAGAGATTATTCTATAGCGATTAACAAAATAATAAATATTGTGCTTTAAATGTACACAAAATTGGTGGTGGGTATAAAAGATTCGGCACAGCCGAATATAGTGCTCTTACTTGTTTTTGTTTAAGTTACCAGTCCGGTATTAAAAATGAGATAAATTGAAAAATTTAAAAAAAGCAATTTTTTTAACTGATTATATTCGATAAATGTAAAACTTATATAATTGTTTTAATTTTTGTAAACATAAAAACCTTGAGCACATTGTCTGCGTAATGGAGAGAAAATTTATTAACAATTATTTTTTATCAGAAAATTTCAAAAAGCTTAAAACTGTAGTCTAAAGAAAATGCTGCACAGATGAATTTATTAAAAGTTTTAATTAACATTTTTTGTATGCAAATATTGACAAATATTTTCTTTCTTATTTGACACCTTGAGATTTTTTCCAATTAACTGCTTTCGTATGGGCAATCAGTTTAGTTTTTTTATTTCCATGTTTACTTCGTTTATTTTCAGATTTAGTTTGGGATTTACCCTTAATTATTTAGTTACAAAATTTTATTTAATCCCTTATAAAAACAAATAGAATATTAAATTTTTTCCAAACAAATTGTTAACGGGTTCATGGTTCATTAGTAAAACGCAAACTAATTGAAAATAGGGATTTTTTTATTTTTGTTTTTGCTTTTAACTTGTTATAAAGGCGAGAGTAAATTAATTTAAAAGTTAAAAGACATTAAAGAAAAGTGGAAATTTGTATAACGTAGTCAATTAAAGTAAAAAAAAAAAATAAAAATAAATCTTTTTTCAATAATTTGATCGAAGTTCGAAAAGGGTTGACAGAAAGTATTACTAAACATAAAAACGAATTAGAAAATCAATTAAATGAAAATAAACTGAAGGGATTTTATACTTTACTGAAACACGTTTGAGCATCATAGACTAAATGTTACCTTGTAGTTTTAATTACTTCTTTATGATTAATTTTCAAATCGCTTAAAAATCCAAATGTTCATGTTTGCATGTATTATCCAGCAAAATCTTTACTTATCTGATAAGTCAGCAGAGATATTTGACACTAACTGGCTAGTTTTTTAACGAATAACTAGACACTAGCATGTTCTGTGTTCGATCTTTTCGACCGTGATCTTTTACTCTCTTTGCTGATTTAACATGTTTTAATTTTTCTTTTATTACATACATACATACATGCATACATACATACATACATACATACATACATACATACATACATACATACATACATACATACATACATACATACATACATACATACATACATACATACATACATACATACATACATACATACATACATACATACATACATACATACATACATACATACATACATACATACATACATACATACATACATACATACATACATACATACATACATACATACATACATACATACATACATACATACATACATACATACATACATACATACATACATACATACATACATACATACATACATACATACATACATACATACATACATACATACATACATATATTTTGCTAATATGGTAGTAGCAACTTTCTTAAAATTGTATACCTTTTCTCTCATCACTCATAGTTTCCAATTATCAGGCTTCATACAACAAACTAAATGATATCACCTTATATAATTACAAAATGGGAAGTTTTTTTAGTCCATTTGTGTGTGTTTGTTTGAATGGTAAAGGGTTAAGAATGTATAACATTGTTTATACTTGTTTTCTAAATATTAACAAGATTAAAGTGTAAACAATGTTGGCACAATCGAACACGTCACTTGCTATTATATTACAAGGACCTTACTTTGTATGACTTTAAATACATATACACACATTTAAAAACGAAATCATCATTTTCAATAACAACATTTCAATCTTGTTAAATAAATGTAAATTAAATATTATTTTTTAACATACCAAGTCCTTGCAAAACTTCATTAAATATTCATTTGTCTGCAAACATTTCTTAACAAATACTCAATCTATTTCATTTTCGGAAAAAAAATTTAATTCATTTTCTAAGGAAAAATGCCAGCGTTTAAAAACGTAGCAAATTGCAGGGCATAGAGTCTAAAAAAATATTATTTATCTACACATACATGCATATATACATCAAACATAAATAACTCGGGTTTATACATAATTTGCTTATCAAACATCGTTGGTGTGTTGGTTTTGCCTTTTTTAAGAACATTAAGTAGATTTCTAAAATGGTCACGCCCATACTAAATTATTTTTTCTTTTAACCATTTGTACGAAATATATTTTTATCAAACTACACTAACACTCTTAGGGCCATTATAACAACTTGACGTTAGTTAAAGGTAGGATTTTTACGCCCGATAAATAGCCTTGCATTATTACAACTTAAATTTTTTATTGTTATTTTTAATTAAATTAAAAATTAATAATAATATTTAACGGATAAAAAAAAAATTAAATGGAGGCTTTATAATGCAAAGACATTTATCCTACAAAATCCTGCCCTTAACTAACGGCAAGTTGTAACGATGGTCCTTAGAGTTCCAATAAAAAAATTATCTTTCTTCTTTTTTAATTTATAGTCTTTGCCAACTTGGACCTAATAATTAAATAATTATTACAATATAATTTTAATAAATCAGCTGTAAATATAATTGATCAATTTCGACGTTCACATAATTTTTTATAATTTTAAAAAGTTTTAAAAAATGTACAATAAACAATACCATACTTTTCACGAAGAAATTTTTACAATATGGCATTACAACACACAGGTGTTTTCAAGAACATTTTAAAGAATTTACGAATTAAAGCACTTTACATCAAGACATATTTATACTCAGATAAGCTCGATTCGTTAGCTGAATATTTTTTGCGACATTTGTGTTAAGCTTTAGCTGTCAAAATGCATAAGTAGAAGACACCAAAACAATTTGAACAGCGAATATCCGATTAATAAATATGTCTTCGTTTGCATATTCAATGTATTAAAATATTGTTATAATTTTTATACATGCCACCAAAAAAATGGTGGGGGTATATTCATTTTGTCATTCCGTTTGTAACACATCGAAATATCCATTTTAGACCCCATAAAGTATATATATTCTGAATCAGGGTTTGATTTGATGACGATCTAGCTATGTCCGTCCGTCTGTTGAAAGCACGATAAAGGTCGCACCGAAAAAGCTAGAGACCTCAAATTTTGCCAGAATCTTTCTTATAGACAAGGTTTGTTTATTATTGAATATGGGCTAAATCGGAATATTAGGAAGAGAGTTATAGCTCGAAAAGCAAGAGGAGGTAAAAAAAACCGTGTCCTTCAAACATCGAATAAAATGGAATTGTGTCCAAACGCTTTAACGTAGACTCATGAAACTTCAAATATATATTTCCTGAGTAAAAACAATATTTTTCCCCGAAAATTATCTAAATCTATGCATTAGGAAAGGAGTTATCGATCAAAATGTACGAAAATTTATACCGCACAGTGTATTTTTCGGTATATTTAAAAACAAAAACGTGATAAAAGCAACAAAATTGGATGTACGACTCTGAAATTTTGCACACTTTGCTTTTTGGTGAGAGGCTTTTTTGTTACGGAAAATCAATATGCCACGCCCACTTTTACGCCCACCTCCCATATAACGTTTTACCCAAAATTCATATAATTTCTCTATTAATATAGATTTTAGAATAATAAAGGACTATATTGAAACATCTAGGTTATACTCATTAGCAAAAACAACTTTGACGCGCCTACTATAACGCCCACTTTCCACGTTATCTACCGTTAATGAAATTTAAAAACTCATAAAACCGCCAAAAATAAAAGGTATGATGGTAAAATTTGCTACGTATATCCCCCTAGGCAATGTCATTACTGTGCAAGAAAATTAATTTACGCCCACCTCCTATATAACGGTTTAACTGAAATTCATATAATTTCTCTATTAATATAGATTTTAGAATAATAAGGGACTATATTGAAACATCTAGGTTATACTCATTAGCAAAACAACTTCGACACGCCTACTATAACGCCCACTTTCCACGTTATCTACCGTTAATATAATTTAATAGCTCATAAAACCGCCAAAATTAGAGGTATGGTGATAAAATTTGCTACGTATATCCCCCTAGGCAATGTCATTAATGTGCCAAAAAATTAAGGTGCCACGCCTACTTTTACGCCCACCTTCCATATAACGTTTTACCTAAAATTCATAAAATTTCTCTATTAATAAAGATTTTGGAATAATAAAAGGCTATATTAAAACAATTAAAATGTACTCATTCGCAAAACCAACTTTGACACGCCTACTATAACGCCCACTTTTCACGTTATCTACCGTTAATGAAATTTAAAAGCTCATAAAACCGCCAAAATTAGAGATATGATAATCAAATTTGCTACGTATATCCTTATAGGCAGTGTTATTACTGTGCAAGAAAATTAATTTACGCCCACCTCCCATATAACGGTTTAACTGAAATTCATATAATTTCTCTATTAATAAAGATTTTGGAATAATAAGGGACTAAATTGAAACATCTAGGTTATACTCATTAGCAAAAACAACTTTGACACGCCTACTGTAACGCCCACTTTCCACGTTATCTACCGTTAATGAAATTTAAAAGCTCATTAAACCGACAAAGTTAGAGGTATGATGATTAAATTTGCTACATATATCCTTCTTATCAATGTAATTGTTGTGCCGAAAAGCTTAGGTTACACGCCCACTTTAACGCCAACCTCATATATAACGCTTTATCTTAAATTCATGTAATTTCTCTATTGACAAAGTTTTTGGGAAAATAAAGGACTATATTGAAATTTTTAAGTTGTATTTATTAGCAGAAACTTTATTGACACTCCTACTTTAACGCCTACTTTCACTAAGACTAAATTTACGAAACCATTTTACTATCATATCGAAGTTATTAAGGGTGGTTAAATTTTAAGTGCCGATGTTGATTTTAAATAAAACACAAATTATTTAAGAAATTATTATCATTTTTTTTATAATGATAATATTTGTAGAGTTCAATTATGTATTTAACAAAATATCGGCCAAATGGCCCCCTCCCCCCATCCTTGGCGCCACTCCTCTATCTGAAGGTCCAAGTTTTCAATGACAATGGGCATGATGATGAGTCGAGGTTGACTGCTCTTTTGCCAGACTATCGCAAAAAACAGCAATGGTTCCCATTCAACGAACTAAGAAGGCATTCACAGATTTTCTAACATTTCATACAGACCTGTTTTGCAGAAATTTAAATATTTTTTACAATTCTCCTGATTGTGGACGAATTTGAACGATTATGTTAATCAAAATACTTACGAAGTTCACAAAATGCATTTTGATTTGAACGTCCATTTTTATAAAAAACCTGAATAACTTGAAAGCGTTGCTCATTTACGTATCTTTCTACGAAACAAATTGAGTAAGTTTGAGATTGAGAAATGTCAAGTGAAATGCAGAAAACAAATTAAAAGACTAGGTGTAGTTCACCTTCAACATGGGCCCTTAAAATTGAACCATCCTCTACAAAGAAAGTGATACATATTTTATTATAAAGAGATTATTCCATAATGATTAACAAAATAATAAATATTGTGCTTTAAATGTACACAAAATTGGTGGTGGGTATAAAAGATTCGGCACAGCCGAATATAGTGCTCTTACTTGTTATTATTGCTTAATTCACAGCTTATCTTAAGTATCGTGTAGTTATAACATTTTATTTTTTTAAAATTTTAAAAAGTTTTAAGATTTTAAAATTCATTCATCCGAATAAAATTGAAATTATAGTTGTTGAAACTACTATTTCTGGTACAAGTTAATGAAATTAGGAAATGGGAAGAATGTTTATAAATTTGTCTTCCTTCTTATCAAATGACATCCTCTTCATGTTATATTCTTTCATTTTCTTAATACATTTTTGTTATTCTTTCCATATCAATTATTTGGCTTGCAGTATCGAAAGCATAGTTTTATTTTATTTTTTGTTTTTTTTTTATTTATAGTGTAACATAGCCACTGAACAATGAATTCCTTAATGTAATAAACACTGTGCCATGTGTGCCAGTTATCTATATATATAAAAGTGAAACTCTGTGTGTGTGTGTGTGTGTGTGTGTGTGTGTGTGTGTGTGTGTGTGTGTGTGTGTGTTAGCTATAGACTCCGAAACTGTAAAACCGATCGGGCTCAAACTTTGGTAAGTTGTTGTACACATACCAGGGAGTGTTTATGGGTGAAAAAAGTGGGCGGGGCCACGCCCATAAAAAATTAGTTATCAGTTTTAGATACTTGCACTTGACCGATTTGTCTGAAACTTTGCACACATATCGAGCTGTCATGACTAAAAAATTTCGTGATAAGAAAAGTGGGCGGGGCCACGCCCCTAAAAAAGTTTAAATTTTGAGGTACTTGCACCGGACCGATTTTTCTGAAACTTTGCACACATATTAAGCTGTCATGACTTTATAATTTCGTGATTAAAAAAGTGGGCGGGGCCACGCCCATAAAAAATTAGTTATCAGTTTTAGCTACTTGCACTGGACCGAATTTTCTGAAACTTTGCAAGCATACTGAGCTGTCATGACCTTACACTTTCGTCATTAGAAAAGTGGGCAGTGCCACGCCCATTAAAAAAAGGTATCATTTTGAGGTACTTGCACTGGACCGATTTTTCTGAAACTTTGCACACATATTGAGCTGTCATGACTATATAATTTCGTGATTAGAAAAATGGGCAGGGCTAGGCCCATTAAAAAAGTTATAATTTTAAGGTATTTTCACTGGGTGGACTTTTCTGAAACTTTGCATACTTATTGAGCTGTCATTACTATACAGTTTCGTAGTTAGTAAAGTGGGCAGTGCCACGCTTATAAACAAAAAGTTATAGTTTTTAGCTTTGCACTTGATATTCGATTAAAATTTAGAATGCGATTAAAATTCATGAAGGGGCGTAGCAACGCGCGCCGGGCTTTTCTAGTAATCTATATATATAAAAGTGAAACTCTGTGTGTGTGTGTGTTAGCTATAGACTCCGAAACTTTACAACCGATCGGATTCAAACTTTGGCAAGTTGTTGAACACATTCTAGGGAGTGTTTATGGTTATTAAAATGTGGGCTGGGCTACGCCCATAAAAAATTTGTTATCATTTTTAGCTACTTGCACTAGATCGATTTTTCTGAAACTTTGCACAAACATATTGGGCTGTCATTACTATATAATTTCGTGATACGAAAAGTGGGCTGGGCCACGCCCATAAAAAAAGTTATAATTTTGAGGTTCTTGCTCTGGACCGATTTTTGTGCAACTTTGTACACAAATTGAGTTGTCATGACTATACAACTTCTTGTTTAGAAAAGTGGGCAGTGCCACGCCCATTAAAAATTTTTTTAAATATTTAGCTTTTTGCACTTGATATTCAATTTAAATTCAGAATGCATTTTTATTAATTAAGGGGCGTAGCAACGGGCGCCGGGCTTTTCTGGTCTATATATATAAAAGTAAAACTCTGTGTGTGTGTGTGTTAGCTATAGACACCGAAACTTTACAACCGATCGGATTCAAACTTTGGCAAGTTGTTGAAAACATCCTAGGGAGTGTTTATGGGTGGCAAAAAGTGGGCGGGGCCACGCTCATACAAAATTAGTTATCAGTTTTAGCTACTTGCACTGATTTTTCTGAAACTTTGCACACATAATGAACTGTCATGACTAAATAATTTCGTGATTAAAAAAGTAGGTGGGCCCACGCCCATAAAAAAATTATAATTTTGAGGTACTTGCTCTGGACCGATTTTGGTGATGACTATACAGTTTCGTGATTAGAAAAGTGGGCAGTGCCACGCTCATTTGATATTTAATTTTAATTCAGAATGCATTTTTATTCATTAAGAGGCGTAGCAACGCGCGCCGGGCTTTTCTGGTCAATCATATAATACAGTTAACTAATATAAAAATAGTAGCTTTAGTAAATTACAAGGGGGATATTAATTTAGCAACGAAATGTAACTGTTGTTGTAGTTTCATGCAATATATTCGTAAACTGCGACAGGTATTTTCATATGCATACCGCGTTTAATGCATTATACATACATTCACATATAAATTAATATTTAAAATCTATTTGTTTAGTAAAATGCTCTGTTTTTTATCTCTTTGAAATACTGGCACGCACTTGCTCTCATATTAGTTGGTGGCATTATGGCAGTATCTATCACAGCATAGTTTTATAAACGCACATAAGGCGTGTGCCATAAGCAAGTTTAATTTAATTTGTAAGAAGCATAATTTTTTTATTTTTTTCTTAGTTGTAATAAATTTCCATAAAATTGTTTAATAGTGAGGAAAAAAAATTAAATCATAAAAATATTTAAAGCAAGAAAAATATATATTAAAATTAACTCATATAACATGATAATTAGCATGAAAATACCGATGGTATTTTTAAAGCAGTTCAGTGGTAGTATTATATAATTTTGTCTAGGTAGTGTTAAAAAAATGTTATAACGTCATTACGGGTTTAGTATGGTCATATATATATTGTATTATTACTATATGTATATGCATACATATGTATATGTATCCACATATGTGGATTATTATACCCGCCACCAAAAAAATGGTGGGGATATTCATTTTGTCATTCCGTTTGTAACACATCGAAATATCCATTTTAGACCCCATAAAGTATATATATTCTGAATCAGGGTTTGATTTGATGACGATCTAGCTATGTCCGTCCGTCTATCCGTCTGTTGAAAGCACGATAGAGGTCGCACCAAAAAGCTATGGGGCTAAAATTTTCCCAGAATCTTTCTTATAGACAAGGTTTGTTTGATATTGAAAATGGGCTAAATCGGAATATTAGGAAGAGAGTTATTGCTCGAAAAGCAAGAGTAGGTCGAAAAAACCGTGTCCTTCGAACATCGAATAAAATGGAATTGTGTCCAAACGCATTAATGTAGACTCATGAAACTTCGAATATATATTTCCTGAGTAAAAATAATATGTTTCCCCGAAAATTATCAAAATATATGCATTAGGAGAGGAGTTATCGATCAAAATGTACGAAAATTTATACCGCACAGTGTATTTTTCGGTATATTTAAAAACAAAAACGCCATAAAAGCAACAAAATTGGATGTACGACTCTGAAATTTTGCACACTTTGCTTTTTGGGGAGACGCTTTTTTGTAACGGAAAATCAATGTGCCACGCCTACTGTTACGCCCACCTCTCATATAACGTTTTACCCAAAATTCATATAATTTCTCTATTAATATAGATTTTGGAATAATAAAGGACTATATTGTTACATCTAGGTGGAACTCATTAGAAAAAACAGCTTTAACACGCCTTCTATAACGCCCTCTTTTCACGTTATCTACCGTTAATGAAATTTAAAAGCTCATAAAACCGCCAAAATTAGAGGTATGATAATGAAATTTGCCAGGTATATCCTTCTAATCAATGTTATTGTCAAAAAGTTTAGGTGACACGCCCACTTTAACACCTACCTCCCATATAACGGTTTATCTTAAATTCATGTAATTTCTCTATTGACAAAGTGTTTGGAAAAATAAAGGACTATATTAAAATATCTAAGTTGTATTTATTAGCAGAAAATTTATTAACACGCCTACTTTAACGCCCACTTTCATTGAAAGACTACATTTACAAAAGCATTTTAGTAGCATATCGAAGTTATAAAGGGTGGTTAAATGTTAAGGACCGATGTTGTATTTAAATAAAACACAAATTATTTAGGAAATTATTGTTATTTCGTTTTGTAAAGATAATATTTGTATGGTTCAACTATGTATTTAACAAAATATGGGCCAAATGACCCCCCCCCCATCCTTGGCGCCACTCCTCTATCTGATGGTCCAAATTTTCAATGACAATGTTGATGCTCAATTGTTGGGCATGATGATGAGTCGAGGTTGACTGCTCTTTTGCCACACTATCGCAAAAACCAACAATGGTTCCCATTCAACGAACTAAGAAGGCATTCACAGATTTTCTAACATTTTATACATTTCTGTTCTCCCGATTGTGGACGAATTTGAACGATTATGTTGATTAAAAGAAATACGAAGTGCCAAAATGCATTTTGATTTGAACGCCCATTTTTATAAAAAACCTGAATAACTTTAAAGCGTTGCTCATTTGCGTATCTTTCCACGGATCAAATTGAGTAAGTTTGAGATTGAGAAATGTCAAGTGAAATGCAGAAAACAAATCTAAAGACTAGGTGTAGTTCACCTTCAACATGGGCCCTTAAAATTTAACCACCCTATACAAAGAAAGTGATACATATTTTATTATAAAGAGATTATTCCATAATGATTAACAAAAAAATAAATAATGTGCTTTAAATGTACACAAAATTGGTGGTGGGTATAAAAGTTTCGGCACAGCCGATTATAGTGCTCTTACTTGTTATATTTAATAACTACAAATGCTCGATACAAGCCTACAAATCGGCTTTTAAGTTATGTTTTTTTTAATTTTTAAATAAAAGTTTATAATAATTCTAAAACAAAATTTGTTTAATAAAGTTTTAGAAAAATACAAACATTTGTTTTTCTGTTTCCCTTTTGTGGAATTATATCTGTAAGCATGTATGTATTTACAAACATTTAAAATTACTGTTTTAGACAAAACAAAGATTTCTTAATTAAGCTCTAATGCAGTTTTAATAACGTGCTTTAAAAAAAATTATATTTTGAAATTGTTTTCAATGTTGTCACATTCAATTTGATATGGCCCGTAAAGATTTTACTCGCATTAAATAAAATAATAATAAAAAATATATCATTTATGTATTTATTCATCTTTAAACCATTGTGAATAAATTCACATCATTCACTACGCTTGTAGTTGCATTAACGTTTTTTTTGTGTCTTTTTATTATGCATTTGTAGGCTTTAAACTGAACATTTTGACGTGTTGTCTCCGAATGTATGATGACTTTTAGTTTCTGTATCATTTTTCCATTTTCGTTTTTTTTATATTATTTTTGAAATAGTGAGAGTGAAAGTTTTCTGGTCTTTTATTTTTAGATTTGTTTATATTATTATTATTTTTTCTTGTGCATTTAGTATGGTTTTTTATAAGCATGCTTTAGTTTTAATGCGTAAATTTTTTGTTTAAAATTTGTAAAAAATTTAAAATAATTTATTTATGTAAATAAATGTTTTGAAATTTGTATATATTAATGTTCACTTATAGAAATTCACATGGGAAATTTTTTTTAAATTATTATTAAAAGAAAGTGTAAAATAAATTTAGCTCTTAATACATCGTCTAAATTTCTTGATGCTTTTAATTGATTATATATGATACACAAATTTGTATACATATTACCCTGAAGAAGCTACCCATTGTTTGGTAGCGAAATATTGGTTACTAATTAATAATTTTTTATAAAAAAAACAAAAAAGTGATCTCAAGCTTGGATAAATATCATCTATAATTTAACTCTTAATTTCATAAAATATTTATTACTTTTCACATTTAAAAAAAGAAATTGTCTATAAATTTTCTTTTTTAGGAAACTTTAGAGAAGTCTCTTATATATAAGAAAAACTAGTAAGAGTGCTATATTCGGCTGCGCCGAACCTTCTATATCATTCACAACGTGTAGTCATGCAATAACAATTGTTTGTATCGCCATTCATCTCATTAATATGAAATACGTACATACATACACATATGTCTCGGTAACTTTATAATGTCTTTAGGGCCTTAAAAAAAATAAAAATAAAACAAAAAAATTTTGTTTTAACTGGGATTCGAACCTACGTTCATCCAGTTTGTGTTGAAAAGATGAGGTGATCTAGGTTTTTTTTTTCATATCTCAGTTGTTTATAAAGTTTAGTTGTTTTCTGGTTTTCAATGACAATCTGCTCCTAAATATTTCTGAGATTTTGGTACCTTGCAAGGGCCTTGAAAATGTCTGGGGGCTTTAAAAATTTGATTTCAACATACACACGCCTTATAAGCTTTTGGAAAATATATATTTTATGGGGTAGGAAATGAAAATTATACAAACTTCACACAGAATGGCAAGCCTATATATACACTTATACTCACTGTAAAGGGTATAATAACGTAAAATTCATGACACAATTAATTTTATAAATAAGCTACAATTTCGTTAATTTAAAAAATTTTCAATTAATTTTGCGCGGTCGAGTAACGTAAACCTAAACTTTAATGCTACTTCCTATTCATAAAAAAAGATACTCAGTAATTTTCTGTCGGTTTTAGGTGGTATAAATATGATGAAAACGGAATGAATTTAATTATTTTTTTTACATTGTTTACATTAAGATACTTGAGTGCAATTTTCCTCACCAGTAAAAATTTAGACAAAGACACGTGACTATACAAATTATTATTTCTATTAAGCGCCGGAAACTGTCTTTAATTTAAATGCTTTTTCTTAGTCTTTTAAAAGCTTTTTATTTATGTTTACTGCTTTAAACGTAAAAGTTATCCAGTATTTAAAAAGGGCTTATAAAACTGATTTTCTATGGAAATTTAATTAATAAACTTTATAAACCTGTGATAATTTTTATTAAAAAAGGGCTGTAAATATAAAAGAAGTAAATATTTATCAATTGGTTAAAGTTGTAAACAATGAGATGAACATATGTCTCTACCAATGTATTACATTTATACTATTGTCTATATAACAAATAATGTTTAGTCATTCACCTATTATTTTACGACATAATTAAGGAGTTATGGATGGTGAAATTACAATCACAACACCTTAAAAGGCATAACCACATACAAGAGACAACGTTTTTATATGTCATTATTAAACAATTTTTATGTCTAACTGCTAAAAAGTAACTTGTTACGTTTTATCATATCTTATTGTGCAGCCTATTAACTTTAGCAGTTTAGGTATTTGAGAGCTCGGAAAAAAATAATATTTACATGGCAAAATTAACAGTCATTATGATGATGTATTCGTTTTTGACCCCATGGCATTTGTCCTCTTTGCTGTCAGTATTTTTTTACAACAGTTGATCAAATGTCGGATATAAGAAAATCAATCCTTTAATGATGGCGACGACATCATACAATTGATCAATTGGTATCAATACACACATATTTAAGGTGATCATGAATTTCCGAATACAATTTTTTGTTCACATGGATTTCAATATTGTATTGTGAATGGAACTTTCTTTAAAAATTGTCAAAATAGTTAAAGATGCCGCACGTACACAACAGTAAATTCCGGTACATTCAGAGGTCGTTACATTTAAATAAAGAGGTAATTGTTTATGTTTACTATAATAAAAAAAATATAACTACTCCTTAAACTATGCCGCACATGATACACAATTTCGTCAGAGTAATACTTAACATGTTTTTCGACCAAGCATCCAACAGTAAATTAAACTACTGTAAATTAAACTAAAGAAATTAATATGAAAGTCCGGTGTTAGATCAATGGGTTACTTTAGTTCGACAACCTAGTTCACAATGAAATTTAATACGAGTTCTTGAAAAAAAAACGACCGAGGTTGTTGGCAAAAATAAACTAAAGTAACGATTTGTGCCCAACTCTATGTCAGTCAAACTTAGGACATTTCAATGTAAATCTGTAACACTACCGCCCGCTTAATGCCGTAAGTCCTGAGTAGGTACAAATTCACATTTTCATTTTTTCACATTTTCCGTACTTGGCGAGGAGCTCGAAATGTACCAATTTAGTTTTTGATTTTGGGTTTTTGTATTTCTGAATTCTACATACGACATAATTTTTCTTGTTATCATCATGCCAATGAGTTTTTAATTTAAGAGGCAGACGTGGATAAGGTTTACGTCGGCACCGACATTGAATGTCATAATCCGACGGTGGTCTTAACCACTTGGTTGGAGCCGTGCCTCCAACCCTCTCGGTTCATGATATTGCACCTTGCTTTGGAGCTCGGACTATCTAATCCCTTAATGTGTTTTTCGCTACCGGCTTAAGCCCATCAGCAACAGATTCCGAGGGGTGCTCCCGGAAGGAAGCCGAATTGACTCACCGAATAGCTACTTTTGTTGAGGAGGCAACAGCACCCCGAACGAGACGTTGACCGAATCCACCATTCGTTCTGTTCTATTGAGATGGCAACAGCACCCGAAAACATCCGTGTTAACCGAAGCCTGACCAAAAGTCAGCCATCAGCGCTCACTTTCGAATCCGTTTTCTGCTTGCAATAACCACAGCCACCACGTGTACTCCGATGAGACCTCACCAATAATCAGACAGGACAATGTCCTGGGGCTTACTGATTCCCGTGGTACCAGATAGTTTCGGTCTCTGGTCAGCCTAGGAAACGTCTCTGACCAGAGATCATTTTCTTCCAAATTATGGCTCCAAGAAGCCAGAGGTGTTGTCTTTACCCGAGCTGGCAAACTCCAAGGCCTGGAAGAATGACCAAGAATCTATGCTCCCCGGGGGGGAAATTTAAGAGGCAATAATATTTTCCGTCACCGGGTGCCCCGGTAGACTAGTCAATAGTGTGCTGGTCTGATAGTTTGGGGGTTACGGGTTCGATTACCGCTAGAGACTAGACTTGTCTAATTCTCTTTCTCTTTTATATTTTATTCTTACTTTTCTATTCAGGTATCACAAAGGGATCAATATAATGGACCAAAGTAAGCTGCACAACAGCTGCCTACCTATTTTCGGTTTTAGGTTATGTAGTAGAACTAGCTGACCCTCATTAAAGCCTTCGGAATTTGCTGCTCGATCATATCTGGCCTTCATATTGTCGATTGTAATTTTTATTCGGCCACGTAGGAATTCTTAAGCTTCGTTCAGATTTTTTTGTTTTATTGACGAGCACGAACCCATCTATTGTCATGGGCTTAATACATGATTCTAAATCACCTGACGGTTTCAGCTCGATTCCAAAGATATTTTTTGCAGGTGCTTGCCAACAAATATTTTGGTATATAATCATTCCTATTGTGTACACTCACCACTTTTTTCAAGTGTTACTCTTATGTAGGGTTAAATTTTTGGACCATGCCATCAGATTGTGGATTTTACGGAGTAGTCTTCGATTCCAGGATGCCATATAGTTCGCACATTTCCTAGAATATGGCAGATTACAAATTTCTTCCTTGATAATAATGTAAATAGTTGTTTCAAAACACCGTAGCGACACATACAGTTGTTCAAAAACTTGTTACGACTGTTTAAGTTTCATGGTTTGGTATAGACTGCCTGAATAGGCCTCTGAATTATACTGGTTCAGCGGTCCACGACTTTTTCTTCCTAGACCTTTCGGTGCAATGCATTGGTCGCAGTTTGTCATCCAATCAGATACAGATGGTTTATAGCCTACCCAGTAGAAATGTTGCTTTAACTTTTCTATTGTGTGACCTCCACTGGGACCGTCGTAAAATTTCCTTCAAAACTACGTTTTAGAGGACGGCAGTGCAGTAAGATTTGTAACTAACTTTCGACTAGCACTTTCCCATGTTCAGGCAATCATTAAGCACTTTCAGGCTATTCCACACCACCCAATACGATTTCATTAACGAATTTCTTGCTTATATTTGGTTAAGGCTGGGCTTTTTGTTTTGCTGATAGAATCTTTAAAAGTATAGAATCTTTTCCTTGCATCACTGTATTTTCACCGCTTGTGTCTATATGCGTTAGTTGAACATCTATAACGCATTCTCTTTTTCTTCACATTCTTTGCTCTTCAATCTGCAGAATCTTTGAGAGACAGCATTCATATTGCAATGTTTTAGTTTTCTTCTGTTTCTAGATGGCGGGTTCTTGTTAGTTTTTGAAGTGTCTTGAAATCTCGTTTACATGATTTAATTTTCCGCTTCAGATTCAGTAATTTTTTTTTTAGTAATTTAATATTAATACATATTTCATAATAAGTACTGGATGATTTTTCCTGGAACTTCATTTCCATTTATTTCAGCATAGCAGCAAGCATTGTGCTTAACTCCATATTATTTGTTGTTGTACGGTTACAAACTTCAAGCATCAATGTCGATATTATATTTATATTTTTCGATAATACTTATGTACTTACCTAAAAATTCTTCCGCAAATTTCTCAATGCAGTTCAATTAGTATTATTCTTTTGGAAATTCATAAAATTTATTTATTTTTTTAAATTTATTTTGACATCTTTTTTTAATATTTTTTTCTGATGTATATTTTTCTATCAAAAATTAATATTTTTTCTTTAACTAAAATTCAAAATCATTTAAAATATTGCATTAAAAAATTAAAAATATTATTTACATTTTTCAATAACACAGTTATTTCACTAATATATAATTTAATTAGTATAACTTAATTGTTTTTATACCCGCCACCAAAAAAAATGGTGGGGGTATATTCATTTTGTCATTCCGTTTGTAACACATCGAAATATCCATTTTAGACCCCATAGACAGTGACGTTCCTTCTAATGTGCTCAGGTGTTCTCTGCACAGCCTAAAATATTTACGTCTATTTAGGTTTTTTTGTAATTATTAAATAGGTATTAAGAATTCTTCATTATTGGCTTCACAATTTATATATGTTTACATAAAGAAGTGTAAGGGAAATAAGTCTGTACACACATTCATATGTATGTATGTATATTGAACCAACATTTCATTTTTATCTTGAATATGGACAATAACAATAATAAAAAAGCAAAATGTTTGATAACAAACATAAAAAGAGAACAATATACAATTAAAATCTACTAGTTGTTCTTCAAATATAAGAGCACCAATACTAAAGAAAAAAAAAACCTAATAAAAACAAGTAAGAGCACTATATTCGGCTGTGCCGAATCTTTTATACCCACCACCAATTTTGTGTACATTTAAAGCACAATATTTATTATTTTGTTAATCATTATGGAATAATCTCTTTATAATAAAATATGTATCACTTTCTTTGTAGAGGGTGGTTAAATTTTAAGGGCCCATGTTGAAGGTGAACTACACCTAGTCTTTAGATTTGTTTTCTGCATTTCACTTGACTTTTCTCAATCTCAAACTTACTCAATTTGATCCGTAGAAAGATACGCAAATGAGCAACTCTTTAAAGTTATTCAGGTTTTTTATAAAAATGGGATGCACTTCGTAATTCTTTTGATCAACATAATCATTCAAATTCATCCACAATCGGGAGAATTGTAAAAAATATTTAAATTTCTTAGTTCGTTGAATGGGAACCACTGCTGGTTTTTGCGATAGTGTGGCAAAAGAGCAGTCAACCTCGACTCATCATTATGCCCAACAATTGAGCATCAACATTGTCATTGAAAATTTGGACCATCAGATAGAGGAGTGGCGCCAAGGATGGGGGGGCCATTTGGCCCCTATTTTGTTAAATACATAATTGAACCGTACAAATATTATCATTATAAAAAGAAGTAATAATAATATCCTAAATAATTTGTGTTTTATTTAAATTCAACATCGGTCCTTAAAATTTAACCACCCTTTATAACTTCGATATGCTACTAAAATGCTTTTGTAAATAGAGTCTTTCAATGAAAGTGGGCGTTAAAGTAGGCGTGTCAATAAAGTTTGTACTAATAAATACAACTTAGATATTTCAATATAGTCCTTTATTTTCCCAAAAACTTTGTCAATAGATTACATGGATTTAAGATAAACCTTTATATAGGAGGTAGGCGTTAAAGTGAGCGTGTCACCTAAACTTTCTGGCACAACAATAACATTGATTAGAAGGATATACGTAGCAAATTTGATCATCATACCTCTAATTTTTAAATTTCATTAGCTATGTATAACGTGAAAAGTTGGCGATATAGTAGGCGTGTCAAAGTTATTTTTGCGAATGAGTACAACTTAGGTGTTTCAATATAGCCCTTTATTATTCCAAAATCTATATTAATGGAGAAATTATATGAATTTCAGTTAAAACGTTATATGGGAGGAGGGCGTAAAAATGGGCGTGACACCTTAATTTTCTGGCACAGTGATGACACTGCCTAGGAGGATATATGTAGTAAATTTTATCATCATACCTCTAATTTCGGCGGTTTTATGAGCTTCTAAATTTCATTACCGGTAGATAACGTGAAAAGTGGGCGTTATAGTGGGCGTGTCAAAGTTATTTTTGCGAATGAGTACAACTTAGGTGTTTCAATATAGCCCTTTATTATTCCAAAATGTTTATTTATAGAGAAATTATATGAATTTAAGGTAAAACGTTATATGGGAGGTGGGCGTAAAAGTGGGCGTGGCACCTTAATTTTCTGGCACAGTAATGATATTGCCTAGAAGGATGGAGGTAGCAAATTTTATCATCATACCTCTAATTTTGGCGGTTTTATGAGCTTTTAAATTTCATTAACGGTAGATAACGTGAAAAGTGGGCGTTATAGTAGGCGTGTCAAAGTTATTTTTGCGACTGAGTACAACTTAGGTGTTTCAATATAGCCCTTTATTATTCCAAAATGTTTATTTATAGAGAAATTATATGAATTTAAGGTAAAAGGTTGTATGGGAGGTGGGCGTAAAAGTGGGCGTGGCACACTGATTTTCCGTCACAAAAAAACCGCCTCACCAAAAAGCAAAGTGTGCAAAATTTCAGAGTCGTACATTCAATTTTGTTGCTTTTATGACGTTTTTGTTTTTAAATATACCGAAAAATACACTGTGCGGTATAAATTTTCGTACATTTTGATCGATAACTCTTTTCCTAATTCATAGATTTAAGCGATTTTCAGGGAAAAATATTCTTTTGACTCGATAAATATATATTCGAAGTTTCATGACTCTACGTTAATGCGTCTGGACACAATTCCATTTTATTCGATGTGCGAAGGACACCGTTTTTTCGACCTACTCTTGCTTTCCGAGCTATAACTCTCTTCCTAATATTCCGATATAGCCCATTTTCAATACCAAACAAACCTTGTCTATAAGAAAGATTCTGGCAAAATTTGAGCCCCCTAGCTTTTTCGGTGCGACCTCTATCGTGCTTTCAACAGACGGACAGACGGACAGACGGACGGATATAGCTAGATCGTCATCAAATCAAACCCTGATTCAGAATATATATACTTTATGGGGTCTAAAATGGATATTTCGATGTGTTACAAACGGAATGACAAAATGAATATACCCCCACCATTTTTTTGGTGGCGGGTATAAAAATTTAGATCACCTATACAAGTAAAGCGTTCAGCAATTTAACCAGCACTAAATGGCTTGGTTGCTTTAGGTTTGAAACTTGTGTATTTATCAAAAACAACAACAGAAAAAAAAGCCGCGGGTATTTCAATTGTTCTTCAAACTTAAGCGCACTCATTTAACAAGGAAAAGCAAAAAATTAAAAAAAAAAATTACCAAAATTTATAAGCAGCGAGGGTGCGCTAAGTTAGTGAGCACCTGTTTGGTTGTTTCTTATTTCAAACTTTATGTTTGAGTTGTGTGTTGCAAAGAATAACTAAATGTGTGAATCATTATTGCCAACCCACAGCTTAGTTTACACTTTCAGAAAGTGAAAAAATACCCAATTTTAATGATAAAGAACCTAAAAAAATTTATTTAAATTTATTTAAGTTTTATTAGAGGGGTATTTGAATGATATATATGGAATAATTGTCAAATAAGCCCTTAATAAACCTACAACAATTATTATAAATTTAGGCATATGTTTTTTTAAACATACTTATGTTAAAATTTACAACAAAAACCCATAAAACAACATAAAACGTTTGCACAACAAATGATACAAGTACTTATGTATGCCTAATTTTTAGTGTTAGTAATATATATAAGCTTTTTAATTTAGCAGTTACCCAAGAGTGGCAACAATGGTGTGTATGAAGTTATGTGAGTGTGAGGAATTTAAAACTTGTGTTGTTTAAGTCATAAATTCTTCATTTTATGAATAACATTGGCAAGGAGCGGACGTTAATTTTAAAATGGCATGTAATTGCGTTATTGAGAGTTTATTAAACAAACCCTTTTCGCAATTAAAAACTGAAGAAAAATCCGATTTTATTTCAAAAGGTAGACCAACACCCCCTTTGCCAAATCTCACTTGTACAGTGAATTCAAAAAACCGTACTTTTACTAGGCACTTTTTTGTGTCTAGTTATAAAGAAAAATCTTGGCTATGCGGTTGTCCCGTTATTAATAAGTTATTTTGCTGGAATTGTTTGCTTTTTGCAAAAATAGCGAAAAGGGTGTTTGGACTGCAGGTTATAATGACTTAAATCATTTAACATCGGCAATGACAAAACATCAAATGAGTCAAGCACATATTAATAACAGCATATCTGTTGCGGATCAGATCGATGAGTGAAATTATATTTTTTATGTTTGTTTTTGTTTAAATACTGAATTGTTTATTTTATTAATTTTAGAGAAATGTGTTGTACTATTAATTTATTTTCCTTATATTTTACCCTTTTTGTACTTATTTTTTGCAACACTGCAATTATACTTTTTGTGTCATCCTTGATTAACAAGGCAGTCATCTTGAAACACACCGAGACGTAGGTTTGATTTTTCTAAAAGTAAGAGTCAGTTTTCTACAACGCAAAAAAACAAGTAACCTTAATACTGTACTTTAATAACATAATAAATAATAAATGAATTAATTATAACACCATCTAATTCAACCAGTGCGTTTAATTACAGTCCACTTATAAATCGCTAAACAATATCATTAAAAACATTTGGAGATGTGCGCGTTGATTTTTTACTTGATGAACAAAAACGAATTTCAGTTTCAAGACATAATGAACAAGTTTCAGAAAACCGTCAAGTAATTCAACGACTTGTAGATACCGTATGCTTTTTAGGATCACAAGAACTAGCTTATAGAGCTAATGATGAAACTGAGAAATCAGAAAATAGAGGGAATTATATTGAATTACTGCACCTAATTGCCAAATATGACAGTAAACTAGATCGTCATTTATCTTCATCACAATATTTCAAGGGCACTTCTAACCACATTCAGAATGATTTGATTAATGCGATTGGTACTGTAGTTTTAAATAATATTGATATAGAGATCAACAAAGCTACGTTTCTTTCTGCAATGTTGGATGAAACAACAGATATAAAAAAAAGTCCCAATTATCGTTCGTTTTTAGATACGTTGATTGCAAAGGTATTGTGAGGGAGAGATTTTATAAGTATTTGGATATAAGTGATAGTCGTACAGCCAAAACCATTTCTGAAAAGCTTATTGACTTAATAAAAAGTAAGAATTGGGGAGCAAAACTAATAGCTCAGACTTACGATGGTGCACCTGTTATGTCAAGTGATTTAAATGGTACTCAGGCTAAGGTTAGAGAGATGTTTCCAAGTGCTATGTTTATACACTGCAATGCACATGTTTTAAATCTAGTTCTTTCACAATCAGTAAGCTATATTCAAGAAGTGAACATATTTTTTACCACTTTGAACGGATTGTCAGCATATTTCTCCCACTCAACTAAGAGATCTCAATTTTTTGATCAGGTTCTAAAGCGAAGACTTCCGACTATTGCTACCACGAGATGGAATTATTCATCTCGACTTGTTAATATAGTTTTTGCATACCGTCTTGATCTCATATTATTATTTGAAGAGATAATAGATGATCCAGACACTTGGGGCGCGGATGCTATTCAAGCTAGAGGATTTCTTCAGTTTTTAAGCACTTTTAACACAGTTTTCATGTTGGAAACGTTTCATGACATATTTGCATCTACTGACATTCTATTTAATATTCTTCAAACGAAATCATTAGATATTCAATATTGTTTTGAACACATAAAATTAACTAAAGAAAAAATATTGGAGTACAAATCAAAGTTTGATGACATTTTTAGTCGGACAAAAAGCTGTGTTTGTGCGATTTTCAAGCGGGGTGAAAGTTCAGATAGTTTCCAATTACGATACAAGTCCTTATTTAATAAAGTAATTGATACCTTATTAACTCAAATGGATACGAGGTTTAGATCTTTTGAAAATATGAAATTTTTGGAGCTTTTAAATTCAAAGAGATATGTTGATTACCAAAGTGAATTTCCCCATGAAGCTTTCGGAAGTCTTCAGAAATCCTACGGATTGTTTTTTGATTTTATTAAACTTAAAAATGAATTAGTTGTATATTATTCGCATTTAAAGTTCCGTAAAATATTTATTAAAGATATTCCTGGAACTTTAATACATTTAGATTTAAAAGACACATTTTCTGAAATTTTTCATTTGAGCACATTAATAATAACAATTCCTGCATCAACCAGTTCCGCAGAAAGATCCTTTTCCGCTCTTAAAAGAATAAAGACATATTCACGAAACCAAATGCATGAAGAAAGATTGTCGGAATTGGCAATTATTTCGATTGAAAAACAATTTCTTAAAAGTTTAAAAACAAAAAATTCTTTTTATGATGAAGTGATCGAAACTTTTGTAAAAAAAACTCGGCGTTTTGAACTAATATATAAGTAAAAATATTATAAAAAAAAATAAAACCCAAAAAAAATTAAATACAAATAAAATAAATTAAAAAAAAAAATATAAAAAAAAACAAAAAAAAAAATCAAAACTAAAAAAAAAATGTAAATTAAATAAAATGGGGCCTTTGTCTATCACGTCCTTGTCGTGGTCCTGGAGAAAACCGAGTATAGACGTTATATGAAAGCTCAAAAGTAGGAGAGAACACCTTAACTAAAACCTCACGGCACGTCACTGCCCATAGAGTATATATATTCTGAATCAGGGTTTGATTTGATGACGATCTAGCTATGTCCGTCCGTCTGTCCGTCTGTTGAAAGCTCGATAGAGGTCGCACCGAAAAAGCTAGGGGGCTCAAATTTTGCCAGAATCTTTCTTATAGACAAAGTATATTTAGTATTGAAAATGGGCTAAATCGGAATATTAGGAAGAGAGTTATAGCTCGAAAACCAAGAGTAGGTCGAAAAAATCGTGTCCTTCGAACATCGAATAAAATGGAATTGTGTCCAAACGCATTAACGTAGACTCATGAAACTTCGAATATACATTTCCTGAGTAAAAACAATATCTTTCATCGAAAATTACCTAAATCCATGCATTAGGAAAATTTATACCGCACAGTGTATTTTTCGTCATAAAAGCAACAAAATTAGATGTAAGACTCTAAAATTTTGCACAATTTGTTTTTTGGTGAGGCGCTTATTTGCAACGGAAAATCAATGTGCCACGCCTATTTTTACGCCCACCTCCCATTGAACGTTTTACCCAAAACTAATATAATTTCTCTATTAATAAAGTTTTTGGGAAAATAAAAGACTATATTGAAATTTTTAAGTTGTATTTATTAGCAAAAACAACTTTGGCACGCCTACTATAACGCCCACTTTTCACGTTATCTACCGTTAATGAAATTTAAATGCTCATAAATCCGCCATAATTAGAGGAATGATGATCAAATTTGCTACATATATTTTTCTTATCAATGTAATCGTTGTGCCAAAAAGTTTTGGTGACACGCCCACTTTTACGCCCACCTCCCATATAACGGTTTATCTTAAATTCATGTAATTTCTCTATTGACAAAGTTTTTGGGAAAATAAAGGACTATATTGAAATATTTAAGTTGTATTTATTAGCAGAAACTTTATTGACACGCCTATTTGAACGCCCACTTTCACTAAAAGACTAAATTTACGAAATCATTTTACTATCATATCGAAGTTATTAAGGGTGGTTAAGGGTGGTTTAATGGTTGGGCATGATGATGAGTTGAGGTTGACTGCTCTTTTGCCACACTATCGCAAAAAACGGCAATGGTTCCCATTCAACGAACTAAGAATGCATTCACAGATTTTTCCAACATTTTCTTCAGACCTCTTTTGCAGAAATTTAAATATTTTTTACAATTCTCCCGATTGTGGACGAATTTGAACGATTATGTTGATCAAAAGAATTACGAAGTGCACAAAATGCATTTTGATTTGAACGCCCATTTTAATAAAAAACCTGAATAACTATAACGCTTTGCTCATTTGCGTATCTTTCCACGGATCAAATTGAGTAAGTTTGAGATTGAGAAATGTCAAAAGAAATGCAGAAAACAAATTTAAAGACTAGGTGTAGTTCACCTTCAACATGGGCCCTTAAAATTTGACCACCCTCTACAAAGAAAGTGATACATATTTTATTATAAAGAGATTATTCCATAATGATTAACAAAAAAATAAATATTGTGCTTTAAATAAATGTACACAAAATTAATGGTGGGTATAAAAGATTCGGCACAGCCGAATATAGTGCTCTTACTTGTTTTAATAATACTTGTTTAAGCAATATGTGTTTATTTTATAGTTTTTTACTTTTTTATAAACAGCTTTTTATTTATAAATCGAGTATTGCTAACAACTATAGAAACAATTAATGTTATAAATTAGTCCTATAAATCTATACAGTTATTTTGAAATATTTACTTAAGAGTTAATAATTTATTTAAATTTTTTTTTAAAACAAAAGCTCAAATAGTAAATAAATCATCGATTGTTTATTAGTTTATTTATTTGTTTTTTTTTACATAAAATATGGTCTAAATAAATAAATAGTTAGTATTTACAAACAAAAAATTCACTCTTTTTTTTGTCAAACATTCATTTTTCAATTGGTATATAAAAGTTTGTCATTCCGTTTGCAGTTTTCACAATATTCACTTTTAAATCGACAATGCACTCATGTACATACATATGTACATGCATTTTAAATCCTTATAGATCAAGAAGGTATTGTTAGGTGGTAGGTGATGTAAAATATTTGTAATAAAATATCTGATTTGTTTGTCTTATGGCTGCCTAAGGCTATTACTTATCAAAACAACAAAAAATTGTTTGTGTAGCAAACATTTTCTACCCATACTGTTAAGTTAAACGTTTAATAGCCAAGTTATCTAAACAAATGGAACTGTAAATTGGCCACTTCATTTATGTGCTTTAACTGCTTTAGGTTACATTTTGTAGGCGGACATTAAATCTCTGATCTATGCTGATAAACGAATAATCATTAGAAATTAAGGATGTTAAACGGGACTGATTTTTTTAATTCCGGGGTTAAGGGCTTAAACATTTTAAATCCAGGATTTTTTGGGATTCCGGGATTTATTATTTATGTATTAAAAACACAATTTATTGAAATTATTTTATATATATTTTTTTTAATAAAATAACAAAATTATATAAAATTATTTATAGAATTTAAGTGAATTATGAAGTAATTATTTATTAATAAAATGGTGGTCCAGTTCGGTCACATTTATGTAATGACATTTGAAAGTTCTTATTGGAATTTTTGTAAGTAAAATAAAAAATATCAAATTGTGCAATTCGTGTGTTATTTGAATCGTCAATGTAAAATTTCCAAAAAAATTTTTGAGAATTTGTAGTTTTTGTAAGTTTTTTTCCTATTGAATATGGTAGCAAATATTTAATGTAATCTGCAGTAATTTTTGGCCTTTGGTGTTATTAGTTTTTATGAGAATTTTTTCAAGTGTGACAAATGCAACAAAAATAAAGGGTGGTTTAACCAAAACTTACGTTGTTAACTGTAAATAAAACGAAAAGTTTTCAGAGAATAATCTTAATATTTTATATTATGTGTGAAATAAAATATTGGCCAAATGCTCGCCACTGCTGTCATACTTTTATTCATATTTTCAATGACAGATACAATTGAGTTTCAACGTCATGTATGCCGAATAATTTCGCCACAACGTTAGATAACACGGCCATTGAATTTCTCTCCCAAAAGAGCCAACGTTTCGTGGAAACTGGCATCATCCTGATAGAACCACACGTTTATATACACAATTTCTGCCACATTACGTTCGTTATTATCTCGCGATAACAAACACGGACTCTTTTCGGTCGACATCATTATTGAAGAAGTACGGCAGGATAACTGCACCAACCCATAGTCCACATCAAACAGTCACTCAATGTGGATGCATTGACTTAACAATAATAACTCGATAATTTTCATTTAACCAAATAAGACAATTCTACTTGTTAACGAATGAATTATTAAGGTACCTATTAATTTTAATTAAAATAATTCGTAAAACTAAAAATAAATAATAAATTAATGAAATAATGTAAAATTAATTATGTTTTGTAGATTGTAATTTTTTTAGTGATGTAAATAAGATCAAAACATGTAAGAAAGCTTGTTAATCGAATACCATTTCTGCTCCTAATAAAAACAGTCCTTTTGCTTCTCTTAATTAATAAATTTTTTTGTTATACTAAAAATAAATAAAATATTATGTACACTATTGGAAAAACATAGGCAACAACAAATAAACTAAGTTTTTTCATTTGCAAAGACTACCCGAATAAATATATATTCGTTTTTTTTTTTGTATCGTAAATGACAAAATGATAAAATAAGTTGATGGCATTGTCAATATTGAAAGTATGTATTGTTAAAATTAATGTCACTTACACGCAAAGAAAAACCATGGTTACGACATGATCACGACGGTCATATTATTTTTTCTAAAGCAATATTTGGTTGTCGAAAACAAGTAATAGTTATTTTTGTTTCATTTCATCATATATTTTGTCACTAAAATCAAGCATTTGTTTGAATTGTATCATTTAATGATTACTTTTCGTAAAAATTTCAAAATGGTTATCATTTAAAAATAGTATGATATAAGAAAATAAATGCGACAAAAATAACATTATATTCAAAAGCATTAAAAATTAAAAATAATCATTGAATAATAAGTGAGACAACAGTATGATTACAAAATAATCAAGCTATGATTTTTTTTAATAATAATTTGATTTCAATTGTTCTTCTTCTTGCTGAATAAATTTTTATTATTTTAAAAGTTTGAAATGTCAAACAAAGGAACAAAAATTTTGAAAAATTGAAGAAAATTTAAAAATAAACGAGAAAGTGTAAAAAAATATTGTTAAAAAAATTGCAATTAAATTGGTAAGTACAATCATTATGTGTATGTCACAGCAAAAGACAATAATTTGCCGTAAAAAAGCAAAGATTGTTGATTACAATTGTAGTCATATATATGATTATTGAATGATATTTTAATTAAACATAATAATGATAACTGGTAACCATTATTATTTTAAACATAATCATACAATTCAATCATAGTATGTTGCTCTTCGTTTATGGTTACCACAACCATATTTTTTCTTTGCGTGTACACAGAAAAAAATAAATATGGATTTTAATTACGAAATTAATATTATTAATTAAAAACTTGTTTAATTTTGCTCCAAGCATCAAAATGATACTATTATTTAAATGAATATTAATAGTTTTAATTGAAAAAATATGGAGAAAAATATCAATTAAAACAGTATTAAAAAATTAATTAAAATTTTCAATAATTTTCAAAAATTATTTTAATTAATTTAATCATGTCTTTATGTGAGATCTGGGTTTTATAATATTAAAGCATTTATTATATCAATAATATAATTTATTAAACCTGTATAAAAAAATACAAAAAAAAATATTCTTTTTTTTATATATGTTTATTCTTCATATACTAAATTTATATTACAAACGAATCTATATTTTTAATTACATTTCGTTACTTATATAATAAAATTAATGTTAATAAATAGGGTTCCACACACATACACATACTATACCATATGAAAAGCAGGATTTCCAAAAATAATTTTTAGCATCAACGACCTAGATATAAAGGAATATTAACCGGTAAAAAGGCTTGATCAGGCAGAGTGAAGAAATTTAACTAACTTACCTACAAAAATGAGAATTCTGAGGAATATCAAGGCACACAATAAATATGTAATGAATTTTGGCATACCTACAATGAAACCGAAACCATTTATTATATTTAAAACAGAACATATTGTTATATATGTACGTATATGCACTTACCAGAACTTTCTCTTGCAGATTGGCGACAATTTTTCATTATTTCGCTCCATGAGTAACAATTGTATTAAATTTATTCTTAAAATTAAATTTTCAAGCAAATGTCATTTAAAATAATATATTTTATTTTTTTAAATTTTTTTCAACTGACAGAAATCTCTTTGTTTTTTGAAAATATTTAATATCAATTAAAAAATTTAATTAAATTAATGAAAACTATGATTAGAATTCAAAAACAAATTAAAAATTCAATTAATTAAACAAATTTTAGCAATATTTTTTTCTGTGTTAGTTTAATGTTTTCGGACGCGTTTTTTTTTAATAAAGGCAAAAATCTAATATCTTGAATCTACGTAAGAATTTTTTTTGCACACAGTCTTAAGTCACCAGTAGTTGTTAGTTTGAAAATTGTCTCCTTTCTACGTACATTCACAACATCGATGGTGAATGTGCAAGTGTAAAATTTTCAAAATTTAATTATTTTAAAAAATTTTAAAATATTTTAATTAATTTTAAAATTTTGCTGTACTCGTTAATGCACCATTTATGTACTTAAATTCGTGTGCACTTACCTTCGTATGTTTACTGACATATGCATGTAGTAAATTTTTTTATATATTTTAATACGGGCGTATTTAAGCACATCCATATACAAAGGAAAAATGGGGTAGATGCGCTCAAACTTACAAACATGCACTCTTATGTTTAACATCCAGAATACTATGCAATAGAATAGGAAATAGTACAATGATATTAAAATTCAATTGAAAGGTTACGAGTGCTAAATTAAGTAGTTACTAATTAAAAATAATTAATAAAATTTCAAACAAAAACCACAACTTTTGATGTATGTATATAATCTAAATTAAACCACAAAATACATGTACATACGTATAAAACGTATGCACGTATTGTGTCAAAGTTTGATACAGATACTAAAAATTAAACAAAATATAATTGAGTAAAGAAAAAAAAATTTCGTAGAAAGGTAGGCGACTAGAAATATTCATACAACTGCACATGCAATCGCATTAAATATTCAATACATTGACTTTTTATACGAGAACATATAAAAAGACTTGTTGTTTTAATAGCACTTAAATATATATAGGGTGTTTTCTTGTAGAGGTTTATATGTCTGTATGTACATATATGCACAATTTTCAGTGTCTGTTTTATAATTCATGGTCGCGGATCTATTAATGAGGCCTATCATCTCTATTGTATATCACTTTTTATAGATGTCTTCTTGTTGTAATATTATTTTGTAATATATTTTGTGTTGAAAAACTTTGTTAACTTTCCAAATCCTGAATTTTTCTGCCTGACATTTATTATCAATTGACCTCTAACAATACAACCGATACAACAGAAATATTGTCAAAAACTAATTAAACCGAAATTGTATATCAATAGACGATACAGATAAGGTAAATAAGGATCAAAATTATAGAAAAACAAGTAACAGTGCTATATTCGGCCGTGCTGAATCTTATATACCCTTCACAACGTGTAGTCATGCAATAACAATTGTTTGTATCACCATTCATCTCATATAAAATACGTATGTATGACATGTAAAAAACATACAAAAAAAATTAAAAAAAAAATATATAAAAAAAAATAATAATAAAAAAAATTACAAAAAAAAAATAAAAAAAAAATTAAACAAAATTTAAAAAAATTTTTTTAAAAAAAAATATGAAAAAAAAAAATAAAAAAATATAAGTAATATATTAAATAAAATAATATAAAATTTTTTTGGCTCAGCTTGAATCCGATGCCACGTTTACTTTAACCAATATGTATGTAGGTTGTTGTTGTAATTGTGAAAAAAACGAGGTGGTCGTGGTTTTTCGCTCATATCTTAGAAAGTTATGGGGTGATTGTGCTCAATTTCAATAGCGATTCATTCCTGGATATTTTCAAGAGATTGATACCATATTCAGATCTGAGGAACATATAGTTGCTTCTAAAAGTTGATTTCAACCAACACACGGACAGACGGGCAGACGGGCAGACGGTCAGGGCTTAATCGACTCCTCTATTCATAAGCTTTCAGAAAATATATACTTTATGGGGTCGGAAATGAAAATTGTAGAAATTACAAACGGAATGGCAAACCTATATATACCCTTTTTCACTGTGTGAAGGGCATAAAAACAAAAAACATTGTCTCTCCACTGGCCTTAAGATGAAGTAATAAATAAATATAATTTCCAATTTGCCTTAAATACATGCGTTTCTTTTTAGATTGAGCCCATACCTACACCATATGTAAGTTATTATGTAAAAAAAACTTTTTCCCGAAAATAAAAAAATAAAATTTATTCCACACAGTGTATTTTTCGGTATATTGAAATTTAAAACGTAAATTTAGCAAACCTTGCTTTTTGTTCAAAACCTTTGCACTAACGGAAAAAATTTGTGACACGCCCACTTAAGCACCTACCTCCCATATAAGGTTTTATCTCAAATTCATATACTTTCTCTATGAATAAAGATTTTGGAAGAATAAAGGACTTTATATTGAAATATCTGAGTTGAATTTATTAGTAACAACTACATTGACACGCCTACGTTAACGCCCACTTTTCACATAATCTATGGATGATTATGAAATTTTGTACATATAGCTTCCTAGTCTATGTGATTGTTGTGCCAGAAAATGAAGGTAATACAGCCACTTTAAGGCCCACCTCTCATATAACGCTTTATCTTAAATTGATATAATTTATCTATGGACAAAGTTTTTGGAAGAATAAGGGACTATATTGAAATATTTAAGTTGTTTTTTTTTATGGAAAAAATATATTGACAGGCCTATTTTTATGTCCACTTTCATTTAAAGACTAAATTTACAAAAAGTATTTTACTAGCGTATCGAAGTTATAAAAAGAAAGTGATACATATTTTAGTATAAAGAGATTATTTCATAGCGATTATTGTTAATAATAAAATAATAAATTCTGAGCTATAAAAGTACATAAAATTGGTGGTGGGTATAAAAGATTCGGTACTGCCGAATATAGTGCTCTTAAATATTTTAATTAAAATCGTGAAGTAGTATTCTGTAGTCCTTTTAGTTAGCCTTCCATAATGATGTAAAAGATTTAGATGTTTCGATAAATTATGTGACAAGTAATATTTCTTTTATTCTAACCATATAAAATAAAAGTTTTCGCGACGTCTACAATCTACTAAAAAGATGTTTTAAATAAAAAATATGCAAGCGGTTTGACAAAAAGCAGCATGTAGGTGGAAAAGGTTTTTCGATTTTCAACCAAAAAAGTCAACTGCTTGTACAAACAAACAAATGCAATAAATTCATACAAAAAGATTGTTCAAACATAAAATCTATGGTTTTTATTGATTGCGTACGTTATACGCAATTGTGTATGAAATATGATCGAATTGGAGAAGTAGTTGGTAGTTTATTTGAACCATTATATCAATAATAATATTTAATGTAATTTTTAATATTTAATGTAAATAAATAATAACTTTATCAGCATATATTTTTGACGAGAACTCATATTCTTCGTAAAAATAAAAATGTGAAAATGTTGATCATTGTAAAAAGATATAAAAAATTACATAGAATGTTAAGTCTGCACAGTTTTAAAGTTTTAATTGACGGTAATTCTGATTTCACTTTATTATAATATGGGGATTTTTGTGTCTGCTTGCTTTTTAATTATCTTCTGCTGTCAATTTAATTTTCTTACGTACATGTTTTAGTTAGTGCTCACATTCATAAAATTTCATAATCATTGTTTAAATATAAATTGAATTTTAATTATTTTTAAATGTGTATACAGAAAAGCATAATTCTTTAAAAAAAATTAAGTTTTAAACAATTAATTTAAAAATACCTGCGTGACTAATTCAGCGAACTAGTTTGGGTTAAGGACAATCTAAAATATGTGGAATGAAAAATAAAAGTGCTCTTATTAAATTTGTTATCAAAATGTTTAGCGGACTGGAAAAAGGAAAACTGTGCGATATTCCCGGTACCCAAAAATTTAAAAAGCACTAATTCTGTTGATGGTTTTTGAGTATGACAGACATAAAGACCCCTGTTAGCAGGATTATGTTAAAAAAGCAACAATGGCTGAAATAATATTAAGGTCCCAAAAAGAAGTTTTTAATAAAGCATTTAAATGGGGCTGACAGTAAAATTGTCGCTCAACCAGGTGTTGTACTGAGATCGGTAAAAAGGCTAGCCGTTTTGAAAGTCATTAAACAAGGGAGAACAATATAATTTTTTCCATAAGTTTTTTTAATGAATTAATTTTTTAAAACCAATAACAGCTCAGAACAAAATAAATATGGATTTTAATTACGAAATTAATATTATTAATTAAAAACTTGTTTAATTTTGCTCCAATCATCAAAATGATACTATTAATTAAATGAAAATTAATAGTTTTAATTGAAACAAGTAAGAGCACTATATTCGGCTGTGCCGAATCTTTTATACCCACCACCAATTTTGTGTACATTTAAAGCACAATATTTATTATTTTGTTAATCATTATGGAATAATCTCTTTATAATAAAATATGTATCACTTTCTTTGTAGAGGGTGGTTAAATTTTAAGGGCCCAAGTTGAAGGTGAACTACACCTAGTCTTTAAGTTTGTTTTCTGCATTTTACTTGACATTTCTCAATCTCAAACTTACTCATTTTGATCCGTGGAAAGATACGCAAATGAGCAACGCTTTAAAGTTATTCAGGTTTTTTATAAAAATGGGCGTTCAAATCAAAATGCATTTTGTGCACTTCGTAATTCTTTTGATCAACATAATCGTTCAAATTCGTCCACAATCGGGAGAATTGTAAAAAATATTTAAATTTCTGCAAAACAGGTCTGTATAAAATGTTAGAAAATCTGTGAATGCCTTCTTAGTTCGTTGAATGGGAACTATTGCTGTTTTTTGCGATAGTGTGGCAAAAGAGCAGTCAACCTCGACTCATCATCATGCCCAATAATTGAGCATCAACATTGTCATTGAAAATTTCGACCATCAGATAGAGGAGTGGCGCCAAGGATGGGGGGGCCATTTGGCCGATATTTTGTTAAATACATAATTGAACCATACAAATATTATCATTATAAAAAGAAATAATAATATCTTAAATAATTTGTGTTTTATTTAAATACAACATCGGTCCTTAAATGAAATAAAATTCAATGAAAGTGTGTTAAAGTAGCTGTGTCAATAAAGTTTCTACTAATAAATACAACTTAAATATTTCAATATAGCCCTTTATTTTCCCAAAAACTTTGTCAATAGAGAAATTACATGAATTTAAGGTAAGCCGTTGTATGGGAGGTAGGCGTTAAAGTGGCCGTGTCACCTAAACTTTTTGGCACAACAATAACATTGATTAGAAGGATATACACAGCAAATTTGATCATCATACCTCTAATTCTGGCGGTTTTATGAGCTTTTAAATTTCATTAACGGTAGATTACGTGAAAAGTGGGCGTTATAGTAGGCGTGTCAAAGCTATTTTTGCGAATGAGTACAACTTAGGTGTTTCAATATAGTCCTTTATTATTCCAAAATCTTTATTAATAGAGGAATTATATGAATTTTAAGTAAAACGTTATATGGGAGGTGGGCGTAAAAGTAGGCGTGGCGCCCTAATTTTCCGGCGCAGTAATGACATTGCCTAAAAGGATATACGTAGCGAATTTGATCATCATACCTCTAATTTTGGCGGTTTTATGAGCTTTTAAATTTCATTAACGGTATATAACGTGAAAAGTGGGCGTTATAGTGGGCGCGTCAAAGTTGTATTTTCGAATGAGTACAACTGAGATGTTTCAATATAGCCCTTTATTATTCCAAAATCTACATAAATTGAGAAATTATATGAATTTTGGGTAAAACGTTATATGGGAGGTGGGCGTAAAAGTGGGCGTGGCACATTGATTTTCCGTTACAAAAAAGCGTCTCACCAATAAGCAAAGTGTGCAAAATTTCAGAGTCGTACATCCAATTTTGTTGCTTTTATGACGTTTTTGTTTTTAAATATACCGAAAAATACACTGTGCGGTATAAATTTTCGTACATTTTGATCGATAACTCCTCTCCTAATGCATAGATTTAGACAATTTTCGGGGAAAAATAGTGCTTTTACTCAGGAAATATATATTCGAAGTTTCATGAGTCTACGTTAATGCGTTTGGACACAATTCCATTTTATTCGATGTTTGAAGGACACGGTTTTTTCGACCTACTCTTGCTTTTCGAGCTATAACTCTCTTCCTAATATTCCGATTTAGCCCATTTTCAATACCAAACAAACCTTGTCTATAAGAAAGATTCTGGCAAAATTTGAGCCCCCTAGCTTTTTCGGTGCGACCTCTATCGTGCTTTCAACAGACGGACAGACGGACAGACGGACAGACGGACAGACGGACGGACATAGCTAGATCGTCATAAAATCAAACCCTGATTCAGAATATATATACTTTATGGGGTCTAAAATGGATATTTCGATGTGTTACAAACGGAATGACAAAATGAATATACCCCCACCATTTTTTTGGTGGCGGGTATAAAAATATGGAGAAAAATATCAATTAAAACAGTATTAAAATATTAATTAAAATTTTCAATAATTTTCAAAAATTATTTTAATTAATTTAATCATGTCTTTATTTAAGATTTGGGTTTTATAATATTAAAGCATTTATTATATCAATAATATAATTTATTAAACCTGTATAAAAAAATACAAAAAAAAATATTCTTTTTTTAAATTTATTTATTCTTAATATACTACATTTATATCACAAAGGAATCTATATTTTTAATTACATTTCGTTACTTATATAATAAATTTAATGATAAAAAATAGTGTTCCACAGACATACACATACTATACCATATCACATACCGGATTAACAAAAATAATTTTTATCATCAACGACCTAGATATAATGGAACATTAACCGGTAAAATGGCTTGATCAGGCAGAGTGAAGAAAATCAACAAACTAAAATACCTAAAAAAATGAGAATAATGAGGAATATAAGGTTAGGTTAGGTTAGATCCGGCAGCCGCCCGAAGGCATAGCTCACTTGGGTCCTCCGAGGGTCCCGTTTTGATACCGTAGGCACCATCGCCCGGTCGTCTATGTCCTCTGGCCGTCATTCCTCAGCCATCCTGTCCTGTTGACGAAGGTATGGATCTTTCCCAGATCAACTGCGGAAAGACGAGTTTTATTACAAGTACTCGTTGACCTAGAATCTGGCGTCTCAGGTCCCCGAATTTAGGACAATTGCAGAGAAGATGTTTAGTCGTCTCCTCCTCTTCCTCGTTATCGCAACTTTTGCAGAAGTCGTTGTAAGAGATATTCAGCCTTTTCGTATGTGTACCTATAGGCCAGTGTCCGGTAATGACCGCTATGAGGTTCCTAAGGTGGATTCGGGGCATATTCACTGCATATTGCGTCCTATGCACATCCATGTCAGGCCAGATCTTTCTGGTTTCCAAACAAGTGGGTTCTCTCACCCATCTTTCCTTGGCATCCAAATTTAATCGATGAGAGATTAGCTGTTTACCCTTCGATAAGGGAATACCGAAAGCATAACTGGATTCAACCGAATCTAAGGTAGTACCGGCTTTTGCAAGTACATCAGCTCTATTATAACTATCAATATCCCCATGTCCTGACACCCACACAAGGGTAACCTTCGAATGTCTCGCTATCTCCTCAAGAGACACCCGGCATTCCTGGGCAATTTTCGATGTGCTGTACACACTCTCAAGGGACCTAATAGCCGCCTTGCTGTCAGTAAATATTAAAATATCCCTGCCAGATATTTTATTATAGTGAAGCTGAGGAATATAAGGGCATACACTAAATATGTAATGAATTTTGGCATACCTACAATGAAAACGAAACCATTATATTTAAAACAGAGCATATTTTTATGTATAGACATATGTGAACTTACCAGAACTTTCTCTTGCAGATTGGCGACTATTTTTTATTATTCCGCTCCTCGAGTAACAGTTATATAAAATTTATTCTTCAAATTAAAATTTTCAAGAAAATGTAATTTAAAATGATATATTAGTTTTTTCAAAATTTTTTCAACTGACAGGCATCTCTTTGTTTTTTGAAAATATTTAATATCAATTAAAAAATTTTATTAAATTAATGAAAACTATAATTGGAATTCAAAAAAAAGTCAAAAGTTCAATTAAGTAAACAAATTTAAGCAATATTTTTTTCTGTGAGTAGATTATAAAATAACATAAGAAAATTTTATTTTTTTTTAAAGAAACGTTTATATAAAAACTTAATGACAAGAAAAATCAACTTTACTTGCAAAATTGCCTTTAGCGCCACTTTGAGCTAAGGGCAGATATTAAGCTTCAGCTAATGAAATATCAAACGAATATAAAACAGTTGTTGGTAAATTTCGTTCAATAATATATCATAAATATATAAAGAAATATGAAAATGTTTCAAAATTCTTTTAAATATTTAATTAGATAGCTGATATTTGCAACCTACGTACCTGTAGTGCTGCTGTGGAAACTGTAGCTGGATTAGAAAATACATTAAACTCGGCCAGTGTCAAATAACTAATTTTCCAAGGTTTTCTGCTATTATCACATTTAACTGTAGCCTTATATAATTTTAATTAATTTTTATTTAAAAACAAAATTTTAACGGTGTTAAGTGTTAAAAATTTTGCTCGAACGTCCTTTCCAATATTTTGAAATTAACTCTAGTTTAAGCCCTTAAATATCTTGATTTTCTTAAAACAACGCCTCAATTATTTTTTTTTTATATATATGTATGTCAGTCTCAAAACGAAACTAAAAGAATTTCTTCAGTGGCACTTTTCTTAAAAACAAAGGAAATTTTTAAAACTTGGTGGAATTGAAATTAATATATAAATTTAGCCTGACACCATCTATGATAATCAATACTTACATTTTTTTCATCTGTGGTGCGGTGTAATTTCTACAATATTAATTTTAGACCCCATAAGGAATATATATTTTCCGAAAGTCTATAACTATGGAAGTCGATTGAGCTATGCCCGTTTGTTCGTGTGTTGGTTGAAATCAACTTTTAGAAATCCCGGTGCAACATGCTACCCATATTTGTATTTTATATATAATTTTAAATATATATTTTGCTTCAAAACTTTCGGAGATATGAGCAAATAAGCATGACTGCCTCTGCTTTTTTTCCATATTTCCAACTTTCTCCAGACCAAGATATTGTATTAACATACTGCTATTGTTAGAATTAATAGATACTATAAGCCTCAAGGGATATTGTTATTTTGGTCGAATCGGTCATTAATCGGTCATTTAGAGAAAATAAGAGAAAAAGACACCCAAATACAACTGTAGTCTCGAAAATTATTGCCGAGAAAAACTGACAAATCGGTTCGAAATTAACTGAAATGTAAGCAAAAGAATTGAACATGATTCGGCGAATGAATATGAAAAGAAAGTGCTTAAATAGCCGACTGTAAAACACAATATAAAAATTTTATATTCAAAATCGCAGCCGCCACAATAAGGTGTATATTTAATTAATAAATGGTTAAAATATTGTAATTAAAAATATACCCCCTTCCACCGCTTCAATATTGGTATCAAACGAAGAGTATGGCCAGTAGAATACAGACAACTATGAAAAAGTTGAAATCCAAAATTTCGTCCGAAATGTAAAAGGGGTTACTTGTGTCAAATATACTAAGACGGCTTTGCCTCCCTAAAACCCTTAAGCATTGGTATTGGCTTAACCAGTAGAGGGTAAACTTTAAAAAGGTTAAAAGGTTAAAAAACATTGCGTTCTAAACAAAATGGCAAATGATATTTTTCTCAACCCTATCAATATTAAAATCAAACAAGTAAGAGCGCTATATTCGGCCGTGCCGAATCTTATATACCCTTCACAACGTGTAGTCATGCAATAACAGTAGTTTGTATCACCATTTATCCCATATGAAATACGTACAACAATATAAAAAACATACATATATAAAAACAACCCATTTTAAAATTATAACTTTACGTATGTATGTTAAAAGAAAAAAAAAATTTTTTAACAAAAAATTTTTTAAAAAAAAAATTAAAAAAATATAAATAATATATTAAATAAAAAATATCTCAGTTGTTTATGTACCGATATGTCTGGATTTCAATACCGATCTACTCCCGAATATTTCTGATATTTTAATACCTCACCCGGGTCCAAGCGATGTCGGGGGGCTTCAAAAAGTTGATTTCAACATACACACGGACATACGGTCAGACGGACAGACGGACAGACTGACAGAGCTTAATCGACTCCCCTATTCATAAGCTTTCAGAAAATATATACTTTATGGGGTCGGAAATGAAAATTGTAGAAATTTCACACGGAATGACAAACCTATATATACCCTTTTTCACTGTGTGAAGGGTATAATGACAGGGCTTGATAATAAAATATAGGTCACTTTGTAAAAATTCAGAATTTTAAAAGTATTATCGAATTCGGTACGGTTTAATATAGCACTCTTACTTGTTTATAGATAAGACTGTTAAAAACAGAATCTTAAAGTATAATATAATAGCAACTACATGTATTGAATACTACTTTCTTAAACTTTAATTTTTTATTTTTAAAGGACAACTTTGTGAATTGTAGACTATTACTACTCTTACAATTTTTTTTTTAACATTAATACAAAATATGTTGAACAAATATTTAATACAAAATGTATTTTATTTTCGGCACCTTTAGTCGTATTAGCACAAAACTCTTTACATGTTCAAAATTTTTTTCATATACTTAACATTAAAAATACATACATTAAAAATACATACTTACAGAGGGTACTTTATGGGTATGTCTTTATATGGAGTACAAAATGTGGGAGTTTTGTGTATGACACATTAAATGGAAACGCACTGAGGGCAACTTAACACATAAACACCTAATGTTACAGATTATGAGTTGAATTTTGTGTACACATTGTGAATTTTAATAAAGTTGTTAAGGTATCTATGAAATACGTTGATGTTTTTTCTACAACTTAGTTTTTATGCTGCTGGTGTTTATTGTCATTGTATTTATATGTTTTGTTTGTTTTTGGATTTTTTTTGTTTTTTTTTTTGATGACTGATGGTATATGCTGATACTTTTTGTTGTTGCTATTTTTTACTTTTTTCTCGTTATTTTGAGAAGCTAGATGAATGAATAAACGGTGTTATTTTCGCTCGAAAGAGTAAGCTTATATCCGAGGGTATTTGTTATGTAACATATACACGCACTTTTTGGTGGGAGGAACATGAATTTGGTTGCTAATTTTTTCTGCAAAAACATAAGAGTGACGCTTGACAACTTAGAACCTCACCAAAAAAGGCCATTTTAAAAAGAAAAATTTTAAAGAATAAAAAACAATGCTTTTGTTTATGTTTGGCTGTTTAGAAATATAAATTGAATTTATAGAACGTTTAAAATAAAAAAATGATGAAAACAAATTTTGAAAAAAAGTTATAATCAACAAGTAAGAGCACAATATTTAGCTGCGCCGAATTTTCGATACCCACCACCAATTTTTAGCACAAAATTTATTATATTGTTATTAATAGTAGTTGCTAATTAATAATCTCTTTATACTTTATGCAACTTCGATTTGTTATTAAAATATTTCCGTAAATTTAGTCTTGCAAGTAGAGTGGTCGTTGAAGTAGGCGTGAAAATATAGTTTCTCCTAATAGATTCAACTTAGGTATTTCAATATACATAGTTCTTTTATTCTTCCAAAAATTTTATTGATAGTAAAATTATATGAACTTAAGTGGGCGTGCCACCATAATTTTTTGAAATTATGCTACTTCTAATGGAATAATTAAATTCACCAGAAATTTATATATGCAAAATTTTATCATCTAATACATATAATTCTGTCGATAAATTATTTTTTATCTAAGTCCTGGTTTCATTTTTGGACAATCTATCTATGATCGTCCGTTTGTCTGATCGTCTGTTGAAATCACGATAGATAGAAAAAGTTAGGGGATCAAATTTTTCCAGAAAAAGTTCTCTACACAAGGCTTGTTTGGTATTGAAATGGGCTAAATCGGTATATTATAATATGCGTTTTTGTCTTAACGACTTGACGTAGAGCTATAAAATTTCCTAAGTATATTTCTGAGTAAAAAAAATAGCTTTCCCTAAAAGTCCACACATTACGAAAGAAGTTATAGATCAAAACATACAAACAATTCATACCGCACAGTGTGTTTTTCGGAATATTCAAAATTTAAAGCGTCATAAAAGTGTACACTGGCATATTTATGTGCATACGTATGTACATATGCATGTATAAATCAGTTTGATGTTTTTTGATGTTTTCGATCAATATAAAAATATAGCCACGTTAGTCCAACCAAAACGTATGATGTTAATTGTAAATATTATTCTGAAAATTATCTTCATATTTTGTGTGAAATAAAATATCGGTCAAATGCACGCCATGACTTCGGTGGCATACTTGTATCCGCCTATTCATATTTCGACAATGAGTCTGAAACATAATTTATGTTTAATGCGAAAAATGTGCAGAATTATCTCGCGCTTTAGCCTTTGAATTGACGTACACTTTTTCTTTTAACTACACGCAAAGAAAAAATATGGTTGTGGTAACCATAATCGAAGAGCAACATACTATGATTGAATTGTATGATTATGTTTAAAATAATAATTGTTGCCAGTTATCATTATTATGTTAAATTTAATCATCATTCAATAATCATATATATGACTACAATTGTAATCAACAATCTTTGCTTTTTTACGGCAAATTATTGTCTTTTGCTGTGACATACACATAATGATTGTACTTACCAATTTAATTGCAATTTTTTTAACAATATTTTTTTACACTTTCTCGTTTATTTTTAAATTTTCTTCAATTTTTCAAAATTTTTGTTCCTTTGTTTGACATTTCAAACTTTTAAAATAATAAAAATTTATTCAGCAAGAAGAAGAACAATTGAAATCAAATTATTATTAAAAAAAATCATAGCTTGATTATTTTGTAATCATACTGTTGTCTCACTTATTATTCAATGATTATTTTTAATTTTTAATGCTTTTGAATATAATGTTATTTTTGTCGCATTTATTTTCTTATATCATACTATTTTTAAATGATAACCATTTTGAAATTTTTACGAAAAGTAATCATTAAATGATACAATTCAAACAAATGCTTGATTTTAGTGACAAAATATATGATGAAATGAAACAAAAATAACTATTACTTGTTTTCGACAACCAAATATTGCTTTAGAAAAAATAATATGACCGTCGTGATCATGTCGTAACCATGGTTTTTCTTTGCGTGTAGCCCTAAAGAAAGAGTCCAATGGTGTCAAATCACATAACCGCAGCGTTTAATTAACAACTCAATGACGTGAGAAGACACGGCCATTAAATTTCTTGCGAAAAATAGCAATTGTTTCTTTGGCTGTCCGTTATCATGTCGCAATAGCGAACATAATTCACTGATCGGCCGACCTCTTTTTCAAAGATATCGCCGGCAGCCTATAAACTGCACCAAACAGTCATGATTTTCGTCGGCTTTTCAACAATCACATGTGGATTCTTATATACCCGAATTCGGAAATTCTATTTGTTAACGAATCCACTAAAGTGAAAGTATTCAACGGCGCAAATGATGATTTTCTTTGTAAAGTCACCATTTATTTCCAATGGTTTAACTTACAATCCGGTGTATTGAAATGGTATAAAGGCTTTACCTCTTAAGTCAATTGAATATTGTAAGCATGTATATTCAAATCTTTATTCAAAATTCAATTCAGTGATGTTATGGAGACGTTTAATTGTTGGCCACGATGACAAATCCTGGTTGACGGCATTTTTGTTTTACTACACTTGGAAAACATTAGCAAGCTTTTCCATGGAATAAACTGGCTGAGCAAACACAGGGTTTTTCGCGCTTCCTACATACCCGGCATGCTGAAATTTGTGCACAGTTCCTCCAATATAAACATATTTGGTTGATTATATTGACAAACAAAAAAAAAAATATAAAAAACACAAAGAGCACGAAATGCATTTTCTCTCATTTGCTCTAACAACGGACTATTTATTTGTTTTCCTCTCCATGATTAAATCTGTCAAACACTGAAATAAAGAAATGTCAAATTAAGTTGAAAAAAAAAACCTGGCTTTAAGGTGTGACTAACAATTAACATCGTTTGCCTACAAAATTAACTACTTTTAGTTTGACTCAGATGAAAGAAGATGAAATGATTTTTCAAATATTTGAGAAACATCGAGAAAATTTATTCTACAAAAATATTTGGTACAAGTTTTTTTATTTACTTCTTCTGCCAAGCTTTCAATTTTTGTTTAAATATTTGTCTACCTCCCATATAATTTCTTTCCTGGTATTCCCCAAAATAACATTTTTGTTTTCTTCTTAGCAGATGGTGCTTCGTCTCTCTTTGCTAACAATTTTGTTAGCGAGCTCATCATACACGATACAAATAAAGCCTTCCTATGGACCACCATCAAATCAGCGACTACCACATCGTGAATATGGTGTGCCACAACAAATGCCTTTTCGAGAATATGGACCTCCAGCATTGAAATATGGACCACCTAAATTGAATTTTATTGGTGATGGCGGCTCAACTTCAGGATTGCATGATCAAATTAAAAATCATTATGGAGCGCCAAAACCATTTTATGGTCCTCCTCATAAGCCCCAGCAACAATATGGTCCTCCTCATAAGCCCCAGCAACAATATGGTCCTCCACATAAGCCCCAGGAACAATATGGTCCTCCTCCAGGCCATCACTATGGACCACCGCCTAAGACAATTAGTACCTATGGACCACCACCACAGAAGATACAACATAAGCCTGCACACTCATATGGACCTCCAAAGCCTCAATATGGTCCACCGTCTCCTCCACAGTCTTTGCCTTTGTTCCAACCGGCTCCACAATTTAAGCCACATCATCAACCAGCTACCTCGTATGGACCACCACCCTCTGGGCCTCTGAATATACCACCCAAACAAATTTATGGACCCCCACCGCCAAACTACGGCCCACCTCCATTGCCAAATTTTAACCGTGGACCTGAAACCACAATTATTTTGCAATCAGCTCAAAATCCACAAGGTCATCACCACCAACAACAGGTACAACAAGTGCAAGTTCAAGTCGATGCCTCAGGTCACACACATTCAGTAGCTGGTTCACAAGGTCCTTTCCATACTGCTTGTGATGGCTGGAAGCCCATACCCGCCCCAGCTGGTGCCTTTATTGAAAACAATCATATCGAGACACAATCTGGTTATAGTCATGTATCTCAAGGTTCTGGCCATAATAATGCGCCTTCCTTCCCTACTACACCATACAGTGCTGGTGCTAGTGCTGATGGTATCAGTGGTTTTGGTGCTACTGGGTCAGGTGACAGAGGAAACGGCATTATTAACGGTTTAAGTGATGAGCAATTAGTTGCAATTGCTTTACAATCTGAAAGTCTTGATGGTGACAATTCTCTTCAACAACAAGATATATTGCCTTTGACTGGACCAGCCGAAGATTTTACACATCGCGGTTTGAATTCAATTGAAGCTGAAGCAGTACAGGTAAGTAAAGCGTTTCTTTTAATAATCTTATATTAAACATAATTATTAAATATTTTATTATTGTTTTAGCTCTCTTTGGGTTCCAGTGATGATACATATAACAAACCTCCTTCTGACTCATATGCGCCTGGTCCCAACTACGCACACAAATTTAATGAACAGTCTAGCTCTCACAATAGTTTCGGCATTAGTGGTCCAGGCGGAAACTTTGAACCTCCACCACCACCAAATGTCAAGTATGGACCATCACCCCTACCTACCAACAATTATGGCCCCCCTCCTCTTCCACCCAGTGGCAATTATGGACCACCATTACCACCAAGAGAAAATTATGGACCACCATTACCACCAAGAGAAAATTATGGTCCACCACCATTACCTCACAGTAGCTACGGACCTCCTTTACAACCACCAAGTGGAAACTATGGACCTCCGTCCTCCTCTGCACAAGGTGCTACCTCATTCATTCATCATCATGCACAAGCTGGTTTAGGTATACAATATGGCAAACAATCAGGAAATTTAGCTCCGTTCCCACCACATGGTGGTTCTCCACCAAGCAAGCCAGTTGCCTTTAGACCCCCTGTACCACAAGGACTTTTTGAAACAATTGGCGCCACTGTACAACATTTGGATAAATTTGGTGTGAGGCCTCCAGTGCAGGTACCAACTTATATACCACCTGCAGCCAACGAAATTCCACAAACTGGTCCTGGAAATTTAAATATTGAATATGGTGTCCCACAACAACAGCAAATACCTCAGGCAATTATTGAACAGCAATTGCCTCAACAGGGAGCTCAAATTTTTGTACCAACTGCACAACAACATCATCATCAACAGCAACATTTTAGTAATGGTCATGCTGAATATGGTGTACCTCCACCTCCACCTCAGCCACAATATTTACCTCCTCCTCCACCAGCACCTCAGCCACAATATCTACCACCACCTCCACCGACACAACAATATTTACCATCTGCTGGTCATCAACAGCAACAACAACAACAATTTAATAGCGGTGCTTCATATGCATCCAGTGCAACAGCTGCTTTTGATAATTCTGCGTTTGCTAGCACACAACAAAATCATCAATTTATGAATGCTCAAGCCTTGCCACTGCAACAAGAGCAACCACGATTTCATGATTGCGGTCATGGTCCTAATTTAGTAAGTGTGGGTGGCAGTTTCAATTATCAACAGCACCAACAACAAAACTACGCCAGTGGTTCTAGTACTTCAATTGCCCAAAGTATACCTGTAGCTGAACAGCATACACAATTCATTACAGGACCCTCATCCAACTATGGACTTCCACCAACTGTAGGCAATGAAATTGATCATACTGGCTATGCTTCAGAAAACTCTCAAGTGACTGCTTTACCCGATGGCACAAATCCAGAAGGCTTACCTGGTTTAGATGGCCTGAATGTACTTTCAGCCCAAAAATCACAAGCCATACATTTTATCCCTGAAAACAATATTGCTGGCGAAAAAACCTATCAAGTACAATTTGGTGGAAATGGCCAACAATCAGCCAATCATGAAGAAATCCTATCTGCCGGTCTACTGCAGACTATTCTCAATGCTGTGGAACAACCACAGCAACAACATCAGCCATTACCTGCCAACCATAAAGCCGAAAATAGATCTGATATTGACATTCATCAGGATCCCATTAAAGCGGAAGATGTAAATGAACCAGATGTAGTAGGTCAAGAATCTGCACTTGTTGAAGTAAAAGTACATCATAGCCATGATTTTAACGCTGAAACAGTCGCCGATGTGAAAGAAATAAAACCCATAGTAGTCAAGGAGGAAATGGAAGCTAGACATTAAACTTTACAAACAAGGAGTGATAAAAAGCAAACGAGAGTATAATTAAGTAGACTCTCTTCAGTCACAAATTACTTGCTCGTCTATTTATATTATTATTATTATTATTATTTTTTGTTTTTAAATTTAATACCATTTATTATTTATTACTTTTAGAATCTTTTTTTAACATAAGTTCATTTTTAAATTATTTATTTCAAATTATTTATTTGCTCATCTTATCTTGTAACTTATATTTAGATAATCATATTTTTTTTTCTTAGAAAAACTAAATTCTCTTCTGTTTGAAAGTTGCCATAAAAAGAAAAACAGAGACAAATTTTAACTAATTAATGTTAGAAAAAAATCCCTTTTTAAATTGTTAATATACAAAATTTAAAATATGTATATACTTTATTAGTTGTGTAAATTCTACAAGTTTACTTAGAATACATACATACTAACAATTAAGGGAATTCAAAATGTATTTATTAAATTAAAATTATTAACAAATATTGTAAAAATACATCGTTTTTATTATGTTATGTAAAACATCCTCATTTGTATTAGAAAATAACTATTTATTATATATTAAATGTATATTCAACAAAAAAAAAAAAGGTTTAGATTACAACTTGCAGATATAAGGACTTAATCATGGATGTCAAATAGAAATTTTTTTTCAAAACCCGACCAAAATCTATTTGAGCTTACAAAAACCTACCAATATTCTAAAAACTTATACCGCACAGTGTATATGTCGGAATATTTAAAATTGAAATCGTCACAACAACTACAAATTTAGATGTACGATGCTGAAATTTTTAAAATATTGCTTTTTCAACAAAAGACTTGTAATAGCGGAATATTAAAGTGACACGCCCACATTAACGCCCAGCTCGCATATATCAATTTATCTTAAATTCTTTATGGACAAAGATTTTTTAAGAACAATACACCTAAACGTCAACTTTTTCTGCATTTCATTTAAGATTTCTCAATTTCGGACTAACTCAATATGAAGCATGGAAATAAACACAATCGAGCATCGCGTTAAAGTTATTCAGGCTTATTACGAAAATTGGCACATCTCATGTACGTCGATGATGAACATTATGCTTAAAGACTTGCATTTAAACGCTAACAAGGTGAAATTGACTCACGAACTAAAGCCTCTTGACCACTGCTAACGTCGTCGAGCTAATTCATGAGATAGTTCGTCAGATTAACGGCATATAACCTCATTTATGCCTTAACGTTATTGAAAATTTGAACAATCGGATGGAGGTGTGCCGCCGAGGTTGCGGCGGCCATTTGGCCGATATTTTCTTCCATACATAATTAAACCATACCAATATTATCATAATAAAAAAAAAAAATACAATAATTTCGTACATAATTTGTGTTTTATTCAAAATCAACATCGGCCTTTAAAATTTTACCACCCTCTACTAAAAACTCTTTTTCACTACAATGTTGCATTTTTGCGGAAACGGAGGAGTATAATTTGGTATCCAAAACAATCAAAAAATAAAGCTTTTTGTGGGTATGGCACGTCCTACTTTAAAAAATTTTAATTAAAATAATCAAATAATCCGTAACAGATTTAATTTTTTTTTCTTTTAATTTTTGTCCATCTAAAATAAAAAAAAAATTAAAGATAAAGTGTTATATCAGAGGAGGGCGCTAAAGTGGGTTTCTTACCTTTATTTTCTGGTATTATAGCCAGAAAGCTTTATATGAGAAATTCCATCATCTAATACACATAGTTCTTGCAATTAAATGAACTTTAATATTATTAAATATATGATTTCGATATAAAGGAGATAGGTGTTAAATTGGGCGTATCACCAGTGTTTTCTGGAATTTAATTATATTGACAAGAAATTTCATTATGATTCATCTTAATCTGTCGCTTTTATGAACTTTTAATTTCATTAATTTTCATACATTTTGATCTACACCTCCTTTTGTAATTTATAGATTTGATCGCTCTGCGTTGCTGCATATATTTTAGATTTTAATTTACTTTATTTACTCAAAATATTGGATGAGTTTATTGAAATTAAGGTTGAATGTGACTTAGTAAAATAAAAGTAGAAAAAATATTACTCTATACAATTTTTATTTTTTTTACGTCATTTCAAGAGCTTTGTTGGTACTAAGGCTCTACATGTTGGTAATGTTGGCGACCAAATTAACATAACTGCAAAGGAAAAATTCAAAATAGAGAATTAATGTAAAACTTATTTCTTAGTTACATAAGATCATTCGCAGGCTGCAATAAAATTTTTTCTAAAAAAACATGCTGAACAAATTGAAACAAAATTTGGTTTTTGTGGCTTACGTTATTAAAGCAATTGAAGTAACAATAAGTTCACAAAAAAATATGTTAACTTCTTTGGTATTACTGCCATTATTAAGTAATTCGATTCAATTTACTTATAGTAACATTAATTCTATTTACATTTGACATAAGGAAATATAAATTTGTAAATACAAATTTTGAACTTTAAGAACTACATATGTGCTACAATATACAAATGGAAGGAAAAAATTTTTCAAAATCTTTATGAAATTAATAAGTAACAAACTCAATTTATAAAAATTTTCACTTAGACCGTTTTCATAATTAACACTCAACAAATTCATGATAATCATATTCAACAAATTAAATTTAAAATTATATGGTTTGCAGGAACTGATAAAGTAATTTTTTATTTTTTTTTTTTTTTTTGTTAATACCAATTTTACAATACAGGGCTCATATGGATGTGTGTATGTTATATAAAATTTAAAAAAAAAATATTTTTTATTTTGTTGTGCTCTTTTTGGAATTTTTGTTTTTCTTAAAAATATTTAAAATTTTTTTATTGTTTTTGTTTATTCAGACAACTCGAAGCTAACAAAAATATTTTTTTATATTTTTTTAGTAAGACCAATTTTACAATACAGGGCTCATATGGATGTGTGTATGTTATATAAAATTTAAAAAAAAATATTTTTTATTTTGTTGTGCTCTTTTTGGAATTTTTGTTTTTCTTAAAAATATTTAAAATTTTTTTATTGTTTTTGTTTATTCAGACAACTCTAAGCTAACAAAAATATTTACTTACTTGATCGCAAGTGTTTAACTTTGAATCAATATGCATTGTTTTTCTTATTTTTTACTAGTTTAATAAAGCATTAATCAAGGTAAAATTTGTTATGCTTAGTTAAGACAAATAGAAATATAGAAAAACACAAACTATACTATTTGGTAGAATACATGTATTTTTATTATCCCTGGCGTTTGGTGTTTTTCCTATTCATAAGAAAAAATCACTTAACTCTGAAATTTCAGTACCAGGATCAAAATCGTAAATTTGAAGTAAATATTCTTCGATTGCGTTGAAATGATACTGAACAAAAAATCTTATTACTATTCCTATTTTAATCATAAAGATAAACCTTAAAAGCGATTTAAACTATTACTTAACTTTTTATAAACAACAATATTGATTTATTTGTTTGTGGACGGCTTAGAGTGGGCTCATAAAAATTAAAAAATTTTTAATGCTAACAAAATGACTTTTTTTTTAAATCCCATTAATAGTTTATAAGATATGTAATAAAAAAACACATTTTTTATTTTAAGTTTTAAGAAATAATAAGAATTTTAAAATTAAGAGTATCAAATAAATTCTTATTTCAATTATAACATTTTTGAATCTGATATTTGCAAGGTTCAAGCAAGTTGTGTCAATGCCACTTACGCTTAGTTAAAAGACAATAATTTAAATCGACCTGTGTGCGCTTATATCGTATGTTACTTTTTTAATCGATTATTTTATGCAAATTGGTTCTACATGCATTTAACCATCTGCTGATAAAATATGAGAGCGATAACTGTTTTAGTTATGGAGATAACACTGTGTACATTTAATCGTATGTAGCAGTGTTATTTACGTTTTTGTTTCTGTGAGAGTAATAAAAACACTCTCCTGTACAATTTTGTTTATGTAACATACGATCATTTCGCACACAGGGGCCCATATAATTCTGCAAATATCACATACGTTACTCTTTTATAGTAAAGGTACCACGACACTTCGTTTGATTTTTCCAAAAACTTTTAATGGCTTTTAAAGTACAACGTGTCATTGTTCTAATAGACAGAAAAGGCAACATTCCTCCTTTAAATGAGAGTGGTCTTGCCTCCTTTGTATGCCCTTTTAAACTAAATATACTTACTAAAAAATACTGAACCGATTAACCCTAACTATTTTTATGGAACTACTCTGATTTTTGCGATAACATAAAGCATAATTTTATAGCGATATAATATTTAATTTCTATGAGAAAATATCAATTGAAAGGACACTTTATTGGGAATTTACAAAATACAAGAAAAATATCCGCCAATTCGCTAGCTCATTTTTACTATTTATTTAATTAATAAATAATTTTTAGTAAAATCTATAATAACATATAAGAAACATATCATCTAAATAAGCCATGTTTCTGAGTTTGCAAATCTTAGATTTTAAAATTTAGAAAAAGGAAAAACGACAATAAAAATAAGATAAGTATCAGACTCAATTTGGATATGTAGGCATCAGAGTTCTATAATTATAAAATATAAAAAACTACGACATAAAAATTAGAAAAAGTAACAATTTGATAGCCCATAACATTTTAAATTGTACCTTTGATGAGTAGTCACTAATTTCAAAAATCTAGATTCACAAACATAGAAAATACAAAAAGTACCAGAAAATTTCGCGAAGGCACCTTTTAGGTGGACAAACCATTTTTAGCTTCACCTCGAAATATAAGTGACCAATTTTAAAGTTCTCGCAAAAAGTGCCATAAAAATTTAAAAAATACTTTTTAAAGTTCTCCATATACATGTATGAATTTCAAGTTAAAAATGTAAATCTATCTTTATAACAATAAATTTATAGTTAAGACTGCATTCCACTCGGCTAATACTGGAATAGTTTTTTAATAATCTTAAATTATAACAAGGTTTTAAGAAATTTAATAATAAAAAATTGACCTTAAGTCAGAATAGAAATTAAAGAAAAAAAGAACAAATAATTTTTACCATTTCTACAATACATGAACATTTAAAAAAGGTTCCAAAATCTTTTGTTATTATTTTTTTTAATTATTTTTAGTAACCCTTAAAATGTGAAATTTCCAAAAATCCCTTCTTAGTGGAGCTATACGTCAAAATACGTCCAAAGTTCATGTCTTTACCCTTTTTCGTTTGGGCTGTGCGATGATGAATCAATCAGTCAATCATGTTACTCCTTTATATGTATAAACTAAAAAGTTAGTGATAAACAAAAGACAAAACGAAAAGATAAATAATTATAACACAATTTTAGAGATCTGGGTCTACTAGCATTTATAAATATATTTCAGAAACTGCCTGATGGATTTTAAATTGTTTGCCTACAGAATATCCGCAAGAATGTACACTATTTGCGTGGTATTTTTGTGGAAATGTGAAAATTTATGATTAATAATTTTTAATTAGCAATAAGGAATCTAAAAATCTCATAAGTTTGCATTCTAAAATTCCTGCAAAAAATAAATGATATCGTATGCATTTTATAGAGTGATTTATTTTAATTAAAACGGAAAAAAAGAACAAAAATTTTTTATAAATTTATAGGGAGACATAAGGGTATGAAGCTGCATAGTTAATATGTGCAAAATACAATTTATTGAGAGCTCTTTGTAACATTTATTTAAATAGATGTCCTCAATTTTTTTTTTTTTTGGCAAGCTCTCGCTGCTTTCTAGCCCATTTTTTGATTGATTCGCCGACTTTAGTATTCATAAGCCATCATGAACTTCAAAAGTGAAGTCAACATCTGCATTAATATGTCTGTAAATTTTTTTTTGGCAAGTTCTCGCTGCTTCCTAGCCCATTTTTTGATTGATTCGCCGACTTTACTATTCATAAAACAATCATGAACTTCAAAACTGAAGTCAACATCTGTTTTATTATGTCTGGGGTATTTGAGAATACATTCTTCAACAACTTCTTTAACGCCTTTTGCTTTAAACTGTTCAGCAGCACGTTCAACATAGTAACCATTTTCTGAATCAAAAAGGCCAAGTTTAAGAGAGGTGCAAAGAATATAATTACGAACAGCAGGCGTATCGGGATAAATGAAATCTTTTATGTTCTCAATTATATTTTCAGACAAAGAATTTTCTCGAAAGCACTCATCACGAATATCTATAGCATCCTTGCCTTCTTTGGGAGTCCAATTTGTGGCGACAACCTGCGTTAGAAATTTTTTTAATATCTGCTGATGAATGAAGATTAAAGAATTTTTTACTTACACAAGCCACTAAAGTCAAAAATGTAAAAATTAATTTCATTTTAGTTTTCTTTTTTCAACACCGTCAGTTTCTTTCAAAGACTTCGATTTAAGTTATTGTATCTATTCCGACCACGCATATTTATATGATTTTTTTACGTAAAAAAAAAACATAAACACGTCAGTCAGTAAGCTAGCTAAATGTACATGTATGTAAACAAATTTAAATACTTGCATGTATTTATGTCTACATGTATGTATGTATGTATGTATGTATGTATGTATGTATGTATGTATGTATGTATGTATGTATGTATGTATGTATGTATGTATGTATGTATGTATGTATGTATGTATGTATGTATGTATGTTTTTTTTTTTTTTTTTTTTTATTAACGAGGTGAAATCATCGAAAGACCCTGGTACTCAGGTCAACCAGGAGTGCGTGACTTTAACACGCTAAAACACCTCGGTATACTAGCCCAAAATCCCTGCGGAACTACCACAAAGCTATAAATCGCCGGGGGGGGGAAGGTACAACACCCAAACTATAACATCCTATTACGGATTTTCTCAACCCTACGAAGTTCAATGAGAACCAATCTAGCATATTCACATACATACTCCCAACTGCGTGCAGAGGACAACATAATCTCCACTATATTACTGTGATCAACACTACGGCCTATCATCCCCTCAAGGTGTATTCTCTCCCTATCAAAACGCGAGCACGAAAAGAATACATGTTCAGCATTCTCCTCGACATTACCATCACAACTCGGACAGAACGGAGAAGTATCATGACCAAATCTGTATAAGTAAGACCGGAAACAACCGTGTCCACTAAGCAACTGTGTAACATAGAAGTCCAGATCCCCATGTGCTCGCCCGAGCCATGGGACTAAGTCAGGAATAAGAGAAAACGTCCATCTACCCTTCTCTGACAAGGACCATCGCCGCTGCCACTCAGCAATCGTTTCAATATCTGAGAAGCCTCTGATCTGAAGATCAATTGGCATCATTCCTGCAATCACCAATGCTGCATCATCTGATACAGTCCGGAAAGCACAAATAACTCGCAAAGCAGCCAGTCTATATACTGGGCTTATAATTCCCCTATAGGTCTTCAACCCAAGAGCCCGAGACCAAATAGGTGATGCATACATAATTACACTCTTAACTACTCCAGCCAGAAGTTTCCGACGTAAGTACTTTGGGCCTCTCGTATTTGGCATTATACGAGACAGAGCAGTATATGTTCTCGAAGACTTCTCAGCAACATATAGCAGATGATCCTTAAAAGATAAACGACTATCTATCATAACCCCAAGATATTTAAGCGATGGTTTCGTCTTAATACAACACGATCCCACATTCAATTTCACAGACTCCATTGACCAACGGCTGGATATCAAAATCGCCTCTGTCTTTTGGTCAGCGAGCCCCAAATTAACAGATTCCAACCAGGAGCGCACAATTCCTATGCTTGCATTAGCAATGGTCGTAATCTCCACTAACTCCCTAGCGACACATATCAGGGCTATGTCATCGGCAAAACCGACAATCTTAGCCCCATCGGGAAGAGACACACGGAGTATGCCATCATACATCACATTCCACAACAACGGTCCGAGAACCGAACCCTGTGGGACCCCACCTGTGATATTATGCTGTCGCATGCCCTTGTCGGTTTCGTACAGCAGGATTCTGTCACGGAAGTAATCCTTCACTATAGCCAACAAGTACTCAGGAATCGCTAAACGCGTGAGAGAATTCACTATAACCTCCCAGTTCGCCGAGTTAAATGCATTCCTGACGTCGAGCGGTACCACTACGCAATACTCCTTTGTGCCATTCCTCCATCGTTTGCCCTCAATCGCCGCAGTGGCCGTATGAACCACTACGTTTAAAGCATCCACAGTCGATCTTGCCTTTCTAAAACCAAATTGATTATCAGATAGACCTCCTACGCACTCAACATATTCCTCTAGTCTCCTACAAACTATGCTTTCCAACAGCTTCCCAAACGTATCAATCATACAGAGTGGTCGGTAGGAGGAAGGATCCTCCTGAGGTTTTCCCTGTTTCAATAACAAAACTAGCTTTTGCCTTTTCCACATACTCGGAAATTTACCATGGCGTAAACACGAATTGATCAAATGGATAACCTGAAGAGGGCAATACTTGAAAGTCTCCCTTACTACCGCATTCGGTATGCCATCCAAGCCAGGGGTTTTCCCGTCCCTAAATTTGCTCATGGCAGCTTCAACCTCAACTGTCGTGACAAGCGGAAAGTCAAATACCATATGAACAGTATCAGTCTGCCAAGATGTCACACCTTGGTAAGGAAATAGGTGATCCACTATGCGCCTAAGTACTTCAGCATCCTTAGGTGGTGGAGGATTTAGACACTTTAGCCTTTTCGTTACCAGCTTATAAGCCAGACCCCATGGGTCGTTTTCAACCTCTTCACACATCTGTATGAAACATGCCCTCTTACTCCTACTGATCGCCATTTTCCAGGATTTGCAGATGCGCCTATATTGGTCACGGTGCTCGTCATTCCCCGGCCTACCTCGGCTTCTAGTATACCGTCGTCTAGCCCGGATACATTCCGACCGTAGTTGAGAAATTTCCCCGTTCCACCAATATACCGGCCGCTTGTTCGCACTCATCCTCCTTTTAATCATAGACGTATCGCATGCCTCCGATACGCTACTTATGAGTTGCGCAGCCATTGTTTCAGGCTGCCCTTGCAACCTCATATTTTCCACCACTACTCCAAATAATTCCCTATCAAGGCTATCTGTTTTCCATCCCGAAATTCATTCCGGGTGTATAATCATTGCATCCTGGCGCAATTCCTCCCTAATATCAATCAATATAGCATTATGATCGCTATGTGTGTATATTCCGGGCATGCTCCATCCTACCCTTCCCATAATATTAGCGCTAGCAAAGGCAACATCAATAATTGACCCCGCTTCGCCTCTTGAGAAAGTGTGCTCAGCTCCGTTGTTTAACAGAATCACATTAAGTGTAGAAAATGACTCCACTAGTATCCGACCCCTAGAATTTGTGCATGGGCAGCCCCATTCTATCGCTCACGCATTGAAGTCGCCGGCAATAACCACGGGACCTCTTGAGCATGCATCAGAAACGATATTGTGAACAATTCGTTCAAACTCCAATAAGGAATATCTCGGGGGAATGTAGCAGCTATAGAAGCAAATCCCATGCACAATAGCCCGAGTAAAACCAGTAAACTGTAAGGCAGGATCTCGCAGCCCCAATTCACTGATTAACCATATCGCCGACGTCTTGGTAATGTCCGATAACCAATTAACCGAGTCCCGGCATCGATACGGTTCACTTAAGAGTGCTAAGTCTATATTCATCTCCCGAACACTCTGTTTCAGCAGATCCTGTGCCGCCTGACAGTGATTCAGATTTAGTTGTAAGACCCTCATCCTCGATGTCTAAGGCGTTCGATCGCTTTCTTGTAAAACGGACAGACAAAACAGCCAGTTACATGATCACTCTTTACCCTAGGGTTTACACAACTACACAGCACACATGATGGTCGGTTATTACACACCCCAATCCTGTGACCAGATACGCCACACTGTAGGCATTTGTCAGCGTAATCATTCTGACTTTTGCACCTACTCGCAGTATGACCAAAGTCCAAACATTTGTAGCACCTAATTGGTGCCATTTTCCCTCGTATCCTACATATCACCCATCCGATACGTATCTTAGCGGTCTCAATAAGGTAGCCCGCCAACTCAGAACTCAGACCAATAGTGGCAGTCTGTGTTCCCCTATACGATTTCCTCAAAGACTTAATCACAGACGGGTTCAACGCACTAAATTTATCGGAAACTTTCAAAAGAGAATGTAATACCTCGTCTTTCGTCGTAACCTCATCTATATCCCTAATCTCCAAGAGCACCTCATGCGTCAAGGCACGTACCTCAGCCGTCTCGCCCAGCACACCCTCGACAGCTGTCTTAAAATCGGCCGTACTATTATGTAGGGGTTTATTTAACTCGAAGAGCAATTCACCCCTACCTGTCTTCCTAATGTTTCTAACACTCTGGCCAAGTTCACTTAACCTTGGGTCACTCTTAACCTGCTTCAAAATATCTGCATAAGATCTTTCCCCACAATTTCTGACAACCAATGCGTCCGGTCTCATTGGTTTCCTTCTTCTATGCGCTCTCGGCTGCACCTTCCTCCATTCCGATCCCTTATCCGTCACTGAGAGTCCCTCAGTATCGGCACGCGGATTAGTTCCCTCCGTATCGGCACGAGGCTTAGTTCCCTCAATATCGGCACGAGGCTTAGTGCCTAGAATCTCTACCCCACTATTAATGACCTGTTCATTCATAGTGGACTTTTTCCTCTTCTTCCTGTTCCCCTTGGGACTCTGAGTAATTGGTCCCCTTTTAGACGATTGGGTTGGAAGAAGGGTCAACCGAGGTTGCTCCGTCTGGGCTTCCTTATCAACCATTTGAGCCTTTGGTGCACTATCTTCCGTACCAATCACCTCACACGTAGCCTGCATATACAATGCCTGGATTTCCCGTGTGATCGTCTGAATATCCCTATGGATATTGCTTCTTGCCTTTATAAACTGCAGAAGCTTTTCTATCCTATCACCAAGTTTTCTCATCACTTGGGTTTTACCACTCTGAGCCACTTCCGTAAGTGGCGTGCTCTTATCAGCATCAGAAGTAGAAAGTTCCCGTGGTGGTGATCTTACCATCACAGAGCTTCTCCTAAATGGGTCCGAAGCCCCTACACCCTCACTTTCACCTCTTCCACACTTCCTGCTACTCTTTCCATCTTCATTATTATTTTTAATCATTGCTATTTGTCCAAACTCAAAGCCGCTATCTCCAACCGATGTACAGTCGCGTTTACAACCCCATGGTTATCTATGCAAGCAGGGAGGCCATGCGAGGGTTGACATGAGATTCTTATGGAACCCCAAGCCAGAGCCAGGTCCGCGTTAGTCGGGAATTATCATCCGAGCCTGTACCACCAACTTAATGGCGACGTTCTTCGAGCGCACTTTGAGACTGCCAAGTTTTAATAGGAGGAGGCGGTTGTAGCATTAGCTTAGAAGCCGTTTCTGAGCAGTGTCACCTCCACATACTAAGGTTCTAGAATACTACAGACCGTCGGCCCAGGGTTCAACAAATCCATACCATGTTCCAGAAATGCCATAATTAAGATCGTACTGGACTTGATCCTAATGCCTTTCGGCGGGTTACATACACAGCGGACCCACTGGTGTGAGCAAACAGGTCCCATAGCCGCGAAACAAAAAATTTCACAAGCCTCTGTGCTTTAACCGGGGAATCCACGAAGGCATCCCACCTCCATCTGCACCTCTTTCAAGGGCATCCCCGGTGGATACCAAGCCAAACGGCGGCATCCAATTGCAGTTCACCATCGAGCCCTTGTGTGAATTCACAGTATGCTCTCAGAATCTGCCGCTCTTGGTCGGGGACTGCTTATTCTTCGCAGCTGACCCGTAGGTCGTTCAGTTATCCGCCACCTACTGACCCCGATAGTAGCCTGAGCTCAGCCCTATCATGTATGTATGTATGCATGTATGTATGTATGTATGTATGTATGTATGTATGTATGTATGTATGTATGTATGTATGTATGTATGTATGTATGTATGTATGTATGTATGTATGTATGTATGTATGTATGTATGTATGTATGTATGTATGTATGGATGTATTATTGTTTTCACAACTTTTTTATATCAACACAAGAATACAAACACATGTACGAGATCTAAAGAGAAATATTATTAAATGTAAGCTTAGAAAATTTAACAAGATTAAAGTATTTATTTTTTTTTTCTTTGAATATAAATAATATTTTTTATATTTCTCATAATATATATTTCAGGTCCAGTAATGATCCTTTATGACCCTAGATGAACAGTATTTTTTATATGTTTTTCAACCGACCAAAAATGAAGTATAGGATAACATTTCAAAAGTTTTCTTCATAAAATGCCTCATCATTTCTTTAATACTGTGATATTCTCTGTGTATTGTGTTCCTGCCCGGAAAAATTTTTTTTAAGCTATTTAAAAAAAACGTTTGCCCATAATTAATAAACTTAAATAAAAACGTTTGTGTTTCTCTAATTTTTTTTTTGTTTCATTAACGTTTAAATTGAAATTGTATCACAGTGTTGAAGGATTTTGAAAAAGTTTACAATAACTTAAATTTAAATCTTTGTTAAAGGGAACTAACATTTTCCGGGAAAAAAATTATATATAAATAACTTTAAAGTTTTATTATTATTGTAAGAATTTGCTTTTTTTCTGACATCAATTGATATTCTGCCACCAGTTGTCCCTTTGAAATTGTCTTGTGATGAAAGGAATAATTGTAGATATTCTCAATGACAAACCAGCCGTTCGTCGTAATTTTCTTTGTACCAATCTTACTATATAAGCCGAAGGAGGTGATTAAAGATTGCATTCGTAAACACCTCAGACATAATAAAAACATTTTTTCAGTTGTGAAATTCATAACTGGGATGTGAAAAGTAAATGGATAAGGAAGCAACGTGTAGCTACCAAGCAAATATGAGGACATAAATTTAAATGCATTTTTTAAAGACCTGCCAACAAATTTTATTTTGCACATGTAAACAAGTCGTTTTTTAAATTTATATATTTCTTTTTTTCCGACTTTATTACAATAAGTCACTCTATAAAATGCATACAAATATTTTTATTTTCTAAAGGAAATTTCTATTACTAGAATGCAAAATTTTAGATTGCTGATTTAAAATTAGTAATGGTACAGAGCGTACAAGATTTCATTTAAGTAAAAAATAAGATTTCCGAAAAAGAACAAATATTGTTATTTTTATTTAAATATCTTAAATTTCTTAGTGTCGACAAAAATATACTTTTCCAGATTGTTCTCTCATTTTAACAGCTAATGTTCTTTGTAAAAAAATAATTGCTTACACGTGTTGTTTCATAAACATATTTTTTTTATTCTGAAAATATTATTTCTTAATTTTATAAACTTTAACCATGATTCGTTATTTTACATTTAACGTTACACTTAAATCAATATAATTGTTAATATAAGGAGAAAAATAAGCTCTTATACAATTATATGTATAAACTGATACGTAGCTGCGTAATAAAAAATAAAAATATTTTTGTTTATTTTAAAAATTTTTTTCGACAAAATTCACTATAACAAAAACATATATAAAAATTTTTACATAAAATATTAATTGACAAAAGGATTGAAACAAAAAATTTACGAAGATCCAGAATTGTTTTAACTCACCCTTCCAGTTTCCTGTAATGTATAAAGCTTTGATTTATTTACATTTTACGAAATATTTAATTTAAGCTGGGGATGTATTAATCTACTCACAGAAAAAAATATTGCTTAAATTTGTATAATTAATTGAATTTTTGACTTTTTTTAATTCCAATTATAGTTTTCATTAATTTAATAAAATTTTTTAATTGATATTAAATATTTTCAAAAAACAAAGAGATGTCTGTCAGTTGAAAAAAATTTGAAAAAATTAAAATAATATTTTAAATTACATTTTCTTGAAAATTTTAATTTGAAGAATAAATTTTATATAATTGTTACTCAAGGAGCGGAATAATAAAAAATAGTCGCCTATCTGCAAGAGAAAGTTCTGGTAAGTTCACATATGTCTATACATAAAAATATGCTCTGTTTTTATACCCGCCACCAAAAAAATGGTAGGGGTATATTCATTTTGTCATTCCGTTTGTAACACATCGAAATATCCATTTTAGACCCCATAAAGTATATATATTCTGAATCAGGGTTTAATTTGATGACGATCTAGCTATGTCCGTCCGTCTGTCCGTCTGTTGAAAGCACGCACCGAAAAAGCTAGGGGGTTCAAATTTTGCCAGAATCTTTCTTTTAGACAAGGTTTGTTTGGAAATGAAAATGGGGTAAATCGGAATATTAAGAAGAGAGTTATAGCTCGAAAAGCAAGAGTAGGTCGAAAAAACCGTGTCCTTTGAACATCGAATAAAATGGAATTGTGTCCAAACGCATTAACGTAAACTCATGAAACTTCGAATATATATTTTCTGAGTAAAAAAATATCTTTTCCCGAAAATTATCTAAATCATTAGGAGAGGAGTTATCGATCAAAATGTACGAAAATTTATACCGCACAGTGTATGTTTCGGTATATTTAAAAACAAAAACGTCATAAAAGCAACAAAATTGGATGTACAACTCTGAACTTTTGCACACTTTGCTTTTTGGTGAGATGCTTTTTTGTAACGGAACATCAATGTGCCACGCCCACTTTTACGCCCACCTCCCATAAAACGTTTTTCCTAAAATTCATATAATTTCTCTATTAATAAAGATTTTGGAATAATAAAGGGCCATATTGAAACACCTAAGTTGTACTCATTCGCAAAAACAACTTTGACACGCCTACTTTAACGCCCACTTTTCAAGTAATCTACCTTTAATGAAATTTAAAGCTCATTAAACCGCCAAAATTAGAGGTATGATGATCAAATTTGCTAAGTATATCCTTCTAATCAATGTAATTAAAACATTTACTTTAAAGCAAGTGTAATTTTTTAAATAAAATGAAAATTTCCTTTAAAGATTTAAAAAACGATTCAGGTTGTCAAAAGAAGCTTTTAGCTATATTCGTTCACTGTTAGATTTTTCTGGACATATGTCAACTGCAGTACCGCCAACTCTTTAACTGCAACTGTTTCATTGCTTGCTACAGGTAGTTTTCAACATGTATTTAGAAACGATTATTTGATTGACATGTGCCAAAGTACTGTTAGCAAAATAATTGATACCGTAGCAAAGGAGATAGAGGTAAAGCTGTGTCCAGATCTCATAAGTTTTTCCCCTGAACAGTCATCTGAATACCAGGAAGCATTCATGAAGAATTATAAGATTCTAGGAGGTTTGTGTTTATTAATGATTTTATATTTATGATATTTACATATTTATATTTTCTTAAATAGTTATCGGATGTATAGATGGCACTCATATTGGTCTGCAAAAGCCTAGCAACAACGAACATATGTTTTTTAATAGAAAAGGCTTTCATAGCCTCAACTCTATGGTTGTATGATTTTTAAAATAATAGTACATCAATGCCGGCAGATTGAAGAATTTGTTCTTCAGCGGAAGATAAAAGAATTTCTTCGTAAGGACCTCCACCAGTTTTCTTTTTTGCAGCTTTGTTAAACGTTACTTTTTTTTTGATATTAAATTTTTGATCTGTGTAAACCTTTAAAACAAAAAACAATAAATTAAACCATTATAAGAAATTATATTACAAGCATATAAACATACCTTACGCCAAAGCTTTGAATTTTTAGTAGGTGGACCGAACGAATTTAAACGCACAGTGTTTCCCACAGTCTGCTTGCAACAACTTTTCCCTGTCCACAATTTGGTAAAAGGTTTTTTGCTAAGTTTGAATGCTCTGACATGAATTCAGCCATTGCCTCCTTTTGTTTGGCATTTACATTTTTTACACTTGTCCTAAAATTTAATCATATAAATAAATTCTTTTGACTACAAAATAAATAAAACTTACATTTTTATACTTTTTTCACAAACCGCGCAAATTAAATATTTTTTTGTGTTCTTTACGATAGCTATTTTGGTATCGAATTGCTTTGCAAAGATAGTATTCGATCGATGACTCGCTATCGAAAGCTATCATATCAAACTTGTATATTTGTTGCACGATATCGAATGCCATAATCCCAAAACAAAAATTATCGATCGAATTGATTCGATATCGACAGCGGCGATTAGACCCCTGTTTTGCAGAAATTTAAATATTTTTACAATTCTCCCGATTGTGGACGAATTTGAACGATTATGTTAATCAAGAGAATTACGAACTGCACAAAATGCATTTTGATTTGAATTCCCATTTTTATAAAAAACCTGAATAACTTTAAAGCATTGCTCATTTGCGTATCTTTCCACGGATCAAATTGAGTAAGTTTGAGATTGAGAAATGTCAAGTAAAATGCAGAAAACAAATTTAAAGACTAGGTGTAGTTCACCTTCAACATGGGCCCCTAAAATTTAACCACCCTCTACAAAGAAAGTGATACGTATTTTATTATAAAGAAATTATTCCATAATGAATAACAAAATAATAAATATTGTGCTTTAAATGTACACAAAATTGGTGGTGGGTATAAAAGATTCGGCACAGCCGAATATAGTGCTCTTACTTGTTAATATAATGGTTTCGGTTTCATTGTAGGTATGCCAAAATTCATTACATATTTATTGTATGCCCTTATATTCCTCAGATTCAGTATAATGAAATATCTGGCAGGGATATTTATATATTTACTGACAGCAAGGCGGCTATTAGGTCCTTTGAGAGTGTGTACAGCACATCGAAAATTGCCCAGGAATGCCGGGTGTCTCTTGAGGAGATAGCGAGACATTCGATGGTTACCCTTTTGTGGGTTCCAGGACATGGGAATATTGATGGTAATAATAGAGCTGATGCACTTGCAAAAGCCGGTACTACCTTAGATTCGGTTGAATCCAGTTGTGCTTTGGGTATTCCCTTATCGAAGGGTAAACATCTAATCTCGCATTGATTATATTTGGATGCCAAGGAAAGATGGGTGAGAGAACCCACTTGTTTGGAAACCAGAAAGATCTGGCCTGACATGGATGTGCATAGGACGCAATATGCAGTGAATATGCCCCGAATCCACCTTAGGAACCTCATAGCGGTCATTACCGGACACTGGCCTATAGGTACACATACGAAAAGGCTGAATATCCCTTACAACGACTTCTGCAAAAGTTGCGATAACGAGGAAGAGGAGGAGACAACTGAACATCTTCTCTACAATTGTCCTGCATTCGGGGACCTGAGACGCTAGATTCTAGGTCAACGAATACTTGTAAGTTAAACTTGTCTTTCCTCATTTGATCTGGAAAAGATCCATACCTTCGTGAACAGGACAGGATGGCTGAGGAACGATGGCCAGAGGACATAGACGAACGGGCGATGGTGCCTACGGTATCACAACGGGACCCTCGGAGGACCCAAGTGAGCTATGTCTTCGGGCGGCTGCCGGATCTAACCTAACCTTATATTCCTCAGAATTCTCATTTTTTAGGTATGTAAGTTAGCTGAATTTCTTCACTCTGCCTGATCAAGCCATTTTACCGGTTAATGTTCCATTATATCTAGGTCGTTGATGATAAAAATTATTTTTGTTAATCCGGTATTTGATATGGTATAGTATGTGTATGTGTGTGGAACACTATTTCTTATCATTAATTTTATTATATAAGTAATGAAATATAATTTTAAAAAAATATAGATTCATTTGTAATACAAATGTAGTATATTAACATTTTTTAAAATAAAATCCAGCTAGTGCAACAATTAAAGCCAGCAACCGTAAATTCTCTCGTCTGTTTGGTAAATGAGAATCTACTGAAAGTTGAACCAGATTTTTAAAGTCAAATCATCATTAGATATAAGACTCATTTTTGGATTAGCTGGCATGTAAATTGTCGTTTCTTGAGAGACGTCATCGGCTTATTTGTCTATAAATACCAAAATTGGCAAAATTTTTAAACTTTTATTTATTATTTTTTTTTTTTTTTAATAATACATAAATACTTTTTCGTTGTGTCTACAATCTTGTACGTATACTTTACTCGATAAGTATACTGCTATTATACTTAATCATACAAAATAAATAGTAGTAGATGTGCGTAACTATTTGACTTATTTAAATATTTGCTTACACGTGTTATTTCATAAACATATTTTTTTTATTCTGAACATATTATTTCTTAATTTTATAAACTTTAACCATGATTCGTTATTTAACATTTAACGTTACACTTAAATAAATATAATTGTTAATATAAGGAGAAAAATAAGCTCTTATACAATTATATGTACACAGAAAAAAATATCCCTTAAATTTGTTTAATTAATTGACTTTTTGATTTGTTTTAAAATTCTGATTATAATTTTCATTAACTGAATTAATCTTTTTAATTGATATTAAATATTTTCAAAAAACAAAGAGATTTCTGTCAGTTGAATAAAATAAATATAAAATAAAAAATTTTATTTTAAATGAAATTTTTTTAAAATTGAATTTCTTAGAATTAATTTAATATAATTATTATTCAATGAGCAGAATAATAAAAAATAGTAGACAATATGCAAGAAAAAGTTCTGGTAAGTGAAAATATATACATAAAAATATATTCAGTTTTAAATATAATAAGTGGTCTCAGTTTCATTGTAGATGTGCCCAAGTCCAATAATTATTGTATTCCCTTATATTCCTCAGAATTCTCATTTTAGTAGGTAAGTTTGTTGAATTTCTTCAGTCTGTCTGATCAAGCCTTTTTACCGGTTAATATTCATTTATATCTAGGTTGTTGATGCTACCAGTTATTTTTGGATCTCAGGCTTTCGATATGGTATAGTATATCTACTTATGGAACCCTACTTCTTATGCTAAATTATTTTTATATAAATAACGAAATGTAATTAAAAACATAGATTCATATGTACCATATATGAATATTAATAATATATAAATATCAAAAAAAATATTTATTTATTTTTTAATTTTTTTTCTAAACAGGTTAAATAATTTTTGTTATTGATATAATAAATAATTTTATTATGTATATAATTACCAAATATCAATTATAGACATGATTAATTTAATTAAAATCATTTTTGAAAATTATGGAAGTTTTAATTAATTTTTTAATACTGTTTTAATTTATATTTTTCTCAATATTTTTTCAATTAAAGCTATTCATTTTCATTTAATTAATAGTATCATTTTGATGATTGAAACAAAATTAAACAAGTTTTTAATTAATAATATTAATTTCGTACTTAAAATCCATATTTATTTTTTTCTGTGCTGTTATTGATTTTATAAAATCAATTCATTAAAAAAACTTATGGAAAATTATATTGTTCTCCCTTGTTAAAAATCACTTTCAAAACGGCTCGCCTTTTTACCGATCTCAGTACAAAACCTGGTTGAGCGACAATTTTACTGTCAGCCCATTTTAATGCTTTATTAAAAACTTCTTTTTGGGACCTTAATATAATCACCTTCATCAGGTAATTTTTCCCATTTCATTCTCCTTACCGTCTATATTATTTCAGCCATTGTTGTTGTATATTCATTATGTCATTCCGTTTGTAATACATCGAAATATCCATTTTAGACCTCATAAAGTATATATATTCTGAATCAGGGTTTAATTTGATGACGATCTAGCTATGTCCGTCCGTCTGTCCGTCTGTTGAAAGCACGAAAGAGGTCGCACCGAAAAAGCTAGGGGGCTCAAATTTTGCCAGAATCTTTCTTATAGACAAGGTTTGTTTGGTATTGAAAATAGGAATAATATGAAGAGAGTTGTAGCTCGAAAAGCAAGAGTAGGTCGAAAAAACCGTGTCCTTCAAACATCGAATAAAATGGAATTGTGTCCAAACGCATTAATGTAGACTCATGAAACTTCGATTATATATTTTCTGAGTAAAAAAATATCTTTCTTCGAAAATTATCTAAATCATTAGGAGAGGAGTTATCGATCAAAATGTACGAAAATTTATACCGCACAGTGTATTTTTCGGTATATTTAAAAACAAAAACGTCATAAAAGCAACAAAATTGGATGTACGACTCTGAACTTTTGCACACTTTGCTTTTTGGTGAGACGCTTTTTTGTTACGGAAAATCAATGTGCCACGCCCACTTTTACGCCCACCTCCCATATAACGTTTTAACTAAAATTCATATAATTTCTCTATTAATAAAGATTTTGGAATGATAAAGGGCTATATTGAAACATATAAGTTGTACCCATTCGCAAAAATAACTTTGATACGCCTACTACAACGCCCACTTTTCACGTTATCTACCGTTAATGAAATTTAAAAGCTCATAAAACCGCCAAAAATAGAGGTATAAAGATCAAATTTGCTACGTATATCCTTCTAATCAATGTAATTGTTGTGCCAAAAAGTTTAGGTGACACGCCCACTTTAACGCCTACCTCCCATATAACGGTTTATCTTAAATTCATGTAATTTCTCTATTGACAAAGTTTTTGGGAAAATAAAGGACTATATTGAAATATTTAAGTTGTATTTATTAGCAGAAACTTTATTGACACGCCTACATTAACGCCCACTTTCATTGAAAGACTACATTTACAAAAGCATTTTAGTAGCATATCGAAGTTATAAAGGGTGGTTAAATTTTAAGCACCGATGTTGAATTTAAATAAAACACAAATTACTTAGGATATTATTATTATTTCCTTTTATAATGAAAATATTTGTATGGTACAATTATATATTTAACAAAATATCGGCCAAATAGCCCCCCCCCCCCCATCCTTGGCGCCGCTCCTCTAACTGATGGTCCAAGTTTTCAATGACACTGTTGATGCTCGACTGTTGGGCACGATGATGCGTCGAGGTTGCTTGCTCTTTTGCCACGTTATTGTGAAAAACAACAATGTTTCTCATTCAACGAACTATGATGGCATTCACAGATGTTTTCACGTTTCATACAGACCTGCTTTGCAGACATTTAAATATTTTTTACAATTCTCACGATTGTGGACGAATTCGAACGGTTATGTTGACCAAAAGAATCGCGAAGTGCACAAAATGCATTTTGATCTTTAATATTTAAAAGCGTTGCTCGATTGCGTATCTTTCCACGGTTCAAATTGAGTTAGTCTGAGATTGAGAAATGTCAAATGAAATACAAGAAAAAAGTTGAAGTTTAGATATGGTTCACCTTAAACATGGGCCCTTAAAATGTAACCATCCTCTATAAAGAAAGTGATACATATTTTATTGAAAAAAGATTATTCCATAGCGATTAACAAAATAATAAATATTGTGCTTTAAATGTACACAAAATTGGTGGTGGGTATAAAAGATTCGGCACAGCCGAATATAGTGCTCTTACTTGTTTTTACTTAGGTCAAAATTTTCCTAAGTTCCCATTTTTAATAGAGCATAACTTCAGGAGAACATAAGCATAAGTTGTTAGCGTGCCATCTAGTAGTTGCTAGTAGAGTCATCTATCTTAACATCTTTATCTTATATTTAGCTACAGTACAATAAATGGTGCAGTGTAAGATGAATAATGCTAATATATATGACTAATATATTTTTATAAAAATTTAAGGAAAAAAGTGTGCGTGGCACATCTATTTTCCGTTATAACGAAGACTTTGACTAAAAAACCATGTTTTCAAAATTTCAGAATCGTACATATAGCTTTGTCAGCTTTATTACGTTTTAAATTTGAAATATACACTGTGCGGTAAAAATTTTCGTACATTTTTATCTATAACTCTTTTCCTAATTCATAGATTTAAGCGATTTTCAGGGAAAAATATTCTTTTGACTCGATAAATATATATTCGAAGTTTCATGAATACGTTTATGCGTCTAGACAAAATTCAAAAGTGAAACTGGGCGTTATAGTAGGCGTGTCAAAGTTGTTTTTGCTAATGAGTACAACTTAGGTGTTTCAATATAGTCCTTTATTATTCCACAATCTTTATTAATAGAGAAATTATATGAATTTTAGGTAAAACGTTAAATGGGAGGTGGGCGTAAAAGTGGGCGTGGCACCTTAATTTTTTGGCATAGTAATGAAATTGCCTAGGGGGATAGACGTAGCAAAACTTATCATCATACCTCTAATTTTAGCGGTTTTATGAGCTTTTAAATTTCATTAACGGTGGATAACGAGAAAAGTGGGCGTTATAGTAGGCGTGTCAAAGTTATTTTTACGAATGAGTACAACCTAGGTGTTTCAAGATAGGCCTTTATTATTCCAAAATCTTTATTAATAGAGAAATTATATGAATTTTAGTTAAAACTTTATATGGGAGGTGGGCGTAAAAGTGGGCGTGGCACATTGATTTGCCGTTACAAGAAAGCGTGTCACCAAAAAGCAAAGTGTGCAAAATTTACCTCCATTTCCTCCTACAGACGATGAAGAAGATGGGCTTTCTGCAGCAACTGAATCCACTTACGCCAGCATGGGTGTTTCTTCGCATTCATTTGGAAGTCCAACGAGTACACCTTATTTTCTGAATTACACTGATATGAATAACTTAGTTTGTAATTCAAGGCTTTACAAAAACCAAGTCTGAGCTTCTTGCATCCCAATGAAAAGAGTTTTGTGCAAACGGACGTTAACGTCTCTTACTTTCGAAATAAGGAACAACCTTTTTTAATATATTTCAGCAAAGAGGAAGGTTTGATATTTTGCGATAATGCTGATGGACTTTTGCGACAACTGTGCTTCAGTCATAAATCTCAGGATTGGCGGCTTGTTATTAATTCATCCAAGACAAGTTTGAAAGCCGTTTTACTTCACAATGGCAACAAATTTCCATTGGTCCCACTCGCGTATGCAAGAAATATGAAAGAAAACTATTGTAGCATGAAGATGATACTACAAAAAATTAAATATTCACATTACTCATGGAATCTGCAGATTTTAAAGTCGTAGCAATGTTAAGTGGATTGCAAAGTGGATATACTATGTTTTATTGCTTCTTATGTAAATGGGATAGCCGCGCAAAAGAAAAACACTACAATGTTAAAATTTGACCGAAAAGAGTAAATTTTATTCCAGGAAAAAAAATGTAGCAGAAGAGCCTTTAAAACAAAAGGAACAAACTCTTCTCTTCATATAAAGCTAGGCCTAATGAAAAATTTTGTCAAAGCAATAAACAAGGATGGTGAAGCCTTTCTATACATTAAGAGCAAATTTCCTAGAATCTGAGATGCTAAAGTTAAAGAAGGCAGATTTGTAGGTCTACAAATACGACAAGTTATGAAGGACGAGGGCTTCAGAACGAAATTGAATGATGTGGACAAAAGGGCATGGGCAGCTTAAGCTACTTTTTTATTTTAACAATGTTTCCTAAATAAAAATTAATAATTATTAACAAAATTTTTGTGTTATTTTAAGTAAAATAGCCTGTAAATATTTTAATTTTTTATTGTAATTTGAAGTTATCTACGGGTGACGACAGGGTGGGTGCTTTAAGCGAGGCGATACTACAAAATAACAATCAAGCAATTTTTTTTGCTTGTATTTGTTTTTGTTGTACGAAAATTGATAGAACCATTCATTGTTGCTACAAGTCGCTTAAATGCGCCCACTCTGACGTTGTTTGCTGCATTACACATATTTGGTCAATATTGGGTACCTGCGGTAAATTGATAATAAAATCTAAATTTTTTAACCGATTTTTATGGTTTATGGCTTTTTTTATTTTCAGGATAAGTAGATCTCAGAAAAAAGTTTAAAATGTTGAATATTTGCCTTATGTTTTTTTAATTCCATTTTTAAATTGAAAAATATTACGAATTTTGCACGAAAACATTTTTTTTCTCCATTAATTTCTAAATAACTCCAAAACGATAGCAGATATAGACCACTAAAATAAATGCAATTTTGTTACACATTTTTTTGTGTTTTATTTTTGAAAATCGGATGACTGGTTCTCGAGTTAGGATGAAATAAGTCTCCGTACCTGACTGATTTAGGGGGAAAAATTTGCCACGCCCATAAAAAATCCCGATCTGATGGAACAAAACCGACAACGGATTTGAGTTCAGCGCGTCAAAATCCATATAGTTCACATAGTTTAATTAAATGGGAAGACAAAAAATTATTTTTTGCAGAGCAGTGTAATTTTTAATCAGCAATAAGGAATCTAAAAATCTAATAAATTTGCATTCTAAAATTCCTGCAAAAAATAAATGATATCGTATGCATTTTATAAAGTGATTTATTTTAATTCAGACGGAAAATAAGAACAAACATTTTATATAAATTTATAGGGAGACATAAGGGTATGAAGCTGCATAGTTGATATGTGCAAAATACAATTTATTGAGAGCTCTTTGTAACATTTATTTAAATAGATGTCCTCAATTTTTTTTTTTTTTTGGCAAGCTCTCGCTGCTTCCTAGCCCATTTTTTGATTGATTCGCCGACTTTACTATTCATAAGCCATCATGAACTTCAAAAGTGAAGTCAACATCTGTATTAATACGTCTGTAAATTTTTTTTTGGCAAGTTCTCGCTGCTTCCTAGCCCATTTTTTGATTGATTCGCCGACTTTACTATTCATAAAACATTCATGAACTTCAAAACTGAAGTCAACATCTGTTTTATTATGTCTGGGGTATTTGAGAATACATTCTTCAACAACTTCTTTAACGCCTTTTGCTTTAAACTGTTCAGCAGCACGTTCAACATAATAACCATTTTCTGAATCAAAAAGGCCAAGTTTAAGAGAGGTGCAAAGAATATAATTACGAACAGCAGGCGTATCGGGATAAATGAAATCTTTTATGTTCTCAATTATATTTTCAGACAAAGAATTTTCTCGAAAGCACTCATCACGAATATCTATAGCATCCTTGCCTTCTTTGGGAGTCCAATTTGTGGCGACAACCTGCGTTAGAAATTTTTTTAATATCTGCTGATGAATGAAGATTAAAGAATTTTTTACTTACACAAGCCACTAAAGTCAAAAATGTAAAAATTAATTTCATTTTAGTTTTCTTTTTTCAACACCGTCAGTTTCTTTCAAAGACTTCGATTTAAGTTATTGTATCTATTCCGACCACGCATATTTATATGATTTTTTTACGTAAAAAAAAACATAAACACGTCAGTCAGTAAGCTAGCTAAATGTACATGTATGTAAACAAATTTAAATACTTGCATGTATTTATATCTACATGTATGTATGTATGTATGTATGTATGTATGTATGTATGTATGTATGTATGTATGTATGTATGTATGTATGTATGTATGTATGTATGTATGTATGTATGTATGTATGTATGTATGTATGTATGTATGTATGTATGTATGTATGTATGTATGTATGTATGTATGTATGTATGTATGTATGTATGTATGTATGTATGTATGTATGTATGTATGTATGTATGTATGTATGTATGTATGTATGTATGTATGTATGTATGTATGTATGTATGCATGTATGTATGTATGTATGTATGTATGTATGTATGTATGTATGTATGTATGTATGTATGTATGTATGTAAGTATGTATGAGTGTATGTATGTATGGAAGTATGTATGTATGTATGTATGTATTATTGTTTTCACAACTTTTTTATATCAACACAAGAATACAAACACATGTACACATGTTTTATTTATTTGACGATATTATTATGATCTAAAGAGAAATATTATTAAATGTAAGCTTAGAAAATTTAACAAGATTAAAGTATTTATTTTTTTTTCTTTGAATATAAATAATATTTTTTATATTTCTCATAATATATATTTCAGGTCCAGTAATGATCCTTTATGACCCTAGATGAACAGTTTTTTTTTTATATGTTTTTCAACCGACCAAAAATGAAGTATAGGATAACATTTCAAAAGTTTTCTTCATAAAATGCCTCATCATTTCTTTAATACTGTGATATTCTCTGTGTATTGTGTTCCTGCCCGGAAAAATTTTTTTCAAGCTATTTAAAAAAAACGTTTGCCCATAATTAATAAACTTAAATAAAAACGTTTGTGTTTCTCTAATTTTTTTTTTGTTTCATTAACGTTTAAATTGAAATTGTATCACAGTGTTGAAGGATTTTGAAAAAGTATACAATAACTTAAATTTAAATCTTTGTTAAAGGGAACTAACATTTTCCGGGAAAAAAATTATATATAAATAACTTTAAAGTTTTATTATTATTGTAAGAATTTGCTTTTTTTCTGACATCAATTGATATTCTGCCACCAGTTGTCCCTTTGAAATTGTCTTGTGATGAAAGGAATAATTGTAGATATTCTCAATGACAAACCAGCCGTTCGTCGTAATTTTCTTTGTACCAATCTTACTATATAAGCCGAAGGAGGTGATTAAAGATTGCATTCGTAAACACCTCAGACATAATAAAAACATCTTTTCAGTTGTGAAATTCATAACTGGGATGTGAAAAGTAAATGGATAAGGAAGCAACGTGTAGCTACCAAGCAAATATGAGGACATAAATTTAAATGCATTTTTTAAAGACCTGTCAACAAATTTTATTTTGCACATGTAAACAAGTCGTTTTCTAAATTTATATATTTCTTTTTTTCCGACTTTATTACAATAAGTCACTCTATAAAATGCATACAAATATTTTTATTTTCTAAAGGAAATTTCTATTACTAGAATGCAAAATTTTAGATTGCTGATTTAAAATTAGTAATGGAACAGAGCGTACAAGATTTCATTTAAGTAAAAAATAAGATTTCCGAAAAAGAACAAATATTGTTATTTTTATTTAAATTTCTTAAATTTCTTAGTGTCGACAACAATATACTTTTCCAGATTGTTCTCTCATTTTCACAGCTAATATTCTTTGTAAAAAATTAAAAAAAAAAAATAAAAATATATTTTGCAAACTATTTTCGACTGGCTTTTTTTTCATTCTACTAGTTTTTTTTTTAAAGACAAACACGTTTTATTGCAAGAAAATTACAAATCTTCTTGTTTTTTTCTTAATAATTTTTATATTTCCACAAAAATACCACGCAAATAGTGTACATTCTTGCGGATATTCTGTAGGCAAACAATTTAAAATCCATCAGGCAGTTTCTGAAATATATTTATAAATGCTAGTAGACCCAGATCTCTAAAATTGTGTTATAATTATTTATCTTTTCGTTTTGTCTTTTGTTTATCACTAACTTTTTAGTTTATACATATAAAGGAGTAACATGACTGACTGATTGATTCATCATCGCACAGCCCAAACGAAAAAGGGTAAAGACATGAACTTTGGACGTATTTTGACGTATAGCTCCACTAAGAAGGGATTTTTGGAAATTTCACATTTTAAGGGTTACTAAAAGTAATACATATTAACTTGAAAAGTATTAAAATATGATGTCTGGTCTTTTTTTAAAGTCTAAGGGTAAAAAAACGGGTTTAAACTATAACTAGGTATTTGTTTGGTATCCTATGTAACTTCGCATAGAGCTAGTAAAAAAGTTTAAATTGTTGAAGTTAATACGCAAAAAAAAATAATAATAATAAAAAATTTTGGCTCCTTTTTTAAATGTACATGTATTGTAGGAATGGTAAAAATTATTTGTTCTTATAATTATTAATTGATATTTCTTCAAACTTTTTTTTCTTCTTTAATTTCTATTCTGGTTTGAGGTTAATTTTCTAATATATAATTTCTTAAAACATTGTTATAATTTAAAATTGTTGAAAAACTATTCCAATATTAGCCGAGTAGAATGCAGTATTTACTTTAAATCATATCTATTAAAATATTCTATTGTTTTAAAGATAAATTAACATTTTTAACTTGGAATTCGTACATGGATATGGAAAACTTAAAAAAGTATTTTTTAAATTTTTATGTCACTTTTTGCGAGAACTTTAAAATTGGTCACTTATATTTCGAGGTGAAGCTAAAAATGGTTTGTCCACCTAAAAAGTGCCTTCGCGAAATTTTCTGGTACTTTTTGTATTTTCTATGTTTGTGAATCTAGATTTTTGAAATTAGTGACTACTCATCAAAGGTACAATTTAAAATGTTATGGGCTATCAAATTGTTACTTTTTCTAATTTTTATGTCGTAGTTTTTTATATTTTATAATTATAGAACTCTGATGCCTACATATCCAAATTGAGTCTGATACTTATCTTATTTTTATTGTCGTTTTTCCTTTTTCTAAATTTTAAAATCTAAGATTTGCAAACTCAGAAACATGGCTTATTTAGATGATATGTTTCTTATATGTTATTATAGATTTTACTAAAAATTATTTATTAATTAAATAAATAGTAAAAATGAGCTAGCGAATTGGCGGATATTTTTCTTGTATTTTGTAAGTTACCAATAAAGTGTCCTTTCAATTTATATTTTCTCATAGAAATTAAATATTATATCGCTATAAAATTATGCTTTATGTTATCGCAAAAATCAGAGTAGTTCCATAAAAATAGTTAGGGTTAATCGGTTCAGTATTTTTTAGTAAGTATATTTAGTTTAAAAGGGCATACAAAGGAGGCAAGACCACTCTCATTTAAAGGAGGAATGTTGCCTTTTCTGTCTATTAGAACAATGACACGTTGTACTTTAAAAGCCATTAAAAGTTTTTGGAAAAATCAAACGAAGTGTCGTGGTACCTTTACTATAAAAGAGTAACGTATGTGATATTTGCAGAATTATATGGGCCCCTGTGTGCGAAATTATCGTATGTTACATAAACAAAATTGTACAGGAGAGTGTTTTTATTACTCTCACAGAAACAAAAACGTAAATAACACTGCTACATACGATTAAATGTACACAGTGTTATCTCCATAACTAAAACAGTTATCGCTCTCATATTTTATCAGCAGATGGTTAAATGCATGTAGAACCAATTTGCATAAAATAATCGATTAAAAAAGTAACATACGATATAAGCGCACACAGGTCGATTTAAATTATTGTCTTCTAACTAAGCGTAAGTGGCATTGACACAACTTGCTTGAACCTTGCAAATATCAGATTCAAAAATGTTATAATTGAAATAAGAATTTATTTGATACTCTTAATTTTAAAATTCTTATTATTTCTTAAAACTTAAAATAATAAATGTGTTTTTTTATTACATATCTTATAAACTATTAATGGGATTTAAAAAAAAAGTCATTTTGTTAGCATTAAAAATTTTTTAATTTTTATGAGCCCACTCTAAGCCGTCCACAAACAAATAAATCAATATTATTGTTTATAAAAAGTTAAGTAATAGTTTAAATCGCTTTTAAGGTTTGTCTTTATGATTAAAATAGGAATAGTAATAAGATTTTTTGTTCAGTATCATTTCAACGCAATCGAAGAATATTTACTTCAAATTTACGATTTTGATCCTGGTACTGAAATTTCAGAGTTAAATGATTTTTTCTTATGAATAGGAAAAACACCAAACGCCAGGGATAATAAAAATACATGTATTCTACCAAATAGTATAGTTTGTGTTTTTCTATATTTCTATTTGTCTTAACTAAGCATAACAAATTTTACCTTGATTAATGCTTTATTAAACTAGTAAAAAATAAGAAAAACAATGCATATTGATTCAAAGTTAAACACTTGCGATCAAGTAAGTAAATATTTTTGTTAGCTTAGAGTTGTCTGAATAAACAAAAACAATAAAAAAATTTTAAATATTTTTAAGAAAAACAAAAATTCCAAAAAGAGCACAACAAAATAAAAAATATTTTTTTTTAAATTTTATATAACATACACACATCCATATGAGCCCTGTATTGTAAAATTGGTCTTACTAAAAAAATATAAAAAAATATTTTTGTTAGCTTCGAGTTGTCTGAATAAACAAAAACAATAAAAAAATTTTAAATATTTTTAAGAAAAACAAAAATTCCAAAAAGAGCACAACAAAATAAAAAATATTTTTTTTTTAAATTTTATATAACATACACACATCCATATGAGCCCTGTATTGTAAAATTGGTCTTAACAAAAAAAAAAAAAAAAATAAAAAATTACTTTATCAGTTCCTGCAAACCATATAATTTTAAATTTAATTTGTTGAATATGATTATCATGAATTTGTTGAGTGTTAATTATGAAAACGGTCTAAGTGAAAATTTTTATAAATTGAGTTTGTTACTTATTAATTTCATAAAGATTTTGAAAAATTTTTTCCTTCCATTTGTATATTGTAGCACATATGTAGTTCTTAAAGTTCAAAATTTGTATTTACAAATTTATATTTCCTTATGTCAAATGTAAATAGAATTAATGTTACTATAAGTAAATTGAATCGAATTACTTAATAATGGCAGTAATACCAAAGAAGTTAACATATTTTTTTGTGAACTTATTGTTACTTCAATTGCTTTAATAACGTAAGCCACAAAAACCAAATTTTGTTTCAATTTGTTCAGCATGTTTTTTTAGAAAAAATTTTATTGCAGCCTGCGAATGATCTTATGTAACTAAGAAATAAGTTTTACATTAATTCTCTATTTTGAATTTTTCCTTTGCAGTTATGTTAATTTGGTCGCCAACATTACCAACATGTAGAGCCTTAGTACCAACAAAGCTCTTGAAATGACGTAAAAAAAATAAAAATTGTATAGAGTAATATTTTTTCTACTTTTATTTTACTAAGTCACATTCAACCTTAATTTCAATAAACTCATCCAATATTTTGAGTAAATAAAGTAAATTAAAATCTAAAATATATGCAGCAACGCAGAGCGATCAAATCTATAAATTACAAAAGGAGGTGTAGATCAAAATGTATGAAAATTAATGAAATTAAAAGTTCATAAAAGCGACAGATTAAGATGAATCATAATGAAATTTCTTGTCAATATAATTAAATTCCAGAAAACACTGGTGATACGCCCAATTTAACACCTATCTCCTTTATATCGAAATCATATATTTAATAATATTAAAGTTCATTTAATTGCAAGAACTATGTGTATTAGATGATGGAATTTCTCATATAAAGCTTTCTGGCTATAATACCAGAAAATAAAGGTAAGAAACCCACTTTAGCGCCCTCCTCTGATATAACACTTTATCTTTAATTTTTTTTTACTTTTAGATGGACAAAAATTAAAAGAAAAAAAAATTAAATCTGTTACGGATTATTTGATTATTTTAATTAAAATTTTTTAAAGTAGGACGTGCCATACCCACAAAAAGCTTTATTTTTTGATTGTTTTGGATACCAAATTATACTCCTCCGTTTCCGCAAAAATGCAACATTGTAGTGAAAAAGAGTTTTTAGTAGAGGGTGGTAAAATTTTAAAGGCCGATGTTGATTTTGAATAAAACACAAATTATGTACGAAATTATTGTATTTTTTTTTTTTATTATGATAATATTGGTATGGTTTAATTATGTATGGAAGAAAATATCGGCCAAATGGCCGCCGCAACCTCGGCGGCACACCTCCATCCGATTGTTCAAATTTTCAATAACGTTAAGGCATAAATGAGGTTATATGCCGTTAATCTGACGAACTATCTCATGAATTAGCTCGACGACGTTAGCAGTGGTCAAGAGGCTTTAGTTCGTGAGTCAATTTCACCTTGTTAGCGTTTAAATGCAAGTCTTTAAGCATAATGTTCATCATCGACGTACATGAGATGTGCCAATTTTCGTAATAAGCCTGAATAACTTTAACGCGATGCTCGATTGTGTTTATTTCCATGCTTCATATTGAGTTAGTCCGAAATTGAGAAATCTTAAATGAAATGCAGAAAAAGTTGACGTTTAGGTGTATTGTTCTTAAAAAATCTTTGTCCATAAAGAATTTAAGATAAATTGATATATGCGAGCTGGGCGTTAATGTGGGCGTGTCACTTTAATATTCCGCTATTACAAGTCTTTTGTTGAAAAAGCAATATTTTAAAAATTTCAGCATCGTACATCTAAATTTGTAGTTGTTGTGACGATTTCAATTTTAAATATTCCGACATATACACTGTGCGGTATAAGTTTTTAGAATATTGGTAGGTTTTTGTAAGCTCAAATAGATTTTGGTCGGGTTTTGAAAAAAAATTTCTATTTGACATCCATGATTAAGTCCTTATATCTGCAAGTTGTAATCTAAACCTTTTTTTTTTTTGTTGAATATACATTTAATATATAATAAATAGTTATTTTCTAATACAAATGAGGATGTTTTACATAACATAATAAAAACGATGTATTTTTACAATATTTGTTAATAATTTTAATTTAATAAATACATTTTGAATTCCCTTAATTGTTAGTATGTATGTATTCTAAGTAAACTTGTAGAATTTACACAACTAATAAAGTATATACATATTTTAAATTTTGTATATTAACAATTTAAAAAGGGATTTTTTTCTAACATTAATTAGTTAAAATTTGTCTCTGTTTTTCTTTTTATGGCAACTTTCAAACAGAAGAGAATTTAGTTTTTCTAAGAAAAAAAAATATGATTATCTAAATATAAGTTACAAGATAAGATGAGCAAATAAATAATTTGAAATAAATAATTTAAAAATGAACTTATGTTAAAAAAAGATTCTAAAAGTAATAAATAATAAATGGTATTAAATTTAAAAACAAAAAATAATAATAATAATAATAATAATATAAATAGACGAGCAAGTAATTTGTGACTGAAGAGAGTCTACTTAATTATACTCTCGTTTGCTTTTTATCACTCCTTGTTTGTAAAGTTTAATGTCTAGCTTCCATTTCCTCCTTGACTACTATGGGTTTTATTTCTTTCACATCGGCGACTGTTTCAGCGTTAAAATCATGGCTATGATGTACTTTTACTTCAACAAGTGCAGATTCTTGACCTACTACATCTGGTTCATTTACATCTTCCGCTTTAATGGGATCCTGATGAATGTCAATATCAGATCTATTTTCGGCTTTATGGTTGGCAGGTAATGGCTGATGTTGTTGCTGTGGTTGTTCCACAGCATTGAGAATAGTCTGCAGTAGACCGGCAGATAGGATTTCTTCATGATTGGCTGATTGTTGGCCATTTCCACCAAATTGTACTTGATAGGTTTTTTCGCCAGCAATATTGTTTTCAGGGATAAAATGTATGGCTTGTGATTTTTGGGCTGAAAGTACATTCAGGCCATCTAAACCAGGTAAGCCTTCTGGATTTGTGCCATCGGGTAAAGCAGTCACTTGAGAGTTTTCTGAAGCATAGCCAGTATGATCAATTTCATTGCCTACAGTTGGTGGAAGTCCATAGTTGGATGAGGGTCCTGTAATGAATTGTGTATGCTGTTCAGCTACAGGTATACTTTGGGCAATTGAAGTACTAGAACCACTGGCGTAGTTTTGTTGTTGGTGCTGTTGATAATTGAAACTGCCACCCACACTTACTAAATTAGGACCATGACCGCAATCATGAAATCGTGGTTGCTCTTGTTGCAGTGGCAAGGCTTGAGCATTCATAAATTGATGATTTTGTTGTGTGCTAGCAAACGCAGAATTATCAAAAGCAGCTGTTGCACTGGATGCATATGAAGCACCGCTATTAAATTGTTGTTGTTGTTGCTGTTGATGACCAGCAGATGGTAAATATTGTTGTGTCGGTGGAGGTGGTGGTAGATATTGTGGCTGAGGTGCTGGTGGAGGAGGAGGTAAATATTGTGGCTGAGGTGGAGGTGGAGGTACACCATATTCAGCATGACCATTACTAAAATGTTGCTGTTGATGATGATGTTGTTGTGCAGTTGGTACAAAAATTTGAGCTCCCTGTTGAGGCAATTGCTGTTCAATAATTGCCTGAGGTATTTGCTGTTGTTGTGGGACACCATATTCAATATTTAAATTTCCAGGACCAAAAAGTCCTTGTGGTACAGGGGGTCTAAAGGCAACTGGCTTGCTTGGTGGAGAACCACCATGTGGTGGGAACGGAGCTAAATTTCCTGATTGTTTGCCATATTGTATACCTAAACCAGCTTGTGCATGATGATGAATGAATGAGGTAGCCCCTTGTGCAGAGGAGGACGGAGGTCCATAGTTTCCACTTGGTGGTTGTAAAGGAGGTCCGTAGCTACTGTGAGGTAATGGTGGTGGACCATAATTTTCTCTTGGTGGTAATGGTGGTCCATAATTTTCTCTTGGTGGTAATGGTGGTCCATAATTGCCACTGGGTGGAAGAGGAGGGGGACCATAATTGTTGATAGGTAGGGGTGATGGTCCATACTTGACATTTGGTGGTGGTGGAGGTTCAAAGTTTCCGCCTGGACCACTAATGCCGAAACTATTGTGAGAGCTAGACTGTTCATTAAATTTGTGGGCGTAGTTGGGACCAGGCGCATATGAGTCAGAAGGAGGTTTGTTATATATATCTTCACTGGAACCCAAAGAGAGCTAAAACAATAATAAAATATTTAATAATTATGTTTAATATAAGATTATTAAAAGAAACGCTTTACTTACCTGTACAGCTTCAGCTTCAATTGAATTCAAACCGCGATGTGTAAAATCTTCGGCTGGTCCAGTCAAAGGCAAAACATCTTGTTGTTGAAGAATTGTCACCATCAAAACTTTCAGATTGTAAAGCAATTGCAACTAATTGCTCATCACTTAAACCGTTAATAATGCCGTTTCCTCTGTCACCTGACCCAGTAGCACCAAAACCACTGATACCATCAGCACTAGCACCAGCACTGTATGGTGTAGTAGGGAAGGAAGGCGCATTATTGTGGCCAGAACCTTGAGATACATGACTATAACCAGATTGTGTCTCGATATGATTGTTTTCAATAAAGGCACCAGCTGGGGCGGGTATGGGCTTCCAGCCATCACAAGCAGTATGAAAAGGACCTTGTGAACCAGCTACTGAATGTGTGTGACCTGAGGCATCGACTTGAACTTGCACTTGTTGTACCTGTTGTTGGTGGTGATGACCTTGTGGATTTTGAGCTGATTGCAAAATAATTGTGGTTTCAGGTCCACGGTTAAAATTTGGCAATGCAGGTGGGCCGTAGTTTGGTGGTGGGGGTCCATAAATTTGTTTGGGTGGTATATTCAGAGGCCCAGAGGGTGGTGGTCCATACGAGGTAGCTGGTTGATGATGTGGCTTAAATTGTGGAGCCGGTTGGAACAAAGGCAAAGACTGTGGAGGAGACGGTGGACCATATTGAGGCTTTGGAGGTCCATATGAGTGTGCAGGCTTATGTTGTATCTTCTGTGGTGGTGGTCCATAGGTACTAATTGTCTTAGGCGGTGGTCCATAGTGATGGCCTGGAGGAGGACCATATTGTTCCTGGGGCTTATGTGGAGGACCATATTGTTGCTGGGGCTTATGAGGAGGACCATATTGTTGCTGGGGCTTATGAGGAGGACCATAAAATGGTTTTGGCGCTCCATAATGATTTTTAATTTGATCATGCAATCCTGAAGTTGAGCCGCCATCACCAATAAAATTCAATTTAGGTGGTCCATATTTCAATGCTGGAGGTCCATATTCTCGAAAAGGCATTTGTTGTGGCACACCATATTCACGATGTGGTAGTCGCTAGGTGGTCCATAGGAAGGCTTTATTTGTATCGTGTATGATGAGCTCGCTAACAAAATTGTTAGCAAAGAGAGACGAAGCACCATCTGCTAAGAAGAAAACAAAAATGTTATTTTGGGGAATACCAGGAAAGAAATTATATGGGAGGTAGACAAATATTTAAACAAAAATTGAAAGCTTGGCAGAAGAAGTAAATAAAAAAACTTGTACCAAATATTTTTGTAGAATAAATTTTCTCGATGTTTCTCAAATATTTGAAAAATCATTTCATCTTCTTTCATCTGAGTCAAACTAAAAGTAGTTAATTTTGTAGGCAAACGATGTTAATTGTTAGTCACACCTTAAAGCCAGGTTTTTTTTTCAACTTAATTTGACATTTCTTTATTTCAGTGTTTGACAGATTTAATCATGGAGAGGAAAACAAATAAATATTCCGTTGTTAGAGCCTTTTACGAAAATGCATTTCGTGCTCTTCGTGTTTTTTATATTTTTTTTTTGTTTGTCAATATAATCAACCGAATATGTTTATATTGGAGGAACTGTGCACAAATTTCAGCATGCCGGGTATGTAGGAAGCGCGAAAAACCCTGTGTTTGCTCAGCCAGTTTATTCCATGGAAAAGCTTGCTAATGTTTTCCAAGTGTAGTAAAACAAAAATGCCGTCAACCAGGATTTGTCATCGTGGCCAACAATTAAACGTCTCCATAACATCACTGAATTGAATTTTGAATAAAGATTTGAATATACATGCTTACAATATTCAATTGACTTAAGAGGTAAAGCCTTTATACCATTTCAATACACCGGATTGTAAGTTAAACCATTGGAAATAAATGGTGACTTTACAAAGAAAATCATCATTTGCGCCGTTGAATACTTTCACTTTAGTGGATTCGTTAACAAATAGAATTTCCGAATTCGGGTATATAAGAATCCACATGTGATTGTTGAAAAGCCGACGAAAATCATGACTGTTTGGTGCAGTTTATAGGCTGCCGGCGATATCTTTGAAAAAGAGGTCGGCCGATCAGTGAATTATGTTCGCTATTGCGACATGATAACGGACAGCCAAAGAAACAATTGCTATTTTTCGCAAGAAATTTAATGGCCGTGTCTTCTCACGTCATTGAGATGTTAATTAAACGCTGCGGTTATGTGATTTGACACCATTGGACTCTTTCTTTAGGGCTAGTTAAAAGAAAAAGTGTACGTCAATTCAAAGGCTAAAACGCGAGATAGTTCTGCACATTTTTTGCAATAAACATAAATTATGTTTCAGCCTCATTGTAGAAATATGAATAGGCGGATACAAGTATGCCACCGAAGTCATGGCGAGCATTTGACCGATATTTTATTTCACACAAAATATGAAGATAATTTCAGAATAATATTTACAATTAACATCGTACGCTTTGGTTGGACTAACGTGGCTATATTTTTATATTGATCGATATTATTTAACATGTCATGTTACTTAAACCAAACGTACATAAATATACCAGTGTACACTTTTATGACGCTTTAAATTTTGAATATTCCGAAAAACACACTGTGCGGTATGAATTGTTTGTATGTTTTGATCTATAACTTCTTTCGTAATGTGTGGACTTTTAGGGAAAGCTATTTTTTTACTCAGAAATATACTTAGGAAACTTTATAGCTCTACGTCAAGTCGTTTAGACAAAAACGCATATTATAATATACCGATTTAGCCCATTTCAATACCAAACAAGCCTTGTGTAGAGAACTTTTTCTGGAAAAATTTGATCCCCTAACTTTTTCTATCTATCGTGATTTCAACAGACGATCAGACAAACGGACGATCATAGATAGATTGTCCTAAAATGAAACCAGGACTTAGATAAAAAATAATTTATCGACAGAATTATATGTATTAGATGATAAAATTTTGCATATATAAATTTCTGGTGAATTTAATTATTCCATTAGAAGTAGCATAATTTCAAAAAATTATGGTGGCACGCCCACTTAAGTTCATATAATTTTACTATCAATAAAATTTTTGGAAGAATAAAGAACTATGTATATTGAAATACCTAAGTTGAATCTATTAGGAGAAACTATATTTTCACGCCTACTTCAACGACCACTTTACTTGCAAGACTAAATTTACGGAAATATTTTAATAACAAATCGAAGTTGCATAAAGTTTAAAGAGATTATTAATTAGCAAATACTATTAATAACAATATAATAAATTTTGTGCTAAAAATTGGTGGTGGGTATCGAAAATTCGGCGCAGCTAAATATAGTGGTCTTACTTGTTGATTGTAACTTTTTTTTCAAAATTTGTTTTCATCGTTGTATTCTAATTTTTATGAACTTTTTTCAATTTGTATTATATTTTAAATTTTTAAATTATAGGCTATAAGTTCAATGTGATAACGACAAGAATATTTAAGGAAAAATTAGTCATCCGATACTAGCTGAGTGGAATGCATTTTCGAAACCAGCTCCGGTTTCATCATCAGCACTCTTTTGATCATTTTTATACCCGCCACCAAAAAAATGGTGGGGGTATATTCATTTTGTCATTCCGTTTGTAACACATCGAAATATCCATTTTAGACCCCATAAAGTATATATATTCTGAATCAGGGTTTGATTTGATGACGATCTAGCTATGTCCGTCCGTCTGTCCGTCTGTTGAAAGCACGATAGAGGTCGCACCAAAAAAGCTAGGGGGCTCAAATTTTGCCAGAATCTTTCTTATAGACAAGGTTTGTTTGGTATTGAAAATGGGCTAAATCGGAATATTAGGAAGAGAGTTATAGCTCGAAAAGCGAGAGTAGGTCGAAAAACCGTGTCCTTCAAACATCGAATAAAATAGAATTGTGTCCAAACGCATTAACGTAGACTCATAAAACTTCGAATATATATTTCCTGAGTAAAAGCCATATTTTTCCCCGAAAATTGTTGAAATCTATGCATTAGGAGAGGAGTTATCGATAAAAATGTACGAAAATTTATACCGCACAGTGTATTTTTCGGTATATTTAAAAACAAAAACGTCATAAAAGCAACAAAATTGGATGTACGACTCTGAAATTTTGCACACGTTACTTTTTGGTCAAATGCTTTTTTGTGACGGAAAATCAATGTGCCACGCCCACTTTTACGCCCACCTCCCATATAACGTTTTACCTAAAATTCATATAATTTCTCTATTAATAAAGATTTAAGAATAATAAAGGGCTATATTGAAACACCTAAGTTGTACTCATTCGAAAAAATAACTTTGACACGCCTACTTTAACGCCCACTTTTCACGTTATCCACCGTTAATGAAATTTAAAAGCTCATAAAACCGCTAAAATTAGAGGTATGATGATAAGTTTTGCTACGTCTATCACCCTAGGCAATTTCATTACTATGCCAAAAAATTAAGGTGCCACGCCCACTTTTACGCCCACCTCCCATTTAACGTTTTACCTAAAATTCATATAATTTCTCTATTAATAAAGATTTTGGAATAATAAAGGACTATATTGAAACACCTAAGTTGTACTCATTAGCAAAAACAACTTTGACACGCCTACTATAACGCCCAGTTTCACTTTTGAATTTTGTCTAGACGCATAAACGTATTCATGAAACTTCGAATATATATTTATCGAGTCAAAAGAATATTTTTCCCTGAAAATCGCTTAAATCTATGAATTAGGAAAAGAGTTATAGATAAAAATGTACGAAAATTTTTACCGCACAGTGTATATTTCAAATTTAAAACGTAATAAAACTGACAAAGCTATATGTACGATTCTGAAATTTTGAAAACATGGTTTTTTGGTCAAAGAAAATAGATGTGCCACGCATACTTTTTTCCTTAAATTTTTATAAAAATATATTAGTCATATATATTAGCATTTATTCATCTTACACTGCACCATTTATTGTACTGTAGCTAAATATAAGATAAAGATGTTAAGATAGATGACTCTACTAGCAACTACTAGATGGCACGCTAACAACTTATGCTTATGTTCTCCTGAAGTTATGCTCTATTAAAAATGGGAACTTAGGAAAATTTTGACCTAAGTAAAAACAAGTAAGAGCACTATATTCGGCTGTGCCGAATCTTTTATACCCACCACCAATTTTGTGTACATTTAAAGCACAATATTTATTATTTTGTTAATCGCTATGGAATAATCTTTTTTCAATAAAATATGTATCACTTTCTTTATAGAGGATGGTTACATTTTAAGGGCCCATGTTTAAGGTGAACCATATCTAAACTTCAACTTTTTTCTTGTATTTCATTTGACATTTCTCAATCTCAGACTAACTCAATTTGAACCGTGGAAAGATACGCAATCGAGCAACGCTTTTAAATATTAAAGATTTTTATAAAAATGGGCGTTCAAATCAAAATGCATTTTGTGCACTTCGTGATTCTTTTGGTCAACATAAACGTTCAATTTCGTCCACAATCATGAGAATTGTAAAAAATATTTAAATGTCTGCAAAGCAGGTCTGTATGAAATGTGAAAACATCTGTGAATGCCATCTTAGTTCGTTGAATGAGAAACATTGTTGTTTTTCACAATAACGTGGCAAAAGAGCAAGCAACCTCGACTCATCATCGTGCCCAACAGTCGAGCATCAACAGTGTCATTGAAAACTTGGACCATCAGATAGAGGAGCGGCGCCAAGGATGGGGGGGGGGGGCTATTTGGCCGATATTTTGTTAAATATATAATTGTACCATACAAATATTTTCATTATAAAAGGAAATAATAATAATATCCTAAGTAATTTGTGTTTTATTTAAATTCAACATCGGTGCTTAAAATTTAACCACCCTTTATAACTTCGATATGCTACTAAAATGCTTTTGTAAATGTAGTCTTTCAATGAAAGTGGGCGTTAATGTAGGCGTGTCAATAAAGTTTCTGCTAATAAATACAACTTAAATATTTCAATATAGTCTTTTATTTTCCCAAAAACTTTGTCAATAGAGAAATTACATGAATTTAAGATAAACCGTTATATGGGAGGTAGGCGTTAAAGTGGGCGTGTCACCTAAACTTTTTGGCACAACAATTACATTGATCAGAAGGATATACGTAGCAAATTTGATCTTTATACCTCTAATTTTGGCGGTTTTATGAGCTTTTAAATTTCATTAACGGTAGATAACGTGAAAAGTGGGCGTTGTAGTAGGCGTGTTAAAGTTATTTTTGCGAATGAGTACAACTTATATGTTTCAATATAGCCCTTTATCATTCCAAAATCTTTATTAATAGAGAAATTATATGAATTTTAGGTAAAACGTTATATGGGAGGTGGGCGTAAAAGTGGGCGTGGCACATTGATTTTCCGTAACAAAAAAAATTAAAAAATAAATACATATTTTTTTGATATTTATATATTATTAATATTCATATATGGTTCATATGAATCTATGTTTTTACTTACATTTCGTTATTTATATAAAAATAATTTAGCATAAGAAGTAGGGTTCCATAAGTAGATATACTATACCATATCGAAAGCCTGAGATCCAAAAATAACTGGTAGCATCAACAACCTAGATATAAAGGAATATTAACCGGTAAAAAGGCTTGGTCAGACAGACTGAAGAAATTCAACAAACTTACCTACTAAAATGAGAATTCTGAGGAATATAAGGGATTACAATAATTATTGGACTTGGGCACATCTACAATGAAACTGAGACCACTTATTATATTTAAAACTGAATATATTTTTATGTATATATTTTCACTTACCAGAACTTTTTCTTGCATATTGTCTACTATTTTTTATTATTCTGCTCATTGAATAATAATTATATTAAATTAATTCTAAGAAATTCAATTTTCAAAAAATTTCATTTAAAATAAAATTTTTTATTTTTTATTTATTTTATTCAACTGACAGAAATCTCTTTGTTTTTTGAAAATATTTAATATCAATTAAAAAAATTAATTCAGTTAATGAAAATTATAATCAGAATTTTAAAACAAATCAAAAAGTCAATTAATTAAACAAATTTAAGGGATATTTTTTTCTGTGTACATATAATTGTATAAGAGCTTATTTTTCTCCTTATATTAACAATTATATTTATTAAAGTGTAACGTTAAATGTTAAATAACGAATCATGGTTAAAGTTTATAAAATTAAGAAATAATATGTTCAGAATAAAAAAAATATGTTTATGAAATAACACGTGTAAGCAAATATTTAAATAAGTCAAATAGTTACGCACATCTACTACTATTTATTTTGTATGATTAAGTATAATAGCAGTATACTTATCGAGTAAAGTATACGTACAAGATTGTAGACACAACGAAAAAGTATTTATGTATTATTAAAAAAAAAAAAAAATAATAAATAAAAGTTTAAAAATTTTGCCAATTTTGGTATTTATAGACAAATAAGCCGATGACGTCTCTCAAGAAACGACAATTTACATGCCAGCTAATCCAAAAATGAGTCTTATATCTAATGATGATTTGACTTTAAAAATCTGGTTCAACTTTCAGTAGATTCTCATTTACCAAACAGACGAGAGAATTTACGGTTGCTGGCTTTAATTGTTGCACTAGCTGGATTTTATTTTAAAAAATGTTAATATACTACATTTGTATTACAAATGAATCTATATTTTTTTAAAATTATATTTCATTACTTATATAATAAAATTAATGATAAGAAATAGTGTTCCACACACTTACACATACCATATCAAATACCGGATTAACAAAAATAATTTTTATCATCAACGACCTAGATATAATGGAACATTAACCGGTAAAATGGCTTGATCAGGCAGAGTGAAGAAATTCAGCTAACTTACATACCTAAAAAATGAGAATTCTGAGGAATATAAGGTTAGGTTAGGTTAGATCCGGCAGCCGCCCGAAGACATAGCTCACTTGGGTCCTCCGAGGGTCCCGTTGTGATACCGTAGGCACCATCGCCCGTTCGTCTATGTCCTCTGGCCGTCGTTCCTCAGCCATCCTGTCCTGTTCACGAAGGTATGGATCTTTCCCAGATCAAATGCGGAAAGACAAGTTTAACTTACAAGTATTCGTTGACCTAGAATCTAGCGTCTCAGGTCCCCGAATGCAGGACAATTGTAGAGAAGATGTTCAGTTGTCTCCTCCTCTTCCTCGTTATCGCAACTTTTGCAGAAGTCGTTGTAAGGGATATTCAGCCTTTTCGTATGTGTACCTATAGGCCAGTGTCCGGTAATGACCGCTATGAGGTTCCTAAGGTGGATTCGGGGCATATTCACTGCATATTGCGTCCTATGCACATCCATGTCAGGCCAGATCTTTCTGGTTTCCAAACAAGTGGGTTCTCTCACCCATCTTTCCTTGGCATCCAAATATAATCAATGCGAGATTAGATGTTTACCCTTCGATAAGGGAATACCCAAAGCACAACTGGATTCAACCGAATCTAAGGTAGTACCGGCTTTTGCAAGTGCATCAGCTCTATTATTACCATCAATATTCCCATGTCCTGGAACCCACAAAAGGGTAACCATCGAATGTCTCGCTATCTCCTCAAGAGACACCCGGCATTCCTGGGCAATTTTCGATGTGCTGTACACACTCTCAAAGGACCTAATAGCCGCCTTGCTGTCAGTAAATATATAAATATCGCTGCCAGATATTTCATTATACTGAATCTGAGGAATATAAGGGCATACAATAAATATGTAATGAATTTTGGCATACCTACAATGAAACCGAAACCATTATATTAACAAGTAAGAGCACTATATTCGGCTGTGCCGAATCTTTTATACCCACCACCAATTTTGTGTACATTTAAAGCACAATATTTATTATTTTGTTATTCATTATGGAATAATTTCTTTATAATAAAATACGTATCACTTTCTTTGTAGAGGGTGGTTAAATTTTAGGGGCCCATGTTGAAGGTGAACTACACCTAGTCTTTAAATTTGTTTTCTGCATTTTACTTGACATTTCTCAATCTCAAACTTACTCAATTTGATCCGTGGAAAGATACGCAAATGAGCAACGCTTTAAAGTTATTCAGGTTTTTTATAAAAATGGGAATTCAAATCAAAATGCATTTTGTGCAGTTCGTAATTCTCTTGATTAACATAATCGTTCAAATTCGTCCACAATCGGGAGAATTGTAAAAATATTTAAATTTCTGCAAAACAGGGGTCTAATCGCCGCTGTCGATATCGAATCAATTCGATCGATAATTTTTGTTTTGGGATTATGGCATTCGATATCGTGCAACAAATATACAAGTTTGATATGATAGCTTTCGATAGCGAGTCATCGATCGAATACTATCTTTGCAAAGCAATTCGATACCAAAATAGCTATCGTAAAGAACACAAAAAAATATTTAATTTGCGCGGTTTGTAAAAAAAGTATAAAAATGTAAGTTTTATTTATTTTGTAGTCAAAAGAATTTATTTATATGATTAAATTTTAGGACAAGTGTAAAAAATGTAAATGCCAAACAAAAGGAGGCAATGGCTGAATTCATGTCAGAGCATTCAAACTTAGCAAAAAACCTTTTACCAAATTGTGGACAGGGAAAAGTTGTTGCAAGCAGACTGTGGGAAACACTGTGCGTTTAAATTCGTTCGGTCCACCTACTAAAAATTCAAAGCTTTGGCGTAAGGTATGTTTATATGCTTGTAATATAATTTCTTATAATGGTTTAATTTATTGTTTTTTGTTTTAAAGGTTTACACAGATCAAAAATTTAATATCAAAAAAAAAGTAACGTTTAACAAAGCTGCAAAAAAGAAAACTGGTGGAGGTCCTTACGAAGAAATTCTTTTATCTTCCGCTGAAGAACAAATTCTTCAATCTGCCGGCATTGATGTACTTTTATTTTAAAAATCATACAACCATAGAGTTGAGGCTATGAAAGCCTTTTCTATTAAAAAACATATGTTCGTTGTTGCTAGGCTTTTGCAGACCAATATGAGTGCCATCTATACATCCGATAACTATTTAAGAAAATATAAATATGTAAATATCATAAATATAAAATCATTAATAAACACAAACCTCCTAGAATCTTATAATTCTTCATGAATGCTTCCTGGTATTCAGATGACTGTTCAGGGGAAAAACTTATGAGATCTGGACACAGCTTTACCTCTATCTCCTTTGCTACGGTATCAATTATTTTGCTAACAGTACTTTGACACATGCCAATCAAATAATCGTTTCCAAATACATGTTGAAAACTACCTGTAGCAAGCAATGAAACAGTTGCAGTTAAAGAGTTGGCGGTACTGCAGTTGACATATGTCCAGAAAAATCTAACAGTGAACGAATATAGCTAAAAGCTTCTTTTGACAACCTGAATCGTTTTTTAAATCTTTAAAGGAAATTTTCATTTTATTTAAAAAATTACACTTGCTTTAAAGTAAATGTTTTAATTACATTGATTAGAAGGATATACTTAGCAAATTTGATCATCATACCTCTAATTTTGGCGGTTTAATGAGCTTTAAATTTCATTAAAGGTAGATTACTTGAAAAGTGGGCGTTATAGTAGGCGTGTCAAAGTTGTTTTTGCGAATGAGTACAACTTAGGTGTTTCAATATGGCCCTTTATTATTCCAAAATCTTTATTAATAGAGAAATTATATGAATTTTAGGAAAAACGTTTTATGGGAGGTGGGCGTAAAAGTGGGCGTGGCACATTGATGTTCCGTTACAAAAAAGCATCTCACCAAAAAGCAAAGTGTGCAAAAGTTCAGAGTCGTACATCCAATTTTGTTGCTTTTATGACGTTTTTGTTTTTAAATATACCGAAACATACACTGTGCGGTATAAATTTTTGTACATTTTGGTCGATAACTCCTCTCCTAATCTATAGATGTAGATAATTTTCGGTAAAAAATATTGTTTTTACTCAGGATATATATATTCGAAGTTTCATGAGTTTACGTTAATGCGTTTGGACACAATTCCATTTTATTCGATGTTCAAAGGACACGGTTTTTTCGACCTACTCTTGCTTTTCGAGCTATAACTCTCTTCTTAATATTCCGATTTACCCCATTTTCATTTCCAAACAAACCTTGTCTAAAAGAAAGATTCTGGCAAAATTTGAACCCCCTAGCTTTTTCGGTGCGTGCTTTCAACAGACGGACAGACGGACGGACATAGCTAGATCGTCATCAAATTAAACCCTGATTCAGAATATATATACTTTATGGGGTCTAAAATGGATATTTCGATGTGTTACAAACGGAATGACAAAATGAATATACCCCTACCATTTTTTTGGTGGCGGGTATAAAAACAGAGCATATTTTTATGTATAGACATATGTGAACTTACCAGAACTTTCTCTTGCAGATAGGCGACTATTTTTTATTATTCCGCTCCTTGAGTAACAATTATATAAAATTTATTCTTCAAATTAAAATTTTCAAGAAAATGTAATTTAAAATTAATTTAATTTCAACTGACAGACATCTCTTTGTTTTTTGAAAATATTTAATATCAATTAAAAAATTTTATTAAATTAATGAAAACTATAATTCGAATTAAAAAAAGTCAAAAATTCAATTAATTAAACAAATTTAAGCAATATTTTTTTCTGTGAGTAGATTAATGCATCCCCAGCTTAAATTAAATATTTCGTAAAATGTAAATAAATCAAAGCTTTATACATTACAGGAAACTGGAAGGGTGAGTTAAAACAATTCTGGATCTTCGTAAATTTTTTGTTTCAATCCTTTTGTCAATTAATATTTTATGTAAAAATTTTTATATATGTTTTTGTTATAGTGAATTTTGTCGAAAAAAATTTTTAAAATAAACAAAAATATTTTTATTTTTTATTACGCAGCTACGTATCAGTTTATACATATAATTGTATAAGAGCTTATTTTTCTCCTTATATTAACAATTATATTGATTTAAGTGTAACGTTAAATGTAAAATAACGAATCATGGTTAAAGTTTATAAAATTAAGAAATAATATTTTCAGAATAAAAAAAATATGTTTATGAAACAACACGTGTAAGCAATTATTTTTTTACAAAGAACATTAGCTGTTAAAATGAGAGAACAATCTGGAAAAGTATATTTTTGTCGACACTAAGAAATTTAAGAAATTTAAATAAATATAACAATATTTGTTCTTTTTCGGAAATCTTATTTTTTACTTAAATGAAATCTTGTACGCTCTGTACCATTACTAATTTTAAATAAGCAATCTAAAATTTTGCATTCTAGTAATAGAAATTTCCTTTAGAAAATAAAAATATTTGTATGCATTTTATAGAGTGACTTATTGTAATAAAGTCGGAAAAAAAGAAATATATAAAATTTAAAAAACGACTTGTTTACATGTGCAAAATAAAATTTGTTGACAGGTCTTTAAAAAATGCATTTAAATTTATGTCCTCATATTTGCTTGGTAGCTACACGTTGCTTCCTTATCCATTTACTTTTCACATCCCAGTTATGAATTTCACAACTGAAAAAATGTTTTTATTATGTCTGAGGTGTTTACGAATGCAATCTTTAATCACCTCCTTCGGCTTATATAGTAAGATTGGTACAAAGAAAATTACGACGAACGGCTGGTTTGTCATTGAGAATATCTACAATTATTCCTTTCATCACAAGACAATTTCAAAGGGACAACTGGTGGCAGAATATCAATTGATGTCAGAAAAAAAGCAAATTCTTACAATAATAATAAAACTTTAAAGTTATTTATATATAATTTTTTTCCCGGAAAATGTTAGTTCCCTTTAACAAAGATTTAAATTTAAGTTATTGTATACTTTTTCAAAATCCTTCAACACTGTGATACAATTTCAATTTAAACGTTAATTAAACAAAAAAAAATTAGAGAAACACAAACGTTTTTATTTAAGTTTATTAATTATGGGCAAACGTTTTTTTTAAATAGCTTAAAAAAAATTTTTCCGGGCAGGAACACAATACACAGAGAATATCACAGTATTAAAGAAATGATGAGGCATTTTATGAAGAAAACTTTTGAAATGTTATCCTATACTTCATTTTTGGTCGGTTGAAAAACATATAAAAAATACTGTTCATCTAGGGTCATAAAGGATCATTACTGGACCTGAAATATATATTATGAGAAATATAAAAAATATTATTTATATTCAAAGAAAAAAAAATAAATACTTTAATCTTGTTAAATTTTCTAAGCTTACATTTAATAATATTTCTCTTTAGATCATAATAATATCGTCAAATAAATAAAACATGTGTACATGTGTTTGTATTCTTGTGTTGATATAAAAAAGTTGTGAAAACAATAATACATACATACATACATACATACATACATCCATACATACATACTTACATACATACATACATACATACATACATACATACATACATACATACATACATACATACATACATACATACATACATACATACATACATACATACATACATACATACATACATACATACATACATACATACATACATACATACATACATACATACATACATACATACATACATACATACATACATACATGTAGATATAAATACATGCAAGTATTTAAATTTGTTTACATACATGTACATTTAGCTAGCTTACTGACTGACGTGTTTATGTTTTTTTTTTACGTAAAAAAATCATATAAATATGCGTGGTCGGAATAGATACAATAACTTAAATCGAAGTCTTTGAAAGAAACTGACGGTGTTGAAAAAAGAAAACTAAAATGAAATTAATTTTTACATTTTTGACTTTAGTGGCTTGTGTAAGTAAAAAATTCTTTAATCTTCATTCATCAGCAGATATTAAAAAAATTTCTAACGCAGGTTGTCGCCACAAATTGGACTCCCAAAGAAGGCAAGGATGCTATAGATATTCGTGATGAGTGCTTTCGAGAAAATTCTTTGTCTGAAAATATAATTGAGAACATAAAAGATTTCATTTATCCCGATACGCCTGCTGTTCGTAATTATATTCTTTGCACCTCTCTTAAACTTGGCCTTTTTGATTCAGAAAATGGTTACTATGTTGAACGTGCTGCTGAACAGTTTAAAGCAAAAGGCGTTAAAGAAGTTGTTGAAGAATGTATTCTCAAATACCCCAGACATAATAAAACAGATGTTGACTTCAGTTTTGAAGTTCATGATTGTTTTATGAATAGTAAAGTCGGCGAATCAATCAAAAAATGGGCTAGGAAGCAGCGAGAACTTGCCAAGAAAAAATTTACAGACACATTAATGCAGATGTTGACTTCACTTTTGAAGTTCATGATGGCTTATGAATACTAAAGTCGGCGAATCAATCAAAAAATGGGCTAGGAAGCAGCGAGAGCTTGCCAAAAAAAAAAAAAAAATTGAGGACATCTATTTAAATAAATGTTACAAAGAGCTCTCAATAAATTGTATTTTGCACATATCAACTATGCAGCTTCATACCCTTATGTCTCCCTATAAATTTATAAAAAATTTTTGTTCTTTTTTTCCGTTTTAATTAAAATAAATCACTCTATAAAATGCATACGATATCATTTATTTTTTGCAGGAATTTTAGAATGCAAACTTATGAGATCTTTAGATTCCTTATTGCTAATTAAAAATTATTAATTATAAATTTTCACATTTCCACAAAAATACCACGCAAATAGTGTACATTCTTGCGGATATTCTGTAGGCAAACAATTTAAAATCCATCAGGCAGTTTCTGAAATATATTTATAAATGCTAGTAGACCCAGATCTCTAAAATTGTGTTATAATTATTTATCTTTTCGTTTTGTCTTTTGTTTATCACTAACTTTTTAGTTTATACATATAAAGGAGTAACATGATTGACTGATTGATTAATCATCGCACAGCCCAAACGAAAAAGGGTAAAGACATGAACTTTGGACGTATTTTGACGTATAGCTCCACTAAGAAGGGATTTTTGGAAATTTCACATTTTAAGGGTTACTAAAAATAATTAAAAAAAATAATAACAAAAGATTTTGGAACCTTTTTTAAATGTTCATGTATTGTAGAAATGGTAAAAATTATTTGTTCTTTTTTTCTTTAATTTCTATTCTGACTTAAGGTAAATTTTTTTTAAAATTAAATTTCTTAAAACCTTGTTATAATTTAAGATTATTAAAAAACTATTCCAGTATTAGCCGAGTGGAATGCAGTCTTAACTATAAATTTATTGTTATAAAGATAGATTTACATTTTTAACTTGAAATTCATACATGTATATTAGGGTGGAGCGAAAATGTAGCGTTTTGAATTTTTTTCAAAATTTGATAAGACTTGGGTGGTCAAAAGTTGTTACTCTGAATACTGATTGTGCCCTTAAAATTTGCAATATATCTTCAGGTGCCACGGCGACTTAAAAATTGCAAAAAAAAAAATTAAAATTACGCAAAAATCAATGATTATGCAATTTGTGTTTTGTTGAAAATATGATTGAACTTGAGCCCAAAAATTAAATATTTATGCTATCAGTAACGCCCTGAAAAAATGTCATAATTTCAAACCGATTTATCGAGGTGCCACAATATTACTGAATTTCGAAGATTTACCGCCAAAATCACACATATTTTCCAGTTTTCCGTTTTCTTAATTATATAATTATATTTCTTTTATAATTATATGTATTTCTTTTGTTTAAGATTAGGGCAAGTAATATACCAAATAAAATGGCAACTTTAACGCGTGCAAAAGATTGTAACTGTCCGTTACTTGGAGTTCGATTACCATTCAATGAAAATGTTTTGCCCACATATGGTGATATATTGAGGCAGTATATACATATTTACACGTAACTACTTGAAATTGGAAGGTCAGATAAATCGAAAGTTTTGTTCATTGCTTCATGCAAATGTAAAAATTGCGAAAAGAACAAAAAAGTTCCTGTGACGGAAAGATTGTTTCTACTAGACAAAAGAACTGCAAAAAAATGATGATAGGAAATATTGATAACAAAACGACAAAACAGCTCCAAGAACGGGAAAAAAGAAAACTGAAACAAGAACAATCCCTACAAGAAGCCAACAGTTCTAAAATGCAGAAATTTGACAAGCCCGATAAAGATACATCCGTGGAGTTAGGTGATAGTCTGTTAGATGATCTAACTATGAATTCAGACTTGCCTTTATTTGAAGATGTTACCACAAATGAACTTCCGCTTAGACATCTTTTCACTAGTCTAGACGGCGCAACACATGATCCTAAATCATTTGGTAGTCTAATTGGTAAATCTTTAAAAGAAAGCGCTCAGCCCGCTATAAAATTTAAACCAATTGAAGGACATGAAGGATATCCACTGCCGGAAATTGATTTAAAGGAATTAAGCAATGATCAGAAATATCTGTATTAGATGGTTAGATGGTTCTTGCTTTATATCGGTTGAATGTAAAAAAGATCTGGCCAATATTCAACCTGGACCAATATCACACTCCCGCTGGCTCACAACTGCCAGTCAAATACTTCGTTTATATGTGTTCTCCAACGAACCCTCACAAAATCTGATCATTTTAGCTACATATGTATGTAGTAAAAGTGTATGCACCGGTCTGGTTTAGAATTAAAGTTAAATCAGCTTGCTGGGAAGGTCCAAGACATTTGTGGAAACTCATCTTTTTAACTAGATATCTTCCAAAACATTTGAAGGATGTAGTTAATCCAGTTATCCAAAGAAACGCCTATTTCGCGCACTCGGAGAATTTATTATCGGCTATGATTAAAGATAAAAGACCAAATATTCGGAAACTTGCCCTTTGTCGAATAATACGTACAAGAGAGCAACAGAGGTCTAATTCAATACGACAGTTTAAAGTTTCCGTGTTAAATTTTGATGCCCAAGAATACTACGAGATGATAGATCATGAGTCTTTTAAAAATATTGAACATCCCTTAACAAGATCACTTACAACAGTCGAAATTAAAAATTACATAACTAACGGCGAAGAAATTATAACTTTTCCCAAACTTGTGTCTCAAGCCGTCGAACGCTGCGTTCCTTTGGTGACAGAACCTGCAGCAGCTGTAGGAGACTTAGAAAGAGATGGCTACATTCGATCGAGGCTGATGTCTAGATCTATCATGCCACGATATAATAAGAAATCGGAATACAAACTTATGTAGTAGTCTAAACTTATTGTTTTATATGTTAAATGTTAAAAAAGTTTTTTTTTAAATCTTTTGTTTCTCATTAATTACGTTTATATATTTTATGTATTATTATTCAGCTCCTTTTTTATACTAAGTGAACACAATTTGATTAAATTTATCTCATAAAATAAAATCTTAACAAAAAACATATCTATAATGACATTTTTTCATTTCTGTTTTTTTTATTTTTTTTAACTGACAGAAATTTCTTTTTTTTTCAAAAAAAAAATAATTTCAGTTAAAAAAAGTAACTAAATTAATTAATAATATAATTCAAATTTAAAACGAAATCAAAAAGTAAATTAATTAAACAATTTTAAACAATAATTTTTTCTGTGTTATCTTCCGTAAAAGATATATAAACTTCATTTTAATTAAAGGTGATTTTCCTTATTTTTACCAAATTAGGATCCCTTTGTGGCACCTCAAAAGACGATGACACTGTCCAATTTTTTTTCTGTGGTCCTTTTCATAGCTTTGAGTACTTATTTTTAGATCAAGTTAAACTATATGTGATATCGACAAGTAATTAAAACAATTAATACAATATATCAATTAACCTCATTTTATGAAACAATCAAGGTCGTTGTGGCACCTTTAAAAATCGGCAAAATTTAAAAAAAAACTAATCACAATCTACTGGTATACAGTAGCAACTTTTGCGCTCCCAAGCTCATTGATATCAAAAAAAATTTTTTTTCGCTCCACCCTAATGTATATGGAGAACTTTAAAAAGTATTTTTTAAATTTGTATGGCACTTTTTGCGAGAACTTTAAAATTGGTCACTTATATTTCGAGGTGAAGCTAAAAATGGTTTGTCCACCTAAAAGGTGCCTTCGCGAAATTTTCTGGTACTTTTTGTATTTTCTATGTTTGTGAATCTAGATTTTTGAAATTAGTGACTACTCATCAAAGGTACAATTTAAAATGTTATGGGCTATCAAATTGTTACTTTTTCTAATTTTTATGTCGTAGTTTTTTATATTTTATAATTATAGAACTCTGATGCCTACATATCCAAATTGAGTCTGATACTTATCTTATTTTTATTGTCGCTTTTCCTTTTTCTAAATTTTAAAATCTAAGATTTGCAAACTCAGAAACATGGCTTATTTAGATGATATGTTTCTTATATGTTATTATAGATTTTACTAAAAATTATTTATTAATTAAATAAATAGTAAAAATGAGCTAGCGAATTGGCGGATATTTTTCTTGTATTTTGTAAGTTACCAATAAAGTGTCCTTTCAATTTATATTTTCTCATAGAAATTAAATATTATATCGCTATAAAATTATGCTTTATGTTATCGCAAAAATCAGAGTAGTTCCATAAAAATAGTTAGGGTTAATCGGTTCAGTATTTTTTAGTAAGTATATTTAGTTTAAAAGGGCATACAAAGGAGGCAAGACCACTCTAATTTAAAGGAGGAATGTTGCCTTTTCTGTCTATTAGAACAATGACACGTTGTACTTTAAAAGCCATTAAAAGTTTTTGGAAAAATCAAACGAAGTGTCGTGGTACCTTTACTATAAAAGAGTAACGTATGTGATATTTGCAGAATTATATGGGCCCCTGTGTGCGAAATTATCGTATGTTACATAAACAAAATTGTACAGGAGAGTGTTTTTATTACTCTCACAGAAACAAAAACGTAAATAACACTGCTACATACGATTCAGCGTTGTCAACTCGGTGATTTTATCACCGTTTTTGGTGATTTTTAACATTTTGGAAGCGAAAAAATTGCGAGTTAGTGCTTGGTGATTTTTTTTTTAAGTTTTTAGTGCTTTTATTTTTATTTCGGTGACACCAAATACTAAATTTGAAAATAATTTTTTTAATTGAAAACAATTTTTGTAAGGGTAAATATCTTTAATTACCCTTACGTATTTTGTATCTTAACAAAGCTAAAAAATATTTACTCATTGTAAAATGATATTATGTTGATAATACTTTCAGCTTATGATACTAAAACTAATAATTAAGAAGATTATAAGGATTGATAGTATACAATGTTTCTGTTATTTGAGTGTTTTGCTTGTTTATTATTAATTGTAACTTATTTCCGATACTGGTTTGTTGATATCCTGTATGGTTTATGAGACATAAACCACCTACTTTTTGTAAAATGAAATTGTTACGAGAATTTATTTTGTAAGTAAAGATTCAAGTTGATCAAACCTTGGTGAAAATAAAAAAAGAGAAATTAATATGCAAATACTTTTCATTTTAAAATTTTTTAGAGCACAAATTGACACCCTGATGAGGTTAATATTTGCATTGATAGTACATTTGGATGTTTTGGCCTAATAATATAAAGAACAGAATATCTTTAAACTTGTATTTCGATTATCGATATCAATCAAAACTCCAGTCTTATTGCCATTTGTAAAATAATTTATTTTAGGGGGCAACTGGCATCTAAAAGCTTTAATTTTTTTTAAGTAATGATTATATTAGCAAATGTAAAGTTAAATTTGTACACATTTTAAACTCAGTGCTTTTTTTTGAAAATTACGCGCTTTTTTAGGGGTTTAGGTGCTTTTTGAAATTTTAAAGTTGACAACGCTGATACGATTAAATGTACACAGTGTTATCTCCATAACTAAAACAGTTATCGCTCTCATATTTTATCAGCAGATGGTTAAATGCATGTAGAACCAATTTGCATAAAATAATCGATTAAAAAAGTAACATACGATATAAGCGCACACAGGTCGATTTAAATTATTGTCTTTTAACTAAGCGTAAGTGGCATTGACACAACTTGCTTGAACCTTGCAAATATCAGATTCAAAAATGTTATAATTGAAATAAGAATTTATTTGATACTCTTAATTTTAAAATTCTTATTATTTCTTAAAACTTAAAATAATAAATGTGTTTTTTTATTACATATCTTATAAACTATTAATGGGATTTAAAAAAAAAGTAATTTTGTTAGCATTAAAAATTTTTTAATTTTTATGAGCCCACTCTAAGCCGTCCACAAACAAATAAATCAATATTGTTGTTTATAAAAAGTTAAGTAATAGTTTAAATCGCTTTTAAGGTTTATCTTTATGATTAAAATAGGAATAGTAATAAGATTTTTTGTTCAGTATCATTTCAACGCAATCGAAGAATATTTACTTCAAATTTACGATTTTGATCCTGGTACTGAAATTTCAGAGTTAAATGATTTTTTCTTATGAATAGGAAAAACACCAAACGCCAGGGATAATAAAAATACATGTATTCTACCAAATAGTATAGTTTGTGTTTTTCTATATTTCTATTTGTCTTAACTAAGCATAACAAATTTTACCTTGATTAATGCTTTATTAAACTAGTAAAAAATAAGAAAAACAATGCATATTGATTCAAAGTTAAACACTTGCGATCAAGTAAGTAAATATTTTTGTTAGCTTCGCGTTGTCTGAATAAACAAAAACAATAAAAAAATTTTAAATATTTTTAAGAAAAACAAAAATTCCAAAAAGAGCACAACAAAATAAACAAGTAAGAGCACTATATTCGGCTGTGCCGAATCTTTTATACCCACCACCAATTTTGTGTACATTTAAAGCACAATAATTATTATTTTGTTAATCGCTTCGAATAATCTCCTTATAATTAAATATACATCACTTTCTTTGTAGAGGGTGGTTAAATTTTAAATTCAAAACAGAGGCCGAATTACGGCACTTGACCGTGATCGAAATTTGAAAACTCTTATTAGAATCTCTATACCTAAAGCACAGCGAACTCGATCGTTCGAGTAAAATTTCGATCGATATCGAATGCCGTAATTCGGCCCCAGGTTTGTATAAAATGTTAAAACATCTATGAATGCCTTCTTAATTCGTTAAATGAGAAGCATTCCTGTTTTTCACGATAGTGTGGCAAAAAAACAATCAACTTCGACTCATCATCGTGCCAAACAATTGAGCATCAGCAATGTTATTGAAAATTTGGACTATCGGATCGAGGTGTGCCGTTGAGGTCGCGGGGGCCATTTGGCCGATATTTTGTTCCACACATAATTGAACCATACAAACATTATCATTAAAAAAGAAATGATAATAATTTCCTAAATAATTTGTGTTTTATTCAAAATCAACATCGGCCCTTAAAATTTAACTACCCTTTATAACTTCGATATGCTGGTAAAATGTTTTCGTAAATTAAGTGTTTCAGTGAAAATGGGCGTTAAAGTAAGCGTGTTTATAAAATTCCTGCTAATAAATACAACTTAGATATTTCAATATAGTCCGTGATTCTTCCAAAATATTTATTCATTGAGAAATTATATGAATTTGAGATAAGGCATTGTATAGGATGTGGGCGTAAGAGTGGGCGTGTCACCTAAATTTTTTGGCATAACAACAACATTGACTAGAAGGATTTCCGTAGCAAATTTTATCATCATACCTCTAATTTTGTTGGTTTTATAAATTTAAATTTCATTAACAGTAGATAACGTGAAAAGTGGGCGTTATAGTAGGTGTGTCGAAGTTATTTATGCTAATAAATACAACTTATAAATTTCAATAAAGTCCTTTATTATTCGATTTATAGAGAAATTATAAGAATTTGAGAGCAAACGTTGTATGGGAGGTTGGCGTGTCACATTTATTTTCCGTCAGAAGAAAGCTTTTGACCAAAAAGCAATTCCTGCAAAATTTCAGAATCGTAGATCTAATTTTGCCACTCTTATTAGGTTTAAAATTTTCAACATACTGAAAAATACACTGCGCGGTATAAATTTTCGTACATTTTGATCTCTAACTCCCTTCCTAATGCATGCATTTAGGCAATTTTTGGGTAGATATATTGTTTTTGCTCAGGTAGTTTATATTTGGAGTTTCATGACTCATACGTAGATGCTGGTGGACACAACTCCATTTTATTCGATGTTGGAAGGACACGGTTCTTTCGACCTACTCTTGCATTACGAGCTATAACTTTCTTCCTTATATTTCGATTTAGCCAATTTTCTATTCCAAACAAACCTTGTGTATAAGACATATTCTGGCAAAATTTGAGCCCACTAGCTTTTTCGATGGGACCCCTATCGTGCTTTTAACAGACGGACATAGCTAGATCGTCATCAAATAAAACCCCGATTAAGAATATATATATACCATTTTTTTGGTTGCGGGTACAAAAACTAAAATACTTAAAAAAAACACTTTACAAAAAAATTTGTTTAGCTCTTTTACTAAAATTTTGCAAAAAATATTTGACCTTGTGTCACAAAAATTGGTCTGGTGATCACGGTCGGATCGTCCCGGATATACAATGTGGTATAGGGGTATAGAGGAGAGTTTTATCTACTAAATGGTGCTAATTTCTTTTTGTTATCTTATGTTTTCTAGAAGTTATGGTGTATTAAAAAAAGGAATTTAGGAAAATTTAGACCTAAAGATAAAAAAAAAATTATTTCTAAACATTATAAACTATTTATTTTCATGTACTAATGGCTAACAAATTTTAAAATTATACAAAACTTATTTCGTTTAAAAATCTTTTAAAAGTAAAATGTTATAGAACTTTAAAAATCAAAATCTTACTAATAAGTTTCCCGTTTTAGCAAAATGCTGAGCATGTCTATTTTGAATCACCCTGTGGCCCTTAAAATTTAACCACCCTTTACAAAAGAATAGATAGATAAAAAAAAATTAAGTTAAAATATGTATTTTAAATATTCAAATACTTATTTTAAATCTACTGATGCACATTTTTTTTAATTATTTTTAAATCTTAAACCTCATAAGACTGTGTGTACAACTATATGTAAAGTTGGGCACAAATCATTACTCTAGTTAATTTTTGTCAACAAACTTCCGTCATTTTCGTTTTCACAAACCCCTATAAAATTCCTTTGTAGTTTGTGCAAAAAAATGTTACTAGAGTCATCTAGTGTTCTACATGATGTTTAGCAAAGACATCATCCTCAGTGTTTGCAAAATGTAGTGGCGCCTTCAACAGATGTTGCCATCTGCAATGAATAAATGCTAATGAATATGACTAATATATTTTTAAAAAAATTTAAAAAAAAAGTGGGCGTGGCACATTTATTTTCCGTTATAACGAAGACTTTGACCAAAAATCCATGTTTGCAAAATCTCAGAATCGTACATATAGCTTTGTCAGTTTTATTACGTTTTAAATTTCAAATATACACTGAGCGGTATAAATTTTCGTACATTTTGACCTATAACTCCTTTTTTAATGCATAGATTTAAGCAATTTTTGGGGAGAAATATTCTTTTGATTCGAGAAATATATATCCGAAGTTTCATGACTCTACGTTTATCCGTTTGGACACAATTCCATTTTATTCGATGTTAGAAGGACACGGTTTTTTCGACCTACTCCTGCTTTTCGAGCTATAACTCTCTTCCTAATATTCCGATTTAGCCCATTTTCAATACCAAACAAACCTTGTCTATAAGAAAGATTCTGGCAAAATTTGAGCCCCCTAGCTTTTTCGGTGCGACCTCTATCGTGCTTTCAACAGACGGACAGACGGACAGACGGACGGACATAGCTAGATCGTCATCAAATCAAACCCTGATTCAGAATATATATACTTTATGGGGTCTAAAATGGATATTTCGATGTGTTACAAACGGAATGACAAAATGAATATACCCCCACCATTTTTTTGGTGGCGGGTATAAAAATATTTTTTTTTTAATTTTATATAACATACACACATCCATATGAGCCCTGTATTGTAAAATTGGTCTTAACAAAAAAAAAATAAAAAATTACTTTATCAGTTCCTGCAAGCCATATAATTTTAAATTTAATTTGTTGAATATGATTATCATGAATTTGTTGAGTGTTAATTATGAAAACGGTCTAAGTGAAAATTTTTATAAATTGAGTTTGTTACTTATTAATTTCATAAATATTTTGAAAAATTTTTTCCTTCCATTTGTATATTGTAGCACATATGTAGTTCTTAAAGTTCAAAATTTGTATTTACAAATTTATATTTCCTTATGTCAAATGTAAATAGAATTAATGTTACTATAAGTAAATTGAATCGAATTACTTAATAATGGCAGTATTAACAAAGAAGTTAACATATTTTTTTGTGAACTTATTGTTACTTCAATTGCTTAAATAACGTAACCCACAAAAACCAAATTTTAAACTAGAAGGTTTTTGATTTTTGTTCCAATTTGTTCAGGATTTTTGTAGAAAAACTTTAATTGCAGCCTGCGAATGATCTTATGCAACTTAGAAATAAGTTTTACATTAATTCTCTATTCTAATTTTTCCTTTGCGTTAATTTTACATTAATGTGATCGCCTATGATTCCAACAAGGAAATGTGACTGTAAAAATAACGTAACAAACAATAAAAAATTTTCATTATAAAAGGAAATAATAATAATATCCTAAGTAATTTGTGTTTTATTTAAATTCAACATCGGTGCTTAAAATTTAACCACCCTTTATAACTTCGATATGCTACTAAAATGCTTTTGTAAATGTAGTCTTTCAATGAAAGTGGGCGTTAATGTAGGCGTGTCAATAAAGTTTCTGCTAATAAATACAACTTAAATATTTCAATATAGTCCTTTATTTTCCCAAAAACTTTGTCAATAGAGAAATTACATGAATTTAAGATAAACCGTTATATGGGAGGTAGGCGTTAAAGTGGGCGTGTCACCTAAACTTTTTGGCACAACAATTACATTGATCAGAAGGATATACGTAGCAAATTTGATCTTTATACCTCTAATTTTGGCGGTTTTATGAGCTTTTAAATTTCATTAACGGTAGATAACGTGAAAAGTGGGGGTTGTAGTAGGCGTGTTAAAGTTATTTTTGCGAATGAGTACAACTTATATGTTTCAATATAGCCCTTTATCATTCCAAAATCTTTATTAATAGAGAAATTATATGAATTTTAGTTAAAACGTTATATGGGAGGTGGGCGTAAAAGTGGGCGTGGCACATTGATTTTCCGTAACAAAAAAAATTAAAAAATAAATACATATTTTTTTGATATTTATATATTATTAATATTCATATATGGTACATATGAATCTATGTTTTTAATTACATTTCGTTATTTATATAAAAATAATTTAGCATAAGAAGTAGGGTTCCATAAGTAGATATACTATACCATATCGAAAGCCTGAGATCCAAAAATAACTGGTAGCATCAACAACCTAGATATAAAGGAATATTAACCGGTAAAAAGGCTTGATCAGACAGACTGAAGAAATTCAACAAACTTACCTACTAAAATGAGAATTCTGAGGAATATAAGGGATTACAATAATTATTGGACTTGGGCACATCTACAATGAAACTGAGACCACTTATTATATTTAAAACTGAATATATTTTTATGTATATATTTTCACTTACCAGAACTTTTTCTTGCATATTGTCTACTATTTTTTATTATTCTGCTCATTGAATAATAATTATATTAAATTAATTCTAAGAAATTCAATTTTCAAAAAATTTCATTTAAAATAACATTTTTTATTTTTTATTTATTTTATTCAACTGACAAAAATCTCTTTGTTTTTTTGAAAATATTTAATATCAATTAAAAAAATTAATTCAGTTAATGAAAATTATAATCAGAATTTTAAAACAAATCAAAAAGTCAATTAATTAAACAAATTTAAGGGATAATTTTTTCTGTGTACATATAATTGTATAAGAGCTTATTTTTCTCCTTATATTAACAATTATATTTATTTAAGTGTAACGTTAAATGTTAAATAACGAATCATGGTTAAAGTTTATAAAATTAAGAAATAATATGTTCAGAATAAAAAAAATATGTTTATGAAATAACACGTGTAAGCAAATATTTAAATAAGTCAAATAGTTACGCACATCTACTACTATTTATTTTGTATGATTAAGTATAATAGCAGTATACTTATCGAGTAAAGTATACGTACAAGATTGTAGACACAACGAAAAAGTATTTATGTATTATTAAAAAAAAAAAAAAATAATAAATAAAAGTTTAAAAATTTTGCCAATTTTGGTATTTATAGACAAATAAGCCGATGACGTCTCTCAAGAAACGACAATTTACATGCCAGCTAATCCAAAAATGAGTCTTATATCTAATGATGATTTGACTTTAAAAATCTGGTTCAACTTTCAGTAGATTCTCATTTACCAAACAGACGAGAGAATTTACGGTTGCTGGCTTTAATTGTTGCACTAGCTGGATTTTATTTTAAAAAATGTTAATATACTACATTTGTATTACAAATGAATCTATATTTTTTTAAAATTATATTTCATTACTTATATAATAAAATTAATGATAAGAAATAGTGTTCCACACACTTACACATACCATATCAAATACCGGATTAACAAAAATAATTTTTATCATCAACGACCTAGATATAATGGAACATTAACCGGTAAAATGGCTTGATCAGGCAGAGTGAAGAAATTCAGCTAACTTACATACCTAAAAAATGAGAATTCTGAGGAATATAAGGTTAGGTTAGGTTAGATCCGGCAGCCGCCCGAAGACATAGCTCACTTGGGTCCTCCGAGGGTCCCGTTGTGATACCGTAGGCACCATCGCCCGTTCGTCTATGTCCTCTGGCCGTCGTTCCTCAGCCATCCTGTCCTGTTCACGAAGGTATGGATCTTTCCCAGATCAAATGCGGAAAGACAAGTTTAACTTACAAGTATTCGTTGACCTAGAATCTAGCGTCTCAGGTCCCCGAATGCAGGACAATTGTAGAGAAGATGTTCAGTTGTCTCCTCCTCTTCCTCGTTATCGCAACTTTTGCAGAAGTCGTTGTAAGGGATATTCAGCCTTTTCGTATGTGTACCTATAGGCCAGTGTCCGGTAATGACCGCTATGAGGTTCCTAAGGTGGATTCGGGGCATATTCACTGCATATTGCGTCCTATGCACATCCATGTCAGGCCAGATCTTTCTGGTTTCCAAACAAGTGGGTTCTCTCACCCATCTTTCCTTGGCATCCAAATATAATCAATGCGAGATTAGATGTTTACCCTTCGATAAGGGAATACCCAAAGCACAACTGGATTCAACCGAATCTAAGGTAGTACCGGCTTTTGCAAGTGCATCAGCTCTATTATTACCATCAATATCCCCATGTCCTGGAACCCACAAAAGGGTAACCATCGAATGTCTCGCTATCTCCTCAAGAGACACCCGGCATTCCTGGGCAATTTTCGATGTGCTGTACACACTCTCAAAGGACCTAATAGCCGCCTTGCTGTCAGTAAATATATAAATATCCCTGCCAGATATTTCATTATACTGAATCTGAGGAATATAAGGGCATACATTAAATATGTAATGAATTTTGGCATACCTACAATGAAACCGAAACCATTATATTAACAAGTAAGAGCACTATATTCGGCTGTGCCGAATCTTTTATACCCACCACCAATTTTGTGTACATTTAAAGCACAATATTTATTATTTTGTTATTCATTATGGAATAATTTCTTTATAATAAAATACGTATCACTTTCTTTGTAGAGGGTGGTTAAATTTTAGGGGCCCATGTTGAAGGTGAACTACACCTAGTCTTTAAATTTGTTTTCTGCATTTTACTTGACATTTCTCAATCTCAAACTTACTCAATTTGATCCGTGGAAAGATACGCAAATGAGCAACGCTTTAAAGTTATTCAGGTTTTTTATAAAAATGGGAATTCAAATCAAAATGCATTTTGTGCAGTTCGTAATTCTCTTGATTAACATAATCGTTCAAATTCGTCCACAATCGGGAGAATTGTAAAAAATATTTAAATTTCTGCAAAACAGGGGTCTAATCGCCGCTGTCGATATCGAATCAATTCGATCGATAATTTTTGTTTTGGGATTATGGCATTCGATATCGTGCAACAAATATACAAGTTTGATATGATAGCTTTCGATAGCGAGTCATCGATCGAATACTATCTTTGCAAAGCAATTCGATACCAAAATAGCTATCGTAAAGAACACAAAAAAATATTTAATTTGCGCGGTTTGTGAAAAAAGTATAAAAATGTAAGTTTTATTTATTTTGTAGTCAAAAGAATTTATTTATATGATTAAATTTTAGGACAAGTGTAAAAAATGTAAATGCCAAACAAAAGGAGGCAATGGCTGAATTCATGTCAGAGCATTCAAACTTAGCAAAAAACCTTTTACCAAATTGTGGACAGGGAAAAGTTGTTGCAAGCAGACTGTGGGAAACACTGTGCGTTTAAATTCGTTCGGTCCACCTACTAAAAATTCAAAGCTTTGGCGTAAGGTATGTTTATATGCTTGTAATATAATTTCTTATAATGGTTTAATTTATTGTTTTTTGTTTTAAAGGTTTACACAGATCAAAAATTTAATATCAAAAAAAAAGTAACGTTTAACAAAGCTGCAAAAAAGAAAACTGGTGGAGGTCCTTACGAAGAAATTCTTTTATCTTCCGCTGAAGAACAAATTCTTCAATCTGCCGGCATTGATGTACTTTTATTTTAAAAATCATACAACCATAGAGTTGAGGCTATGAAAGCCTTTTCTATTAAAAAACATATGTTCGTTGTTGCTAGGCTTTTGCAGACCAATATGAGTGCCATCTATACATCCGATAACTATTTAAGAAAATATAAATATGTAAATATCATAAATATAAAATCATTAATAAACACAAACCTCCTAGAATCTTATAATTCTTCATGAATGCTTCCTGGTATTCAGATGACTGTTCAGGGGAAAAACTTATGAGATCTGGACACAGCTTTACCTCTATCTCCTTTGCTACGGTATCAATTATTTTGCTAACAGTACTTTGACACATGCCAATCAAATAATCGTTTCCAAATACATGTTGAAAACTACCTGTAGCAAGCAATGAAACAGTTGCAGTTAAAGAGTTGGCGGTACTGCAGTTGACATATGTCCAGAAAAATCTAACAGTGAACGAATATAGCTAAAAGCTTCTTTTGACAACCTGAATCGTTTTTTAAATCTTTAAAGGAAATTTTCATTTTATTTAAAAAATTACACTTGCTTTAAAGTAAATGTTTTAATTACATTGATTAGAAGGATATACTTAGCAAATTTGATCATCATACCTCTAATTTTGGCGGTTTAATGAGCTTTAAATTTCATTAAAGGTAGATTACTTGAAAAGTGGGCGTTATAGTAGGCGTGTCAAAGTTGTTTTTGCGAATGAGTACAACTTAGGTGTTTCAATATGGCCCTTTATTATTCCAAAATCTTTATTAATAGAGAAATTATATGAATTTTAGGAAAAACGTTTTATGGGAGGTGGGCGTAAAAGTGGGCGTGGCACATTGATGTTCCGTTACAAAAAAGCATCTCACCAAAAAGCAAAGTGTGCAAAAGTTCAGAGTCGTACATCCAATTTTGTTGCTTTTATGACGTTTTTGTTTTTAAATATACCGAAACATACACTGTGCGGTATAAATTTTTGTACATTTTGGTCGATAACTCCTCTCCTAATCTATAGATGTAGATAATTTTCGGTAAAAAATATTGTTTTTACTCAGGATATATATATTCGAAGTTTCATGAGTTTACGTTAATGCGTTTGGACACAATTCCATTTTATTCGATGTTCGAAGGACACGGTTTTTGACCTACTCTTGCTTTTCGAGCTATAACTCTCTTCTTAATATTCCGATTTACCCCATTTTCATTTCCAAACAAACCTTGTCTAAAAGAAAGATTCTGGCAAAATTTGAACCCCCTAGCTTTTTCGGTGCGTGCTTTCAACAGACGGACAGACGGACGGACATAGCTAGATCGTCATCAAATTAAACCCTGATTCAGAATATATATACTTTATGGGGTCTAAAATGGATATTTCGATGTGTTACAAACGGAATGACAAAATGAATATACCCCTACCATTTTTTTGGTGGCGGGTATAAAAACAGAGCATATTTTTATGTATAGACATATGTGAACTTACCAGAACTTTCTCTTGCAGATAGGCGACTATTTTTTATTATTCCGCTCCTTGAGTAACAATTATATAAAATTTATTCTTCAAATTAAAATTTTCAAGAAAATGTAATTTAAAATTAATTTAATTTCAACTGACAGACATCTCTTTGTTTTTTGAAAATATTTAATATCAATTAAAAAATTTTATTAAATTAATGAAAACTATAATTCGAATTAAAAAAAGTCAAAAATTCAATTAATTAAACAAATTTAAGCAATATTTTTTTCTGTGAGTAGATTAATGCATCCCCAGCTTAAATTAAATATTTCGTAAAATGTAAATAAATCAAAGCTTTATACATTACAGGAAACTGGAAGGGTGAGTTAAAACAATTCTGGATCTTCGTAAATTTTTTGTTTCAATCCTTTTGTCAATTAATATTTTATGTAAAAATTTTTATATATGTTTTTGTTATAGTGAATTTTGTCGAAAAAAATTTTTAAAATAAACAAAAATATTTTTATTTTTTATTACGCAGCTACGTATCAGTTTATACATATAATTGTATAAGAGCTTATTTTTCTCCTTATATTAACAATTATATTGATTTAAGTGTAACGTTAAATGTAAAATAACGAATCATGGTTAAAGTTTATAAAATTAAGAAATAATATTTTCAGAATAAAAAAAATATGTTTATGAAACAACACGTGTAAGCAATTATTTTTTTACAAAGAACATTAGCTGTTAAAATGAGAGAACAATCTGGAAAAGTATATTTTTGTCGACACTAAGAAATTTAAGAAATTTAAATAAATATAACAATATTTGTTCTTTTTCGGAAATCTTATTTTTTACTTAAATGAAATCTTGTACGCTCTGTACCATTACTAATTTTAAATAAGCAATCTAAAATTTTGCATTCTAGTAATAGAAATTTCCTTTAGAAAATAAAAATATTTGTATGCATTTTATAGAGTGACTTATTGTAATAAAGTCGGAAAAAAAGAAATATATAAAATTTAAAAAACGACTTGTTTACATGTGCAAAATAAAATTTGTTGACAGGTCTTTAAAAAATGCATTTAAATTTATGTCCTCATATTTGCTTGGTAGCTACACGTTGCTTCCTTATCCATTTACTTTTCACATCCCAGTTATGAATTTCACAACTGAAAAAATGTTTTTATTATGTCTGAGGTGTTTACGAATGCAATCTTTAATCACCTCCTTCGGCTTATATAGTAAGATAGGTACAAAGAAAATTTCGACGAACGGCTGGTTTGTCATTGAGAATATCTACAATTATTCCTTTCATCACAAGACAATTTCAAAGGGACAACTGGTGGCAGAATATCAATTGATGTCAGAAAAAAAGCAAATTCTTACAATAATATTAAAACTTTAAAGTTATTTATATATAATTTTTTTCCCGGAAAATGTTAGTTCCTTTTAACAAAGATTTAAATTTAAGTTATTGTATACTTTTTCAAAATCCTTCAACACTGTGATACAATTTCAATTTAAACGTTAATTAAACAAAAAAAAATTAGAGAAACACAAACGTTTTTATTTAAGTTTATTAATTATGGGCAAACGTTTTTTTTAAATAGCTTAAAAAAAATTTTTCCGGGCAGGAACACAATACACAGAGAATATCACAGTATTAAAGAAATGATGAGGCATTTTATGAAGAAAACTTTTGAAATGTTATCCTATACTTCATTTTTGGTCGGTTGAAAAACATATAAAAAATACTGTTCATCTAGGGTCATAAAGGATCATTACTGGACCTGAAATATATATTATGAGAAATATAAAAAATATTATTTATATTCAAAGAAAAAAAAATAAATACTTTAATCTTGTTAAATTTTCTAAGCTTACATTTAATAATATTTCTCTTTAGATCATAATAATATCGTCAAATAAATAAAACATGTGTACATGTGTTTGTATTCTTGTGTTGATATAAAAAAGTTGTGAAAACAATAATACATACATACATCCATACATACATACATACATACACTCATACATACATACATACATACATACATACATACATACATACATACATACATACATACATACATACATACATACATACATACATACATACATACATACATACATACATACATACATACATACATACATACATACATACATACATACATACATACATACATACATACATACATACATACATACATACATACATACATACATGTAGATATAAATACATGCAAGTATTTAAATTTGTTTACATACATGTACATTTAGCTAGCTTACTGACTGACGTGTTTATGTTTTTTTTTTTACGTAAAAAAATCATATAAATATGCGTGGTCGGAATAGATACAATAACTTAAATCGAAGTCTTTGAAAGAAACTGACGGTGTTGAAAAAAGAAAACTAAAATGAAATTAATTTTTACATTTTTGACTTTAGTGGCTTGTGTAAGTAAAAAATTCTTTAATCTTCATTCATCAGCAGATATTAAAAAAATTTCTAACGCAGGTTGTCGCCACAAATTGGACTCCCAAAGTAGGCAAGGATGCTATAGATATTCGTGATGAGTGCTTTCAAGAAAATTCTTTGTCTGAAAATATAATTGAGAACATAAAAGATTTCATTTATCCCGATACGCCTGCTGTTCGTAATTATATTCTTTGCACCTCTCTTAAACTTGGCCTTTTTGATTCAGAAAATGGTTACTATGTTGAACGTGCTGCTGAACAGTTTAAAGCAAAAGGCGTTAAAGAAGTTGTTGAAGAATGTATTCTCAAATACCCCAGACATAATAAAACAGATGTTGACTTCAGTTTTGAAGTTCATGAATGTTTTATGAATAGTAAAGTCGGCGAATCAATCAAAAAATGGGCTAGGAAGCAGCGAGAACTTGCCAAAAAAAAATTTACAGACATATTAATGCAGATGTTGACTTCACTTTTGAAGTTCATGGTGGCTTATGAATACTAAAGTCGGCGAATCAATCAAAAAATGGGCTAGGAAGCAGCGAGAGCTTGCCAAAAAAAAAAAAAATTGAGGACATCTATTTAAATAAATGTTACAAAGAGCTCTCAATAAATTGTATTTTGCACATATCAACTATGCAGCTTCATACCCTTATGTCTCCCTATAAATTTATAAAAAATTTTTGTTCTTTTTTTCCGTTTTAATTAAAATAAATCACTCTATAAAATGCATACGATATCATTTATTTTTTGCAGGAATTTTAGAATGCAAACTTATGAGATTTTTAGATTCCTTATTGCTAATTAAAAATTATTAATCATAAATTTTCACATTTCCACAAAAATACCACGCAAATAGTGTACATTCTTGCGGATATTCTGTAGGCAAACAATTTAAAATCCATCAGGCAGTTTCTGAAATATATTTATAAATGCTAGTAGACCCAGATCTCTAAAATTGTGTTATAATTATTTATCTTTTCGTTTTGTCTTTTGTTTATCACTAACTTTTTAGTTTATACATATAAAGGAGTAACATGACTGACTGATTGATTCATCATCGCACAGCCCAAACGAAAAAGGGTAAAGACATGAACTTTGGACGTATTTTGACGTATAGCTCCACTAAGAAGGGATTTTTGGAAATTTCACATTTTAAGGGTTACTAAAAGTAATACATATTAACTTGAAAAGTATTAAAATATGATGTCTGGTCTTTTTTTAAAGTCTAAGGGTAAAAAAACGGGTTTAAACTATAACTAGGTATTTGTTTGGTATCCTATGTAACTTCGCATAGAGCTAGTAAAAAAGTTTAAATTGTTGAAGTTAATACGCAAAAAAAAATAATAATAATAAAAAATTTTGGCTCCTTTTTTAAATGTACATGTATTGTAGGAATGGTAAAAATTATTTGGTCTTATAATTATTAATTGATATTTCTTCAAACTTTTTTTTCTTCTTTAATTTCTATTCTGGTTTAAGGTTAATTTTCTAATATATAATTTCTTAAAACATTGTTATAATTTAAAATTGTTGAAAAACTATTCCAATATTAGCCGAGTAGAATGCAGTATTTACTTTAAATCATATCTATTAAAATATTCTATTGTTTTAAAGATAAATTAACATTTTTAACTTGGAATTCGTACATGGATATGGAAAACTTAAAAAAGTATTTTTTTAAATTTGTATGTCACTTTTTGCGAGAACTTTAAAATTAGTCACTAATATTTAGAGGTGAAGCTGAAAATGTTTTGTCCACCTAAAAGATGCCTTCGCGAAATTTTCTGGCCCTTTTTTTATATTTTTTTTTATTTTTTTTTTATATTTGAATTTAGATTTTTGATTGTTGTTGTTTAAAAAAAGCCACTTTTAGAGATTGTTTTGGCACTTTTTCTATTTTATAATTTTATAAAGTCAGAATTTTGAAATTAGCGACTATTTATTCTAGGTAAGACAGAAAATGTTATGGGCGACCGAAAAGGTGTTTTTGTATTTTTATGATTTCTTTTATATTTTTTACATTTATGAAAGAACAATTGTAAAAAAAGAGATTGAGAATGATATGAGTTACCAAAAAGGTACTTTTTATATTTTCTACGTTTGTGAATCTAGATTTTTGAAATTAGTGACCACTGATCCAAGGTGCAATTTAAAATGTTATGGGCTATCAAATTGTTACTTTGTCTAATTTTTATGTCGTATTATTTAATATTTTATATTTATAGAACTCTGGTGCCTACATATCCAAATTGAGTCTGATACCTATCTTATTTTTATTGTCATTTTTGCATTTTCTAAAATCTAACATTTTGAAACTCAGAAACATGGCTTATTTAGATGATATGTTTCTTATATGTTCTTACTGTACATATATTTTTTTTTATAAAATTAATCAGAGACAAAAGTTATTATAAATTTAACTAAAAATAATTTATTAATTAAATAAATAGTAAAACTGAGCTAGCGAATTGGCGGATATTTTTCTTGTATTTTGTAAATTCCCAATAAAGTGTCCTTTCAATTGATATTTTCTCATAGAAATTAAATATTATATCGCTATAAAATTATGCTTTATGTTATCGCAAAAATCAGAGTAGTTCCATAAAAATAGTTAGGGTTAATCGGTTCAGTATTTTTTAGTAAGTATATTTAGTTTAAAAGGGCATACAAAGGAGGCAAGACCACTCTCATTTAAAGGAGGAATGTTGCCTTTTCTGCCTATTAGAACAATGACACGTTGTATTTTAAACACCATTAAAAGTTTTTGGAAAAATCAAACGAAGGTCCGTGGTACCTTTACTATAAAAGAGTAACGTATGTGATATTTGCAGAATTATATGGGCCCCTGTGTGCGAAATGATCGTATGTTACATAAACAAAATTGTACAGGAGAGTGTTTTTATTACTCTCACAGAAACAAAAACGTAAATAACACTGCTACATACGATTAAATGTACACAGTGTTATCTCCATAACTAAAACAGTTATCGCTCTCATATTTTATCAGCAGATGGTTAAATGCATGTAGAACCGATTTGCATAAAATAATCGATTAAAAAAGTAACATACGATATAAGCGCACACAGGTCGATTTAAATTATTGTCTTTTAACTAAGCGTAAGTGGCATTGACACAACTTGCTTGAACCTTGCAAATATCAGATTCAAAAATGTTATAATTGAAATAAGAATTTATTTGATACTCTTAATTTTAAAATTCTTATTATTTCTTAAAACTTAAAATAATAAATGTGTTTTTTTATTACATATCTTATAAACTATTAATGGGATTTAAAAAAAAAGTCATTTTGTTAGCATTAAAATTTTTTTAATTTTTATGAGCCCACTCTAAGCCGTCCACAAACAAATAAATCAATATTATTGTTTATAAAAAGTTAAGTAATAGTTTAAATCGCTTTTAAGGTTTGTCTTTATGATTAAAATAGGAATAGTAATAAGATTTTTTGTTCAGTATCATTTCAACGCAATCGAAGAATATTTACTTCAAATTTACGATTTTGATCCTGGTACTGAAATTTCAGAGTTAAATGATTTTTTCTTATGAATAGGAAAAACACCAAACGCCAGGGATAATAAAAATACATGTATTCTACCAAATAGTATAGTTTGTGTTTTTCTATATTTCTATTTGTCTTAACTAAGCATAACAAATTTTACCTTGATTAATGCTTTATTAAACTAGTAAAAAATAAGAAAAACAATGCATATTGATTCAAAGTTAAACACTTGCGATCAAGTAAGTAAATATTTTTGTTAGCTTAGAGTTGTCTGAATAAACAAAAACAATAAAAAAATTTTAAATATTTTTAAGAAAAACAAAAATTCCAAAAAGAGCACAACAAAATAAAAAATATTTTTTTTTTAAATTTTATATAACATACACACATCCATATGAGCCCTGTATTGTAAAATTGGTCTTACTAAAAAAATATAAAAAAATATTTTTGTTAGCTTCGAGTTGTCTGAATAAACAAAAACAATAAAAAAAATTTTAAATATTTTTAAGAAAAACAAAAATTCCAAAAAGAGCACAACAAAATGAAAAATATTTTTTTTTTAAATTTTATATAACATACACACATCCATATGAGCCCTGTATTGTAAAATTGGTCTTAACAAAAAAAAAAAAAAATAAAAAATTACTTTATCAGTTCCTGCAAACCATATAATTTTAAATTTAATTTGTTGAATATGATTATCATGAATTTGTTGAGTGTTAATTATGAAAACGGTCTAAGTGAAAATTTTTATAAATTGAGTTTGTTACTTATTAATTTCATAAAGATTTTGAAAAATTTTTTCCTTCCATTTGTATATTGTAGCACATATGTAGTTCTTAAAGTTCAAAATTTGTATTTACAAATTTATATTTCCTTATGTCAAATGTAAATAGAATTAATGTTACTATAAGTAAATTGAATCGAATTACTTAATAACTGTGAACTTATTGTTACTTCAATTGCTTTAATAACGTAAGCCACAAAAACCAAATTTTGTTTCAATTTGTTCAGCATGTTTTTTTAGAAAAAATTTTATTGCAGCCTGCGAATGATCTTATGTAACTAAGAAATAAGTTTTACATTAATTCTCTATTTTGAATTTTTCCTTTGCAGTTATGTTAATTTGGTCGCCGACATTACCAACATGTAGAGCCTTAGTACCAACAAAGCTCTTGAAATGACGTAAAAAAAATAAAAATTGTATAGAGTAATATTTTTTCTACTTTTATTTTACTAAGTCACATTCAACCTTAATTTCAATAAACTCATCCAATATTTTGAGTAAATAAAGTAAATTAAAATCTAAAATATATGCAGCAACGCAGAGCGATCAAATCTATAAATTACAAAAGGAGGTGTAGATCAAAATGTATGAAAATTAATGAAATTAAAAGTTCATAAAAGCGACAGATTAAGATGAATCATAATGAAATTTCTTGTCAATATAATTAAATTCCAGAAAACACTGGTGATACGCCCAATTTAACACCTATCTCCTTTATATCGAAATCATATATTTAATAATATTAAAGTTCATTTAATTGCAAGAACTATGTGTATTAGATGATGGAATTTCTCATATAAAGCTTTCTGGCTATAATACCAGAAAATAAAGGTAAGAAACCCACTTTAGCGCCCTCCTCTGATATAACTTTATCTTTAATTTTTTTTACTTTTAGATGGACAAAAATTAAAAGAAAAAAAAATGAAATCTGTTACGGATTATTTGATTATTTTAATTAAAATTTTTTAAAGTAGGACGTGCCATACCCACAAAAAGCTTTATTTTTTGATTGTTTTGGATACCAAATTATACTCCTCCGTTTCCGCAAAAATGCAACATTGTAGTGAAAAAGAGTTTGTAGTAGAGGGTGGTAAAATTTTAAAGGCCGATGTTGATTTTGAATAAAACACAAATTATGTACGAAATTATTGTAATTTTTTTTTTATTATGATAATATTGGTATGGTTTAATTATGTATGGAAGAAAATATCGGCCAAATGGCCGCCGCAACCTCGGCGGCACACCTCCATCCGATAGTCCAAATTTTCAATAACGTTAAGGCATAAATGAGGTTATATGCCGTTAATCTGACGAACTATCTCATGAATTAGCTCGACGACGTTAGCAGTGGTCAAGAGGCTTTAGTTCGTGAGTCAATTTCACCTTGTTAGCGTTTAAATGCAAGTCTTTAAGCATAATGTTCATCATCGACGTACATGAGATGTGCCAATTTTCGTAATAAGCCTGAATAACTTTAACGCGATGCTCGATTGTGTTTATTTCCATGCTTCATATTGAGTTAGTCCGAAATTGAGAAATCTTAAATGAAATGCAGAAAAAGTTGACGTTTAGGTGTATTGTTCTTCAAAAATCTTTGTCCATAAAGAATTTAAGATAAATTGATATATGCGAGCTGGGCGTTAATGTGGGCGTGTCACTTTAATATTCCGCTATTACAAGTCTTTTGTTGAAAAAGCAATATTTTAAAAATTTCAGCATCGTACATCTAAATTTGTAGTTGTTGTGACGATTTCAATTTTAAATATACCGACATATACACTGTGCGGTATAAGTTTTTAGAATATTGGTAGGTTTTTGTAAGCTTAAATAGATTTTGGTCGGGTTTTGAAAAAAAATTTCTATTTGACATCCATGATTAAGTCCTTATATCTGCAAGTTGTAATCTAAACCATTTTTTTTTGTTGAATATACATTTAATATATAATAAATAGTTATTTTCTAATACAAATGAGGATGTTTTACATAACATAATAAAAACGATGTATTTTTACAATATTTGTTAATAATTTTAATTTAATAAATACATTTTGAATTCCCTTAATTGTTAGTATGTATGTATTCTAAGTAAACTTGTAGAATTTACACAACTAATAAAGTATATACATATTTTAAATTTTGTATATTAACAATTTAAAAAGGGATTTTTTTCTAACATTAATTAGTTAAAATTTGTCTCTGTTTTTCTTTTTATGGCAACTTTCAAACAGAAGAGAATTTAGTTTTTCTAAGAAAAAAAAAAAAATATGATTATCTAAATATAAGTTACAAGATAAGATGAGCAAATAAATAATTTTAAATAAATAATTTAAAAATGAACTTATGTTAAAAAAAGATTCTAAAAGTAATAAATAATAAATGGTATTAAATTTAAAAACAAAAAATAATAATAATAATAATATAAATAGACGAGCAAATAATTTGTGACTGAAGAGAGTCTACTTAATTATACTCTCGTTTGCTTTTTATCACTCTTTGTTTGTAAAGTTTAATGTCTAGCTTCCATTTCCTCCTTGACTACTATGGGTTTTATTTCTTTCACATCGGCGACTGTTTCAGCGTTAAAATCATGGCTATGATGTACTTTTACTTCAACAAGTGCAGATTCTTGACCTACTACATCTGGTTCATTTACATCTTCCGCTTTAATGGGATCCTGATGAATGTCAATATCAGATCTATTTTCGGCTTTATGGTTAGCAGGTAATGGCTGATGTTGTTGCTGTGGTTGTTCCACAGCATTGAGAATAGTCTGCAGTAGACCGGCAGATAGGATTTCTTCATGATTGGCTGATTGTTGGCCATTTCCACCAAATTGTACTTGATAGGTTTTTTCGCCAGCAATATTGTTTTCAGGGATAAAATGTATGGCTTGTGATTTTTGGGCTGAAAGTACATTCAGGCCATCTAAACCAGGTAAGCCTTCTGGATTTGTGCCATCGGGTAAAGCAGTCACTTGAGAGTTTTCTGAAGCATAGCCAGTATGATCAATTTCATTGCCTACAGTTGGTGAAAGTCCATAGTTGGATGAGGGTCCTGTAATGAATTGTGTGTGCTGTTCAGCTACAGGTATACTTTGGGCAATTGAAGTACTAGAACCACTGGCGTAGTTTTGTTGTTCGTGCTGTTGATAATTGAAACTGCCACCCACACTTACTAAATTAGGACCATGACCGCAATCATGAAATCGTGGTTGCTCTTGTTGCAGTGGCAAGGCTTGAGCATTCATAAATTGATGATTTTGTTGTGTGCTAGCAAACGCAGAATTATCAAAAGCAGCTGTTGCACTGGATGCATATGAAGCACCGCTATTAAATTGTTGTTGTTGTTGCTGTTGATGACCAGCAGATGGTAAATATTGTTGTGTCGGTGGAGGTGGTGGTAGATATTGTGGCTGGGGTGCTAGTGGAGGAGGAGGTAAATATTGTGGCTGAGGTGGAGGTGGAGGTACACCATATTCAGCATGACCATTACTAAAATGTTGCTGTTGATGATGATGTTGTTGTGCAGTTGGTACAAAAATTTGAGCTCCCTGTTGAGGCAATTGCTGTTCAATAATTGCCTGAGGTATTTGCTGTTGTTGTGGGACACCATATTCAATATTTAAATTTCCAGGACCAGTTTGTGGAATTTCGTTGGCTGCAGGTGGTATATAAGTTGGTACCTGCACTGGAGGCCTCACACCAAATTTATCCAAATGTTGTACAGTGGCGCCAATTGTTTCAAAAAGTCCTTGTGGTACAGGGGGTCTAAAGGCAACTGGCTTGCTTGGTGGAGAACCACCATGTGGTGGGAACGGAGCTAAATTTCCTGATTGTTTGCCATATTGTATACCTAAACCAGCTTGTGCATGATGATGAATGAATGAGGTAGCACCTTGTGCAGAGGAGGACGGAGGTCCATAGTTTCCACTTGGTGGTTGTAAAGGAGGTCCGTAGCTACTGTGAGGTAATGGTGGTGGACCATAATTTTCTCTTGGTGGAAATGGTGGTCCATAATTTTCTCTTGGTGGTAATGGTGGTCCATAATTGCCACTGGGTGGAAGAGGAGGGGGGCCATAATTGTTGATAGGTAGGGGTGATGGTCAATACTTGACATTTGGTGGTGGTGGAGGTTCAAAGTTTCCGCCTGGACCACTAATGCCGAAACTATTGTGAGAGCTAGACTGTTCATTAAATTTGTGGGCGTAGTTGGGACCAGGCGCATATGAGTCAGAAGGAGGTTTGTTATATATATCTTCACTGGAACCCAAAGAGAGCTAAAACAATAATAAAATATTTAATAATTATGTTTAATATAAGATTATTAAAAGAAACGCTTTACTTACCTGTACAGCTTCAGCTTCAATTGAATTCAAACCGCGATGTGTAAAATCTTCGGCTGGTCCAGTCAAAGGCAAAACATCTTGTTGTTGAAGAGAATTGTCACCATCAAAATTTTCAGATTGTAAAGCAATTGCAACTAATTGCTCATCACTTAAACCGTTAATAATGCCGTTTCCTCTGTCACCTGACCCAGTAGCACCAAAACCACTGATACCATCAGCACTAGCACCAGCACTGTATGGTGTAGTAGGGAAGGAAGGCGCATTATTTTGGCCAGAACCTTGAGATACATGACTATAACCAGATTGTGTCTCGATATGATTGTTTTCAATAAAGGCACCAGCTGGGGCGGGTATGGGCTTCCAGCCATCACAAGCAGTATGAAAAGGACCTTGTGAACCAGCTACTGAATGTGTGTGACCTGAGGCATCGACTTGAACTTGCACTTGTTGTACCTGTTGTTGGTGGTGATGACCTTGTGGATTTTGAGCTGATTGCAAAATAATTGTGGTTTCAGGTCCACGGTTAAAATTTGGCAATGCAGGTGGGCCGTAGTTTGGTGGTGGGGGTCCATAAATTTGTTTGGGTGGTATATTCAGAGGCCCAGAGGGTGGTGGTCCATACGAGGTAGCTGGTTGATGATGTGGCTTAAATTGTGGAGCCGGTTGGAACAAAGGCAAAGACTGTGGAGGAGACGGTGGACCATATTGAGGCTTTGGAGGTCCATATGAGTGTGCAGGCTTATGTTGTATCTTCTGTGGTGGCGGTCCATAGGTACTAATTGGCTTAGGCGGTGGTCCATAGTGATGGCCTGGAGGAGGACTATATTGTTCCTGGGGCTTATGAGGAGGACCATATTGTTGCTGGGGCTTATGAGGAGGACCATATTGTTGCTGGGGCTTATGAGGAGGACCATAAAATGGTTTTGGCGCTCCATAATGATTTTTAATTTGATCATGCAATCCTGAAGTTGAGCCGCCATCACCAATAAAATTCAATTTAGGTGGTCCATATTTCAATGCTGGAGGTCCATATTCTCGAAAAGGCATTTGTTGTGGCACACCATATTCACGATGTGGTAGTCGCTGATTTGATGGTGGTCCATAGGAAGGCTTTATTTGTATCGTGTATGATGAGTTCGCTAACAAAATTGTTAGCAAAGAGAGTCGAAGCAACATCTGCAAAGAAGAAAACAAAAATTTTATTTTGGGGAATACCAGGAAAGAAATTATATGGGAGGTAGACAAATATTTAAACAAAAATTGAAAGCTTGGCAGAAGAAGTAAATAAAAAAACTTGTACCAAATATTTTTGTAGAATAAATTTTCTCGATGTTTCTCAAATATTTGAAAAATCATTTCATCTTCTTTCATCTGAGTCAAACTAAAAGTAGTTAATTTTGTAGGCAAACGATGTTAATTGTTAGTCACACCTTAAAGCCAGGTTTTTTTTTCAACTTAATTTGACATTTCTTTATTTCAGTGTTTGACAGATTTAATCATGGAGAGGAAAACAAATAAATAGTCCGTTGTTAGAGCAAATGAGAGAAAATGCATTTCGTGCTCTTTGTGTTTTTTATATTTTTTTTTTGTTTGTCAATATAATCAACCGAATATGTTTATATTGGAGGAACTGTGCACAAATTTCAGCATGCCGGGTATGTAGGAAGCGCGAAAAACCCTGTGTTTGCTCAGCCAGTTTATTCCATGGAAAAGCTTGCTAATGTTTTCCAAGTGTAGTAAAACAAAAATGCCGTCAACCAGGATTTGTCATCGTGGCCAACAATTAAACGTCTCCATAACATCACTGAATTGAATTTTGAATAAAGATTTGAATATACATGCTTACAATATTCAATTGACTTAAGAGGTAAAGCCTTTATACCATTTCAATACACCGGATTGTAAGTTAAACCATTGGAAATAAATGGTGACTTTACAAAGAAAATCATCATTTGCGCCGTTGAATACTTTCACTTTAGTGGATTCGTTAACAAATAGAATTTCCGAATTCGGGTATATAAGAATCCACATGTGATTGTTGAAAAGCCGACGAAAATCATGACTGTTTGGTGCAGTTTATAGGCTGCCGGCGATATCTTTGAAAAAGAGGTCGGCCGATCAGTGAATTATGTTCGCTATTGCGACATGATAACGGACAGCCAAAGAAACAATTGCTATTTTTCGCAAGAAATTTAATGGCCGTGTCTTCTCACGTCATTGAGATGTTAATTAAACGCTGCGGTTATGTGATTTGACACCATTGGACTCTTTCTTTAGGGCTAGTTAAAAGAAAAAGTGTACGTCAATTCAAAGGCTAAAACGCGAGATAGTTCTGCACATTTTTTGCAATAAACATAAATTATGTTTCAGCCTCATTGTAGAAATATGAATAGGCGGATACAAGTATGCCACCGAAGTCATGGCGAGCATTTGACCGATATTTTATTTCACACAAAATATGAAGATAATTTCAGAATAATATTTACAATTAACATCGTACGCTTTGGTTGGACTAACGTGGCTATATTTTTATATTGATCGATATTATTTAACATGTCATGTTACTTAAACCAAACGTACATAAATATACCAGTGTACACTTTTATGACGCTTTAAATTTTGAATATTCCGAAAAACACACTGTGCGGTATGAATTGTTTGTATGTTTTGATCTATAACTTCTTTCGTAATGTGTGGACTTTTAGGGAAAGCTATTTTTTTACTCAGAAATATACTTAGGAAACTTTATAGCTCTACGTCAAGTCGTTTAGACAAAAACGCATATTATAATATACCGATTTAGCCCATTTCAATACCAAACAAGCCTTGTGTAGAGAACTTTTTCTGGAAAAATTTGATCCCCTAACTTTTTCTATCTATCGTGATTTCAACAGACGATCAGACAAACGGACGATCATAGATAGATTGTCCTAAAATGAAACCAGGACTTAGATAAAAAATAATTTATCGACAGAATTATATGTATTAGATGATAAAATTTTGCATATATAAATTTCTGGTGAATTTAATTATTCCATTAGAAGTAGCATAATTTCAAAAAATTATGGTGGCACGCCCACTTAAGTTCATATAATTTTACTATCAATAAAATTTTTGGAAGAATAAAGAACTATGTATATTGAAATACCTAAGTTGAATCTATTAGGAGAAACTATATTTTCACGCCTACTTCAACGACCACTTTACTTGCAAGACTAAATTTACGGAAATATTTTAATAACAAATCGAAGTTGCATAAAGTTTAAAGAGATTATTAATTAGCAAATACTATTAATAACAATATAATAAATTTTGTGCTAAAAATTGGTGGTGGGTATCGAAAATTCGGCGCAGCTAAATATAGTGGTCTTACTTGTTGATTGTAACTTTTTTTTCAAAATTTGTTTTCATCGTTGTATTCTAATTTTTATGAACTTTTTTCAATTTGTATTATATTTTAAATTTTTAAATTATAGGCTATAAGTTCAATGTGATAACGACAAGAATATTTAAGGAAAAATTAGTCATCCGATACTAGCTGAGTGGAATGCATTTTCGAAACCAGCTACGGTTTCATCATCAGCACTCTTTTGATCATTTTTATACCCGCCACCAAAAAAATGGTGGGGGTATATTCATTTTGTCATTCCGTTTGTAACACATCGAAATATCCATTTTAGACCCCATAAAGTATATATATTCTGAATCAGGGTTTGATTTGATGACGATCTAGCTATGTCCGTCCGTCTGTCCGTCTGTTGAAAGCACGATAGAGGTCGCACCAAAAAAGCTAGGGGGCTCAAATTTTGCCAGAATCTTTCTTATAGACAAGGTTTGTTTGGTATTGAAAATGGGCTAAATCGGAATATTAGGAAGAGAGTTATAGCTCGAAAAGCGAGAGTAGGTCGAAAAAACCGTGTCCTTCAAACATCGAATAAAATAGAATTGTGTCCAAACGCATTAACGTAGACTCATAAAACTTCGAATATATATTTCCTGAGTAAAAGCCATATTTTTCCCCGAAAATTGTTGAAATCTATGCATTAGGAGAGGAGTTATCGATAAAAATGTACGAAAATTTATACCGCACAGTGTATTTTTCGGTATATTTAAAAACAAAAACGTCATAAAAGCAACAAAATTGGATGTACGACTCCGAAATTTTGCACACTTGGCTTTTTGGTCAAATGCTTTTTTGTGACGGAAAATCAATGTGCCACGCCCACTTTTACGCCCACCTCCCATATAACGTTTTACCTAAAATTCATATAATTTCTCTATTAATAAAGATTTTGGAATAATAAAGGGCTATATTGAAACACCTAAGTTGTACTCATTCGAAAAAATAACTTTGACACGCCTACTATAACGCCCACTTTTCACGTTATCCACCGTTAATGAAATTTAAAAGCTCATAAAACCGCTAAAATTAGAGGTATGATGATAAGTTTTGCTACGTCTATCCCCCTAGGCAATTTCATTACTATGCCAAAAAATTAAGGTGCCACGCCCACTTTTACGCCCACCTCCCATTTAACGTTTTACCTAAAATTCATATAATTTCTCTATTAATAAAGATTTTGGAATAATAAAGGACTATATTGAAACACCTAAGTTGTACTCATTAGCAAAAACAACTTTGACACGCCTACTATAACGCCCAGTTTCACTTTTGAATTTTGTCTAGACGCATAAACGTATTCATGAAACTTCGAATATATATTTATCGAGTCAAAAGAATATTTTTCCCTGAAAATCGCTTAAATCTATGAATTAGGAAAAGAGTTATAGATAAAAATGTACGAAAATTTTTACCGCACAGTGTATATTTCAAATTTAAAACGTAATAAAACTGACAAAGCTATATGTACGATTCTGAAATTTTGAAAACATGGTTTTTTGGTCAAAGAAAATAGATGTGCCACGCATACTTTTTTCCTTAAATTTTTATAAAAATATATTAGTCATATATATTAGCATTTATTCATCTTACACTGCACCATTTATTGTACTGTAGCTAAATATAAGATAAAGATGTTAAGATAGATGACTCTACTAGCAACTACTAGATGGCACGCTAACAACTTATGCTTATGTTCTCCTGAAGTTATGCTCTATTAAAAATGGGAACTTAGGAAAATTTTGACCTAAGTAAAAACAAGTAAGAGCACTATATTCGGCTGTGCCGAATCTTTTATACCCACCACCAATTTTGTGTACATTTAAAGCACAATATTTATTATTTTGTTAATCGCTATGGAATAATCTTTTTTCAATAAAATACGTATCACTTTCTTTATAGAGGATGGTTACATTTTAAGGGCCCATGTTTAAGGTGAACCATATCTAAACTTCAACTTTTTTCTTGTATTTCATTTGACATTTCTCAATCTCAGACTAACTCAATTTGAACCGTGGAAAGATACGCAATCGAGCAACGCTTTTAAATATTAAAGATTTTTATAAAAATGGGCGTTCAAATCAAAATGCATTTTGTGCACTTCGTGATTCTTTTGGTCAACATAAACGTTCAATTTCGTCCACAATCATGAGAATTGTAAAAAATATTTAAATGTCTGCAAAGCAGGTCTGTATGAAATGTGAAAACATCTGTGAATGCCATCTTAGTTCGTTGAATGAGAAACATTGTTGTTTTTCACAATAACGTGGCAAAAGAGCAAGCAACCTCGACTCATCATCGTGCCCAACAGTCGAGCATCAACAGTGTCATTGAAAACTTGGACCATCAGATAGAGGAGCGGCGCCAAGGATGGGGGGGGGGGCTATTTGGCCGATATTTTGTTAAATATATAATTGTACCATACAAATATTTTCATTATAAAAGGAAATAATAATAATATCCTAAGTAATTTGTGTTTTATTTAAATTCAACATCGGTGCTTAAAATTTAACCACCCTTTATAACTTCGATATGCTACTAAAATGCTTTTGTAAATGTAGTCTTTCAATGAAAGTGGGCGTTAATGTAGGCGTGTCAATAAAGTTTCTGCTAATAAATACAACTTAAATATTTCAATATAGTCCTTTATTTTCCCAAAAACTTTGTCAATAGAGAAATTACATGAATTTAAGATAAACCGTTATATGGGAGGTAGGCGTTAAAGTGGGCGTGTCACCTAAACTTTTTGGCACAACAATTACATTGATTAGAAGGATATACGTAGCAAATTTGATCTTTATACCTCTAATTTTGGCGGTTTTATGAGCTTTTAAATTTCATTAACGGTAGATAACGTGAAAAGTGGGCGTTGTAGTAGGCGTGTCAAAGTTATTTTTGCGAATGAGTACAACTTATATGTTTCAATATAGCCCTTTATCATTCCAAAATTTTTATTAATAGAGAAATTATATGAATTTTAGGTAAAACGTTATATGGGAGGTGGGCGTAAAAGTGGGCGTGGCACATTGATTTTCCGTTACAAAAAAGCGTCCCACCAAAAAGCAAAGTGTGCAAAAGTTCAGAGTCGTACATCTAATTTTGTTGCTTTTATGACGTTTTTGTTTTTAAATATACCGAAAAATACACTGTGCGGTATAAATTTTCATACATTTTGATCGATAACTCCTCTCCTAATGATTTAGATAATTTTCGGGAAAAGATATTTTTTTACTCAGAAAATATATAATCGAAGTTTCATGAGTCTACATTAATGCGTTTGGACACAATTCCATTTTATTCGATGTTTGAAGGACACGGTTTTTTCGACCTACTCTTGCTTTTCGAGCTACAACTCTCTTCATATTATTCCTATTTTCAATACCAAACAAACCTTGTCTATAAGAAAGATTCTGGCAAAATTTGAGCCCCCTAGCTTTTTCGGTGCGACCTCTTTCGTGCTTTCAACAGACGGACAGACGGACGGACATAGCTAGATCGTCATCAAATTAAACCCTGATTCAGAATATATATACTTTATGAGGTCTAAAATGGATATTTCGATGTATTACAAACGGAATGACAAAATGAATATACAACAACAATGGCTGAAATAATATAGACGGTAAGGAGAATGAAATGGGAAAAATTACCTGATGAAGGTGATTATATTAAGGTCCCAAAAAGAAGTTTTTAATAAAGCATTTAAATGGGCTGACAGTAAAATTGTCGCTCAACCAGGTTTTGTACTGAGATCGGTAAAAAGGCGAGCCGTTTTGAAAGTGATTTTTAACAAGGGAGAACAATATAATTTTCCATAAGTTTTTTTAATGAATTGATTTTATAAAATCAATAACAGCACAGAAAAAAATAAATATGGATTTTAAGTACGAAATTAATATTATTAATTAAAAACTTGTTTCATTTTGCTTCAATCATCAAAATGATACTATTAATTAAATGAAAATGAATAGCTTTAATTGAAAAAATATTGAGAAAAATATAAATTAAAACAGTATTAAAAAATTAATTAAAACTTCCATAATTTTCAAAAATGATTTTAATTAAATTAATCATGTCTATAATTGATATTTGGTAATTATATACATAATAAAATTATTTATTATATCAATAACAAAAATTATTTAACCTGTTTAGAAAAAAAATTAAAAAATAAATAAATATTTTTTTTGATATTTATATATTATTAATATTCATATATGGTACATATGAATCTATGTTTTTAATTACATTTAGTTATTTATATAAAGATAATTTAGCATAAGAAGTAGGGTTCCATAAGTAGATATACTATACCATATCGAAAGCCTGAGATCCAAAAATAACTGGTAGCATCAACAACCTAGATATAAAGGAATATTAACCGGTAAAAAGGCTTGATCAGACAGACTGAAGAAATTCAACAAACTTACCTACTAAAATGAGAATTCTGAGGAATATAAGGGAATACAATAATTATTGGACTTGGGCACATCTACAATGAAACTGAGACCACTTATTATATTTAAAACTGAATATATTTTTATGTATATATTTTCACTTACCAGAACTTTTTCTTGCATATTGTCTACTATTTTTTATTATTCTGCTCATTGAATAATAATTATATTAAATTAATTCTAAGAAATTCAATTTTCAAAAAATTTCATTTAAAATAACATTTATTATTTTTTATTTATTTTATTCAACTGACAGAAATCTCTTTGTTTTTTGAAAATATTTAATATCAATTAAAAAAATTAATTCAGTTAATGAAAATTATAATCAGAATTTTAAAACAAATCAAAAAGTCAATTAATTAAACAAATTTAAGGGATATTTTTTTCTGTGTACATATAATTGTATAAGAGCTTATTTTTCTCCTTATATTAACAATTATATTTATTAAAGTGTAACGTTAAATGTTAAATAACGAATCATGGTTAAAGTTTATAAAATTAAGAAATAATATGTTCAGAATAAAAAAAAATATGTTTATGAAACAACACGTGTAAGCAAATATTTAAATAAGTAAAATAGTTACGCACATCTACTACTATTTATTTTGTATGATTAAGTATAATAGCACTATACTTATCGAGTAAACTATACGTACAAGATTGTAGACACAACGAAAAAGTATTTATGTATTATTAAAAAAAAAAAAAAATTAATAAATAAAAGTTTAAAAATTTTGCCAATTTTGGTATTTATAGACAAATAAGCCGATGACGTCTCTCAAGAAACGACAATTTACATGCCAGCCAATCCAGAAATGAGTCTTATATCTAATGATGATTTGACTTTAAAAATCTGGTTCAACTTTCAGTAGATTCTCATTTACCAAACAGACGACAGAACTTACGGTTTCTGGCTTTAATTGTTGCACTAGCTGGATTTTATTTTAAAAAATGTTAATATACTACATTTGTATTACAAATGAATCTATATTTTTTTTGATATTTATATATTATTAATATTCATATATGGTTCATATGAATCTATGTTTTTACTTACATTTCGTTATTTATATAAAAATAATTTAGCATAAGAAGTAGGGTTCCATAAGTAGATATACTATACCATATCGAAAGCCTGAGATCCAAAAATAACTGGTAGCATCAACAACCTAGATATAAAGGAATATTAACCGGTAAAAAGGCTTGGTCAGACAGACTGAAGAAATTCAACAAACTTACCTACTAAAATGAGAATTCTGAGGAATATAAGGGATTACAATAATTATTGGACTTGGGCACATCTACAATGAAACTGAGACCACTTATTATATTTAAAACTGAATATATTTTTATGTATATATTTTCACTTACCAGAACTTTTTCTTGCATATTGTCTACTATTTTTTATTATTCTGCTCATTGAATAATAATTATATTAAATTAATTCTAAGAAATTCAATTTTCAAAAAATTTCATTTAAAATAAAATTTTTTATTTTTTATTTATTTTATTCAACTGACAGAAATCTCTTTGTTTTTTGAAAATATTTAATATCAATTAAAAAAATTAATTCAGTTAATGAAAATTATAATCAGAATTTTAAAACAAATCAAAAAGTCAATTAATTAAACAAATTTAAGGGATATTTTTTTCTGTGTACATATAATTGTATAAGAGCTTATTTTTCTCCTTATATTAACAATTATATTTATTAAAGTGTAACGTTAAATGTTAAATAACGAATCATGGTTAAAGTTTATAAAATTAAGAAATAATATGTTCAGAATAAAAAAAATATGTTTATGAAATAACACGTGTAAGCAAATATTTAAATAAGTCAAATAGTTACGCACATCTACTACTATTTATTTTGTATGATTAAGTATAATAGCAGTATACTTATCGAGTAAAGTATACGTACAAGATTGTAGACACAACGAAAAAGTATTTATGTATTATTAAAAAAAAAAAAAATTAATAAATAAAAGTTTAAAAATTTTGCCAATTTTGGTATTTATAGACAAATAAGCCGATGACGTCTCTCAAGAAATGACAATTTACATGCCAGCTAATCCAGAAATGAGTCTTATATCTAATGATGATTTGACTTTAAAAATCTGGTTCAACTTTCAGTAGATTCTCATTTACCAAACAGACGACAGAACTTACGGTTGCTGGCTTTAATTGTTGCACTAGCTGGATTTTATTTTAAAAAATGTTAATATACTACATTTGTATTACAAATGAATCTATATTTTGTTTTTAATTATATTTCATTACTTATATAATAAAATTAATGATAAGAAATAGTGTTCCACACACATACACATACTATACCATATCAAATACCGGATTAACAAAAATAATTTTTATCATCAACGACCTAGATATAATGGAACATTAACCGGTAAAATGGCTTGATCAGGCAGAGTGAAGAAATTCAGCTAACTTACATACCTAAAAAATGAGAATTCTGAGGAATATAAGGTTAGGTTAGGTTAGATCCGGCAGCCGCCCGAAGACATAGCTCACTTGGGTCCTCCGAGGGTCCCGTTGTGATACCGTAGGCACCATCGCCCGTTCGTCTATGTCCTCTGGCCGTCGTTCCTCAGCCATCCTGTCCTGTTCACGAAGGTATGGATCTTTCCCAGATCAAATGCGGAAAGACAAGTTTAACTTACAAGTATTCGTTGACCTAGAATCTAGCGTCTCAGGTCCCCGAATGCAGGACAATTGTAGAGAAGATGTTCAGTTGTCTCCTCCTCTTCCTCGTTATCGCAACTTTTGCAGAAGTCGTTGTAAGGGATATTCAGCCTTTTCGTATGTGTACCTATAGGCCAGTGTCCGGTAATGACCGCTATGAGGTTCCTAAGGTGGATTCGGGGCATATTCACTGCATATTGCGTCCTATGCACATCCATGTCAGGCCAGATCTTTCTGGTTTCCAAACAAGTGGGTTCTCTCACCCATCTTTCCTTGGCATCCAAATATAATCAATGCGAGATTAGATGTTTACCCTTCGATAAGGGAATACCCAAAGCACAACTGGATTCAACCGAATCTAAGGTAGTACCGGCTTTTGCAAGTGCATCAGCTCTATTATTACCATCAATATCCCCATGTCCTGGAACCCACAAAAGGGTAACCATCGAATGTCTCGCTATCTCCTCAAGAGACACCCGGCATTCCTGGGCAATTTTCGATGTGCTGTACACACTCTCAAAGGACCTAATAGCCGCCTTGCTGTCAGTAAATATATAAATATCCCTGCCAGATATTTCATTATACTGAATCTGAGGAATATAAGGGCATACATTAAATATGTAATGAATTTTGGCATACCTACAATGAAACCGAAACCATTATATTAACAAGTAAGAGCACTATATTCGGCTGTGCCGAATCTTTTATACCCACCACCAATTTTGTGTACATTTAAAGCACAATATTTATTATTTTGTTATTCATTATGGAATAATTTCTTTATAATAAAATACGTATCACTTTCTTTGTAGAGGGTGGTTAAATTTTAGGGGCCCATGTTGAAGGTGAACTACACCTAGTCTTTAAATTTGTTTTCTGCATTTTACTTGACATTTCTCAATCTCAAACTTACTCAATTTGATCCGTGGAAAGATACGCAAATGAGCAACGCTTTAAAGTTATTCAGGTTTTTTATAAAAATGGGAATTCAAATCAAAATGCATTTTGTGCAGTTCGTAATTCTCTTGATTAACATAATCGTTCAAATTCGTCCACAATCGGGAGAATTGTAAAAAATATTTAAATTTCTGCAAAACAGGGGTCTAATCGCCGCTGTCGATATCGAATCAATTCGATCGATAATTTTTGTTTTGGGATTATGGCATTCGATATCGTGCAACAAATATACAAGTTTGATATGATAGCTTTCGATAGCGAGTCATCGATCGAATACTATCTTTGCAAAGCAATTCGATACCAAAATAGCTATCGTAAAGAACACAAAAAAATATTTAATTTGCGCGGTTTGTGAAAAAAGTATAAAAATGTAAGTTTTATTTATTTTGTAGTCAAAAGAATTTATTTATATGATTAAATTTTAGGACAAGTGTAAAAAATGTAAATGCCAAACAAAAGGAGGCAATGGCTGAATTCATGTCAGAGCATTCAAACTTAGCAAAAAACCTTTTACCAAATTGTGGACAGGGAAAAGTTGTTGCAAGCAGACTGTGGGAAACACTGTGCGTTTAAATTCGTTCGGTCCACCTACTAAAAATTCAAAGCTTTGGCGTAAGGTATGTTTATATGCTTGTAATATAATTTCTTATAATGGTTTAATTTATTGTTTTTTGTTTTAAAGGTTTACACAGATCAAAAATTTAATATCAAAAAAAAAGTAACGTTTAACAAAGCTGCAAAAAAGAAAACTGGTGGAGGTCCTTACGAAGAAATTCTTTTATCTTCCGCTGAAGAACAAATTCTTCAATCTGCCGGCATTGATGTACTATTATTTTAAAAATCATACAACCATAGAGTTGAGGCTATGAAAGCCTTTTCTATTAAAAAACATATGTTCGTTGTTGCTAGGCTTTTGCAGACCAATATGAGTGCCATCTATACATCCGATAACTATTTAAGAAAATATAAATATGTAAATATCATAAATATAAAATCATTAATAAACACAAACCTCCTAGAATCTTATAATTCTTCATGAATGCTTCCTGGTATTCAGATGACTGTTCAGGGGAAAAACTTATGAGATCTGGACACAGCTTTACCTCTATCTCCTTTGCTACGGTATCAATTATTTTGCTAACAGTACTTTGGCACATGCCAATCAAATAATCGTTTCCAAATACATGTTGAAAACTACCTGTAGCAAGCAATGAAACAGTTGCAGTTAAAGAGTTGGCGGTACTGCAGTTGACATATGTCCAGAAAAATCTAACAGTGAACGAATATAGCTAAAAGCTTCTTTTGACAACCTGAATCGTTTTTTAAATCTTTAAAAGAAATTTTCATTTTATTTAAAAAATTACACTTGCTTTAAAGTAAATGTTTTAATTACATTGATTAGAAGGATATACTTAGCAAATTTGATCATCATACCTCTAATTTTGGCGGTTTAATGAGCTTTAAATTTCATTAAAGGTAGATTACTTGAAAAGTGGGCGTTATAGTAGGCGTGTCAAAGTTGTTTTTGCGAATGAGTACAACTTAGGTGTTTCAATATGGCCCTTTATTATTCCAAAATCTTTATTAATAGAGAAATTATATGAATTTTAGGAAAAACGTTTTATGGGAGGTGGGCGTAAAAGTGGGCGTGGCACATTGATGTTCCGTTACAAAAAAGCATCTCACCAAAAAGCAAAGTGTGCAAAAGTTCAGAGTCGTACATCCAATTTTGTTGCTTTTATGACGTTTTTGTTTTTAAATATACCGAAACATACACTGTGCGGTATAAATTTTTGTACATTTTGGTCGATAACTCCTCTCCTAATCTATAGATGTAGATAATTTTCGGTATTTTTTTTATTATTGTTTTTACTCAGGATATATATATTCGAAGTTTCATGAGTTTACGTTAATGCGTTTGGACACAATTCCATTTTATTCGATGTTCAAAGGACACGGTTTTTTCGACCTACTCTTGCTTTTCGAGCTATAACTCTCTTCTTAATATTCCGATTTACCCCATTTTCATTTCCAAACAAACCTTGTCTAAAAGAAAGATTCTGGCAAAATTTGAACCCCCTAGCTTTTTCGGTGCGTGCTTTCAACAGACGGCCAGACGGACGGACATAGCTAGATCGTCATCAAATTAAACCCTGATTCAGAATATATATACTTTATGGGGTCTAAAATGGATATTTCGATGTGTTACAAACGGAATGACAAAATGAATATACCCCTACCATTTTTTTGGTGGCGGGTATAAAAACAGAGCATATTTTTATGTATAGACATATGTGAACTTACCAGAACTTTCTCTTGCAGATAGGCGACTATTTTTTATTATTCCGCTCCTTGAGTAACAATTATATAAAATTTATTCTTCAAATTAAAATTTTCAAGAAAATGTAATTTAAAATTAATTTAATTTCAACTGACAGACATCTCTTTGTTTTTTGAAAATATTTAATATCAATTAAAAAATTTTATTAAATTAATGAAAACTATAATTCGAATTAAAAAAAGTCAAAAATTCAATTAATTAAACAAATTTAAGCAATATTTTTTTCTGTGAGTAGATTAATGCATCCCCAGCTTAAATTAAATATTTCGTAAAATGTAAATAAATCAAAGCTTTATACATTACAGGAAACTGGAAGGGTGAGTTAAAACAATTCTGGATCTTCGTAAATTTTTTGTTTCAATCCTTTTGTCAATTAATATTTTATGTAAAAATTTTTATATATGTTTTTGTTATAGTGAATTTTTTTTTAAAATAAACAAAAATATTTTTATTTTTTATTACGCAGCTACGTATCAGTTTATACATATAATTGTATAAGAGCTTATTTTTCTCCTTATATTAACAATTATATTGATTTAAGTGTAACGTTAAATGTAAAATAACGAATCATGGTTAAAGTTTATAAAATTAAGAAATAATATTTTCAGAATAAAAAAAATATGTTTATGAAACAACACGTGTAAGCAATTATTTTTTTACAAAGAACATTAGCTGTTAAAATGAGAGAACAATCTGGAAAAGTATATTTTTGTCGACACTAAGAAATTTAAGAAATTTAAATAAATATAACAATATTTGTTCTTTTTCGGAAATCTTATTTTTTACTTAAATGAAATCTTGTACGCTCTGTACCATTACTAATTTTAAATCAGCAATCTAAAATTTTGCATTCTAGTAATAGAAATTTCCTTTAGAAAATAAAAATATTTGTATGCATTTTATAGAGTGACTTATTGTAATAAAGTCGGAAAAAAAGAAATATATAAAATTTAAAAAACGACTTGTTTACATGTGCAAAATAAAATTTGTTGACAGGTCTTTAAAAAATGCATTTAAATTTATGTCCTCATATTTGCTTGGTAGCTACACGTTGCTTCCTTATCCATTTACTTTTCACATCCCAGTTATGAATTTCACAACTGAAAAAATGTTTTTATTATGTCTGAGGTGTTTACGAATGCAATCTTTAATCACCTCCTTCGGCTTATATAGTAAGATAGGTACAAAGAAAATTTCGACGAACGGCTGGTTTGTCATTGAGAATATCTACAATTATTCCTTTCATCACAAGACAATTTCAAAGGGACAACTGGTGGCAGAATATCAATTGATGTCAGAAAAAAAGCAAATTCTTACAATAATATTAAAACTTTAAAGTTATTTATATATAATTTTTTTCCCGGAAAATGTTAGTTCCTTTTAACAAAGATTTAAATTTAAGTTATTGTATACTTTTTCAAAATCCTTCAACACTGTGATACAATTTCAATTTAAACGTTAATTAAACAAAAAAAAATTAGAGAAACACAAACGTTTTTATTTAAGTTTATTAATTATGGGCAAACGTTTTTTTTTAATAGCTTAAAAAAAAATTTTCCGGGCAGGAACACAATACACAGAGAATATCACAGTATTAAAGAAATGATGAGGCATTTTATGAAGAAAACTTTTGAAATGTTATCCTATACTTTATTTTTGGTCGGTTGAAAAACATATAAAAAATACTGTTCATCTAGGGTCATAAAGGATCATTACTGGACCTGAAATATATATTATGAGAAATATAAAAAATATTATTTATATTCAAAGAAAAAAAAAATAAATACTTTAATCTTGTTAAATTTTCTAAGCTTACATTTAATAATATTTCTCTTTAGATCATAATAATATCGTCAAATAAATAAAACATGTGTACATGTGTTTGTATTCTTGTGTTGATATAAAAAAGTTGTGAAAAGAATAATACATACATACATCCATACATACATACATACATACATACATACATACATACATACATACATACATACATACATACATACATACATACATACATACATACATACATACATACATACATACATACATACATACATACATACATACATACATACATACATACATACATACATACATACATACATACATACATACATACATACATACATACATACATACATACATACATACATACATACATACATACATACATACATACATACATACATACATACATACATACATACATACATACATACATACATACATACATACATACATACATACATACATACATACATACATACATACATACATACATACATACATACATACATACATACATACATACATACATACATACATACATACATACATACATACATACATACATACATACATACATACATACATACATACATACATACATACATACATGCATGTAGATATAAATACATGCAAGTATTTAAATTTGTTTACATACATGTACATTTAGCTAGCTTACTGACTGACGTGTTTATGTTTTTTTTTTTACGTAAAAAAATCATATAAATATGCGTGGTCGGAATAGATACAATAACTTAAATCGAAGTCTTTGAAAGAAACTGACGGTGTTGAAAAAAGAAAACTAAAATGAAATTAATTTTTACATTTTTGACTTTAGTGGCTTGTGTAAGTAAAAAATTCTTTAATCTTCATTCATCAGCAGATATTAAAAAAATTTCTAACGCAGGTTGTCGCCACAAATTGGACTCCCAAAGTAGGCAAGGATGCTATAGATATTCGTGATGAGTGCTTTCAAGAAAATTCTTTGTCTGAAAATATAATTGAGAACATAAAAGATTTCATTTATCCCGATACGCCTGCTGTTCGTAATTATATTCTTTGCACCTCTCTTAAACTTGGCCTTTTTGATTCAGAAAATGGTTACTATGTTGAACGTGCTGCTGAACAGTTTAAAGCAAAAGGCGTTAAAGAAGTTGTTGAAGAATGTATTCTCAAATACCCCAGACATAATAAAACAGATGTTGACTTCAGTTTTGAAGTTCATGAATGTTTTATGAATAGTAAAGTCGGCGAATCAATCAAAAAATGGGCTAGGAAGCAGCGAGAACTTGCCAAAAAAAAATTTACAGACATATTAATGCAGATGTTGACTTCACTTTTGAAGTTCATGGTGGCTTATGAATACTAAAGTCGGCGAATCAATCAAAAAATGGGCTAGGAAGCAGCGAGAGCTTGCCAAAAAAAAAAAAATTGAGGACATCTATTTAAATAAATGTTACAAAGAGCTCTCAATAAATTGTATTTTGCACATATCAACTATGCAGCTTCATACCCTTATGTCTCCCTATAAATTTATAAAAAATTTTTGTTCTTTTTTTCCGTTTTAATTAAAATAAATCACTCTATAAAATGCATACGATATCATTTATTTTTTGCAGGAATTTTAGAATGCAAACTTATGAGATTTTTAGATTCCTTATTGCTAATTAAAAATTATTAATCATAAATTTTCACATTTCCACAAAAATACCACGCAAATAGTGTACATTCTTGCGGATATTCTGTAGGCAAACAATTTAAAATCCATCAGGCAGTTTCTGAAATATATTTATAAATGCTAGTAGACCCAGATCTCTAAAATTGTGTTATAATTATTTATCTTTTCGTTTTGTCTTTTGTTTATCACTAACTTTTTAGTTTATACATATAAAGGAGTAACATGACTGACTGATTGATTCATCATCGCACAGCCCAAACGAAAAAGGGTAAAGACATGAACTTTGGACGTATTTTGACGTATAGCTCCACTAAGAAGGGATTTTTGGAAATTTCACATTTTAAGGGTTACTAAAAATAATTAAAAAAAATAATAACAAAAGATTTTGGAACCTTTTTTAAATGTTCATGTATTGTAGAAATGGTAAAAATTATTTGTTCTTTTTTTCTTTAATTTCTATTCTGACTTAAGGTCAATTTTTTATTATTAAATTTCTTAAAACCTTGTTATAATTTAAGATTATTAAAAAACTATTCCAGTATTAGCCGAGTGGAATGCAGTCTTAACTATAAATTTATTGTTATAAAGATAGATTTACATTTTTAACTTGAAATTCATACATGTATATGGAGAACTTTAAAAAGTATTTTTTAAATTTGTATGGCACTTTTTGCGAGAACTTTAAAATTGGTCACTTATATTTCGAGGTGAAGCTAAAAATGGTTTGTCCACCTAAAAGGTGCCTTCGTGAAATTTTCTGGTACTTTTTGTATTTTCTATGTTTGTGAATCTAGATTTTTGAAATTAGTGACTACTCATCCAAGGTACAATTTAAAATGTTATGGGCTATCAAATTGTTACTTTTTCTAATTTTTATGTCGTAGTTTTTTATATTTTATAATTATAGAACTCTGGTGCCTACATATCCAAATTGAGTCTGATACTTATCTTATTTTTATTGTCGTTTTTCCTTTTTCTAAATTTTAAAATCTAAGATTTGCAAACTCAGAAACATGGCTTATTTAGATGATATGTTTCTTATATGTTATTATAGATTTTACTAAAAATTATTTATTAATTAAATAAATAGTAAAAATGAGCTAGCGAATTGGCGGATATTTTTCTTGTATTTTGTAAATTCCTAATAAAGTGTCCTTTCAATTTATATTTTCTCATAGAAATTAAATATTATATCGCTATAAAATTATGCTTTATGTTATCGCAAAAATCAAAAAAAGTTCCATAAAAATAATTAGGGAAATCGATTCAAAATTTTTTAGTAAGTATATTTAGTTTAAAAGGGCATACAAAGGAGGCAAGACCACTCTAATTTAAAGGAGGAATGTTGCCTTTTCTGTCTATTAGAACAATGACACGTTGTACTTTAAAAGCCATTAAAAGTTTTTGGAAAAATCAAACGAAGTGTCGTGGTACCTTTACTATAAAAGAGTAACGTATGTGATATTTGCAGAATTATATGGGCCCCTGTATGCGAAATTATCGTATGTTACATAAACAAAATTGTACAGGAGAGTGTTTTTATTACTCTCACAGAAACAAAAACGTAAATAACACTGCTACATACGATTAAATGTACACAGTGTTATCTCCATAACTAAAACAGTTATCGCTCTCATATTTTATCAGCAGATGGTTAAATGCATGTAGAACCAATTTGCATAAAATAATCGATTAAAAAAGTAACATACGATATAAGCGCACACAGGTCGATTTAAATTATTGTCTTTTAACTAAGCGTAAGTGGCATTGACACAACTTGCTTGAACCTTGCAAATATCAGATTCAAAAATGTTATAATTGAAATAAGAATTTATTTGATACTCTTAATTTTAAAATTATTATTATTTCTTAAAACTTAAAATAATAAATGTGTTTTTTTATTACATATCTTACAAACTATTAATGGGATTTAAAAAAAAAGTCATTTTGTTAGCATTAAAAATTTTTTAATTTTTATGAGCCCACTCTAAGCCGTCCACAAACAAATAAATCAATATTATTGTTTATAAAAAGTTAAGTAATAGTTTAAATCGCTTTTAAGGTTTGTCTTTATGATTAAAATAGGAATAGTAATAAGATTTTTTGTTCAGTATCATTTCAACGCAATCGAAGAATATTTACTTCAAATTTACGATTTTGATCCTGGTACTGAAATTTCAGAGTTAAGTGATTTTTTCTTATGAATAGGAAAAACACCAAACGCCAGGGATAATAAAAATACATGTATTCTACCAAATAGTATAGTTTGTGTTTTTCTATATTTCTATTTGTCTTAACTAAGCATAACAAATTTTACCTTGATTAATGCTTTATTAAACTAGTAAAAAATAAGAAAAACAATGCATATTGATTCAAAGTTAAACACTTGCGATCAAGTAAGTAAATATTTTTGTTAGCTCAGAGTTGTCTGAATAAACAAAAACAATAAAAAAATTTTAAATATTTTTAAGAAAAACAAAAATTCCAAAAAGAGCACAACAAAATAAAAAATATTTTTTTTTTAAATTTTATATAACATACACACATCCATATGAGCCCTGTATTGTAAAATTGGTCTTACTAAAAAAATATAAAAAAATATTTTTGTTAGCTTCGAGTTGTCTGAATAAACAAAAACAATAAAAAAATTTTAAATATTTTTAAGAAAAACAAAAATTCCAAAAAGAGCACAACAAAATAAAAAATATTTTTTTTTTAAATTTTATTTAACATACACACATCCATATGAGCCCTGTATTGTAAAATTGGTCTTACTAAAAAAATATAAAAAAATATTTTTGTTAGCTTCGAGTTGTCTGAATAAACAAAAACAATAAAAAAAATTTTAAATATTTTTAAGAAAAACAAAAATTCCAAAAAGAGCACAACAAAATGAAAAATATTTTTTTTTTAAATTTTATATAACATACACACATCCATATGAGCCCTGTATTGTAAAATTGGTCTTAACAAAAAAAAAAAAAATAAAAAATTACTTTATCAGTTCCTGCAAACCATATAATTTTAAATTTAATTTGTTGAATATGATTATCATGAATTCGTTGAGTGTTAATTATGAAAACGGTCTAAGTGAAAATTTTTATAAATTGAGCTTGTTACTTATTAATTTCATAAAGATTTTGAAAAATTTTTTCCTTCCATTTGTATATTGTAGCACATATGTAGTTCTTAAAGTTCAAAATTTGTATTTACAAATTTATATTTCCTTATGTCAAATGTAAATAGAATTAATGTTACTATAAGTAAATTGAATCGAATTACTTAATAATGGCAGTAATACCAAAGAAGTTAACATATTTTTTTGTGAACTTATTGTTACTTCAATTGCTTAAATAACGTAACCCACAAAAACCAAATTTTAAACTAGAAGGTTTTTGATTTTTGTTCCAATTTGTTCAGGATTTTTGTAGAAAAACTTTAATTGCAGCCTGCGAATGATCTTATGCAACTTAGAAATAAGTTTTACATTAATTCTCTATTCTAATTTTTCCTTTGCGTTAATTTTACATTAATGATTCTATGATTCCAACAAGGAAATGTGACTGTAAAAATAACGTAACAAACAATAAAAAATTTTTTTTCAATAACCTAATCCACTATTTTGCTTTAATTGTAAAGCAATGTTTTTTCACAAAAGAAATTGAAATTTTAAATCGGATTTTTACACCCAATACCAAAAAAATGGTGTGGGTTTAATTCATCTAGTTTATTCGTTAAGACAAAGTCGGTTCGTTTGTTTGGTAGAGTAGATCAAAAAATTTCTTCTTACATTGTATAAAATGCGATTGTGTATTCGGGCATTAACGCAGAGCGATAAAATATATATTACAAAATGAGTTTTAGATCAAAATAAATGAAAGATCTTTTTCGGTCTATTTAAAATTTAAAACGTCATAAAAGCTACAAAATGTAATGTTATGATGTACGATGCTGAAATTTTGCAAGTATAGTCTTTTAATCAATATTATTGGAATAGCGGAAAATTAAGGCGGCACGTCCACATTAACGCCCACCTTCCATATATCGCTTGCAAAAAAAAAGTTGTAATGGAATATCTGAATTAAATTCAAACAATAAGTTTATAATTTTAAAAAGTAGGAGGTGCCATGTGCGCTTAATTTTTTTTAACCACCTTTGTGTACCTTATTATAGTCTTCCGATTCTGTTAAAATACAAAATTGTTGAAACAAAGAGTCAGTAGTATCATTTCAAATGTAGAAATTTTTAATATTGCACTGTAAGGATAAATCTAAGAAAATAAATTAATAGCAAATCGAAGTTAGACAAAGAAAGTAAAACATATTTTAGTATAAAGCGATTAATCCATAGAGGTTACTGTTAATAACAAAACAATAAATTTTTTGCTTTAAAAGTACACTAAATTATTGGTGGGTGTCCCAAGTTCGGTACAGCCGAATATAATGCTCTTACTTGTTCTATTAGATGCGCTACAAAGCTGTATTCGCATGAAAATTATCATTTTATAAACTATTTGTTGAGTTGTCCAAATCAGATAGACCCATTAAAAATCTGTCACATATACATGTTTACTTTTAGTACACACTATTATACTTGTGGAGCAACACATGAGATTTTTGACAGATCAAACAGTCTGATAATGAAAAATGTAAGTTGTAACATTTAATGTTGCTCAACTGATCAAATTAAACTGAAGTAATAAGTGCGCCATAGTACTATAGAATACTTAACATCAGGGACCGTAATATTTATCTTCTATCTATATATATAAAAGTGAAACTCTGTGTGTGTGTGTGTGTGTGTGTTAGCTATAGACTCCGAAACTGTAAAACCGATCGGACTCAAACTTTGGCAAGTTGTTGTACACATACCAGGGAGTGTTTATGGGTGGAAAAAAGTGGGCGGGGCCACGCCCATAAAAAATTAGTTATCATTTTTAGCTACTTGCACACATATTGAGCTGTCATGACTTTAAAATTTCGAGATAAAAAAAGTGGGCAGGGCCACGCCCATAAAAAAAAGTTATAATTTTGAGGTTCTTTCACTAGACCGATTTTTCTGAAACTGTGCACACATATCGAGCTGTCATGACTTAATAATTTTGTGATTAGAAAAGTGGGCAGTGCCACGCCCATAAAAAAAGGTATCATTTTGAGGTACTTGCACTGAACCGATTATTTTGAAACTTTGCACACATATTGAGCTGTTATGACTTTACAATTTCGTGATTAGAAAAGTGGGCAGGGCCACGCCCATAAAAAAGGTTATAATTTTGAGGTACTTGCACCAGACCGATTTTTCTGAAACTTTGCACACATATCGAGCTGTCATGACTAAATAATTTCGTAATTAGAAAAGTGGGCACTGCCACGCCCATAAAAAAAGGTATCATTTTGAGGTACTTGCACTGGACCGATTCTTCTGAAACTTTGCACACATATTGAGCTGTTATGAATTTACAATTTCGTGATTAGAAAAGTGGGCAATGCCACGCCCATAAAAAAATTATAAATTTTAGGTTTTTGCACTTGATTCATTAAGGGGCGTAGCAACGCGCGCCGGGTTTGGCTAGTTTCAATAAAAGTCAGATCATAACAGTTATTTTTTTTTCGAGCATTTACTTCTATATGCTTTTTTTGTTTTAAAATTTCAAAATAACTATTATTTTCGATCCCTGCTTAACACCCATCACTTTTTAGAATTTTGGTCTGTCTGTCCTTCTCAATTCTATAGGATTTTTATAATATTTGGGACGGATGTAACTAGATACCTGATTGTATACGATAATTTTTATCGCAGATAGTGTCATAAATAAAGCCATTAAAATCACTGTATTTGGCTGTGCTACATATTTAATACCTAACACCAACAGTACAAATAAAGTACTTTTTATCTCAAGATGGATTAATATTTTTTTTTATTTAAACATGTAGTAATTTCTTTGTTTAAGTTCAATATGCTTTTAATTTATTCTTTTTTTTCATAATATTTGTGCACAGAGAAATTATATGAAATTAGGGAAAAATTAATACATAGGCATTTGCCATTAAAGTGTGTGGTTTTGTAACGTTATACGTTTAATTTTTAAAGCAAGACAAAAAAAAACATTCTGCGGGGTAAATTTACTTTCGTAATTCAGAGAGTTTAGAAGTTTTTTAAAGTCATGATTTTTAACTCATGACGTAGTAGAGAAAAATGCATTTATACGCAGTAGCTTCTTGTTCGGTATTACAAAGGCATTTTGTTGTGACCTTTTTTTGTATTACAAACTATAACTCCGTTCATATTTCATTAATTTTGCTCATATTCGGAATCACAAAAACAGAGTAAAATTGCAATATTTTGTAAATTTCAATACTAAAAGGTGGTCCTACCATAATGCACGATGTGAGTTGGGAGTCACACCTTAGCGTCAAGTTTTTTGCCCAACTTTATGTTGCAGTGTTTTATAAATCCAATTCTGGTGACGAATACAACTAAGCAGAGCGTTTAGATTGTTGAAGCCTTAAAACTAGGCATTCAAAATGTATTTCGTAGACTTTGAGATTTTTTTTGGTCAGCATAATCGATCGAATGTATTCACAATCGGGAGAAAAAAATTGATGTTATTCACGATAGTGTCATCGTGATCAATAATTGAAAATCTAGCAAGCATAACTTATGCGAATTTTGAATAAAGATATTAATTAACATGCCTATAAGATTCAATTAAATCTGAAGCCTTCTGACCATTTCAAGCGTCGCCAATATGCCGAATGCTTAGTTTAACAAACATAAATGGTGACTTTACAAAAAAATCATTTAAATGACGTGACACACTTTGCCCTCAGTGGATTTGTTAACAAGCAGAATTGATTCATTTGGGTAAATGAGAATTCAAGAAGGATAATTTTGAATCCACAAAGAGTAACTGTTTGCGAAATGAAAACAGACTTCTTGTACCCGGACTTTTGGTCTTTAAAAATAATAAGGACCTAGACTATATGTGGTACCATTGGTATAACGGTACCATTGTCAGCAAACAATGGCTATTTTGCACGAGAAATTCAATGGCCGTGGCAATATTAATTAACCACAACAATCATATAATTTACAGCTAGCATGGGTCGACCGCAGCACGAAATAAAAACATTTTTAGAAAAGCAAATTTAAAAATTATTTTCTTTCAATTTACATATATAAAGAAAGTTTTTTTTAAATGAAATTAAACTGTAACACCACTTTGAATCAAGCGCACATTTGCATACTTTTATAAATATTTTCCTCAGTGAAAAATGATATCAACTTAAAATTTATCAACTTGCTTTTTGCTTTTTTTGGCAGAAATAAAAACGACTGATATGTCATGGCACATGTGTATATATATACATACATACATATTCGGTGAATCGTTGTGAATTTGCAATATCGACTGCTTTATTAGCATGTCTTATCATGCAGAACAAAACAATTGTGATAACAAAAAGAAACGACACGTCGTTTAAAGTATAAATATGTATGTTATATTGTTTGTATATTATATCTCTAAAAGGAAAAAAATTAAAATATTTTTTTCTGAAAAAAGTTTTTTGTTTTTTTTTACATACATATTAATACAAATTTAAATATGCAAAAAGAGATTCTCTTACCTTTGGGGAAAATGTGCCACAAAGGCTGTGCCACAAATGCTAGGCTGACTAAGTATAATGGATTCTTCAGTTTTTTTTAAATCTAAAGAAATTTTAGTTTTGCCCTTTAATTTGTTATGCAGTTAACAAGACTGTGTCTTTTCATTATATTTTAATGGTGATAAGGCATCGAATCAGGTAAGAATTCACAATTTGTGAATGTCCGAAATACTTAATCACGACATGTGGCTGAAATATTATACAGCAGTGTATAAATTTTTAGCAAAATAATAATAAAATATAAAATGCATTTCACTTGAACGTTTTTGAGAAACTAATTTTCTATGATATTCTGCCGTTATTACGTTGAACTTGTAATCTATGAAATACAAAATTACACAAGAAAAATAACAACATAACAAAAATCTTTATTACTAGTCAATGCTTCTACACCCAGAAAACAGAAAATCACATTCATTGCCAATCGATTGGTTCAGTTCCTACAATTGAACTTTTCATTTGTTATTATAAAATTTATTTTACAAGAATCATAATTTATTAGTGCTGACAACATATTTATATTTCAAAACGAAATTCTGTAGATGTAATCGTAAAATTCTACTATCAAAACTAAACAATGCGATTGGCAACAATTGCGGTATTCACAGCCGTTACCGTTCTCTGTGTAAGCACTAATTTCGTCTAAGGAACAGCATAACCCTGCCTTTTCATAAGGAACTGCTGAAAAGGTAGCACCAACAAGGGTGAAATAATTATATTAAAATAAACGATTACTCTTTTTACTACTGCTAAAATATTTGGCAATACTTCTGTATTCCCTTCTGGGATACTCTGTTGCGCTTTCGTGTGCAAACGATTTCAGTATTTTGTTTTTTACAGTACCGTAAGCAATTGAAACAGACACATGAAGAGAAAGTTCAAATAAAATATAAAATAAAAAATAAAATACAAATAATTTCAGATAATTTCAGATTTTATTAGATGTGTTCATAAATAGCGAATTTCTTTTCATATCCACCAAAAAATGGTGTAAGGATATACTCTTTTCTGTTATTCCGTTTGTTACACACAGAAATAGCCATTAAAGACCCCATAAAGCATATGTTTCATTTAAGAAACATACAGGTATGACCATCCGAGCTCGACAAAAAATGCTAGGATGATAAAATTGTGCTTAAATGTTTCTAATACATCATGGACGAAATCAGTCTATTTACTCTAGGGTACGAACGTTCGCCGCTTCGTCGAGCCTATCTCCCTTAATACTATTTTTCTTTCTATTGCATGTGTAGATCGCGCTTACATTTTGTACAACGTTAGTTTCTGAATTGCTGAGAAGTTTTAATATATAAAGGATTACGAAGTTCAATAAAATAGATTTTGTGTTTAAATTTATAAAACAAAAAGCGAAAGAAAAAATCGTCATCGAATTGACAATCGTTAGTTTCAAGTGAGGCCAATGATACCTCTTCGGTATTCTTGTATTCAGTACGGAACATAAGACACGAAAAGCAACATGTTAATGGAATAGGTCCACTTAGGTTTTCCCCCAAATATGTGCATATATTTATATACCAGGTAATTCTACAAAAATACAGCAAAATGAAAAGAAGAAAGCAAATTTTGTTAATAGGCAAAGTCCTTAAAAATAAGGAGAACATAAAACAAGTTCCTAAAACACTTAATTGTATAACATCAATCACTTTTTAAGATAATTACAGGCTCGAGTTTTTGTTAACAATAAGAAATTGTGATATCATTTGGGTTTATAGTACCACCTAATGATCACTTTTGGCTTGAATAAGCATTTTTTTCATCCTTTTTTTTCAAGTACTTTCCTGTTGTAAATAGGTAGACATAGCAAGATTGATTGATAGGATGATACCTGAGCTCAGAAAATGTATACCTTATGGAGTCTAAAATGAATATTTCCATTGGGTGCAAACATAAAAAAAATAATATTCCCTCACGCCAATTGGATATAAAAATTCGTCAATATTGCTTCCTATAAAAATAAAATCCTAACTGCCTTATTTATAAAAGTTATTGAAGGTTTATAAAGGTTTTTTTTAAATGATTTTCTGTGGAAATTTTACTTATAAACCTCTTAGAAAGCTCTTTCAATTTTTATGAATTAGACCGTAAGTCTATATAACATTGCTTAATTGAATTAAATATTACAATAATTTCTCTAATATTTCACTATTATTGAATTCAATTTATTACTTACTTGTGCATGTCTTATGTACAATTACCTCTACTTGCTGTAGTTTTCTTATATATACTATAATACCGGATCCAAAATTTTCCAAACAATGTAAATTCTAGAAATGGATCTTTTATTAACATCCCGAAAGTATGCTACAAAATGTGAATTTTTAATTACTTCAATATTGCCAAAGTTGTAAAATAAAATCTTAATTAGACTAAAGTAAATTACACAAATAATAATAGGAATTTAAATGTAAATAAAATTAATGTAAACGAAACTAATGAAATTAAAATCTATTAAAATTAATTCTTTAAAATTATTTTCACCAATTGACAAAACATTATTGTTTTGACTCTTTTCTATTGCAACCTTTTGCACCATAAAATCAAAGGAACTTAAATGTATTAACTGATACTTGTAGTTAATTTACAGCATTATACTGTACGAAACTAGTTGTAAAACATGAATTTCATAATATTTTTCTGTTTTTCTTGCACGACTCAGCACACAACAACTATTGCAAAAAGGCTTGCATCATTATATTAATACCACTCGAAGGAAGTTTTCAAACTCAGCTTAATTTTGATGTTGTTCTTAACAAATTTTTTTAGTTGAATTTACTTCAGTTTATTGTTGTGTATTACAAGCTCTTGGCCAGAATGTTCTTATATAGTGGTTTATTCAGTTTTTCTATACTAGCATGTCAATAGAGATGCTTGTCACGTCATTGTTGCACTTAATTGTAGGAAGTTGTAAACGTTTTATAAAAACTATGAAGAAAAAGAGTATTAGGTGTTTTTTTAAGAGTACTAGTTTTATTTCTAAAATTGAAAACAATTAAAAAATTGAGAAAAAAAGCATTAAAGTGAATAAAATATTTATTTGTGGTGGTAATTAAATACCTGTAATTTACTTTTAAAATAAAACTTTGTGCAAATATTGACCTCGGCTGAAACAAAGATTGTCCTTTAGTGCGCTTCTATTTGGCATTGTTTTTTCCAGCATTTCAGCCGGTATTTCACCAATTGCAGATGTAATGTTGTATTCCAGGGCTGAAATTGTAGTTGACTTGTCTTTGTACATGAGAAAATTTACATATAAAAAAATTAGAGAGTTCAAATCACACGATCTAAGAGACCAATTTTCTCTTCTAAAACGTGAAATTAATTGCTAACCAAGCTCGCCTCTCAATAGGTTATTGGAATCGCGTATCATATGGCATAAACCATAATATAAAAATAAATCTAATTTATCCATCCATCTATCTATCTATCTATCTATCTATCTATCTATATATATATATGTAAAAGTGAAACTCTGTGTGTGTGTGTGTGTGTTAGATATAGACTCCGAAACTGTAAAACCGATCGGACTCAAACTTTGGCAAGTTGATGTACACACACCAGGGAGTGTTTATGGGTGGAAAAGTGGGCGGGGTCACTCCCATAAAAAATTAGTTATCATTTGTAGCTACTTGCACTTGACCGATTTTTCTGAAACTTTGCACACATATCGAGTCTTCATGACGAAATAATTTCGTGACAAGAAAAGGGGGCGGGGCCACGCCCATACAAAAGTTATAATTTTGAGGTACTTGCACTGGACCGATTTTTCTGAAACTTTGCACACATATTGAGCTGTCATGACTATATAGTTTTGTGATTAAAAAAGTGGGAAGGGCCACGCCCATAAAATAAATTTTTAATTTTGAGGTACTTGCACTGAGCCGATTTTTCTGAAACTTTGCACACGTATCGAGCTTTTATGACTGAATAATTTAATGCAAGAAAAGTGGGCGGGGCCACGCCCATAAAAAAGATATAATATTGAGCTACTTGCACTAGATTGATTTTTCTGAAACTTTTCACACACATATTGAGTTCTCATGATTATACAATTTCGTGATTAGAAAAGTGGGCAGGGCCACGCCCATAAAAAAAGTTATAATTTTGAGGTACTTGCTCTGGACCGATTTTTGTGAAACTTTGCACACATATTGAGTTGTCATGACTATACAATTTCTTGATTAGAAAAGTGGGCAGTGCATCGCCCATTAAAAAATTTTTAAATTTTTAGCTTTTTGCACTTGATATTAAATTTAAATTCAGAATGCTTTTTTTTTTCTTTAAGGGGCGTAGCAACGCGCGCCGGGCTTTTCTAGTTTCAAGTAAAAGAAAGTCGATAATCATTGGACCGTAGTACGGTCAAATGATGCTGGCGAGCTACAAACAGCACCCAACCTAAGAACATTGGCAACTTTTGAACAGCAATTTCGGGCATTGCATTTGTTGACTTACCTATAGCTTCGTCGCTACAAAAATTTTTCGATTAAATATATTATAAAATGAATATAAAAAATAATTAAAAAAGTATGCAAGTGTTGCTCGGTTGCTAATTTATTTGTGGTGAAATGGTAAGCCTTACTAAGTATTTTTGATATTCACGAAACTTTTCGCATACTGGATTTTCCTTATAAAAGCAAAAGAAAAAAAACACCCATTATAAGTTGTAAATGGAAAATTCATTCAGCCATTCTAACACACAAACTCTCACTTACTTTATTTAGTATCTCACGTATTGCTATCCAAAATGCATCAGTCAGTTTGTTACTTTTAAGTAGGAGTTTAAGAAAAGTTGTTCATTTTGTTGAATGGATGACCAGCATAAAGCGCGTTTGTTGATAGTTTTTGTTGTTCTTTGCAAGTTGGTATAAAGTTAGTTAGAACTGTGGTCGGTGATTCACATACTGAAGTAAGGTTTTTAATAATTTTTTTGTTTGTTTTATTTTCTGTAAAATGCAGTTGAGCAAAATTTTGAATTTGAATTCTCTTACAAATAATTGATTGAATTCCTAAAAGCAGGGTATAACAAATAGCAGTTAAGACTTACAATTATGTTAAAGGTTTTATTACTTATTTTAAAGGGATTCTAGTAAGCAAACTTGAACTTATTGGTTGGGGAGTCTTTCGGTATTGTAAAAATTTGTTCAGAAAATGTAAATGACTTTCGGAACATATATACAAGCATACATACCCAGGAATAATTTACTTTGAGGAAGAAAATACGAGAACTTCAAGAGATCAGGTGAAAAAAGTATTTGGTAATGAACTCTAAGAAATTTATGAACTTTCTGTTGCAATTTATAAGAAAAGTAAATTTTTAACATAAAAGACAAATTTATTCTCAATATGACTCCTGCCTCATTTCACCACACATTAGTAGTTTTAGCCTTAACTTCTTTAAAGCGTCAATGGCCCAGATTATTTTTACTTTATTACTTACGTATCTTAAATTTTATTTCAATATATTTATATTTATTTTCTTTTTATATGCAAAAAAAAGAATGTATAATCCAGTAAAAATTCCAGGCACATAAATCTTTTTGTTTTATTTCCCTGACACTGTTGTACAATACTGTCTTGCGTATGAATGATTTTTTTTTTCAATACTAGAGCTCACACAAATTGTTGCCAATAATAACTGAATACAAGAGAAAGAATTTAATTTTATAGCACAATATTCTTTGATTTATTTTATTCTTATTTTCATGTACAGTTTAATATTAACAAATACAAAATATCTTTTTTACCTTGTGAAAGTAATTTTTTCTACATATTCATAACTCTACGTAGATATATGTGAGTGTGTGTTAAACTTTACAATCTTATAGATACATCAGAACATACCCTACGTTATGCATTGGATGACTAAAATCAATGCAGTAAAGAATATTTCGAATTGTTTTATAAAACTTAAGTTTAATGAAATAAGTAGTTCTCAAAACTTCTCAAAAAACTTTGATTTATTTAACTTCCCAGCAATTTTTTAATTTTGTTTTACCTAGAAAGTTTAATGAAAAAAAAACGTAAACTAGTTATCTTTTGACTGAAGTATCTACAGAACCTCTAGGTCAACTATCAAAATATTCAAACATGTTTTGAATTTTCTGTTTCATCTTTGTTCTGCTTTAGCTTTATTTTGTTCCAACATTTTTCAATTTCAGTTTTGTTCTATTGGTCAATATTTTTATCGTAATGCAAAATATTTATATTTTCAGGAATTTATATTATCTTGGTAGTTTAATATACACACACTATTTAAAATTTAGTGAGATTGCTTGTAAGCTATTTTTCTTATTTTTGTGCTACATTTTAATTTATACAAGGACTAGCAACTTCGATAGTGTGGTTGTTACTATTATTGAATACTCAAGTTCTTTTTAAATTACAAAATATTTAATCAGAATCTGTTTAGTTAGAAAAATCAAAAGTACAGTAAAGATAAATAGGGGACATCTCAGAAATATCAATGCTTCCTTCAGGTTTAAAAATTCTAGATTCATAAATTCGGAAAATTCAAAAATTCTTATAAATATAACAAAAGTAACAATTTGTCCTTAACTATAATTTTCAAGGTCAACTTGTAGTATCAGTACTATCATCAGTTTCATCATTCTATGCGTATTCAAAAATGTGTATTAAAAAAGTAACTTTTTGGTCGTCCATAACATTTAGAGTTTGACTTCGGACCAATAATCACTAATTCAAAAAATCTGTGTTAAAAATCTAAAAATACAAAAAGTACCAGAGAACTTTGAAAAACACATGCCCAAAACATTTTCAGTCTCAGATAACTAAGTTTTTATTCAAAATTAAAGATGGTGTCTGAAATAATAAAGCACGACCGAAAATAACATTCTTACTTGTTTTTAACATAAATTTTGTCAGAAAATTTTTTAATTTTTTTTTAATTTTAATTAGTAATTTACAATAGTTTTATATAAAACAACAATGAGGCTTTTATTAATATCAATATAAATTTTTTTCTAGAATCTATAAAAAATGTGAATGAATTTAATACGCATGCACAGTTTGATTGTGAACAATCGTGTGACAGGAAGGCGGCGATTTTGGTCCCTATAGCATTTTACGCCATCTTGCAACAATCAAGTTTGTATAAACTGAGGCAATCGTGTGATTAAGAAGTATTTGATTGGAATAATCGCATTGTAGTGCGTCAATTAAGCTAAATAAAAATTGTGTAATATTGGTCCATTTGCGGCAATCATGTGATCCCACCTTAAGGAAAGGTGTTGTTATGAAAACTTCTACAATTATAAATCGTCTATATATTAGTTTATGAACGTTAAATTTAGAAATAAGCTTAGTATGTGATCAGTATTCAAGATATTGTACTGCTTATATAGTACATTTTGTTTTCCAGAGTAATGAATATATAGAACTTAGCTCAAATGTTTTGTTGCCCTGCATCAAACACTGAATTTTTACAAAAGTCGACTTAGTTCTTTTAAAGATAATGATAACGATTAACATTTATACAATTAAAATTGTTTTTTTTTTTTTTTTTTTTTTTCAAACTAATATTTATTGTATCTTCATATATGTTTATGAACTAACAATAAGTAATCAAATCTTAAATCTATAATTAGTAGATGAAAGTCCAGCCAATGCCAGACAAAATCTGGTTTTCGAAATTAAAATAAATTGTAGAGATTGCGATTATATAGTTCATCTAAGAGAGATGGTGTCCCTTCTTCTCAAACGAACATGTCCGCGATATTGTAAGATGTTTCGGCCAAGTGGGTTGGGATGAGTTTCCAGCTTTTTTAAGTAGCGGCCAACGTGTCTAGTGATTTCGCTTTTTATCAACGGAACATCAAGATCTTTATGTAAATTGCTGTTTTTTATGTACCAAGGGGCAACGGTTATCATTCGTAGTATTTTATTTTGACGTCGTTGAATTTTTTCTATGTTGGAGGAGGATGCAGTTCCCCATAATTGAATACCGTAACACCAAATTGGCTTCAAAATTGAGTTGTAGAGCAAAAGTTTGCAATCGAGCCTTAATATCGAATTTCGACCTATAAGCCAATGTATTTGAGCAGTCCTTAATTTCAATTGGGTCAACTTTGCATCTATATGATTTTTCCATGTGAGACGGCGATCCAAGTGAATACCAAGGTATTTAACGTGAGAGTGTTGTGGCACCACCTGGTTATTAATAAAAATGGGGGGACAAGATTCCCGACGTAAAGTGAATGTTATATGTGAACATTTAAGTTCATTTATTTTTATTCCCCATTTTTTAGCCCACTTCTCAACATCGGTTATATGGTGCTGTAGTTGGCTTGAGGCATCTTTTGGATCTTTATGAGTGCTGAGAAAAGCCGTGTCGTCAGCGAATGTTGAAGTATGGGTTAAACTGCTTGTTGGCATGTCTGCTGAATATATTAAATATAACATTGGACCTAAAATACTCCCCTGCGGTACTCCAGCCAGGATTGGTTGGGGGCAGCTAACAACGTCTCCTTCTTTTATAAGAAACTGGCGACCGATAGTGTATGTTTGTAGAAGATTGAGAACATTAACTGGGAAGTTATGCTTCAATTTATGTAAGAGGCCTTCATGCCAAACTTTGTCGAAGGCTTGAGAAACATCAATAAATAGACCCGAACAGTATTTCTTTTCTTCAAAGGCTTTTCTTATAACTTGTACCAGTCGGTGAGTTTGTTCGATAGTACTATGTTGTTTTCTGAAGCCAAACTGGTGATCTGGAATGCAGTTGTTAACATTCAATATCGGTATCAATTTCGCTATTATCATCTTTTCGAACAATTTTGACATTGTTGGCAATAGACTAATTGGCCTATACGACTCAACTTTTGAGGGATCTTTACCCGGCTTAGGGATCATCTTGACCAATGCAACTTTCCATTCTGACGGGTAGTAATCAAGGCGAACGATAGCGTTAAAAAGAAAGAGAATAATTCTTTTTGCGGTGCGAGGCAACTGCAAAAGCATTTTATTACTGATTTTGTCAATGCCAGGAGCTTTTCTGATATTTAAGTTGTCAATAGCCTTAACAACCTCTACGTATTGAAATTTTATTTCTACAGGTGGTCTTTCAACAACAGGTGGTAGTTCACTGATGTCAGTACTTACATTGGGAGTGAATACATTCTTTAAATGACTTGCGAAAAGGTTACATTTTTCTTCGTCATTTCTCGCCCAACTGCCATTTAAATTGCGAAGTGGGGGTTTTGAGGTCACGGGTCCCCTGAGTTTACTAGCTGCGCGCCATAACGAATAATTGGACTGAGTAGTTGCATCTAGACCTTTCAGATAATTATTAAGAGAAGCTTCTCTTTGTGATTCTAGCAGTTTCCTAAGCTTTTTTGTACATTCTCTTAAAGTAATTTTAAGTTGGGGCGATCTGTGTTGCTGCCATTCTCTTCTGACTCTTCTCTTTTCAGACAAAAGTTCTTGTACATCTGAAGAATAAATACGAGTGTACCTGGGCTGACGAAAAGTATAGGAAGCATGTTCCGCGGCATTTTTCATTTGCTCTTTGAGGTTGCCAATACATGAGTCGATGTCTGCTGTAGTTCTTAGAAGCAAATTTTCTGTACAATGTGTGCTGATGTACTTTTTATATTTTAACCAATTAACTCGTGTGGAAAATAGTTTCTCCGTTAACCTTTGGTGAGGATTGCAGATAGTGACAATGGTTGGTGAGTGATCCGACGAAAGCTCCAGCGATGCTTCCGCCTCAATAAGTTCAGAGTTTATTCCTTTCATAACGCCGAAATCAATAAGGTCAGGGACTTTACGAGCATCAGTAGGCCAATAAGTAGGCTGTCCGGTTGAAATAACGTTAAGTCTCAATTCAGAAATGGAATCATATAAATTGCGGCCTCTGGGACTAATAAGTCGTGAACCCCAAAAAGTATGCTTTGCGTTGTAATCGCCAGCTGCTATGAACCGAGCACCGAGTGACTTATAAAACTCTATATATTGACTTTTCGTTATTGCTAACCTTGGAGGAGAATACACTGACGATATTATTAGATTTTGGCCAAAGTCAACTACACAGATGTTTGTTGCCTGTAGAAAGACCAGCCAATAAATGGTGTTTTATTCTGGATTTGATCAAGATTGCTGACCCACCACAAGATCTATCTCTGGGGTCCTTGGTGTCGTAAAAAGTGTATCCATTTATTTTGAAAGTACTTCTTGATGTCATGTGAGTCTCGGAGATCAGCATTATATCAATTTTGTTGTTCACAAGGAAACACTCAAGTTCGTTTTTATGTTGGCGTATGCCGTTTGCGTTCCAGAAACATATTTTTAGACAGTTCATGGCCTATTTAGTATAGCCTGCAGTAGCGTGGACTGCATTTTTTGCATCTCCTGCATCATGCTGGTCGTATTCGTCATAAAAAGATTCATTGAATTGATCAGATTCTCCAACATACCTTCTAGTCGACTAAAAATGGAACTTGATTGTTCAGTGGTCGGCATCTCTTTTTGCATTGTCGGTTGGTTAGTTTTAAGAATAGAGGCATATGACATTTGATTTGAGGCTGCGTGTGTCAAGACGGGTATATTTGTAATAGGTGGTTTTTGTGACTGTCCAGCAACAGAAACACTTTTGTTGGTCAAAAAACGTTTGACGACCTCAAAAACAGGGCATCCTCTATAGTTGGCAGTGTGATTACCACCGCAATTGCTGCATTTTTTAACCTTAGGGTCGTTCCTGGCTTTGTTGCACTTAGATGTCTCATGCAAATCTCCACACACAACACAAACAGTAGGCAATTTACAGTAAGTTTTGGTATGACCATATTCTTGGCAGTTTAAGCACTGTACCGGACCAGTTCGTTTATGTGGCTCTTCCACAGTAACTCTACGGTGCATGATGTATTTTAGTTCGTAAATGGGGTGCGTTTCACTTTTCTTTAGCTTCATGTCATTAGGCTCCAATTCCACTCGGAAAAGTGGTTGTGGGATCCTTTCCCTGTTCCTAATGTTGGATACCGCTTTGACATTAAAGCCCTTGTTGATTAAACACAGTTTTAACTCCTGAGGATCAACATCAGAATCAATACCCTTGATAACGACTTGGAGGCCTTTTGCACTTTTAAGTTGGTAAGTATAAAAGTTCTTTTTATGCCTCTCCAGCTCGGAAACTGTTTTGCGATAATCGCCTTCACAATTAACTTGAATTTTTGTCTCGCTGATGTTCCCACGTTTCAATGGCGTCACATAAAAAGAGTTTTCTCCAATCAGAGAAATTAACATCTTAACTAGATTATTTGAGTTCTTTTCTCTTAAATAAATTGGAGGCGGCTTAATAGATTTGTGCAATGCATTTGGGGCGTCAATTTCTTCTTGGAGTATAGCAAAACGATTTTGGGATCTGGGTTTTTCACTGTCTTTTGTAATTTTTGCAGCTGATGCGATTTCCGCAGATTTTGGGCTTCTGCCTCTTTTCAAAACTGTAATATAACGGTCCATTCCTACCTGTGTTTTGGGTTTTTCTACTGCAACTATTATGCTTTTTGGACTTGGCGTGGCTTTTGCAGCAGTTGTCACTCCTCCAGCACTGGACAGCGAACACCGGGATGAGGACAAACGTTCCGAACTTCTTAATGGTATATTCAAGTCAGATTTAGCTAAGTTTCCACCTTGCTCAATACACTTATTTAAGTTTGGCGCACTAGCACTTAATTTTATAGCTGGAGTAATTTTAGGTTTCACGGTTAAATAATTTCTATTAAATTCCGGATCTCTAATGTTTTCAAAACAGGCACTGTCGGAGCTTAATACAATATGAGCATTTCGACCGCTGTGCTCAGTTACATTTTTGGAGTTTTCACTCATTCACAAATAAAAAATTTTTTTTTTTTTTTTTTTTTACCTATTACAAATTTTGCAACTTATTACAAATTTCACTATGTATATCACTCGCGCAGCGAACACGTCCGTACTCTTGAAGAGTCAACGCGAGAATCTGATTAAAATTGTGTAGGGCCACAAAAACTTATCGCTGCCCTTAAAGGATACTTGAACAGTTTTTACATTGATTTCTTTGTGGATATCAGTAAACTTAAATACACATTCATACATAAGTAAGCATATGCGTATGGATGTTTTTATGTCCATAAATACGTTTTTTCATACCTACATACATTTGTAAATAAAAACGTTGATTAAATATAATTCCTTGTATATGTGTAAAACAATTAAAAAGCCATAATTTAGCGGTTTTTATTATTGCGTGTTCAATTTTGCGTCTGCATGGCTTGTATCTCTGATTGTGTATCTGTTTTATTTGTACCGTGGATAAGTAAGTTTATGTGTGAGGGTGTGTTTTTTTTAAGTATGCGTAATTGAATACAAGGAAAATTAATTTGTGAATTTATATCTTCATACAATATTTCTTGCTTAAACCTTTGCCTTTTTGTTTTCCTTTATTTGTATATTTTACTTTAATTTTGTACTTGTACAATACAAAATCCCGTATTCCAATAATTATTAAAAAAACACGCAAGCTTATACAAATATTGTACATAATTTATTGAGCAATAAAATATTGGCATATTACTCGGTATTCATAAATACATGTACCTTTTCCGGAAATCAACCCAATAAAGATTTTATAGTTTTTTTTCGTTACCTTTTTGGACGAGTTAGTCCTTATACACATTTTCTTAGGTTTTGAATTCTTTTTTTTAGAAGAGCCCAAAATCTTTAGACAGAGCGTAATTGTCGACTGTTGGGTGGATTTGCTTTTCGTGGTACAAAATATATATATTTTTTTTAAAACGACTAAATGAGGCTAGAAATATGAATATAGTCTGGTACTGTTTAAAAGTGGTTAAAATAATTTATATAAATTTTCCGTAATATATATTTCGGTGCTTATCGCTTGTTTTTTTTTTTTTTTTTGCTTATAATTTCTTTACCGCATTGCCTGGAACTTTCTGAACTTTATACAACTTCAACTAAAAAACAGCTTTGTCTCTGTGCTTAAAAGAATCAGAGTATTTATTATTACGGGTTTTTTTTGGATAAAGCGCTCTTCGAAAGAGTTGTTCGACTGCTTTTGCCTTACCAATACAAATGAAATTAAAAACATCACATAATTCTAGATGTTGCTTAATAAAAAGTTGTTAAACATGTGAAATCATTTAAATGTAATAAAAGTGGTCCCATAATTAAAACTATTTATTAACAAAAAATAAAAAAAGTTTTATTTTGAAACGCTTAGACAATATTTTTTTTTTGGTTTTGCGAGCAAACAAAAACAATTGATAAACAGTGTGTTAAATAAATATTAAAACAAAAATATATAAAATTTCCGCAAGAAATGAAAAATTAACTTTTTATGCAATAATTTTGTTAGACATACTGTGAGTAAAAACTTGATTTAATTAAATGTGTAGTGTAATTTTCAATTTTAAAAATTGTTAGTATCGATGGAAAAACAAAAAATGTCAAAATCAGGGTTGATATACAAAAAATGGTTGCATGTTTGAGTAGTATCATGCAATTTCAGAGTTGATTTTTGAAAAGTTGGCAGACGGATAAAACTTTCTTATGAATAAACTCTGTGCCAACGAGCTGCCAAGCTAAATCGGCTTTCTAGTTAGCAGCTCGCTGTACGTAGTGTATAAACTGTGGCTAACTTTTTGTTATGAATAAGGCCGATAGTTTTGCTGAATTATTGAAAAATTATCACGAATTAGGTCGACGAATGTCGCTAAGAATGCATTTTCTTAATTCGCATTTAGATTTTTTTCCACAAAACATGAATGCATTTAGCGACGAACAAGGGGAGTGTGCTCATCAAGATTTAATAAAAATTTAAAAAAAATATCAAAAAATTTGTGTCAAAAATACAAACAACGTTAAAATAAGCACATTCACTTTTTAAAAATTCATTAATTTTTAAAAAAACTAACGATTTTTTATGTAAAAACGAATAAAAACAATTTTCTTGTATGTTGCAAACCTGAGGTGATAGACAAAAACAAATTAAACATTCGAATTAAGTCCACCAAGTTTCTTTAGAAGAAGATATTTAGTTGCTCTACTCCAAAACCTTGTTGGCTAGTGAAATTAAACACAAAGTTTTTAAAAGTTAAAAAAATAACAAGTTACAGTTGTTTTTATTTTTTATTTTACTGCTTCTAAACGATTTATAATTTAGCGCATTAGACGACTTACATGTACATACACGTGTGTATTTAATGTTTGTTAGATGATAAACAGCGCACAAATATGCCACAGAGGCCAAAGTATTTAAATACCCATAGTCATAGATCTTGCGTCCACACATTTGCACATTTGTGTTCGTCACCATGAGCCTGTAGTTTGTGTTTGATGGCATTCAAGAGTGTTTTTCCATTTAAGACAACTGTTAGTTAGTTACTTAGATTAGATTTTAGAACGCCACTTGTCTATTTCTTTCTCACTCTTTCAGGTCCTTTTGGTCTATATGAAGTATTATCTTCCCTTTCCATTTGTTGTTCGTATTCCAATACAACAGCTTAATCTTTAATTGATAGTATGAGTTTTGTTGGCTACTATTGCCAGATAATAAATCGTTGAATTTCTTCTATTTGTATAAATGATGTTGTTGTTGCCCGATACAAACGTATTGTGTATCTTATTGTACAGTGACAGTTTTATTGCTCAATCTACAAGCATTTGGCCACATTTTCGTTTTCTTGTTATTGTTGTTGCCATTTTGTTTTATGAACGGTAGGAAAATATTTTACGTGCTACACATACAAATGTATGTTAAACCATTGCAACAAGTAGAAGTCACTAAATCGTTACTATTTTCTATAAACATTGAATAAGCAGTTTTAATACTAAAATGTTAACGATTGTAGCTACAGAATTTTAAATCGTTTTTTAATTGTAATTGACTCGATCCTTGTTAAATTAACTAAGAACTTACAATTTTACACCATTGCCTTTAAAAAAAAATTTAAATAATGAATATATTTTCTTCAACCTGATATTAATGTAGCGATGTTCTTTGTTCTGTCCTTCTGTTGAAAGCACTTTAGCGTTCGCACAAAAACGTAGCTAATTTAATAGAAATTTTGGTATCAACAATAGACGAAATTGGTCAATTATGCAATTGCAAGATTAGGTCATACAAAAGATGTTTATTTGTCAAGAAGGAAATTGCGATAGCACCTAAACACACTGACTTGGGACAATAAAACTTTACAGACACATTTAAATGTTCAAACATATGTTTAAAAAAAGTCTTGTATATCAGAATTTACAAAAACCTAATAAGACCGAAAAAATTGATGTTTCAATGCTGGAGTTTTCTAAATGTGGCTTCTTCAAACATTTCACCTTTATAAGGGAAAATAATTCTGACTGTATGTGTACTGTAATGTATAAAATTTAGATATATTCTGGTTATCGAAACACCAAGAAGATTTAAAAGAAAGCTAGGAAGAGCTTGTGCATTTTAAAAATGCATTTAACGTTATTCCGATATAAGGCAAAATTATTTCAAAAATTAAAACACGCAGATCATCAGCAACATGTAAATTTTGAAATGAAATCAACTTTACTGAAAATCTTATTATTAATGATTACTATCATTTTCATCTGAATGGCTTTGTTAGGCATTCGGTGAATCCCAGAGCAATTCAGAAGTCCCAATTTCAAAATATCATTGGGCCTTACTTCTTCGAAAATTAAGATGGAAGTGCTATAACCGTAATTAGGTCGCGGTATCGGTTTATAATAAAAAATTATTTACGTCCTGCTTTTGATAACAGATCTAAGATATGGGTTTACCAGAGAGTAAATAAATTTCCAGATATTAAGAAACTTATGGGCCAGAGAGTTCGCCGGACTTGTCAGCACCCTACTATTTTTTTTGGTGTGATTTGAAAGAGCAAATATACGAAAATAAGTGCGAGACAACTTCTGAACTCAGGGCTAAAAGTCACAAATTTTGCTTGTCACTCAAACTGCTCTAGAAAGGGCCCATCATTGCGACGCTAAAAACAAATTTCGTTTAAGTGACATTATCTTCCACCATTTAAAAAAAACTCCATTTTATATAATTAAAAATCTGAAAAAAAACGAAAGCTATTAATTTTTCTCCTGTAGTTCAGATGTGGATGTTTTTATACCCTTCACACAGTGAAAATAGGTATATATAGGTTTGTCATTCCGTGTGAAATTTCTACAATTTTCATTTCCGAACCCATAAAGTATATATTTCTGAAAAGAGTCGATTAAGCTATGTCAGTCTGTCCGTCTGTCCGTGTGTATGTTGAAATCAACATTTTGAAGCCCCCGATTTCTCCTGGAACCGGGTGAGGTATTAAAATATCAGAAATATTCGGAAGTAGATCGGAACTGAAAATCAGAATAAACGTGTATATTGGTTAGAGTAAACGTAGCATCAAATCCCAGCTGAGCCAAAAAAAAATCTTTTTTAATTTTTTTATCTTTTTTTTTTATTTTTTTTTATTTTTTTTTTTAATTTTTTTTTCTTTTTTTTTTTCTTTTTAACATACATACGTAAATTTATAATTTTACAATGGGATGTTTTTATATATGTAAGTTTTTTATATGTATGTACGTATTTCATATAAGATAAATGGTGATACAAACTATTGTTCTTGCATGACTACACGTTGTGAAGGGTATATAAGAGTCGGCACGGCCAAATATAGCACTGTTACTTGTTAAGTTTTAATTTAATTCCATTACTGTTAAAGTTCTTTGTTAATGAAAATTGTTTGCAGGGAATACACAATACATATCGTATATATGCACTTCAATGCATGTATATCTACATCTTCTACTGGTATAAGTATAGAAAATTTAAGTAAAACTTTTTTTTTGAACTTAATGCTTTTTTGCTTGATTTTGGCCCTTGTATTTCAATGTGAGTATTTATGCACCTACCAACAAAAAATAGTTTTGGGTCTTTACAGAATTTAGAAAAAAATATTCATTGAAATCTTGTTGTTTATAAATATATTTATGTTTTGTTCTTCTGTTTTCCTTCTGTTGTGTAAGATCCTCTGGCAGCAGCAAATAAATTGCCGAGGTTAACGCGTTCGACACATGTAAAACTGTTGGGGTATTGACAAAAAAAGAATTATATTTTCCTGGAAGTGAAATAAATAATATATTAAATAAATTAAGAATACTGTTATTGTTTATGTGCGCTGTTTAGTTTGCCTTATATTTGTCTTCAGTCTGAATAGCAAATACCCTTAAAGAATAGAAAACAAAATAATAGTACAAAATATTACAATATAACAATGGAAACGTCGAAGTTAAATTCAAATTCATATACAATTTAACATTGTACAGGAGGTCATGAATACGCGAAGAAACTCCTTTGAGCTTGTAAAATTTTAAAGGAACAAATATATATGCATGTAGTTACATATCGAACCTTAACTACTAAAATAACGTAACTTAAAATATAAAAAATTACAGGATAAGATTTTTAAACTTTGTTTCAATTTGTTTAGAATTTTTTTGTTGAATAGTAAAATGTAGCCGGTCAATGATATTATGCAACATTAAGTTAAACTAAAGTGTTACTACGAAAATATTGTAACACACAGAAGGAAATTTAATTGAAACATTTTTTTTATTTTTTTTTTTTTCTTAATTCATTTTCTTAAGACACGTTCAAAACTTATTTCAATAACCTTCACAAATATTTTGTGTAAATTTAAAAAGTAATAAAAGTCATTCACAAAATAAAGTAAAATTCTAAGTTTTACTGCGATCAAACTATAATTTAGATTTCAAACAAAGCCTTGAAATGTTTTGATTTTGCATTCGGAATTGCTTAATAACAATAAAAAAGTTTATTATTACAAATCGTTGTTCGTAAATTATTGAGTTCTATATGTATAGGTCTTATGTGCCACGTAAGTAGAACACAATAGTTTTCGAACGACAAAATATTATTGCCACTATATTTGTGAAAAATATTTTATAAGTTTTGCCAGGAAAAATTAAAAAATGATTTCGTTAATTTAGTTTTCTGGCAAAGCTTTGAGATTTCTATGTATCGCCGTTAATTTTTTATTAAAAAAGGATGTCAAAATTTGATCTAATAATGGTTTAGACATAAAGAAAATGTGGTTTCCACAGATGGTGTCACTTGCCATACATTAAAAGGAACAATAAATTAAAAAAAAATTTTTAAAATCGAATTATTGCTTGTAGAAGACAAGTGATATGGTCACCAAGATCATGCTATTTAATATCGATAGACTATTTTTTGTAGGGTTTCTTAAAATCGAAAGCAATAATCTCACAATAGTGCAATGACCTAAAATAAAAATATTAATTTATTAATTTTTTTTATAAAATTTAAATGATATTATATGTATGATTAAACAAGCAAAAACCAAGTCCGTGTATTAGTAATATTTTTATCGTTAGCTGCATGATTGTGAGTGAAAAGTTATTTACGGTTCCATTGCAGATTGCAGGTTGTTTGCTTCACATTAAAACTGATGTTGCATCTACAATTTTATATTTATTTTGAATTTAAATTGTTTATAATTATAATGTTGTTTTTGCAAGCGCATCATGTTATGTTTATCATAATCCTTTTTCAATTGCGTCGATTCTAAACCAATCCATAAAAAATAATAAAAATAAACAGAAATTAAAAAATAATTAAAAAACCGTAGTTACCCAACTATTCAATACTTTGTCAACACCACTTCATTCTAGTAATTCCTAAATACATTTATACGTCCTTACATGCATATTTTTTGTCGTCACTTTCGCATTATGGAAAAATGTTCGTCAATTTACATATTTACTCAACAAAAGTAAATTCATTTAATACATCAACAAGAATTGAAGTAATTTATACATCAACAACTTTTTAAACAAAAAATTCGTTTTATTTAATTCTTCATCTGTATAGGAACGAACTTTAAAAGCAATAAATTAAATAAAAATTAATACAAACTCATTGTAAACATTCTTTCGAGAGCACGAATAGATAAATAAATTAAAGTTTTCATTATAGAAAAGTATTTAATCCGCGAAACCTTTTATTTTAACGAACTTTGTATAATAGAACTTCCGTTAATATTTGTTGGTGTTCTTTTATTTTTTATTTTTTTTGCCTGCTCCACCTAAAAGCAGAAGCATGCAGTCAGAAAGAACATTAGCTGTTAGTAGTACCAACTTTAACATTAAACAATGTAATCTATGGATATCTATGTGTGTGTTTCTATGTAAAAAAAGGAAAACTAATACCCATTTAGTGCTGATAATATTACGGGCTGCGGGCAGGATAAGGAAGATAAATGTGAACTAATTGAATGTACGATACACCCAACACGTAAACACAACGTAAACTTAGCAGCAATGAGATCAAAATAACGAAGAACTAGTTACTACTGATGCATGCACTTATAATAGCAATAGCAAATAAAAAGTCCAAATGCATGAAGGTCTTCTTTGAATGCTTATACTAAGGATAAGGATAAGCATGTGTATGTATGCATGTATGAATATTTTCGTGTATGTATTTATAAATGTACAAACTTACACAATAGAACAAACTCTTGTTGTTAGAGTGCAAACACGGGTTACACAAATACAGCGCAATATTGTCAAAAACTATTGCGTCATCACTGCAGACATCACTATTGAGATATTAAAATTTTGAGATTGTACTATTTCGATTATAAAATTGTACCAAATGAACATTTATTGTACCAAAATTTTTTGACAATATCGAAAACAAAAATACTTAAATGAGAAATTATTAACTTTTTTAATACAACAGCACAAGAGGTACAGCAACAAAACTAATAATAAGAACCTAACAGAAATTATCAATAATATTTTGGATATTGGGAAAAAAAAACTTTTTTCATAAAATAAATTCTGATATAGTGTTTACATGTTGACTTAATAGGTGATGTGAAATTAAGAGTATAAGAGATGATTGTGGCATTTTTATCTAGTACCTGTCGTCAAAATACCTGTTTCACTTGAATCACAAGAGGTATATGAGCACACAAACTCCTGCCCTGTAAAGTTTTTCTGAAATTATATAATTCCCTTACGGATAAAGATTGTGAAAGAAGAAAGGACTTTGTATTGCAATATCTATGTTGAATGCATTAGTAGTAATGACCATTATATGTCTATTTGAACGCCCACCTCCGGCACTGTCGAATGTTTCACTTTTAGTTGTTTTCTTTTATATGGTTACACTAAATATTAGCTTTTAAATAAAGGTAAAATTTCAATTAATGTTTACTAAACGAAGCCTCAACTTTCTTGAAAAAGCAAAAACTATTTTATTAAAACAAATATTAAGGGTAATCACTATTCAATCTTTGCAAATTTGCACAGAGCAAATTTACTGTGCATAATACGGCTGATTGTGAGCGTCCTTTTCTTTAATCCAAGATACATATAAATTTCAGCTGGTGTTGTCAAAGTTACCGACGGGAAAAGTCTGGCAACTTCTTATTGAACTGTGAAGGTTTTTCAATAAATTTTGTTTATTCAATATACATAATTATTGGGGTGATCGACTCTGTTTTACAACCGGTGGAAAACCCGGTTTTCCCCTCTTTCAGCTGGCGGTTTTTTCCAAGTGTTGATTTTTCGAATGTCGAATACACCGGTTTTTTTTATCCGAAAAAGCCGGTTTTTCAATTTTTTAAGATTATTTTCATATATATTTATAACCAACCGTACCATAGTATATTAAGTACGCGAAAATTTTTCAAAAATCAGAAAATAAAAACTATTAAATATTCCTTCATAATATTGCAAGAAATTTATTTGTTATTTAAAAAACAATGTAAAATAAGGAAAATAACTGAGCTTAAATATTATTTTTTTTAAATGGAGAGTAGGTATTTTTTACGTTGTTGGACTTTCAATTTACTCTATTAATACACTTCTTGGATATATTTTTTTTCCTATTTCACACTAATAGTGTAGGAGCCACAAAGCTTACAATATTTTCTTGATCTTTTCCAGAGCAAATACCGATTACTTTTAACAAATAAGTTTATTTCTTAAAAAACGTAGTGAAAACAATGTAAATTTATATTTTTTATTTACAATATGCAATAACATTTTTGATGATTTATTAACTGTTTCGTGTCAAAAATATTAGAAAATTAAATCTTAATAAACTAAACAATTAAAAACGTCGAAGTAGAAAAGAAAAAATATTAATAACAATTTAGTTGCCATATTTTTTTTGGCTTCTTTAATTTTATAAACCTAACGTTAAAAGTTAAAGATAATTATAATTGAAGTATAAACTAAGCTGACCGATCTCTTTTAGATAAAAAGTGTAGTTACAATAAAGAAAAACCAATTATGTGTTCTTCTACATACCAATTTTAATTAATGGAATTGAGTGCCTGTCAACTTTAACCATCAAATAAATTAGTGTATGCCTATATACGTATGTCTGTCAGGGGTATAAGAAAGAAATTTAAAATCATTTTAAACAAAATACGTTAGTGCGTATTAGTTTAAAACATCTATTTAACATTCGAAAAATGTACAGAAAATTTTACAACAGCCTATAAAAAGTCTTATTTATTTATGTATTTTTTTATTTTACTTGTAAATAGTACCTTTTGTCATTTAATTCAACTAACTAAAACCAAATTAGTCAACAGCATTTGTCAGTTATTACGTTATTGCGTAATTGTAAATAAACGTAATTGTATGTAAACGTATATAAACTGTAAAAATTTCCATTTAGATATTATTTTTATTATTATCTTTCTTTACGATATTTTTTAATTTTTTCTTTTAGGAATAATATTTTATATATTCGAACCGGTTAACCGGTTTTTTCCTAATTTTCAAAATAGCAACCGGTTTTTTTTTAAGTTCTAAATTTCAAACTATTTGAAAACCGGTTTCTTCAAAAAGTCGAATAATCGATCACCCTAATAATTATATTAATTTTTTTAAGATTTTACATATAATTTTTTAATTTTATTATTACGAAAAAAATTTTTTTAACTAATTTGAGTTTTCTTCTATATATAAAATTGGTGGTCGAAATGTTAAGAACAGCACTTGTCACTTATTTGCTTCTAAGCATATAAACACAGCCAATTTTGCTCAACATTTCTACAGTGCAAATGAACTAAAATGAAGCAAATTGCAAATGCACACATTTTGCTGTTGTGTTACAAAAAGTGCATTTTAGCAATCATTTGCACAGTTTGCACTATCTTTTGTGAGAACCCTTATTATATTTATTATTTTGATGGATTTAACGAAAATTTAAATGCGTTGATGTTTTTTTTCTCCTTCTGCACAAACACTAATCATCTAAAACAGATGATTTTTTTGTCGTTATTTTGCTTAATGCGATGAATTTACACAGTGAATTGTTACCGAAGGAATCGTCGTGTTGCGTTCCGAGCCTTACTGAGTTTTATTGGCACAACCAACCGCTGCTGAACCTAAGTTACTGGAAAGATATTTTACAACAAGTATACGTTAGACTTGAAATTTCTCCTTTTATAAATTTCAATTTGGCAACGTTGAGAAAAACATTAGTATTTTGTAGAATAATAATATTTGGTATGAAGTTGTTAAAACATTTTGTAGAAGTTGAGAAAGAACAAAAAAAAAATAAAATTTTTCTGACTTTCCATTTTCTCTAATAAATTTATTTCTTCATCAGAAAATTAAAAATTAACTCTAGCCAGTGTTAATCATCAAAAATACTGACATAAATAAAGTTCAAAGACATAGAATATAAAAATAAATAAATTGCTTTAAGAAAATTGTACCAAGAAACTAATGAGCGTACCACTAAACTTTTGATTTTATCAAATTTTATACAATCGTACCACAAATCCCCACTATATTGCACAGTAGTATTTAAACAATATCAATGATAAAAGCACACTTGAATAAAATTATTTTAGATTTTACACACAAAAATAATAATTTTTTTTATAAATTTTTTCGGTCTTAGAAACCGAATTATATATTTTAATTATTGTCGATAGAATATTGAATTCAAACAAACTTTTTAAAAAAACCATTACAGTTTACTGAATTTGATTAATGGATTAATGGATAAATTTGAACAAACTTAAATTTCATAAAAATGTATCTTAGTTAAGTTGATTATTTCAGTTTTATTATAATTTAAAGTAGTCTTAGAAAATCTTTAACATTGGACTAATTTCCTTTTTACTTACAGACAATTAAAAATAAATAAATTATTTATTCAAGATTTTTAACAAATATTTTTTTAATTTTTGACAAATTCATATTTTACAGAACATTTGCAAAAAAGTTTGCTGTCCACGTACACTACTTTCCCACCTACAAAAAAAAGTAATAACGATTGCTACATGTACTATCCTGAAATAAGAACAATAATATAGGGTGTTTTTTATAGCGGTATAAAGGTCTGAAATTAAATAAAATAAAGTTAATTTTTTTTTAATTGACAGTAAACTTACTTTATTCGACAGATAACTTTCTGGCACTATAATTTTAACATGAGTTTTGGCCGGAGGGCCGGTTTTTGATGACCTTTTCCAACATTTGTGGCCGTATATCTGAAACCACGCAGCGAATGATGTCCTCCAAGCGGGTAATTATTTAGGGCTTATCATGATTGTTCAATTAATGAACGAAAAAGTAAACATGGCTCTATAGCAGTCGCTATTGACTGTAACTTTCTGACCAGCATCGTTTTTATGGAAGTATGGATCAATGATTCCACCAGCCCATAAAGCACAAGAAATAGTGAGTTTTTCTGAATGCAGCGGTGTCTCAACAGACAATTAGGATTATCATTTCTCCGAAAACGGCAGTATCCATTAAAACAAAAGTGAACTTTAGCGCTAAACAAAATTCGCTATTGAAAACCGGGATCAACGGGATCTTTTTCTGGGCCCATTCACGAAATACAAACCTTGATATTCATGCATCAGTCTATTCAGGTTGAAATTTCAAACTAAACTGAACACAAGTAACTTGACAGCTGACAAAATGGCTGCGTTAAATGCGTTATAAGAAAAGTTGCAAGCTTAAGATTTTGTATTCCTATAAAAAAAACTCGGTATTTGCTGCTGGCTGTTTATCATTTTTCGTGTCTACCATCTTTGGCACTGTACAATAGAGGCACTAACGGCATTATCGACAACTAATTGATAATGGTTCTTCAAACCAGATCTGGCTGATGTGCTTCTCAAAATCTCATACACAAGGCATGTTTAAGTTTTAACAAAATTTCTTAAAATTGTTTTATAAAAATTCTACGATATTATTTTTTCTGTGCTTATAAAGACGGAAATGTTTAAAAATTCTCTTTTACTCAAAGTTTTGTCTCTTTATTTTCTTTGTGCATTTCCTTAAAGTTATGGGTTTTACTTTGTATGTGTCCCCTGTACTATCCTAAATATCAAATATCAAAAGTACTATCCTAAATATCAAATATGTCTTATGTACATGCAAGTTTGTATTTTGCTTTCTCCATTACGATAGATATTGCGCCAAAGTAACAACATTTAGTTGCACTACAAGTCACGCGTGCATGTAACACATTTTGTGGTCTTGGTGACGATAGATTCAATAACTAAATGCAGAAAGATAGAAATTGCAAATTTACTAAGGCGGTGTATAAGCAAAACAAACAAAAAACACACATAAACAAGAGCAGGATAAAGAAAATATATACTTATAAAATGAACATTTTATTTACAAACTTTTGCTAATTCTTGTATTGCACTAAGGTAAGTCATACTTAATATATTTTGTTTTTTTTTTTTAATATAGAAATCGATTTTGTAAATAATGCGATTATTCTAGAGGGGTGGAAGAGATAATATTCGTAATGTTTTTATTTCATCACAGGACAATACTGTGTTCCTTTTATATTGATATACTGATGTCATCTTAGTTATATTTAAATAAATAAATTGAGCCAGAATGAAAGTAACCAAATTTACCATTTCGATGAAAATTCAATTTGCATTAAAGATTTTCATTAAACTAAGATTTAAGTTTTTATTCATTTATTAATTCTGATAATGAAAGACTAATCTGAAAAAGTATATTTGGCCAACACGAGCCGAGCTACTATTTTATCATCGATTTCATTATTTTAGGTAAAGGCTAAACGTTTAGTAATCCTTGCACTCGTGTGATCAAATTTCTTTATGTTGCTATTTATTTAGGGTTAGAGGGAGTAAGTATATATGACCGATTCCAATTACTTTGCTCGAAGAAACTGTTGTAAGCCCGCTAGAAAATTTGGATAATTTCGACAATTTTGTTATGGCTATGATAACGAAACGGTTCAACATAAAGTTCTATTCATATGTTGCCTAAAAGCCGCCGTTCTTGCAAGACTGTTAACTGGTTAATACTTCTCGTCTAAAATGTCATTCATTAACAAACAAATATGGTATGTGAATCGTTTAGTAACCAAACATGACGTTAAAATAGTTAAAACTTACTACAAAAGTGCTGGTTTAAACGTGGCTTCTAGTGTCATTTTCAAAAACAATACGCGCGAATAAAACCTGCACACCATATCACGTACCAAACAGTTCCTTTTGCCATAATACATTGCTCAAATGCTTCAATCTTGCTTGTTGACGTAAATACTGAGTGTGAAAAAATATTCATCGCTGAAGAAACAGTAAACAAACAGGTGAGCAATACACAGCACAAATATTGACAACCTATGTAAATGTTGAAATGCAACTTTTACCTCCTCTCCCGCAAAAAAAAATTAAATGTTAAAAAACATTTTACAAAATGTTTATTTAAAAAAATAGATACTTAATTTGTGTCTCCTATTCAATTCAAATCGGAAACGGAAGCAGTTTTAAAACATCTCGTTTTTTTCCCAAACATATTTGTTTGCAAGCATTTATTTAGCTCTGGTTCTGTTATGTGCCGTCGTATTTGTTCAATAGGATGATGTGTGTATGTGTGGTATTTGCACTTGCACTATCACCAAATTGTCTTGGCCGCAGTTTTAGCTTCTATCTCATTGCTAAATGCACATGAATAGGTTTTTCCACAGAATTTAACTTTTGCACACTAAGATTTGTAGCGGAAGAAGAATAAAAAATTGAAATTTAAAAAATGAAAAAAGAACTGACACAAAAATGACGGAATAAAAAAAATTTCCTGATATGCTATTCACTAGTCATTTTAATTTCAATCCTTCCGTTCAGTGTGATAGAGATTTGAACAAAAAAGACAGACGAGCAGGCGGTCGTTTTGTCTGTCATCAGTGTTTGCTTTATTGTTTGTTTTTTCTGTGCTCATTTAGCTGCAGAGTTTCCTTATTGCCGTTGGTTCATTCAAGTTTAATTGCTTGCCAAAGCTCGACATCATTTTAAAGTGTCTCTTATTTGCACCATTTTGTGCGTTAAATAAACAATACTGCATACACTGTCATATGCAGCACATACTACGCATAAACAAAAACTTGAATGTGTATACCCACCAAAATTAATTTTAAATTTTATAAGCAGTATTCCCTTTAGTCGCTTTCCGTATTGCATACATGGAAGTGGTTAAATAGTTTGCATATGAAAGCGCAACTAAATAAGTATGTTAAATAAGTATGTTATCTGTTTGTTATTTCACCAAAACAAAAAGAAGAATTCCTTATTTCAATGGGTTTTTTATATATTCTTGCTGCTAGCTTTTTAACCAGTTCATAAACTGGGGACAAATTACGGCATTCGAACGTGATTGTAATTAGAAAATTCTTATTAGAATCTGTATACCTAAAGCACAGCGAACTCGTGAACGAAAGGCGTAATTTGGTCCCTGTTTATGTAGTGTTTAGCAAAAGTGTCTATTAATTGTAAGACAGAGGCCAACAAATTTTGACTTTACATACAAAAATCATGCCTTTTACAAACGGTTAGAATTAAGTAAGCGATTTAAAAAGCGCATTAACGCCTTAAACTCAGATAAATCAAAATTTTTGCGAATAAAAATATAAACCAACCCACCCGTTTGCTTTAAATTTTACAAGTTTTTGTTTTATTTTGAACATTCATACTAACATAAACTAATATTAATTCAGTAAGTATTTATATGCATCTAGCTATCAGCGATATATGTGTATATTATACAGTTATTGGAACTCACTGAATAAATTACATATCATCAAACGATATTGTAAAGCTTAATGCTTATTGATTGATAAGTTTTTTTTTTTTGCTAAATAGCTTTCGGTTCTTTGTATTTGTTCGTTTTACTGCTGTAGCTTGAATTTTCCACATATCGTGTTTTGGCTATACGTTTTGAGAATTTTATATAAAAACATTTTATATAAAAACATTTTATATAAAAACAAGTAAAAGTGCTATATTCGGCCGTGCCGAATCTTATATACCCTTCACAACGTGTAGTCATGCAATTACCAATTTGTGTCACCATTCATCCCATATGAAATACGTACATACAATATAAAAACATCCCATTGTAAAATTATAAATTCTCGTATGTATGTTAAAAAAACAAAAAAAAAATAAAAAAAAAATTAAAAAAAATATTAAAAAAAAAAATTTTTTTAAAAAAATTATTATATATATAATATATATAAAACAAAAAAAAAAATAAAAAAAAATAATAATAAAAATATAGATAATATATTAAATAAAAAATAAAAAAATATAAAAAAAAAATTTTAAAAAATTTAAAAAAAAAATTTAAAAAAAATTAAAAAAAATTTTTTTTTGGCTCAGCTGGGATTTGATGTTACGTTTTCTCTAACCAGTATACACGTTTGTTTGTATGTATGTTGTTGTTGTAATGTTGTTTTTGTGAAAAAAAAAAATCGATGTGGTCGTGGGTTTTTTCTCATATCACAGTTGTTTATGTACCAATGTTTCTGATTTTCAATACCGTTCTACTCCCGAATATTTCTGATATTTTAATACCTCACCCGGGTCCGAGCGATGTAGGGGGTCTTCAAAAAGTTGATTTCAACATACACACGGACAGACGGTCAGACGGACAGACGGACAGACTGACAGACTGACAGAGCTTAATCGACTCCCCTATTATATACCCTTTTTATACCCTTCACACAGTGAAAAAGGGTATATATAGGTTTGTCATTCCGTGTGAAATTTCTACAATTTTCATTTCCGACCTCATAAAGTATATATTTTCTGAAAGCTTATGAATAGGGGAGTCGATTAAGCACTGTCAGTCTGTCCGTCTGTCCGTCTGTCCGTGTGTATGTTGCAATCAACTTTTTGAAGACCCCCGACATCGCTCGGACCCGGGTGTGGTATTAAAATATCAGAAATATTCGGGAGTAGAACGGTATTGAAAATCAGAAACATTGGTACATAAACAACTGAGATATGAGCAAAAACCCACGACCACCTCGATTTTTTTTTCACAAAAACAACATTACAACAACAACATACATACATACAAACGTGTATACTGGTTAGAGAAAACGTGGCATCGAATCCCAGCTGAGCCAAAAAATTTTTTTTTTTAATTTTTTTAAAATTTTTTTTTAATTTTTTTTTTTTTTTTTATTTTTTTTTTTATTTTTTATTTAATATATTATTTATATTATTATTATTTTTTTTTTAATTTTTTTTTTATTTTTTTTTATAATATAATTTAATATAATTTATAATAATTTTTTTTTTAAATTTTTTTTTTTAAATTTTTTTTTTAAATTTTTTTTTTTTAAATTTTTTTTTATTTATTTTTTTTTTTTTGTTTTTTTAACATACATACGAGAATTTATAATTTTACAATGGGATGTTTTTATATATGTATGAACGTATTTCATATGGGATGAATGGTGACCAAACTACTGTTATTGCATGACTACACGTTGTGAAGGGTATATAAGATTCGGCACGGCCGAATATAGCACTTTTACTTGTTCACTGTGTGAAGGGTATAAAAAATTACATTGAGTGAGGCGGTTATTGAACTTGATTTTTAAAATTTTTGTTTAATGATGAAACATTTTTTGCCGAAAACTTAAATTTTTTGATTTTGTTATATGAAAAGATGATTTCCAAGATTGTCAGATGTGCAGAAATTGTAAATCATGTCTTTGACTTGAAGTTTTTTTTGCGAATGAAAACCTTAAGTTTTGCTTCTGGATTATATACATTAATAGTTTACATTTTGATGTCTAATTGGCATGTATTTTGCGTCTGTTTAATTCACGAATGCCTGGGCATTTGTAAAAACAATAACATATTCCGAAAGGGTGATAACTTTTGTTCGACCTTGTATGAACACTCTAACAGAACTAAAACACCAGAACAGCATTGCTCATCTGTTTTTATGAGCTTCAGAATTTTATCAAAAATTTCTGCTAATGAACTAAAAAATTTACATCAACATAGAGTCATTTATTCTCAAAAAATCTATATAATAAATATAATATAATATATATAAAAATTTAAGATAAATCGATTTATCGATGGTGAAATTGTCACCTTCATTTTCTTGAATATTGAATATTTACCAGCAAACCACATTTACGAAAAAACTTAAACATCGTTTACCTATTGTTGTTAATTTTAGGAGCTTTTATTTCTTATGTAAATAATTTATTTAATAAGCGTAAATGTAAATAATTTTTAAGCAAATATTAAAATTTTAATTCAGACTTGAGTTTATATTAACATTCTTATTGTAACGAAAGTGGCAAAAGTATATGAAAAAAGGAAAACTAAAGTAGTTACCGAATTCAATTAACTTAAGTCGCGGGAGTTAAAAAGATGATATTTACAACGAACATGTAACCACCGATCAAAGAGTGCTGATGATGAAATCGCAGTTGGTTTCGAAAATGCATTCCACTCGGCTAGTGTCGTTAAAAATATAATTTTTCAGATTATTCTTTCATTTATCACAATTAAAAGAAAAATCTTTGTTACAATAAGAATGTTAATATGAACTCAAGCCTGAATTAAAATTTTAATATTATTTTAAAACGAAAAGTTCAATAAATAAAAAACCAATGTAAATAATTTTTGCTAATAAACTCATCGGATATGTGACAATATAGTACTGCATTTTCCAAACATCCTCTTTCAAATACCTATTATATGAATTTAAAATAAAGCACAAATGGAAACTTTAGCACCGTACTTAAATTGGCAGTTGTATAACATTTTGAATTTCATGTGGATAAATAATGGGGTTGGCAAATTTTTACACAATTTGATTTTTTTTTTACTCAGGAAAAACACATGTAAAATTTTATTGCTTTACATAATTATGTTCACGCTCTGTCATATTTTTCAGAAAGGCATTTGTTATGTTGCATTGCGGAGCTAACTTTCTTTCTATTCAACCGATTTCGCCCATTTGTCCAAACATTGGAAATTGTATTAGAAATATTTCGAAAAAAATCCATCCTGCCAGCTTTTTATGTTCGACCTTTGTCGTGATTTCTACGGACAAACATAACCAGATGGTCTTAGAATGAAATCCGAAATCAGAGTAAATAGAGTTTACGAATTTTTTTATGTGTTAGAAACGAACACACACAAAAAATATACCCACATAATATTAGTGGTTGTGGCTATAAAAATACTCACAATTGCTAGTATTAACAATTACGATCACACCTCATGTGCTTTTTGCTAAAACACCCCACTAGCACAAACAATATACCATTGAAGATGAGCTAAAGCCCGTTGTATGGGCTTATATAAAACACATATTCTTAAAGCCTTTTACCCACATATTGAAAAATGTATCGCTTGTAATAAATCTTGTTGACGCTGTTAAAAATACCAACAAACTAATAGACAGAGATACAATGTTTAGATCAACGTTGGCTATATTGTAAACTGACAAAGTTTGTGTTTTATTTATTTTTTTTTTTTTTTTATATATTGTAAACAATAAAATAAAAGGAGTTAAACATACCGTAGTTGTGTTCGATAATATTGTGAGTATGGAATGGAGGGGTGCCAGAAGTCACAGTAAAATTATCGGTGTCACGAGTTGCTGCTGTTATTGAGGTTTAAGTACAAAAAATAATAAAATGTTACACGGAGAAGACTCATCAAAATGGCCACCTTTTATGTCAATTTCACTAGATGACACTAGATGACTTTGATGACTAAATATTTGTCAACAAGAAAAAAATTTTAATAAATAAATAAAAAATTCTGTGAAACGAGGAATATAGCGGGATATTGTCTGTAGTTAAATAATCGAAAAGGAATTTTCTCCGTGCACTCATACCAAAGATACAATTATATAAAAAATGGCTTACCAACAGGGATGAAAAATTGGTAAAATGGTGCTTTTTGGTATTTAAACTTGAGAAGTACAATGCTACATCAATGGCTTATTAAGTACAATAAAGAAATCTTTTCAGTTTATCATTGTTGCAGATGTTGAAATATTGAAATCTTAAAAAGATTCGAATATAAGCGATTTTTAAACAATAATTTCTAAAATAAAAAATATTCATGTCACCAGAATCTACAAAAATTGCTTAAGGAATACTGTCAGTTCCACATTCATCAGTAAATATTAAAATTATTTATTCTTTATTAATTTTTAGTTTGGCTCTAGTTCATTTTATTATTAAATTTCTAATCATTAAATGAAAAAATCAATTTTCATTTGTGATAATGAAAGAATATATTGGAAAAGTAAGTTTTAATCCCGACACCAGCCGAGTGGAATGCATTTTCGAAACCAGCTACGGTTTCATCATCAGCACTCTTTGATCGGAATGTCTTAGTGTTGGATGTAAATATCATCTATTTAACTCACAAGTTTATACGAAATTTGATTTTGTGAATTAAACTTCACATACATATTCATATCTTTTGCTGTAGTGAGTGAGAACGAAATTTACCAAACTTAAGCTTTTCCCCTTTTTGTCATTCTATTCAATTATCACATTTTTATACCCTTCACACAGTGAAAAAGGGTATATATAGGTTTGTCATTCCGTGTGAAATTTCTACAATTTTCATTTCCGACCCCATAAAGTATATATTTTCTGAAAGCTTATGAATAGAGGAGTCGATTAAGCCCTGACCGTCTGTCCGTCTGTCCGTCTGTCCGTCTGACCGTCTGTCCGTGTGTATGTTGAAATCAACTTTTTGAAGCCCCCCGACATAGGTTGGACCCGGGTAAGGTATTAAAATATCAGAAATATTCGGGAGTAGATCGGTATTGAAAATCAGAAACATCGGTACATAAACAACTGAGATATGAGCAAAAACCCACGACCACCTCGATTTTCTTTTCATAAAAACAACATTACAACAACAACATACATACATACAAACGTGTATACTGGTTAGAGAAAACGTGGCATCGAATCCCAGCTGAGGCAAAAAAATTTTTTTTTAAATTTTTTTAAAATTTTTTTTTTAATTTTTTTTTTATTTTTTATTTAATATATTATATATATTTTTATTATTATTTTTTTTATTTTTTTTTTTTTAATTTTTTTTTTATTTTTTTTTGTTTTATATATATTATATATGTATATAATAATTTTTTTTTTTTAATTTTTTTTTTAAATTTTTTTTTTTTTAATTTTTTTTTTATTTTTTATTTTTTTTTTGTTTTTTTTAACATACATACGTGAATTTACTGTTATTGCATGACTACACGTTGTGAAGGGTATATAAGATTCGGCACGGCCGAATATAGCGCTTTTACTTGTTTATTCTTGCTTTAAACCATCAGTCTGATGGTAATGAAAGCTTTTTGTTGGTTGTGATCCTCACAACATTTTCAATCATACATGTTTTTTTTGTTAAGTCAGTTATTCAACGGAAAGTTGGTACTGACCGGTCTATATGATCATTACACCGTGCCATGTGTATATGTTAATTTTCTTATTTTATTGTTGAACTTTTTAACAAAGACTTTATTAATTTTTAGTTTGGCTCTAGTTCATTTTATTATTAAATTTCTAATCATTAAATGAAGAAATCAATTTTCATTTGTGATAATGAAAGAATATATTGTATTTATTCTTACCAAAATATAATTAAAACAAAAGAGAGAAAGCAACTACAAAGAATTTTAAAATTCTTAACAAATCTCAATAAAAATTTAAAAAAAAGTGTTTTAGTAAACTTAAGGTCAAAAAAGTAAAAAACTTTAAGCTGTTTCAAGGTGAATTCACATCAGGTGATGTTAATAAGCCAGATGATTGTTTTTTGCTCAGTTTATTTTTAACAGCACAATGTCAAAGTTTGTTTACATATAAAATAATTTTTATGTGCGTTAGTTGAAAACATAAAACAGCTTAAAATTTGTGCTATAACTTATTGTTAAATAAGTAAAATACAATTAATAAAAAGAATAAACAACGTTTTTAATGTTTTTAGTTAAAAAAATGCAAAATTTTCGTTGTGTTTGTCCTAGCAGTTGAAAGTTGTGATAATTAAGAAAAATATTTAAAAAAACACAAATATGTGGTGATATAAACTAGCACAAATTTATGTTAAAAAAAAACTTATTTATTTTAAAACTTTTCGCGTAAATTTATAAAAATAAAATTTTAATTAAAAGTTAACAAAAAATTTGATTTTTTTTGTGTTTTGACACTTTCCGGGCCTTTTTGTGTTTGTCGCAGGGATGCTATCACCTGATGTGAATTCGCCTTCAACAATTTTGTACATTCTTAAATTTTTTGATGCTACCTCTGCTTACAAGCAATCTCATTAAATTTAAAATAATGTGTGTACATTACTCTCCCATTACAATGTACATACTTCCAAACAAGGATGCTAGAATAAGGATTGCGTGTTTTCGCGCACAAAACAGAAATTTTCTGCGTATGTCATGCCAATAACGTCACTAAAGCTGTGTTTCTATTGGCAAATAATTTCAAACTGCCAGTGATTTTAAAGACAGTTTTACAAGCTTTCAGATATTATATAAAAATTTCGCAAAAATTTTTATACCCGCCACCAAAAAAATGGTGGGGGTATTTTCATTTTGTCATTCCGTTTGTAACACATCGAAATATCCATTTTAGACCCCATAAAGTCTATATATTCTGAATCGGGGTTTGATTTTATGACGATCTAGCTATGTCCGTCCGTCTGTCCGTCTGTTGAAAGCACGATAGAGGTCGCACAGAAAAAGCTAGGGGGCTCAAATTTTGCCAGAATTTTTCTCATAGACAAGGTTTGTTTGGTATTAAAAATGGGCTAAATCGGAATATTAGGAAGAGAGTTATAGCTCGAAAAGCAAGAGTAGGTCGAAAAAACCGTGTCCTTCGAACATCGAATAAAATGGAATTGTGTCCAAACGCATTAACGTAGACTCATGAAACTTCGAATATATATTTCCTGTGTAAAAACAATATTTTCCCCGAAAATTATCTAAATCTATGCATTAGCAGAGGAGTTATCGATCAAAATGTACGAAAATTTATACCGCACAGTGTATTTTTCGGTATATTTAAAAACAAAAACGTCATAAAAGCAACAAAATTAGATGCACGACTCTGAAATTTTGCACACTTTGCTTTTTGGTGAGAGGCTTTTTTATCAATGTGCCACGCCCACTTTTACGCCCACCTCCCATATAACGTTTTACCTAAAATTCATATAATTTCTCTATTAATAAAGATTTTGGAATTATAAAAGACTATATTGAAACATTTTAGTTGCTTTCATTAGTAGAAATAATTTCGACACGTCTATTATAACGCCCACTCTTCACGTTAGCCACTGTTAATGAACTTTAAAAGCTCATAAAACCGACAAAATTAGAGCAACGATGATGAACTTTGCTACGTCTATCCCCCTATGCAATTTTATTACTATGCCAAAAAATTAAAGTGCCACGCCGACTTTTACGCCCACCTCCCATATAACGTTTTACCTAAAATTCATATAATTTCTCTATTAATAAAATTTTGGAATAATAAAGGACTATATTGAAACACCTAAGTTGTACTCATTAGCAAAAACAACTTTGACACGCCTACTATAACGCCCACTTTCACTTTTGAATTGTGTCCAGACGCATAAACATAGTCATGAAACTTCGAATATATATTTATCGAGTCAAAAGAATATTTTTCCCTGAAAATCGCTTAAATCTATGAATTAGGAAAAGAGTTATAGATAAAAATGTACGAAAATATATACCGCACAGTGTATATATGTACGATTCTGAAATTTTGCAAACATGGCTTTTTGGTCAAAGTCTTCGTTATAACGGAAAATAGATGTGCCACGCACACTTTTTTCCTTAAATTTTTATAAAAATATATTAGTCATATATATTAGCATTTATTCATCTTACACTGCGCCATTTATTGTACTGTAGCTAAATATAAGATAAAGATGATAAGATAGATGACTCTCCTAGCAACTACTAGATGGCATGCTAACAACTTATGCTTATGTTCTCCTGAAGTTATGCTCTATTAAAAATGGGAATTTAGGAAAATTTTGACTTAAGTAAAAAAAAATTATCTCTAAACATTATAAACAATTTATTTTCATGTGCTAATGGCTAACAAATTTTAAAATTATACAAAACTTATTTCGTTTGAAAATCTTTTAAAAGCAAAATGTTATAGAAGCTTAAAAATCAAAATCTTACTAATAAATTTCCCGTTTTAGAAAAATGCTGAGAATGTATATTTTAAATCACCCTGTGGCCCTTAAAATTTAACCTTAAATTCACTTTCTTCCTCTTAAATTCATGTAAATTCTCTATTAATAAAGATTTTGGAATACTAAATATATATTGAAATATCTAAGTTATGTTTATTAGCAGAAACTTTATTGACACGCGTATTTTAACGGCCACTTTCATTGAAAGACTAAATTTACGAAAATATTTTACTAGCATACCGAAGTTATAATGGGTGGTTTAATTTTAAGGGACTATGTTGATTTTGAATAAAATTATTATGAAATTATTATCATTTATTTTTATAATGATAATATTTGTATGCTTCAATTATGTATGGAACAAAATATCGGCCAAATGGCCCCCCAACCTAGGCGGCACACCACGATCCGATAGTCCAAATTTTCAATGACACTGTTGATGCTCAATTGTTGGGCACGATGATGAGTCAAGGTTGCTTGCTTTTTTGCCACGTTATCGTGAAAAACAGCAATGTTTCCCATTCAACGAACTAAGATGGCATTCACAGATGTTTTCACATTTCATACAGACCTGCTTTGCAGACATTTAAATATTTTTTACAATTCTCACGATTGTGGACGAATTCGAACGATTATGTTGACCAAAAGAATCACGAAGTGCACAAAATGCATTTTGATTTGAACGCCCATTTTTATAAAAATCTTTAATATTTAAAAGCGTTGCTCGATTGCGTATCTTTCTACGGTTCAAATTGAGTTAGTCTGAGATTGAGAAATGTCAAATGAAATACAAGAAAAAAGTTGAAGTTTAGATGTGGTTCACCTTAAACATGGGCCCTTCAAATTTAACCACCCTCTACAAAGAAAGTGATACATATTTTATTATAAAGAGATTATTCTATAGCGATTAACAAAATAATAAATATTGTGCTTTAAATGTACACAAAATTGGTGGTAGGTATAACAGATTCGGCACAGCCGAATATAGTGCTCTTACCTGTTATATTTCATATATAAAACAAACTGGCATCGCTTGCTGGTACTTAAACTTCATGCAACCTGTGCTCCTGTTGGCTAATAATTTTAAACAGCGAATTTTATTTGAATAACAGTATTACCAGTTTTCACACAATAAAAACCGAATACCTACAATTATTTATGTTTTCCTAACCAAGTAAAAACATTATTTCGCACAATTTTTTTTTTTTACATATTAGACATTAATAAATTTTAAATAAATAAAAGAAACATAAAGAATTACGTATACTCAGTACACTTGCTCCCGATCGGACTAAATTCAAACAAATGGCGCATTTGGAACGGAAGAGTAATGAGACGCTGAGTGATTACTATAAAGTATTTATAACCATGTGTAAGAGACAAGCGGGCGTTAAGCTGTCGGAGAATGAAGAAGGTCTAGAAGGCATAATCGAGGATATAAGTGAAGATCATGCTTTCTTCTAATTTAATATTTATGGCAAAAATATAGGATAGATTCAATAGAGATATTTCTAATAAATTGTTTCTACATGCAAATCTGTATAAAAACAGGATGAAAAAATAATATACTCATATATAATAAAGCAATTATATTTGTATATAATTATATTATATTTGTCTCATATTATATAATGTTCCCCAAAGGCAAAAAGAGCCATTTGACTTAAAATGTCACAAGGATTAATAAAACTTTCTTACTTTCTGTCTTGCTATTAAGCATTGGCTTAATTTTATCGCCCTTAAAAGGCGGAAAAATTAAAAAAACAAAAATCTAACATTTCTCTATATCAATAAAAATAATATCACAAGGCTGAAAAAGACAACCAAAACAACGCTGTCCCGAAGATGATACAGTTAATGCAATGTTGAAACAATATTAAAATGATATCACCAAAAGAGAATCTTCCCATCTTGTTTTTATTATCGTCACAATACCGTAAATTCACATTTACAATATCGAGTAAACAAAGAAACCACAACTATGAGTGAAATAGGCTAACTTTAAACACAATATTCCAAAAATAGATTCGCTTAATTATGTTAAGAATGTTGCACTAATGTATGATTTTTACAAATACAACACTTAAAAACTATGTTTGCTTTTTTGTATCTGATGATACAATATTTTCGAAAAAGAGAGTAGAAGTTATTTATTAAAAAGAGTAGTAATTTCTATCCAAGCGAGTTTTTAAAACCTTCCTAGTGATATATCACAAAGTATCTAAAAGTTTTTAAACGACCTCCTCTAAATTGAAATATAAACTATAAGATCCTGTAACGGTGCTTACAAATAAGAAATTACTGCCTGTTCAACGATGTCGAAAGAAAACACAAGCGAACTTTCATTCGTACAAATACGTTGAAAACAAAAACAAATTTTTAGTTTTTGTTGTTGTTTTCAATATATTTGTACGAATGAAAGTTCGCTTGTGTTTTCTTTCGACATCGTTGAACAGGCAGTTAGACCACTTATTTTGCTAAAGTTTCCTTGCATAAAGGCATGCCAACTTTGCTTTCAGATTCAAAATATACGTTAAATTTTGTTAATGGGACTTAAACAAATATTTTTCTAAAGATATTCAATATAGCGTTTGTTTTAAATAATATGAATAAATGTGTTATAAACCCATAACAAATTTAAGATTTAATAACATAAGAGTGTTAGAATTTGTATGTATTTGTTCCTTTAAAATTAAATTATATTTTTTAAATCCTCCAGAAAATTAAAGCAAATGGCATTTAAAACCACAGAAAAAAATATTGTTGATATTTATGTGCATAACGATGTAGCTCAACAAGTTATACTATATTTGATGGCTTATAAACTTTTCTAAATTTTACTACACATTTTTCTAGCAACAAATGTAATATAAGTAATAACGTCAACAAAAACAAAATTTTAAGCTGCTTAATTTACTATGTCAACTTACAGCTTTTTTATGCTCTCTACCACAACCAGTGGTGACAGAGGGTATTTATAAGTTTGTCATACCTTGTGTAACAAAAAACAAAAATCACAAAAATCACAAGAAAAAGAAAATTACACATTATTAGTATTTATGACTTTATAAGTCGATTTAGTTATGCCAATCGAGCTGCGCATTTGACCATCTGTCGGGGAGAAACATTCAAAATTTTACAGTAAATGAACTAAAATAAAATACAAACAAATGGTTTTCAATTTTGAGACACAAAAGAATAAATTTTAAAAATTAGCTAAACTATCAAAATAGACACAGCGAGGAACAAGGAATGTCAACTGGCCTGGCACAGGTCTGCGACGAATTTTGATAATATAACCTGCTCTTTGTGGGACTTTGTGAAAAGTGTAAACCAGATAGCGTGAAGTTTATAAGATCATGCAATATCATACGTTTAAACTCTGGAAGACTAGCAGATCGGCATAAGATGAATGCTGTTTTATCCCACTATCAACAATACGTCATAGATGCTCCTATAGAGGCAAGGTCGCCTTTGTCAGAATAATAATATCCGAGTACAGAACTCGTGCCCGCAACTTGTCTGCTGTGTAATCTTATGTACTAATCAAAGTTTCTGATTACTTCATAAAAAAGAATTCTTACAACGACCAGCTGGGTTCAGAAAATACGGTTTTAAAAAATAATAGGGCAGCTCGTAATACAAAAAATAATCTAAAATGACAAAATCATTTTTTTCTCCTAAAAACATTCAAATAAATACTAAGATGACTCATGATAATATTTCTAATAATCAAATATTAATCAACGGGAAGTGCGCTACAAATGTGGAGCGAATTGTGCGCAAAAATCTCAACTGGAAATTAAAATACTAAATCTGCTCCAGAATGGGACAGCAAGAAGTTTTCTTATAACCGCTGCCGATAAACATCTCGAACATAAGGAAACACATAGAAAACCATGAATCTTAGATGACATGAAAAATTTAATTTCTAAAATAAGAAAGAATCCAAAAGATTTTTAAATAATAAAATGTACGTATCGTGCACTGGATAAATCCATTAAGAAAAGTGCTTGGAATTACAAACAATAATTTAGCTAGAGAAGCTTAAGTGTCTGCCGCAAACAATAGGATGAAGGATTTGTATAGATCTTCAAACCATCTGACCAAACAAAAGGTAAAAATTATCTCCAAAATAATAATAATAATGAAATAGTCACTTACTTTGGGCATGTTGTCACATTTGGCAATATGAAGCTTAATAGACTGCAAAGGTGCTTTGGGAAAAATCATTGACATAATCATAGCACTAAAGAGTGATGCTAGCTGTCCTAGCCATAAAAATTTAATTTCCCAAAACAAAAGTTATGCAAGCAAGTTATACAATTAAGTATTATTTATTTTATTTTTATTTTTAATATACAACACTCAGGGGATGTCCCCTATTCATGCATGCATTGTGTTGGTATCAGGAAAATTCAGGAAAATATGTAATGGGTAGGAGAAGAAAGGGAGTAGTGTTTGTGGACATTTGATTTAAACTTTTCCAGATTGTAAGTGGCTGGAAAAACTTCAGCGGGGAGTCTGTTCCACATACGAACAGTACGACTAAAGAACGAATTTTCCCTGTAGTGTGTAGTTCGATCCACTGGCGAATCGACCACATATGGGTGTGCTCTTCTGGAAAAACGAGTATTGCGTGCAAAATTGCGGTTCTCAGGAACAAGTTCCCTTATCTCATCGGAGCATATTGCATTGTAATATCGATAGAACAGTGAAACACAACCCACATTGCGACGGTGTTCGAGAGAGTCAATAGAGTTGGTTACCCTACTGTCGTTAATAAGCACCTTCGCCCTCTCCTGTACGCGGTCGAGTAACTCCAAAATAGACTTTGAAGCACCGGCCCATACGTGAGAGTTGTATTCCATTTTCGGTCGGATGTAGGTGGTATAAATAACAAGAAGATCGGATGGGGTGAAGTATTTTCTACAACGTCTTAAAAAACCGAGACACTTGAATGCTTCCTTAGACACTAGAAAAATATGTTCAGTCCAGCGGACGTCGCACTGAATTTTCATGCCCAGAACATCAAGAGCTTTTGATCCCTTGATACTTATACCATCTAATAGAACAGATGAGGCAACAATATCCGGCGTGCGTTTATGTGTTAGTAGACAACACTGAGTTTTCCGAGGATTAAAATCCACTCTATTCGCACGACCCCATTCGTAAATGTTCATCAGATCCTGATTCAGCGTCCTATTCATGTTCCGCCTCATAGAATGGATCTCAGAAAGGCTCGGTCTATGGCTGAATGAATACGAATGGCACAAGTTGCTGTCATCTGCAAAAGAATATATAGGGTTCGAAGTCTGACGTAGAAGGTCTTTGAGAAATATAAAAAAACATCATCAGGAAGGTTTGGCATAGACATAACAAACAAATCACCAATCTTTTGGAAACATCTATCCTCTTTGGCTGGCTGTCTTTCACCTCTGAACATCTGCAACTCATGTGTAGAATAATCATTTTTATATAAATGTTGATCGTAGAACGCGACTACCAAAGATTTAAACGGCAACGAAATTTTCATAAGCCAATGTCTCCGAAAAAAAGGTACATAAACAGTTATGGCTAGCAACCATATCAAACACAAGGTGGTAACGAATAAAACATACTCCTCCAATTTATTACGGAAGTTAAAAAGATGAATCTCTAACAATATAGAAGCCAAGGAATACCGTCCCATACATGTCGGTGACAATTGCAAATATTAGCTGCTACACAAAACAGAAGCTGAAATAAAGACAAACTTTTAGTATGTAATAGATCTAGATGAAAAAGATTCACAATTATTCTGTGATCCTTTCAGGATTAACAAGAAAATATATGTATATGAAAAAATTATATTTTTAATAATTTTGAAACACGAAATGAAATTAATTTATATTTTGCAGTTTTTTTAAGCTTTCGAGAAAAATATATGTAAATATGTATATCAACTAACAAAAATTTTATTAATTTTACAGAACAGTCGCAACAAAATAAATCGTATTCAAGTTTATGCAGTACATCAAGGCATACTGATTCATCAGGTAACAGCATTTCAGAGAGAATTATTTTGTTTATATTCTTTATATATTAAGTTTAACATTAAAAAAAAATTAGAAAAGAAAGAGAACTCTTATATATATGGACTTTGGTAGCTGAGGTATAAAAGAAGTGAATAAAAAAATAATCAGCCGACGATTTAAGACTACCTGATAAATAAATATTACCAGCCAGTTTATTAAGCACTGACCTGTCTATCCTTATATCAGATGATTCAATAAATATCAAGCTTAGACTCTAACCCTGTAACATAGCGAGTAATTACAAGTGCTCACACAAAAATAAAAATATATGTATCATTTCAAACCTAACAATATCCCAGCAAAAAAATTGGAAGTAGTGCAAAGCGAATTACATTTTAAATACTTCTAAACTAATTGTGTAAAAGCAAGAAATCTAAATGAAGCGAAGCGATTTGTCATACATAAATGATGTGCTTAAAAATTAATGCAAACTCCAGGCGAAATATCTTGTACAATTTATGTAAACAAACAAAATTAACTCATGTAACAGCGGATGCTTTTCACCATATATGGATGAGTTCTGTGCAGTTCATTAAAATATTTTTGTTAACATATAATCTCCAGTGACTTGCTAATGTTAAAATTATTAGTGTTTTCACCTAAATTTAATCACTTCGTCACCAGTTTTCAAATTTATTTATTTTTTTTCATAAATTTTTTGCTGGGATGCCTCAAAGCGAATTTAATGAACTAAATTGAGGTTGATAATTAGTTTTTATATAATAATAGATTTTTTATTTTTTACATCTTTGTACTGTGATTTTCATACTCTTCAGCTTTGATGCCAAGGTTATAAATCGCTTTGTCGCTCCTTTTGTAATTTCTACAATATTAATGTTCTGCCCCATAAATATATGTTTTCTGAAAATGTTTGTTCATAACACCTCAAGCTTGATTATTTTATTTAGATATTATCTGAAAGTTTATGAATACGGCAGTCGACTGATGAATGTCCAACTGTCCATCTGTAAGTGAGTTGGATGAAATTAACTTTTTAATTTCTAACAGATTGTATAGACCTGTATTTAGTAACAGTCTTATGAAAATATTGGGGAATAAATCGCTATTAAAGTCCAGTACAATTACTTCATAACTTCCTGGGAAACGATCAAATAAACACGACTGCCTCTTTCTTTTCCCACTTTCTAACCACAAAAATTAGTTTTTTTTTAACCCTAGAATAATGTCTATAATTTTGTTTTAAATAGTATAGACATTAATTATTAGATACAGTTATAGGAAGAAAATTATTTTGAAAACTTTATATTTATCTTTAATATATCAAGCTTTTTAAACTTTTGAATAATTTTTGGACAGTGTTAATACACTTTATATCAAGCCGGAGGCTAGGAAATTACTTCTGATAAAATCTAATAAATTGATTGGAAACTAACAGAGATATAAGCAGCAAAATACAACAGCTTATATACTATATATATATATACTATAGGCCATACTTTGGTTTGAAAGTGTAAGTGAGCGGAGTGCCACGCCCTATTAAAGAATAAGTATTAAATATTATATATCACGAAAGTTAATGCAGCTAGAGTCTTCAAATTAGGTACGGTAAACTTTGACACCCACACGAATATTTGGGTAAAAAATGGGCGGACTTGCAATAGTAGGAGTGGCCACATGAATTAAATACTAAAATTCGTATATTTGGAAAACGATATCGATTAGAGTAGTAAATTTTTGCAAGAGCTACTTTGACACCAAAATGAACATTTAGGCAAGAAATGGGTGCATTATCAATAGTGAGCGTGGCACCTACCATATAAATTAAATACTAAAATTCGTATATTTGGAAAACGATATCGATTAGAGTAGCACAATTTTGCAAAAGCAACTTTGATATTCATATGGCACCTGCCATATGAATTAAATAATAAAATTTGGGGTGGCGAAGCACACCGGGTATTAGCTAGAATGGCTATAAAAACAAAGCTTTTGATTAGCAAAATATAAAACACCATAACAATTTTCAAATACATGATGGCCGCCGCTATGAAATGGCATACAATTATTTAATATATGGATCGAATCTAGTATTTAAAATGTATCCGCTTCTATCCCCTCAATAGGTAGGTATAGGTGCGGTTCTGTCATCTACAACCCCACCCACAATATTAATGTCCTGTAAAATATATAGTAAGCCATGAAAGAGTCTTAAATTTAAGATGGCGTCTCAAACAAAATGAAGTATATATTTTTTTTATTTTTTTAAGAATTTCAGAATTAAAGAGGACTTTGAAAATAATAAAACAAAATGGTTCTGATTGAAAGTGTGCTGATAATGAAACCGTAGCTGTTTCGATAACGTATTCCACTCAGCTAGTATCAGACAACTAAATTTTCCCAGATATTCAGTCGTCTATCACATTGAATTTATAGCCTAAAAATTAAATTAAAATTAAATATAACATAAATAGAAAGTTCGAATGTAATAATAAAAAAAATAGTGTATAATATTATACCTGTGTAAATGATGGTGACTGGTATTATCAGTTTCGGCACGGCCGCATATAACACTTTTACTTGTTTTCTATTTTTGTAGTTAATAAACATTTTTCTTTTCACCACAACCTTTACAACAAGTTCCCAATATTTAGGAAATTATAACAATTTAATTTTTGAATGTGTTAAAAACAATTTCTGTTACTACTATTTATTTGGTGGAGTATATTTAAGATTCGCCATAGCCTAAAGTGCCGTTGTTTATTTGTGTTGTCTTCCTTTCGTATATACTGTGCTTATTATTTTTTATTCAGCATACATACAAATAAATGAAAACAATACAATAGAATAGAATATTATTTATGTTACGGTATCATCTGAGATAGACACACAATTCAACTAGTTGTATAGAAGAGAATGAGAATGACAAACGAAATCTACCTTTACTGAGAATCCTTATTATCCTTATTATTTCTGTTGTTGTGAAAATAGTAAACGGAATGAATGGAAGCATTGAAATAATAATTGAGATTTTAATACGAATGCTAAATAAAAAAAAAATATTTCTAACCGAATTAATAATACTCTACAAACGTAATTAAAATATATTTAAAGACCTTTTAAAAACTGTTGCTTGAAAGGCCGGCATACAGTCTAGCTTGAACTTTAAGGTGCCATAAAAGGTATGTGTATGGGAAATATCCTCAAATTAGGTCTGAGAACTTCTTGAGGACAGGAGAATTTCCATTTGTACGTAAAAGTTTTTGACATTCGTTATCTCGTTATCTAACACAGGTTCGTTATTACAGCTAATTTAGAGTTTAACTAACTTAGATTTAATCAGTTGTTTGGTCAAGAAGTTTTTGACGTTTCATTTTATTTATGCAGTCGTATAAACTAAAACGATGGGGAGACCCAAATAACTTTGTATTTAGCTCAGTTAGTAAATGCTAACAAAAAAATTTAGGAAATAACAGTTCATTTTTAATAATACTAAAAGAGGCCAAAAATGTATAAAAACAATAAAAATACTTATAAAAGCAGAACTTAAATCTACCAAACGTTTGTTTAAAACTGTATGTTTAGCTTCAGCACAGTCACTAAAATTAAAAAATGAGCTTTCAACAGCGGTATAGAACTTTGAAATAGAATAAGACAAAGATGAATTTATTAAATTAACATGAAATTTACTTCATTCGAAAGATAATCTTTTGGAATTATCATTTAAATGTGACTTGTGGCATATGACCGCCACGACTGGTTCGGACGTAGTCTAATCTGGAGGTCCAATTTTCGATGACTTTTCTCTAAATTTGTGGCTATGTATTGAATAGTATCGCAGTGTCTTGAACTTATTACCGTAGACTAGCGACTTCACATTTCCCCGCAGAAAATAATCTAGCGGCGTTAAATCGCAAGAAATTAGAGGTCAATTTACGGGTCTGAAACGTAAAATAATTCGGTTAGTAAACATTTCCTTTAACACATTAATTGGGGCACAAGCTGTGTGACATGTTGCGCCATCTGGTGAAAATCACAGGTTCATGATTGTTCAATTGGTGAACGAAAAAGTCAGTAATCTTGGCTCTATAGTGGTCAACATTGACAGTAACTTCTGACCAGCAACGTTTTTGAAAAAAGTACGGACCAATGACTCCACTAGCCCACAAAGCATACCAATATTAAATTTTTATGGATGTAACGGTGTCTCAGTATACATTTGAGGATTACCATGAGACCAAAAACGGCAGTTTTGCTTATTCGCGTATGATTTTCATGATTTTCAAATTAAGTTTGCAAAATTTGGGAGCATCGTTTAAGCACTACTCTTCTCATTTTTAAGTGCCAAACCAAACATAAATTACTCTTCAGCTGACAAAATGGCCGTTAGGTAACAAAGTGTTACCAACTAAAAATGCTATGCCTCTATAAAAAGAACTCGATATAATAACAATTTTTAGTAAAAACTTTTAGCAAATTTCAAAAGAAATCAGCAAAACATTTGAGTTAAAAAATGCATGTGTTATCTTTTAGGGCAGAAGCATACTTCAAAAATTATTTTTAAGTGTGAAAAAAATTCTACTTCCCATCCATGTTCAACACAAAATTTTAAAATATATAAAATGATATATTTTTAAGCTTAAAAAGTTGTGTTTAAACACTTTAACTTACTCATTATCTATGCATTTATACACAATTTCTTTGACGGCCACTTCTAAGAAAAATATGTTTTATTATTCGCCTCCTAAACCGGTTTTGCACTGATTATTATGAGTTGTCAAAAACTTTAATAAAAAAAAAATTTTAATACTTAGTAGAAATGTATAATTAAATACAAAAGCCGAAAAATACGTATACAAATTGGACATTACTTATGGTTCTATAGTTTTTATAAATTTTTTTTAAACAGCGATATTTTTCATTTTTTTAGAGTCAAGCTTTTAAAGGCGCACGCAAAGGAAAGCGAGGATGCAGAGTTAAAATTTTGTTTTGCATTAAATTTTTCAATTTTTAAATGTTTATATTTTTCGTATTCCAATAACTTTTAAGTTTTTTAAGCATTAGAAATCATATTTTTGTTTAAGAGTATCTAATGTACAATTTAAGTTTCATTAAATTATTAATTTTTTTATTCATTAATTCAATTTTGTAATAAAAAAGTTAAAAGGCCAAAATTATCCAGTAGTAGGTAGGAATAACTGCTTAAGTTGACATAAGCCAAAAGTGAAATATTAACTTTTTTAAAATTCCCGTAATATAAAACTTCATCCAAGCAAATGTTGAACTTTTCAGGAAGTTATGTCGTAAAAACTCTATGCCTCTATCTTTTCAATGATAAACATCATTTAAAAAAAATAAAATATTTTAATACATAATTTAACTAAATATACAAAATCCGATATGGTCTTTAACTTATACAGTGGGGAGCTCAAATAAAAGTCTATTTTAAAAGCAATTAATCTAAAAAAATTAACTCAAATTTTAAAAGTTTTTTTTTTTTCAAAAAAAAAAACTATAATACAGACATAAGCAGTTTTTCCTTGTTGCCATAGAATTTATGATATAGAAACTAATATGACTACAACTAAACTACACTTGAACAAATCAAAATCAAATAATTAAGACTTATTGAAAATTTATTATAAAACAAAGCTATTAAAAATATTATATATATGCATAGGGTGTCCCAAAAAATTAAAAAAGATTCGGCAGCTGATTTGAACTGCTATCGCATGGTTTTTTTTTTACTACAAAAGAAGCGACAAATTCAAATCTTGCGTTAATTTTCGAAACTTATTATATTGCAGAATAAATTAAAATAACAATAAATTGGTCAGCAAACCCTATAAATTTACATTATAATTGAACAATTTACTACGATAAATATTTACCGACACGAAAGGATTTTCAACTTATTAGAAAAACTTGTTTATATATCGAGCAATACGTTAAAGGATTGACACTTCAAATATGCTATTCTAGGAATGATAATTTGAAAGAACCCCATATTTAAAGAACAGAAAAAAACAAAAATATTTTTGTGTTTTAATTATTTCTATAAACGACAACACTGTATGTCATAAAAGTTGTTAACAATTCCAAACGATTATCTTGCTAAGTCCATTAGGAAAGAAAAATGTACGTCCAATCATACGTTGATATGCGCTAAAAAATCTACAAGAAGGAATTTAATTACAAATTACGCTTATGTATCAGAAGATCAGTTATTTTCTTCGTTCTTGTAGGTCACTTTTAAATATAGCCGCAATAATGAAATGTGTGGCCGTAAATCCAGAAAATTAAATTGGGCATTGTGGTTAAGAAATAAGAACAGCAATATTCAGAAGCACACAAACATTTAATTTAAACATCCAGAGTTTATCAAATAAAAAGTATAAATATTTTAGACTTAAACTATTAAAATTAAAGTTTACTAGGGAGCCTCTGCTGGTTCATATGGTGGCATAAAAATTACCTAACCAGTAGTAGTGTGCTACTACATCACAGAACATTGTACAGAATGTAATTGGCCACTAGTTGTGGTAAGAAATTCTATAGTAAATTAATGTGTTTCAAAATTAACAAATACCAGTTACAATATCACGAAAATAAGATTTAGGGCAGACTATGACTTCAGATCATTTTTAACACTGCTAAACAAAGTTCTGCTTTCATCGAAAGGGCTTTTAACTAAATATTGCGTTATCATTAATATTCTAGTAGCAGGAATTTTTGTTTTATAATTTTAACTCTGTTCATAAAATAGTTATAAATGTTGCCTTAATCTGTCATGCCATAAATATATCCTGATAAAATAATTCAAAATTTACCACAAAAGTACCAGCACCTTAATGCTTAATGAACAGGGTATTGAAAGTATGAAATCTTCAAAAATTTCAATTAATTAATCTAAACTGTGAGCCAAAAAAAGATTTATTTCTATATTATATGAGTTAAAGAAACTTAAACCGTTTAATATGAAAATTCTCGAAAATTATTCGAATATTTTACAAATCCGTTAATCATTAAAATATTGGCATATTGCTCGATATTTAAAAATATATCCATTTTTTCCGGAAATCATCCCGTTTAAGACTCTATAGTTTTTTTCGTTACATTTTTGAACAAGGTGTTCCACAAACGCTTAATATTCGACATGTTCTGGGATACCTTTCCTGTGTTCATTAATTTTTCTTTTACCTTCCGACAGGATGAGTCTCTGGACAGATGGACAGATGCCTACGATGCTACAAATTTGATATTATTGTTTGATTCCACTCCAGGGGCTTTTTTCATGGTGGCATGATGCCATTTCGGTATATAAATATGAAAGCACAACAGATGAAATTTTTTATCATATTTGACCTACACTTTTTCGCTCGTTCTTTTGCTTCTGGGTTCTTTATCGTATTACGATCTGGAACTTTCTGTATTTAAAAAGACTTTAGCTAAGCATTAGCTTTGATCCTGTATAGAAAAGTATTAGGGCACTTATCTTTTCGAACTGAATTTCTAATAGAAGTTGTTTGGTGTTATTCGGAAGAGTTATTCGACTTCTTTTGCCTTATTAATATGAGTTAGATCTTTTATTTCTTCTTGATTCACGTTTTCTTTTAATATTAATACCTTCCTTATACTATTTAATGGGTTTTGAAGGAGTGTGACAAATCCTTGCTATTTTTTTGAAATTTTTTTTTTTTTAATTTTAATTTTTTTTTTATTTAAGTACTTTTTTGCTGTCTATTTTAAAAAAAATAAAGAAATTAAGGAATGATAATATTTGACGTATTAAAAGGCTAATATTTAATACAAAAACAAAATAATTTGTTGGGCAAAGGCTTAGCTATGGCTTGAATAGTGTGTATACGATTTTTCCGAACTACATTTGAACCTCACTTGACCTACTTTTACCGTTTTCTTTAAGATGTTCTGAACGCAGTCAAAATGCTAGAATTAAGCTGTTATACAAACCAGCCAAAATGGTTAATTTTTTTTATAAATTTAGTTTTCTTATTAAAAAAAAACTCCTGTAACCTACTGTCGCATTTGCCCAGAATAAACAACCTAAGTATAACGGCATTAAATATTTAGAAATGTCACCCACACAGCCCCACAAATAAACTTTTAAATCTTAGTACACATATGCTTAAGCACATCTCTCCAAGTATTAGTACAATAGCAAACATTTTGTTAAATGAGATATGTGAATAAATATAAATCTTAATGCAAATGACTTTCTTTCATTTCTTTTTTCCTCATTGTGCTCTCAAAAGCACACAGGAGACCCAAGACTTTGCGTAATAAAATAAAAAGTGGTTACTTAAACAGTATTTGAAAATATTTAATGATCTTATAGTAGATACACGTACTAAAATACAATACATACTACAACACAAGTATGCAAAATTAAATACATAGAGGAGCGCATAGAGGAATGTTAATATAATTTTGAGAAAAAAGGAAAAACCCAAAAAGAAAAAAAAAATACAAGGAAAAAGTCATAAAGATATATATAGGAGATGTACACACGTTTGTTTGTCGTATCATTGGAATTTTATTTGAAAATTTTACCAAAGATTAATATAAAAATAAAGAATAAAAAATATGTATGTGGAGTGGAAATATGGAAATATTTAAAGAAACTAATGAAATAAACAATATACAGATGTCTGTATACATACCTGAGTTCCTTGTCAATTCTGATGTAAATGAATTTTTGTAATGAACATTTTTTCGTTATATTCTATTAGAATATTAAAATTTTATATTTTAACACTAACACAAGCACAATAAATAGGAAGCAGGAAGCAAATGTCTATACACTAAAACAGTGTATTCTAAGCTCCTTTAATAAACATAAAATCATACTGTACATACCATTTGAGCGCACAATTAAAATCTTTTTTTCCGAAAGAGTCTTTAAGAAAAAAAGTTATGGTACAACCAAGTCAAAATTATTCATCAGGTATTTTTGAATCGTCAGCTGATTATTTTTTTCTGCACTTATTTTCAGATTCAGCTGTCAAAGTCAATGTATAAAAAATAATTTTCTTTCTTCTCCCTATTATTTCTAATTCTCTCCGAACTGCTATTTTTACCTTATAAATAAATATGCCTTTGGTACAACCTTGGCAGTTGTTTGGCGCATTTTTACTATTTCATAATTATTGCGCTGCATACAGAATTTATGATATTTTATCACTCTACGTAGAGGTAACCATACCATCTAATAGATGTTACTATTAAAGTCAAAATTTTTCTGCAAGCTTAATTTCGTTAACGGAAATAAATAAAAAACAAGTATTTTCAAAAAATATTTAAAAATTTTCAGTGTCAGACTGATGCCTTGTTAGCCCAAATTATTTGCATCGCAAACCTACACATAAACAATTATTTTATTTATTATTTTTGAAATTATTTATTTAATTGACTAATATATTTTTCCTTACATTAAATTTACATTTCAAATTAATTTAAATAATTTTTTTAATTGGTATACAATTTTTTCAAAGAATTTATAAATTTCTGTCAGTTGAAAAAAATATATTAAAAAATAAAATAGAAAAATTCTTTTTTTTGTCAAGAATTCATTTTGAAGGAAATGGTTAATTATATTTTAATTAATCATGTAAAATGGGAAGGTTAATATAAAAAAAAATTGTTCAATCACTAGATTCAAATTCAAGAAAGTATATATTTAAATAGCTAAAAAATAAATTTTGATCCTAAAAAATATCACAGAGAGCTTGAAATTTATTGCAGATGAGAATGAAGTAAATATTTCTTGCAGTGTGATAGATTGTGTTTAAAATGTAAGTAGTTATTGAAATTCTTTACTTCATTTAATCAAGATTTTTTAAGCACCAAATTTCTTTATGATTATGTCTAGGATGCACACCCTATACTCTTTACAAAATGATGTTTGTTTATGCAACCAGTTCATAAATGTGTAATATTATGGCTTTGTATTTTACGTATGTATACTTATAATATTTGAAATGTAATTAAAAATGTATGTACGCAATTATTGATATATGTGACCTTCTCCGAGATAAGGGACCTGGTGTGTGAATGAAGAGAAAAACGCATTTAAAGTTTCATAAAGCATTATCACTGTGAACACACCTCCGTTTGGGAGATACGATTTGGTATGGTTAGTTATAATTGGGTGCCGACTTTGGTGACGTCATGCCTATGTGGTAAGGTATTTTTTCGCTTTTAGTGTGACAATACCGTTGCTATTTTTGCTGTTCTATTTGTTGATCTCGATACTTGATTCTTAAACCACAACCAGTGACCAACGCAACAACGTTTTTATGGAGTAAATAAATTTTTATCAGAAATCTAATTCATTTCATCTTATTCTACACCTTTTTATGTACCAGAATCCATTCTTGAGTCCAAACCCGTTTTTCGACACACTAGGTCCCTTTTTGCGGAGAAGGTCACATATATTAGAAATAAATAAATAAAATATATTTTCTTTCCGGGTTCTTTTATTTAAAACAGATTCAATATTTTATAATATTGTTGATGAAATAAATTCTTTATTTAAATTAATCCCAAATATCAGCTGAAGGCGAGATTAAAATAATTAAAATCATTTTTAAAATTTAAAAAAAAAATTTAATACGTTTTTCAAACAGTTTTAGTTGATATTTTTTGGTATATATTTTCAATTAAAAATATTAATTTTCATTTAATTAATAGTATCATTTTAATGCTTGAAGCAAAATCAAATAAAATTTTAAATAATATTATTCATTTCGTAATGGAAATTGATATTTATTTTTTCCTGTCTACTATATTCATCCTGTTCTCAGGGTTAAAGAAAAAAAATATGCGTTTTCCTGAAATTCCTGTCGACAACAATTAAAAGTAAAATTTTAATGCCATTATTTTCCAAGTATGCTTACAATTTTACCTTAGTAAATAAAACATGTTGGACATATAATTGGCGTTAAATTTAATCTAGAATTAAAACCAATTACTAGTTCAATTTCACATTATTTTAAATGGATTTAAAAAAATTAAGAGCATAAGTAAAAGTTTAAAAAAAGCCAATTTAAGACAACCACCACCATAACATTACGATGGCTGGTTGGTCATAAAATCATACTTTGAAAAATATTTAAAACTTTTAAGGAATTGTTTGATTTTTTCTAAGAAATGACAGTAAGGTGGTGACTAATGAGTGAAAATCATGTATATACTAGAAATAAAGTAATAAAGATAAAAAGAAAATAAAAGGAACGAAATAGAGATCTGCAAAAAATAGTCCTATCAGGTCATTATTATTCCAAGATCTCATTTAATTCAATACTTGCCCAACCACCCCAAACTATATGATAAATTGAAATGAATATAAAGAAATTGATTAATGAGAATTGCAACACTGTTAAAACGTGAGTGGGATACAAGGAGTTCACAGCATATGGTGCATTTGCGTTGATTTAATGAAGTTCTCACATTTTTTAGCAGGAAAAATCTTTATAAAGGGTACTTAAATTTTAAGGGCCGATGTTGATTTTGAATAAAACACAAATTATTTAGAAAGTTATTGTCATTTCTTTTTATTATGATAATATTAATATGGTTCAATTATGTTTGGAACAAAATATCGGCACACCTCCATCCGATGGTTTAATTTTTCAACGACAATGTTGATGTTCAATAATTAGGCACGATGAAGAGTCGTGATTGACTGCTCTCTTGTCACACAATTGCGAAAAATAGCAATGTTTTCCGTTCAACGAACTAAGAAGGCACTTAGAGATGTTTTCACATTTCGTGCAGACCTGTTTTGCTGAAATTTAAATATTTTTCATAATTCTCCTGATTGTGGACCAATTTGAACGATTATGTTGACCAAACGAATCACGAAGTGCATAAAATACATTTTGATTTGAACGCCCATTTTCATAATAAGAATGAATATCTTTAACGCGTTGCTCGATTAACCTTGGCCCCTAAAATTTAACCACACTTTAGGACAACAAGAAGGAAAATGTGTCAAAATTTAACCTTGAAAATATTGATATCAAATAATAGAGCTTTCACAAGTTTGATATCGGTTCAGGGTATCGATATCCCAAATACGGTTTTGTCACAGTAGCTTAATAGGTTTAGTAAAAAAAAACAATGCTGGCAATTTTAAGTTCTCCACCTGTCAAGAAAAACATGCTGTACTTAATGTATACCACTAAGCATGTGCTGTTTTTTAAATTAAAACAGACATTCTCAACAGTTGCCAATATATGGCTCATTTAATATTCTTCACTATCATAAAAAATAAAATAAAAAAATTAAAAGGATAGTCATAAAGTAGTGTAGTATTTATTATTGAGATTTGTTAACAGATTCATTATGACAAACGAATTGTTTGTTAACCATTCAGTGATTTCCCTCGAATTTTTTCTAAATGGTTTTCTCTTACAAAAATAATAGTTATGTACTCAGTGCTGACTATACAGATATTTTATAAATATATTAGTAGTTTCAAGATGTTGCAAATACCTTTTGGATATCTTTTTTTCGTCGTAAATATCTCGGTGACACGACGGATTAAGTTTTCGTAAGCATAACAGCACCTACTATCGGGAATTTTTTCAAAAGGATTTTACCAAAACTTTTCTACATATATAATATTAATTGAAATAATTACTCATTTTAACTAACGGTCTTAATTGTTTGAATGATATGTCTTATCTCTTAATTTTTATAATAGATTTATAATAATGGTAAAAACGTTTTTTTGAGATTATGGTTAATGTACAAAATAAAATATATACACATATATTAAAAGTTCTATTAACCCTTGAGAGGATACCTGTGCCTGGCCAGGCATTTTTTTTTGACTTTTTTGTTATAATTTTTGTATAAATATTGCAAATATTTTAGTGAAACTTTAGGTATCCCTCAATGAAAGTGTTTTTTACACGAAAATTAAAAATAAGTGTAAATTTTATGACCGTGGGAGTGGTGAATAGTTAAAACAAAATTTTGTTAATATTCATACCACCTGGGCCCGGCTAGGCCCAGTCAACTTTTCTCTTAATTTTAATGCAAACACATCGGCATTAGCTTAAAATTTAAACTAATTTGAGACCATACGAAAACTATACAGTCGATAAACAATTTTTTCGTTCAGAGGAAGAACGAAGTTCATGCAATATATCCCTTCTAAGTCAGCTAGATACGGTATTAAGTTTTAGAAAGCATGTGGCACGATATTTCATTTTCTCTTAGAGGAAAATGTATATAATAGCAAGGACCAGGTGATGCGATGGCTGAAAAACAAACAAAAAACAATAGATGCCGACCATTTGTGTTAACCACATTTGGTTTATGCCAAAAAATAATGGATAATGTACTTGAATTTGATGGAACTAAATATTAGGAGTAACAAATGATGAATTGCTTTGAAAATGATAAAATACCCAAGACAAGTGTTCTCTAGTGATTTTGGATTTAAGGATAATATTGCAATATATTCTAACGTCCCAAAAAAAAAAAAAAAAAAATTAAGTCGTGTTTTTATTTTCCATCATCCATTATGACACTGTTATATCTGTCCCTGAAGTAAAAAAAAAACATGAGGTAAGGCTGAACTATAATAAAAAAAGTCTGGTGTAGTTGTAATGGATTAAATGCTAACAAAATTTACAACAAAGCGTGGAACAAATCGCTTGACTTAGGCATTTTTTTATATAACACTAGAAAAGCCCGGCGCGCGTTGCTACGCCCCTTAATGAATAAAAATGCATTCTGAATTTATATTAAAGATCAGTTGCAAAAATCACGAAACTGTATAGTCATGACAGCTCAATATGTGTGCAAAATTTCTCAAAAATAGGTCCAGAGTAAGTACCTCAAAATTATACCTTTTTATTTTTTGGACGTGGCCCTGCCCACTTTTTTAATCACGAAATTAAAAAGTCATAACCGCATAATATGTGTGCAAAGTTTCAGAATAATCAGTCCAGAGCAAGTACCTCAATATTATAACTTTTTTATGGGCGTGGCCCCGCCCACTTTTCTTATCACGAAATTATAAAGTCATGACAGCTCAATACGTGTGCAAAGTTTTAGAAAAATCGGTCATGTGCAAGTAGCTAAAAATGATAACTAATTTTTTATGGGCGTGGCCCTGCCCACTTTTTTAATCACAAAATTATAAAGTCATGACAGCTTAATATGTGTGCAAAGTTTCAGAAAAATCGGTCCAGTGCAAGTACCTCAAAATTAAAACTTTTTTAGGGGCGTGGCCCCGCCCACTTTTCATATCACGAAACTATTTGGTCATGACAGCTCGATATGTGTACAAAGTTTCAGAAAAATCGGTCAAGTGCAAGTATCTAAAACTGATAACTAATTTTGTAGGGGCGTGGCCCCGCCCACCTTTTTTCACCCATAAGCACTCCCTGGAATGTGTACAACAACTTACCAAAGTTTGAGTCCGATCGGTTTTACAGTTTCGGAGTCTATAGCTAACACCCACACACACACAGAGTTTCACTTTTATATATAAAGATGAGCAATATAATGGCCTTAGGAAGTTGTATGACACTCGATGAAAATATTTCAGTGAAATATAAAGAGGGTGCATGAATAAATTTTATATCTCAGCTTTGTGAGCAACTTGTTCACTCTTACATCCAATTTTGTAAACAGATCAAAAACTTAAGCTTTTCGGAATGTTAAAATTAAGGTTAGACAAACTAAACCAACAATTATGATACTTAGTAAAGAAAACATTAAAAATATTATTTTGATGAGTTAAAAATAATAAATAAAATGTTCAAAAATGTGGCTCGTCATATAAACTTTAAAAATAATTTCAGTTTTTTTAAACATGTTCTTTTTAACGAAGTGGACTTTTTTCGGTACGTAACGATACTTTTTGTTATTTGTATAAACTAACATATATTTAATTGAATTGTGTTTTTGTTTAAGAAGTTTAATATCCTATTGTGAATTTCCATTGTAAATACAAGCGGTCCCAGCTAGGACTAGGTGGCAATTTGTGCCACCTTAATTAGATATCGACTTAAGGGTTAAATATTTATTTAAAAGCAAATCTTCTAAAAACGTATATATTCTTTAAAGTTAACTTTTTTTATTAAACCATTATATATACACAGAAAAAATTATTATCGAAACATATTTCTTTATAAATATTTTTTGTGTCATTGTAAGTGTCTGGTTTGAATCTTGATTAAAATAAAATTATATTGAAAACAATAAGTGAGTTTTTCTCCAATCTTTACTGATTGATGTTATAAATTAAGCGATAGGTGTTAATTAAAAAAAATTACTTACTTTTATGAATTTATTGAATCTGAAATTAAATTTTTTCTTTATCATCTTTATTTATTTAAATCTTCCAAAAAACTTAGATGCCATTTAATTGTTTAATTAATAAAAATATTTCTCCGAAATCTTAATATAAATGAAAAATATATCAAATGAATTATGTATCTAACTTCCTTCAGTATGTCTTTTCAGCCAACATTAAGAGTTTCCGGTTTAGAGTTAAGTGTAAATTATTTACTTTCGCCTTTTGACTTTTGTCATGTGTTTTGTGTGGTGTCAGTGCTAGAAATCAAACGGCATTTTTTAAGTCAACTTAAACATGAGTTATTTGGGTTGGCAAGTGAGTGATGATAATTCATAAACATGTATAATGTTGTAGTAAATTATGTTGATGTATGTATATACATAAGTCTAAACAAAAAATGATATGAAGTGAATATGTTTGCATTTATTGGTATTTTTAATAATATTCATAATACTTGCTCAACAGAATAATAAATGAATAGAATAAGGGAAAATAAATCGTAAGTTGGAGGGTGTGAAAATCTTAATTTAAAAAAAAAGAAAACAGAATTTCATACTTCCTAGCATGTTTGTAGTTGTAAGTTGAAGAATCAAAATATGAACTACCGTTCTTAACACAAATTCGTGTGTCATTTTCATATACACACCTGTTTATAATAAAATGTACACTTACGTTAAAATATACGTTTTTATTATGTATTGAGGCTTTATCTTTTTTATTTATCGCTGTTTATAAGTGACTTAACGTTTTCATAGGTCAAATAATCTAATAATGTAAACAAATAAAATGTATTTATTAACATGATCATAGGTGTGTGTTCCTATGTAATACTTGTGAAAAAAGTGTTTAAAGTGGCTTAAGTCAAAGTAGAGCATATAAATAACACCCGACATCCTTACACTCAGCTTCGTTTAGTTTGCAAAGCACAAAGTCATTCATCGAAATGCCACAAGTCATAGTCGACAGACTTTTGAAATTTGTAAACAACACTATTTCATTGCCTCTTTTCACTTTTCAATCCCACATTAAGTGTTTCTTTTAGCTTTCAAAAATTTTCTGAGTACGAAAATTAAATTTTTCAAATGTATTTATCTTTAGGTTTCATTTCAGAGTGTGTACGTGCATAAACACTATTTTTAAAGAATACAAATGTAATCCACTGTAAAATCTAAATAAAAATGGGATAAATGGGAAAAATTGAAAAAATATAAAAATATGTGCATGAAACATAAATAAATATGTTTACATTATTGGTGTAGCCACAAGAGGCTCTTAGTATCGTACTGTCATAAAATGATAAGTTTTTTTAAAAATGCCTAAAATTTTAAAAACAAACACTTTTATACTTTTTATGTACTTAGAAATTTTTGGGAAATGATGACATTATATCTCATCTGGGACTTTTCCTGCATACATCGAATATACCCCAACATAATTTTAAATGTAAGTTTAAAAACAAAATGTATAAAGATCATTTAGTTGAAAAGACCTTGTTTCTATTATAAGCAGCCAATAAAAATAATTTATTTAAATAACGAAATGATTTGATTCTATGGCTTAATCAATAAAAAAAATATTGTGTATAGATGAAAAAATTAAGTTCTTAATGTTGCCCTTAAGCAATTTTTTTGCGCATAATAGGATTTTTGATGAAGACTAATTTACTATTGAGTTAAAGGTATAAGATACCTGGTAAATGGTAAAATGAGTAAAATTCCCGTATGGAATCTTAGTGTTTTTACTAAATTTCGTTTTTAATAAAACTTTAAGTATTATAGCATTTTTGTAACTAAATGCACTACCATGTATTAAGTGCTACAGATTTTTGGCCACTTAACGCGTTAAAACGTATAAATTGCTAACAAAAAAACCTAAAATCTGGAAACAAATTTCACATTGAAAACCAAACACCACTTTTGAAACGTTTGTTTTTTCAAATTTAAGGTATCATTTTAGTTTTAATAAAAGAACAAGTTTTAACTAAAAGTAAAAAAAATTAGGTCATTTAAGTCTTCTCCAACAGGCTCAGGAGGTCTCCCAATCTTTTACTAAAATCCTCATTCCACGTGTAAACTTTGTAGTCAATTGATATTTGCTTGATAATGTTCTTTTAAGGCTCTTGAACTATTGTAATATTATTGTTGTATACTTTTGATTTAAAAACATCGACAGAAATATTCTAATGGTATTAAGTCAGACGATCTTGTTGGGAAATACACTTGTCCTCTATGAGAAATTATCGATTTATTCTTTTAAAATATCCACTATATCTCGCCATGTGTAGCAAGCGGAACCACAAATTTGACAAGTGAAGATAATAAATTTTTCTCTCTGTAACGATTTCAAAATCAAAGTGATACTTAAAACTTATATACCAATTTCAATCAACGTTTAAAAGTAAGTAAAGATATTTGGTTAAAATAAAGGGTCCGCCATCTAACGTTTTTATTTTTCAACTAGTGCTTATTTCGTGACTGGTTACAGTGAGCTCATGTCTGACCGAACAGATAATTAGTTTTATCCTTCCGCTGATCGAATATGGTTGTGTATACGCTTGAACAACACTAGGAAATATTGCGGCATTACTTTGGCCGATTTTGCCAAAAAAATCATCTTTTCAGATGAAGCTCATTTTGATTTTGGCGGGCATGTAAACAAGCAAAATTATCGCATTTGGGGCACAGAAAACCCGCACGAATACATTGAAAAGCCGATACACCCAAAACGAGTCACTGTTTGATGTGGATTTTGGTTCAGAGGCATAATTGGGCCATTTTTCTTTGAAAACGAGCAAGGAGTGGCCGTAGTCAATGGCGATCATTATCGGGCCATGTTATACGAATTTTTGCTCACAAAAATTTAAGATATTGGGGATATTGGGGATATTGGCAACATTTGGTTTCAACAGGACGGGGATACGTGCCACACAGCCGAAGCTACACTTGTTTTATAGCATTAAAAAAAATAGTTATTTGGCAGACCCTTTATTATTTCGGCCATAAAATTTTTGATATTTCCATATACAAACAATATAAATTCATTGAATATCCACAGTCAGTTAATTGAAAGTGTTTAGGTTTTTCCGGGAAAAATTTTGTTATGGTTCACTAAATTTTTACCCTCTACATTTTGTGATCTTCTGAACCATCTTAAAGGAGAACAGCTCTGCTTACTGTAACATATGATACGACAGTATTAGTTCGATTTCTAATAATCTTTTTAGGCAAATAAATATAATGAGACTCACAGCAAAGTAACGTGAGCAAACTGTTAAAATTTATTTTAAAATCATGGTTCATGGGCATTGGTGGAGAAATACTTTTTTATAGAGAAAAATATATTAATAATTGCTTCTGCATTTAAAGCAATGAACATTATCGAAACATCATTACATTTGAAAAAATTCACTATTTGATACGCACTAAAGTCTCTTACAGTCATTTATTTTTTCAATAATAAGGCATCTTTACTGCAGTAGTGTTTTTTCAACAGGATGGTGACTTATTTATAATGTTAAGGTTGAGGTTAGGTTGAAAAATAGGACCATAAAAACCCGAACCCACAACAGGTATGCCCAATTGGCATCTTGTGCGCGATACAATCAATTGACTAAGAAAAACTTTGCCGAACGAATAATTTAAAGAAGTTGACTAATTAACTATGATTTAAAATGCTATTCGATTATTTCCTCTGGGAACAAGAAAATTAGCAGATCTTTCTCGATATTAGGTCCGAAATATTCAGAAGGGTGTGTAAAACTTAAATTTCCAGCTTATACCAGTGCCTGCTATGCTTAGCAAGAAAACATATAAAAACTAATTAATAAAAAAAAGTTAATGGCTACCAAATGGATCTTCATGGCCTTATTTTAAATATAAAATCTAATAATGATCGTTAAAGGTGACTCATTACAAATTTTTATTTATTACAAATGGGCATTTCTACAGAAATGTCAACCATAGCCAAAAAAAAAGCAAAGTCTAAGAGAGAATGTTGTTTAAGCATATGTTTACAGTGAATCTATCAAGTTTATGTAATATAAGCAAATTTTTCATTTATTCATAACATATTTGGAAATATTCAAATGCAAAGTCGTACAAGTATAAAAGTTCTGTTTTAAAAATTTTCATTGGATGTTTTGTTTTGACTAATTATCTTAATGAGAGACATTATGCACTGAAATTTTTTTTTTTTAAATATAGGTTAACATTTAAAGAATATAAAAAAATATAAGAGAAAATAAAAAAAATATAACGGTAAATTTTGTTTTTCTTTACCATATATTTCGATGTAGCGTGCGACATTGAAATATAACTTTTGTTATAAGTGAGTCGAAGGTATGTGTACAATGCGCATCAAATTTTAGTAGCAAACAGACATTTTAATCGCGAATCAAATTTAAAAAAAAATTTCTGGAAAATTATCACCGCTTTGCTCTCTTGACGTATTCAAATTTGTAGCGCGGGACATCATTAGTGTATAATGTATAAATTCCAAATTACTTTTGGTTTTCAAAATGTCTTTATTTGAATATGTAAATACAAAATATAAAATTTGTGAATGAAGATGAGTAAAAACAGCGGGTAAAAAATAAAGTCAACTGCAAACGGTGGAGGAAAAGGTAAAAGGATGATGAAACAAAATTACAAAACTAAAAATTAAAAAATAAGGAAAGAAGGCAGACAGCTAGACAGACGTGGAGAGCACTGGCTGAAGGTAAAGAAGATATAATTCAAGAAAATCGAAAATATAATCGCTAAAGACAACGGGAGAGGCGCAAAAAAATTTTAGAAATTGAAAGGCCATAAGCACGCCAAAGTAAGAAATGACAGAAAGTGAAAAGCATTCCAGGTATATCCCAGTTGCAATCGTTTTGCTGCAATGGACAACAGCTAAAAGCAGCAAGGACTACATTATTCCTTTAACGAAAACTTTATTTGCCATTATTTATTTGTTATTTATTTGTTTAGTTTATAATTTTTGTTGTGCAAATAAAGATATTGAATATGTTAGAAATCATTTATAGTCATTCGATGCAGGTCTTATTATATAAAAATTAAAAAAAAATAAACTCAAAAAGTATGATGGAACAAAATTTCGCATGCACAGTGATTAAAATTAAATAAAAAATAAACAACTTGATGTTTTTGAATAAAATAAAAAACATTATGAAGACACATCAATGCATAACATTTTTAAATAATTTGCATAAAAATATTCCTTCAGCTATCGATGAAATCAGCGTTTGATTTGTTTACTTTAAAAACGACTTCTATTTTTGTCGCATGCGAATGCCTTAGTTTCCTGAAATTATCTTGAAAACGAACAACTGGTTAAAGTCAAACTTAGCACTAATTATAGTGCTAATCAAGTGCTATAAGCTTTGCATTTTGTCAAAATAAAATAATGTTTTGGCTTAAAATAAAATAATGTTAAATGCATACGAATGTCGCATTCACAATAAGATAAATGCCCAAATGTTTTTATTATGCCGGGATTCCTTTGATTGTAGATAAATTAACACTGTTGAAATTCACTTTATTAATGTTTGTTTGCTAACACATAATCAAAAATTGCAATAGAATATTAAGTTTTATACTATTATATAATTTGACTTTTTGTTTACTTATGCAAACAAAATGGTACTGCTATGTTTTCCCGTATCTATACTTAAATGACAGATTCGGAAATATTTTCAATACAATTCTTGCAAAAAGATTAAAAAATTTGTTAAAATTTAAGGGCCGTATAGATAAAAAATATTTTAGGTTTATTGAAGGCTTATTTGACAAATTTCTCTATAACATCTGTCAAATGAACCTTTAATATACCTAAAATATTTTTTATGAATACGGCCCTAAGTCTTGTGCATAGTAGTGATCATATCAGTAAAATGTAAATCTCAATAGAAGTAAGCCCAAACAATATTTTTTTAATATTATTCATTAACACAAATGGTGTAACTGTCCTTTGTATATCTTGAGTACCAAATATAAATTTAGAAATGCCCATAATATGTGTTCAGACAAGTTAATATAATATGACAGTAATCGGCCACATATTGAAATTCCTGAAATTTAATAGAAAAACGTTCTTTTTTTATCAGAATAACTTTTACAATGACTCTGTTACTACTTGATAAATTTATTGTTAACATTTTTTAGAGGGACTTTATAAAATTTATCATTTTTTTTAGAGGTGTATTGCTCTTGACTTTGTTCTAATAAGTTTAGTTTTGATATAGCGTTTTATTTCAAAAAACGAGAGTAAACTTTAAAAAAGGCAATACCAACAACACATTTAAATATTTTACCATCTTATCTTATCTTAAAAGAATGATTCATATTTTACGTTTAAATATGATGGGATCAAAAAATTAATAAATAAGATTTCAACTAAAACAATCTGACAAATATTTGGTTTCAAGAAATCCCCTTATTTAAACTTTGCGATTTTTAGAGAATAAAATATGATAAATGCAAATAAATCTGCATTTCTGGCAGTAGTGCTTTTATAATTTTTTCTGCTACAATTTTTTGTTAATATATTTTAAATGTTTTATATGCTCTTTAGCATTTCCACAAACACAACACATAATGTCTAAATTAGTCCTTGTGAAGTAAAATATTACTTATGGCCAAACACATATATATGTATATTCTAAATGTATTTACATTAAAGTAAACATATCCCAAAATCTATGTATTTAAGTTTCTGGTCTTCAATATTTTGAATTATTATTATAATTTTCTATAAATCTCTTAATCTCTAATATTTATTTGTTAATATGTACAGTTGCATAACAAAGTTACATAAACTATGAAAAGAGCAAGAAATCCTAAATATTGTACAGCAAACACTCAATCTGCAAACGAATTATATATAAATCAAATTGCTACCGTTGGGAATTTTATCGATAGGAATACAAGTACACACACACAACAAATATTCACATATGGACATGCTAATGATGGTATTGGGTGTAATTTGTTAATAAATATTCGATATAGGTCAACAGAACACGAAGTAGGATTAAGACAAATTGCTTAGTTTTATTACCTTTATGAGTATGAAATTTCATATAATAAATTTAATTTTGAAAAGAATATGCAAAAACTGGTATTTACACACATAAATACATTAATATGTACATAAACATATCGTTGCTCACATGTATAGAGACCTTTAGAAGAAATAAAACTTCTTTGGTAAATTTGCTATCAAAACTGATATTTTGAACACTAATGCATTATATGTATTTTTGTATCGAGGTGTTTTTGTGTGAAATGTATTAGAATTTCTACTTGTGTTATTCGATACGTGGTAATAAAGCTAATTTATTCTTACAGTACGTATGAGTGTTACGGTAATTTATGTTAAAATTTAATTTAATACGTATACGCCACATGATACATTTTCAATTCGTTACTTTATGGGACGAAACTTAAGGTTCTGACTTATAATTAATATAATTATAATTGTTTTATATATTTACATTTATAAATTGTTAATATAACGAGTTCAATCTATCGCAGTAACCTTCTATTCATTTTTTTGTTTTGACATTTAGCTTTGTTGAATTGTATAGAAAAAAATTATATTAGTACGCTCTAAAATTTTTGTTTGTCACACTCTGTGTGTGTGTGTGTGTGTTAGCTATAGTCTTCGAAACCGTAAAGCCTATCGGACCCAAACTTTTGCAAGTTGTTGTACACATTCCAGGAAGTGTTTATGGCTGGTAAAAAGTGGACGGGGCTACGCCCTTTAAAAAATAAGTTAAAATTTTTAGCTACTTGCACTAGATCAATTTTTCTGAAACTTTGGACACATATTAAGCTATTATGACAATATAATTTCGTGATTATAAAAGTGGGAAGTGCTGGTCCCATAAAAAAATATTATAATTGGAGGTACTTGCACTGGATTGATTTTTCTGAAACCTTGCACACATATTGAGCTGTCATGATTATAAGATTTCAGCCACTTGAACTTCACCGATTTTTCTGAAACTTAAAACACATATTGAGCTGTCATGACTATATAGATATAAGATAAGTGGGCAGTGGCACCCCCATTAGAAATAAGTTATTATTTTCAATTATTTCCACGCATTCCAATGGTTCCCACCATTTTTCCTGTCAACTTCAAGCAACTACAGTTTTTAGTTGGCCTTGCCTTCGCTATTACCGACACAAACCACAAGGACAATCTATGCATGTTGAAGGATTGTATTTGGAAAATCCATGCTTTTCGCTGTACGCCGCATGCTCCAGAGTGGGAACACAAAAAAATTTGTTCATATTTACAGCAAATGGAAAAACCAACAATAATGTATACCCACTTGCATTAGAATAAAATTCAATAAAATATTATTCTTAATATATTCAATTAAAATTTAGAACGCATTTTTATTCATTAAAGAGCGTAGCAGCTTACGCCGGGCTTGGCTTGTAATAAATAAATAGTACATTTTTATATAAGTTTTAAAAGCAGAAGAAAAAACAACTATTGTCCCATCATTTTCCACCTTTCCATCATTTTCACTTTATTCATGGAAACTGTGTCATTTTAAGTTGTATCGATAGATTTTTAGACACTGGACTACATGATTAAAGAAAACCTAAACAAAATGTTTAAATTACTTATTTTTTTATATAATAATAAAAACTTATCTTATATTTAAAAGAAAATAAACTTCTGCCGAATTATCGATCCCAATTGCCAATTTTGGGTGACAATAAAGTACGAAGCTATATTATCAAAAAACCACACTGACGAAATTTTAAGATGGTTTTGTAAGCTTTTTAATTTTAATAATATTAGCTTGTACCATATATTAGTGGTGGGCATTAGGCATAGGCTTGTTTTAGTAAAGTCTGCTCATGCATTCAACTTAGATATTGACATATAAAAACGAACAAAATATTTGACTGCAAAGAGATTATATAAACAAAACAAAAAGCAAACGTGAAAAAGGAGATTATCGTTAAAATAGGCATATTTTCAGAAATCATAAAATTACTTATTATATATAATTGTGTTGTTTTAAGAAACTTTTAAATTTCATTGATTGTAGATATTGTGAGAACTGGATTATGGTACACATGTGAAAATAATTTTTGCTAATCAACTTAACTTACGTGTTGCAATAAGGACTCGCTAAAATATCCAAAATCTTTGTCGATATACCAATGATATCTAATTAATATAAACTATTTTATGAGAGGTAGGCGTTAAAGAGGCCACGACACCTACAGTTTCTGAAATCCTTGCATCGCAAATCTAGTTCTTGTGCCTCTATTAGCTTTAAAATTGTATCAATTTAACATTATGTCAAAAGTGAATATTATAGTAGTAGTAGAGTATGAATTCAACTTAGATATTGCGTTATACGTACCTTAATTTTTTCAAAATATTGGTCTATAAAGTAATAATATGAATTTAAAGAAATTCATTTTTCATAATGTGAATACTAAAGAAGGTGTATCACCTCAATTTTTCATCTTCTAATAATTTTGGTGAAGGAACTATATCTGCGAAACTTTAGTATCGTTCATCTAGTTTTATCGGTTTCATGAAATATTAAATAGACCAAAAAAAAGATACTGTGCGAGGTGACAAATAAATTTCAGGAATTTCCATGGAGACCTATTTTTTTATTTTAATCATCAACGCTGATTTAATACGTTCTTTTCTTTGTGAAGTATGTAATTTCAATATGTGTTAATGGCATCTTTAAACGCTTATAACATCTAAGAAACTTAACATATTTTAATTATGCACATTTGCAGGAACATTCCTTTTAAATAGTATATATTTCTTCTTATTAACATCGGTTGTATAATGTTAGATCAAACTGCTCAACAAAACATCGATATACATTTTAATATATAATGTACATGTATATGCATACTTTTATTTTTCTCTATTTTTACTATAAGCAGATGATCTAAAGTTTTTTTTATTTTGAACGCTGGTAGTCCTACTGATATAAGAAAATTACAAAATGATTCCAATAATTTAAACTTATGGTGTCAACGTGGACATTTATAGCTTACCTTTAACAAAAACTAATAAAAAAAATCAAGTGTATAGACGGCATTAAAAAATTAAATTAATGAAAATGATTTGGTTAAAAAGTTTGATTATAAACTAGCTTTTAAACCTCACTCACGTTAGAATTTAAAAAAAACAATTGTGTTGAAATTACCGATCAATATGCTCTTATTGCCTTTATCATAAATTATATTTAGGCTTGTTGAAGGCTTGTTTGACAAATTGCTTTATAACGTGTGTGAAAAAAGCTAAAATATGTTTTATGACTACTACAGTTAAGTGATTATATAAAACATTTGCGAGATATTAACTGGAGTATTTGGAGTCCATATTGCTGTTCTCATGCTTACCGTATCAAGATTTTTTTAAAGCAACTTATTCGTCATGCAATACCTTTTTTCAATTTTATTTAACAGCTACCAACTAATGAATCCCATAGTCAAATTGTGTTTTTTTTTTTTGAGATTTATTTATAAATTTTTTTATATATAGTATGCTTTATAAACTTTTTTATTTATGGCTTTTGAATTTTAATTATTTCAGTTGTTAAATAATTTTTTTATTGAACGCCAGTTAACATCATCAGATTTTTTTAATATTTTCAACTTTTTAGGACTAAATCAGGAACACCAAAAACAAGACTGTTTTTTTAAATCTACTTGAGGCCAAATAACAAGAGAATGGATGAAAGATAGCTTAATCGTAACTATTTTCTATGGTAAAACAAAGTTTTAATAATTGGTTTTAATGTTAAAAAAATTTTTATTAAAACTTTAAGTCTGAAAATACTATTAAGCACGTGAATTAGTGCTAGAAATTTTATGAAAAGAATAAGTTATCATAAATGAAGTCATGGGTCCATTTCCTAAATAATGTTTTCCACTACTAATGACATACCCTCTTCTTTACAATCTAATACCCATCTTATTATTTGATTCAAAAATACTCATTCTCTTCACATAACAAAATTAAACCTTTTTCTTAAAAACCTAAATTTTTATTACGTAACAGATTAAATCCTAAAAACTTGTACAAGTTTAAAACAATTTTGGTTGTTCAAATTTTAAAGATAGTTATCAAGGCATTGTGGAGTTTTTGTTTAATGTGTAGCATATATTTTTTTCTTCTTGCGATTAATTAAAGATTTTAAAATACACAAAGATAAAACAAAAATAATTTATAAAACTACACAACTAAAATTTAATGCTATGTTTAATTTTATGTTTAATTCAATGTTTCAAACTGTGCTTAACTACCTTCAGCCCTTAGTATTTAACAGCCGCCACTTATACTTCCACTTGTCTTTTATTAAAGTGTCTATAAAAGGGACATGCCATCAATAAAAAAACGGCAATGAAATGAATGTGAAGAAATAAGATATTACACAAAATTTCTGCTTAACGATAACACAATGAACATCGCACTTGTACGGCAAGTGTTTAAATTTTTTAAATTTAGAAATTTCTCTTCCTTTTTAACCTTTTAACTCTTTAGTGAACACACATATATTTATGTACATGTACATACATATATATTTACAATTTCATTTTCATTTTATTTTTATTTTTTTGTGTCACATTTCTCTAAATACAAAAAGGTGCAAAGCGTCACTGCAGGTATGACACACTAACATATTGTATCTGGTGGCAAGTAAGACAACAAGAATGACATACTTAAATAAAACAAGAAGACGACTTTCCTTACAATCGCTTAAACAGTTACCCATTCTCTATATACCCTTCAGTCAGTAGCTCATTCATTTTTTGCAAGTATCACTATTCACACAATATTTCACGTACATATTTATGGTTCATATGAATGCATTACAAGAAAAAAGAACACTATGAAATCGGAAATGAAAACGGTAACGGAAACATGTTGTTTTCTAAAATGTCTTTTTTTGTCATTTTGTTGTTGTTTTTCTTGTCATTCCTTAAGGCATAAATAATGTTTAAACTTGTAATTATTGTTATTTTATCTATAACAGTTTTATATTTTGTTTTTTATTTATTTATTTCTAAACTCGTATAACTTGTGCAATGTAAATGTATGGAATTTCAAGCATCTGTTCAAAATGTATTTCACACACTAAACGAGGTTAGAACTAACAAGTAAAAGCGCTATATTCGGCCGTGCCGAATCTTATATACCCTTCACAACGTGTAGTCATGCAATAACAGTAAATTCACGTATGTATGTTAAAAAAAACAAAAAAAAAATAAAAAATAAAAAAAAAATTTAAAAAAAAAAATTAAAAAAAAAAATTAAAAAAAAAAAAATTATTATATACATATATAATATATATAAAACAAAAAAAAAAAATAAAAAAAAAATTAAAAAAAAAAAAATAAAAAAAAATAATAATAAAAATATATATAATATATTAAATAAAAAATAAAAAAAAAATAAAAAAAAAATTAAAAAAAAAATTTTAAAAAAATTTAAAAAAAAATTTTTTTGCCTCAGCTGGGATTCGATGCCACGTTTTCTCTAACCAGTATACACGTTTGTATGTATGTATGTTGTTGTTGTAATGTTGTTTTTATGAAAAGAAAATCGAGGTGGTCGTGGGTTTTTGCTCATATCTCAGTTGTTTATGTACCGATGTTTCTGATTTTCAATACCGATCTACTCCCGAATATTTCTGATATTTTAATACCTTACCCGGGTCCAACCTATGTCGGGGGGCTTAAAAAAGTTGATTTCAACATACACACGGACAGACGGTCAGACGGACAGACGGTCAGGGCTTAATCGACTCCTCTATTCATAAGCTTTCAGAAAATATATACTTTATGGGGTCGGAAATGAAAATTGTAGAAATTTCACACGGAATGACAAACCTATATATACCCTTTTTCACTGTGTGAAGGGTATAAAAATAATTTAGAAGACTTTTAAAAGCCTTTAATTAAATGAGCTATAAAAACTTTTATTTTCGCACCAGGTGTTACATGCAACAAATTTATTTATTAGGAAATCTAAATGATAGCTAACAAATATTTCATAAATATCATAGTGCAATCAAAAGATTGGTCGCGATGTAAATTGTAAGCCATTTCATTGTATTTGTGTTCGACAAATACATCTATAAAGAAAGATATAAATTAGCAGTGCGTTGAGATTTTTGAAGCCTGTTAAGAAAATGGCCTTTCAGATCAAAGTGCGTTTTGTGGACTTAACGTGAATTACTAAGTCAGCACAATCGAATAAATATGTTCGCAATCAGAAGAATTGTGCAAATTCAAGCAAACCGGTACCCTGGGATATATGAAAATATCTGTGCATTCTCATCTATTTCATTATAAAAAAAATTTTTTGCCGTTTGCAGTAGTGAATCAGAAGATAAGTCAGCCTTATTTCGCTGTCGTGCCGAACAAGTAAACATCAACATTATAAATGAAAATATGGACCATTGGATAAAGGAATACCACCAAAGTCATGAGGAGCATTAGGCTGATATTTCATTTAATACACAATTATCAAAGAATCTTTTATTTATTTCAAATAAATATGGTGTATTTTGGCTGGACCACAGTTTGGCAATTGAAAATTATGAGAGAAAATGAATATGAATAAAAGGTGTTGTTAAATTTTCAGGGCCGATGTTGATTTTGAAATAAAAGACAAATTATTTTGGAAATTATTGTCATTTCTTTTTATAATGATAATATTTGTATGGTTCAATTATTTAAAGAACAAAATATTGGCCAAATGGCCCCCCAACATCGGCGCCACACCTCCATCCGTTGGTTAAAATTTTCAATGACAATGTTAATGTTCAATTGTTGGGCACGATGCTGAGTCGAGTTTGACTGCTCCTTTGCCACACTATTGCGAAAAATTGCAACGTCTTCCGTTCAACGAGCTTAGAAGGCATTCACAGATGTTTTCACATTTCATACAAACCTGTTTTACTAAACTTTAAATATTTTTTACAATTCTCCCGATTGCGGGCGAATTTGAACGATTATGTTGACCAAAAGAATCACGAAATACATTTTGATTTGAACGGCTATTTTCATAATAAGCCTGAATAACTGTAACGCGTTACTCGACTGTATATCTTTCCGTGGTGAAATTGATAAGTCCGTGCCAAATCTGACAATATCATTCATCAGCAGGTACATAGGACTATTTGCTAGCGTCGCCTAAATTTTTGATATAAAATATCTAAATATTTAATTTAATTTTACTATTCATGCCCATTTATTTGTTACCCACATTTATAGGGTAAAGGCAAAAAATTTCGCCCTTTCATTCCGGACTCCATTTGGATTTTACACTTTTCTTTAATATTCTATTGGTCAAGTCCTATAATCTAGTATCAAAATTGTGGAGATTGAAGAAAATAACGCTATAGAACCTATATTTGATCTATATGTTCACTATTTTATTTAAGACGCCATCTTGGAGTTTAACTTTTTTTTAACTCGTTCATTTGATATCGGTTTATTGAGAAGGCTACATTTGAATTCATTTTATTTAATTTACCCATATGTAAATACGTTATATGTCATTTTGAAGGGTTATCCATCGTTGATTTTTGTTTTATATTTTTCCGGCCTATTCCCTTCATTTGATATCAATATTGATCCTCGTGGCTAAATGGAGTTAAAAAAAAATTGCTGTTTCTTAGTAAGTTTTACGAAAAGCACTATTGCAGAAATTACAAATGGAATGACCTGAAATGAAAGGTGCAAACTTTATTTATTATTTATTATTTATTTATTTATCTTAATCAACATAATAAATAATTACAAAAATAAAGAAAGATAAAAACAACATTAAACGTATGCATTTGTGTTTAGAAACCTTATCAGCTTTCCACTTGTTACAGCAACATTATCAGAAAAGTCAATGTGAACATACAACTTATTTACAGATTCTTCTATTTGGATCTAAGTTAATGTAGTTTGATCTATGAAATGGTACATATAACGGTTCATAAAATCTAAGCTGCCAATAAGGAACATTGATGCATATTTTACGTTGAAGATATGTAGAATCAATTTCACCTTGAATTAGATTCATGACAAATGCAATATTGGGAACAATTCTTCGGCTTTGTAAAGTTGGGAGCGCAATGAGTAGTAAACGATTACGACATGACGGTAAGTTTGTATTAGGATTTCAACGAAGCATACAAAGGCAGAACAGCAAAAATTGTTTTTGGACTGATTCAAGTTTTTGAATATACACATCATATTGGGGGTCCCAAATTTCTGATCCATATTCCAGTAAAGGTCTTACTAATGACGTGAATAAATTTTTTTGTTACATAAGGATCATTAAACTCCTTAGCCCAACGCTTTATGAAATTTAATATCCCATAAGCTTTATTTACTGTCATTATTACATGTGAGTTGAAATTAATTTTACAATAAATAGAATTCCAAGATCCGAAAACGAGTCAACAACATTTAAATTAGAGCCATTTAGAGAGTAAACATTTGAAATCGGTGAATATCTGCAGAAAATCATAGATTTGCATTTTGTTAAATTCAATTCCATTACATTTACTGTACAACAATTAAAAAAATTATTCAAATCAGTTTGGAGAACAGCCAACATTAAAATATTGCTGTATTAATGTCATAACTGTTTAGCTTTTAAGTTTTTTAAATTAAAAGAACACGGAAAATTTTAAAACCAAATCTATTATTTATTTAAAGCAATATACAAATGCGTGCCGTTAACGTATTAAAAACTATTTCATGTCAATATTTTGAAACTCTTTTTTCATAATTTTTTTCAAGCATTAGATCAATAACAGCTGTAATGTAGTCTTCTATATATGTAGTTGTGGCTGTCTTGTCGTTGTAAATGAAAGAATTCACATAAAGTAGTTTTGTTGGATCAAGTCACATGATCTTTTACTCTTTTACTTTTACCCAAAATGAAAGGTTAATAAATTATCAAGGTCGCTTTTTTAATATCTTTTATTTCACGAAACTTATTAGAGTACCCTAATTTAGCTGTCAGATTTTCGCAGAAAACAAATTAAGTTACGTAGAATACTGATGCTACAAGCCGTCCCGATAGTTAAAATAAATTTTACCCATTTTTTTTTTTTTTTTTTTTGATGCTGTTCCAAAACTTTCTGGGAGCCCTTTTATTTCTATAAAACATGACAAAAGATAACTCTTATCTTTTATATTTTTTGCTTACGTTGTACAAAACTCAAATTTATTTATAATATTATTTTTCAATTACAAATGTGTTTTAATACATAAATGTAAAAATTTCTTTACATAATATGATAAAGGCGACAAACGTTAAATTTATTCTTGAAAACAGCAAGCTCTGAATATTGTGGTGGTTTAATAATTGTTCCTTTTTTAGTAATAGATTCTAAGAATTTTCCGTGAAAACTCAATAGGCAAAGGAAATTTGAAAAACATTTTATCGAAAAAATTTTAAATAACTTTTCTTTCCAATTTCGTAATTTCTCAGAGCAACGTACACATGTAAATATATGTATGCGTACAAAAATACATTCAAATATCAATATTAATATTTATCTGTAAAATTTTTTCTGTTTTACGTACACAAACATGTGACTCTATGTTCTTAAATGTGTGATTATATGCATTATTGGTTCTATACTACTATGGATATTTTATACATTTTATATGTAAGTATGACACTGTTGACAAATACAATGCTTTTGTTTTAAGTGTTAGCTGTCATAGTCGATTTCCAGTCTTAACAAACAAATAAATAAATAAATAAAAAAATAAAAATTCTTATTGAAGGCGTATGAGTGATTTATAACTCATATTTCAATTTCTAAACAAATGTGTTAAAAATGTAAATTTATGCGCAATAGACATGTATAGACTGTTAAGTAAAAAATAGTTTGTCAGGGAATATAAAATATAAAACTTCTGCGTAGGATAAAAAGTAATCATGTAAATATGGCATACATTTATCAAAAGAACGTGTGAATTTTTTATTTTAATTTAACATACGACCAAAGCAAAACCAATTTAGCAGCCTTATAATAAATATTATTTAATATTTTATTTATTCTAGACTTTGCTGCACGAAGCTAATTCTACTACCGTAATAATTTGAGCACTTAAGGCCTTAACTATATTTATTAAAATTGAGATATACTTATTTCTTCTCCACATTATGCAATCAATTTATTATAAACAAAAGCATAATTTTGTTTTAATTAATTAACCTATTAAAAGGTCTGGTAATGGTCACCCAAAGGCACTTCGCTAGCTTAAACCAAAAAAAAACTAAAACTATTACAGGTGAAGCCAAATTTGTCCAATAAAATATATACGTATGTGCTGAGAGGAAGGAACTCATAAGTCTACTGCAAATATGCCGATTTATATCTTAAAGCAGATACTGATCAAAAACAATTAAATTCGTATATGTGTAAACACACAGTAGCTGGATAAAAATATAGCATGCTGTCGACTTGACGTATTCCAAACCTATAGTCTCACATGTGTGAATACTTTATTATGTTTTTGTGCTGGCCTAAACGTAAACGTCGAAAACCCTTTAAATCATCTTTAATGAATCTCTCTGATAAATGTTCAAATACATGCATACAAGTCGCAAATAATTTCAAAATTTTAACATTAGTATAAACATAAATTTGTCAAAATTTACAAGGCTTCTCCACTATTAACGCACTCTTGGTAAACAAAACTTCATCACTGAAAACAGTATAACCAATGCACGAATAAAATAATAATAATCATTTGTATATCTATAACAATGCACAGATTTAGTAGACCTAAATGACATATCAATTAAAATTATGCATAACGAGCATTCTGTTACTAAGGCGTTAAAACTACACGTTATTTTATCACAACTATATTTGTTATTAAACAAATATGTAACTAGATACAATTAAATTAAAAAAATTCAATATTATTACATTTCTTGTGTCACTACTTGTGTAATTGATTTGAAAATGATTCCCATAGACCTAATACCGACTGCCATAAAACAACTTTAAAATCAATTTATTTATCATTATCACATATATTATAGTTTTCTTGTCTACCTTCCACTCAACACCTTGTCTATTGCATAACAGTTTCAACTTGTTTAAATAAAAACAATTATAAAACAAACATCTTTTTCTTTAATCGATAACATGTAAAACATGAATTGAATAAAACCCTGGAAAATTTATTCTTGCAATTTCTGACGCCAAATCGAGTTGAGAAATACAAACATAAAACTCAACAGAAAATATTTAAGCAAAAATAGAAATTAGATTTTTTTTTTGTTAAACAGCTCACAATTCTAGTAGGTAACTGTTACTTGTGTACAAGTTCACGTACAAATGACAAGTATCAATTTACATAAAACAAGAAGCATTAAAACTTGAAATTTTTGCACACTTGTAGGAAAAAATAAGACAAAAAGATTTTGCATATTTTAAGATTGTAAATGCAATGTGCATTTTCAAATCAATATCAAACATATATTTGTAATCAAGATAACTTATTAACTAAGTACACGCAGAAAAAATCATGAATGAGAAACGAAAAAGCATGCAAAGAACAACCATGTTAGTGCGATGATCATGATGATCATATTATATTATCTACAACAACTTTTGGTTATCGAAAACAAGTAATGCTAGGCGCACAATTGGGACGAACGACAAATTTTTCGTCGCGAATATTCGTCATCCAAAATAAAATACATTTGTGTATATGAGAATGCGTACAATTGTGGCGTCAGCCGAAGTTCGCTATACACGGCGAAATCTGAATTAAATTTATTTCTTTTTCTTACGCCAGCAAACGACGAATAAATTGATACAAGGTGACCATTTTTTATTAAATTTGGGTTCACTTCCCAACTTTTTAAGAAAACAAAATTAGTTTTTACTTTAATAATCGTTTTGTTTTTTATTTTAAAACATTTAAAACAAGTATAAAAAAGTAAAGTACAAAAATTTGTTTTTATTTGTGTTTTTGCAAATGTTTAAGTTTACTAAGTGACCTTTGTTTCATATGGTCACACTATTAGCTGTTATACACAAACAAAATTTTTATTATTGTTTAATGCACCAACCCACGACATTCTTTGCAAACGTTTGCTTATACGTAAACAAGTTTTTATTATTACAGAAATTATATTTATTGTTTTGTTGAGTTTCACAAAAAATTAAATTTTTAGATTCCTTTTGTTTTTTCTTTGCACAAACACTAAACAATTTTATCATCTATAAAAGATTTTACTTTTTCTTCGTTGTTGTGCTTCACACGACGAGTTTGCACAATGAATTTTTAACGAAGAGTTCGTCGTGTTGGGCGAAATTCGTCGTTCGTCCCAATTGTGCGCCGAGCATTACGGTTATTTTTTATTTTCTTTTATCATTTATTTTGTCACAACTCTCAAGCGTTTGCCTGAACTTTATCCTGTAATTTTTATCTTTCCCGAAAACCGCTGACCTGTAAAAATAGTATGATTTACAAAATTTTATATCTTATAATGGCGATATATCATTTCAGATACTCGTACATATTTCTAATTATATCAGCATTATTCATATAAAATAATTATTAAATTTTTTTTTGGCTGTAATAAGGCAAGGCGAATACATACAGGTGAAATTATCAGCCCAGCTGATGGGGAAACTTTTTGTCAAAATTGGTTTAATTAATAATGTGTTTAAAAAATTTATATCCTTTTTTTAATGAAGTTTCATTATATTTAATATGTAAAATCAACTTTTCCATCCTTGATATACGAATTGGCCTTGACATAAAACATCCCATGAAAAGTTGCTTTGTTGTATCAATTCAAATGCTACCAACAAAAAGCTTAACTAACTGGGAGTTATATATTCGTAGGAAAACCCGATCGAGTAATCCTATTTTTACTTAAAATTTCATACCCACCCATCCCTAACTAAAATATTGACATTCTCCCGAGTGATTTTTTAACGTAAAAATTATTGAATGCTTCATCTTGTTCACTATTTAATATATATGTGATAAATATTTTAGCATAAAGAGATTATTCCATAGCGATTACAGTTAATAACAAAATAATAAATTTTGTGCTATAACATTACATCAAATTTGTGGTGGGTATCAAAAATTCGGCTGAATATAGTGCTCTTACTTGTTTTAACTCATATTATTTTCGCTAACTTCTATTAAATTTTTTTTCCAGAGAAATAATCGTGGCATATTCTCAACTTTGAGACATTGAATGATTTTAAACATTTGTAGCACACGATTACTTTGTAGGTTTTTACGCTCGACACCATTTTTTTCACTTGGTGTGTTAAAAAGTGTTTCCCGTATATGAAATATACAGAAAATAATAACCAAACAAATTAAATATAAAAAAAAAAAACAAAAAAAAATGTAAGAGAAGAAAACACGAAATAGTTAAATCTGTCTACGAAATGACGTACAATAAATTGGTATGTAAGTTAAATTACTATAAGTATGCATAACTATTACAATGTAGAAGGAATAGTTAATATTTGTAATTAAGTGATGTTGACAAATTCATATTCTACAACTTTACTCTCGAACTCAGTAAAGGTAAGGTGCAAGTCTTTAAAAAATCATGGTAAAGACTTCCATTATTTGTTAACTCGTACTTGAGAACATACTTCTAACGTGACTTCTAACTGCACACAGAAAACAGACAATCAATTTGCTTGTCATTCGAGTGGTTCAGTTCTTGCAATCAAACCTTTCTTTTGTGAATTTAAAATTTCTATTGCCATAATTAATTTCTCTTAGTGCTGACTATATATTGATATTCCGAAACGAAATTATCTAAAATTTTAAGCTTATAAAATTCTACTCTTACAACCAGTGTGGATACAAATGCTGTAGGTTTTTGTATGTAAAAATACAAAAAATGTTTACTGACGTACTCTGGACGCTTATTAAGAACTAAATTGTGAGAAAACAAGTAAGAGCGCTATATTCGGCCGTGCCGAATCTTATATACCCTTCACAACGTGTAGTCATGCAATAACAGTAGTTTGTGTCACCATTTACCCCATATGAAATACGTACATACATATAAAAACATACATATATAAAAACATCCCATTGTAAAATTATAAATTCACGTATGTATGTTAAAAAAACAAAAAAAAAAAAAATAAAAAAAAAATTTAAAAAAAATTAAAAAAAATGTAAAAAAAAAAATTAAAAAAAAAAATTATTATATATATAATATATATAAAACAAAAAAAAAAATAAAAAAAAAATTAAAAAAAAAAAATTAAAAAAAAAAATAATAATAAAAATATATATAATATATTAAATATATTAAATAAAAAATAAAAAAAAAATAAAAAAAAAATTAAAAAAAAAAAAAATTTTTTGGCTCAGCTGGGATTCGATGCCACGTTTTCCCTAACCAGTATACACGTTTGTATGTATGTATATTGTTGTTGTAATGTTGTTTTTGTGAAAAGAAACTCGAGGTGATCGTGGGTTTTTGCTCATATCTCAGTTGTTTATGTACCGATGTTTCTGATTTTCAATACCGATCTACTCCCGAATATTTCTGATATTTTAATACCTTACCCGGGTCCAACCTATGTCGGGGGGCTTCAAAAAGTTGATTTCAACATACACACGGACAGACGGTCAGACGGACAGACGGACAGACTGACAGGGCTTAATCGACTCCCCTATTCATAAGCTTTCAGAAAATATATACTTTATGGGGTCGGAAATGAAAATTGTAGAGATTTCACACGGAATGACAAACCTATATATACCCTTTTTCACTGTGTGAAGGGTATAAAAAAGAGCCAACGTATTCAAACAAAGTTATTAAAGTTAGAACCCAAATAATCAATAACGTACCACGAGACATGGTCATGCAGCTTTAATTTATAAACAAAACGTACAATTCTTTCAAACACTAAAACATACCTATTAAAATTTTTAACATTATTTTATGCCAAATAAACTTTAAAACAATATAGTAAATTAGACATCAATAAAGAAAGAGCCACATATTTTATGATTAAAAGTGAGATACACAAATTCAAGGAATATTATCTATGCAAAGTAAAATTGATTTTTGAACTTAATGTTTAAATTCAAAACCATTAACCAAAACCACACCAAGGAATTTCATACATTAGAAAAATTTAATTTTCTCACCCTCTTTAACGATAGACATGTTAACCATATATTTATTAGGTCTAAAAAGCATAATTTTTGTGTCTGAAGAGTTTATACGAAAGTAACTATTTTTTATCTATTGTGAAATAGTTTACAATAAAGTATTCACATCGTATTCAAAAACGTCCATAAGTGAAAGATGAGCCTTAAAGAGAAGTTAAATATCATCTGCAAAGGCAAAAAACTCACACTCGATACCATAAAGTAAAATAAAGAACTCATTTAATCAAAGCATTAACAATAAAGGGCCAAACTGATACCTGCGGTACACCACTACTCACTGGAAAACATTCGGAATCATGATTGCCACAATGAATGCTGTTGCGGATTAGATCCGTTGAGTCAAGATATATTTTCTAAAGTTGCTTTTGCTTATAATACTGGAATATTTACTTTATAAATACAGGAAAATATTTTGTATTATTAATTACTTTCTTTTTTTATAATATTGTTTATGCCACTTTGTGCAATACTGCCATTATACATTTTATTTTAAAGTTAGTCAGTCATTAGTTTTAGAAAGACGCAGTTCACAGATGAATGATTTAAAACAATACTTTTAGCAATTTTTTTTTTTATTTTAGTACAGTCTACTAATAAACCGTTAAGCAAACCTATTGAGGACGACTGATAGGTAAGAATAAATAAATCAAATAATGCAAACCAAACAGATAATTAAAACCCGAAGTAAGTGCAAACTTTGCGAATTAAAATTGCATGACCAACATTATCAAATGCTTTAGAAAAATCAAGGAATAAAAATACTGCTTTTTGATTACTATCAACCATATGCCTAATTTAATCAGTTAGACCAACTTAAAGCGAACTATTGATGTACCCATTACGACAATAAGATTAAAACGGAGATACTAATTTAAAAATAACATTATTTGATCCGCAATTACGTTTTCAACAGTTTTGGATAAGCACAGGTACTAGATAAAATGACCAGAACCAATATTTAGTGTTTGGCAATTCTCCAATCAGAAGGAAATTGTGAGTTTGTAATAATGCTATTTACCAAAAGTAATAATTGCTGATAAATAAAATGAAAAATTATCTTAATAAATTTAAAGATAATTAATTATATCTAGACGCATTGGATTTACCATAAGATAGAGAATTTCACAAGTTCACAAAGTCAATGCTACAAAATGAAAAATGTTTATTAGAAAAATTTAAAGCGAAAGTATTGAATGAATTGACAGTTTTGCAACTTATAAACTCTATATTCTATACGGCAGGATTTAAATCTTCAATAGATGTGTTATCATTTATAGAACCACTTAAATTTAGCAGTCTCCACATCCCATTAACGTTAAGATTATTAAATAGCCCTATATGTTTTCTACTTTTTAAAAGCCTAATCATAGATTTTTGTAATGCAGCCAAGTTAGAAACTCATCTATTAGGTATTGGCAGTATTTACAATACTATACTCTGGGTCTTAAAAATATTCCAGTTATTATAAATTAAACAAAAACTCAAGACAAACTTAACCATACAAATAATTGTCGCAATTTAGATGTTTACTTTTGAGTTTGTCCACCCAACCAAAAACCGCTTAAAATGTCTCTACGACCTCTACTTCTATTTATATTGTATGTTCAGTAGACTCATACATAGTGTGTTTTATGATCAAGCATATTCTAGAACATTTCTTAGCCTCTGCAATATTCTGAAGTTCTTATAGAATTTGTGATTAATAAACAAGTCCATAATTGCGTTAAAATTATTATCTGCTGTTCAGTTTTTTATATTTTTCTTCAGTTAAATAATATACAATAAATTATTCTTTTAGCTTACAGTCAGATCTGTTTTTTCCATCAAAGCTTTTATATTATAAAACTTTCTAGTGATATTTGTTTCAACTTAGATTTAAGCTGACACCACAGAAACAACTTAATATCGAAATATCTTATTTGACTGAAGAAGAAAACAAACACTTATAGGAAGCTGTAAAACATTTGTATAATACTTTTTATTTCTTACCGAAAAATAACAATCATGCGAAGCAATAAGAAAAGCAGCCTGTCATATTATCTTACACTTTAATATGAGTATTACAACGTCTTTTAAGGTTTCACATTCTTCATTAAAACACATGCAACTCGAAATTCATTTTACTTCTGTTAAGAAAAGTAAAATCATAACTTAAGTCTGTAACTTTCTATGTTGAGGTTGAAAAATGTATTTCAAGGTTTTAGAAAATATTGATGTTACGAAGAGAAGAAAAACAAGATGATAGAAACATCAATCCCAAAATAATGATTTTGTTGGTTTTAATACAAAAAAAGAAGGTGGTTTTGAATTCTATGTGTTCGTGAAAATTTAAAACAGTTTTTACATAGTTTTGTAAAGGCAATCATGTTCAAAATCTGTTTCTTGTTTTATGTTTTAACCTTGTACATCTAAATGTTGTAGTCAACAATAAAACTTCTTCATTGGATTCTCCTTGCCTCATCCATATTGTAAATACTGCACATGAATCTTATTGCAATTTTTTTAAAACTTTCTTTAACCCCACAGTGATGACATTTTCGTGAAAATTTTCCAATAAAACTTACTCTAACACTTGCTTAGAACTTTTGAAAAAAAAATCAACTTTTCGATATGAAAGAAATTTTTATTGCTGTCGTTGAACAAAGTGACTATAATCATATACATACATACATTTGCATAAGTACATGTGCAGATATATTTTTAGTAATTCGTATACTTATTCTACTAGAAAAAAATAATTTTGTGTTGAAATAAAAGCTTATAGATATGCATATAAAACACAATTGGCAAAATATTATTTGTCATGGAAAACTAAACCAATGAAGATGTTAAAAAAATATTTTGAAAGAAATTAAGAAAAATGTTGCAAAATTGTTTAAAAGTTTACTATTGTTCTGAAGTAAGGACTGAAAAAGCAAGATAAAGAAACCAACTTGAAGGAAATTATTTTGACAGTTTTTGGATTAATTTGTAATTTTTTTTTACACAAAATATTACCGTTAAAGTATTTTAATCGCAACTAAATTAAATGTGTTCATGTTTAAAACTTAAAATAGATATAGGTTTGTGTGTAAATATATCTCATTATTTGTTTGTATTTAGAACAAAATGTAAATAAACCTTTTACACCTTGACGTATACGCAATGTTTATCGTGATTTTGTATGAATTAAATAACACTCATACGTTGAGATTTAATTCCCCAGCAAAAAAAAACAAGACAAAGAATTTAATTTTCAGGGGTTCAGCTGGTGACGAAGCGACTAAATTTAGGTGAAAGTACTAATGATTTAAACATTAGCATGTCATTGGATATCATGTGTTTACATGAATACATTAATGAACTGCACTCCATTCTAATAAGTGCATAGAACTCATGCATATTTGATGAGAAGCATCGGATGTTTCATAAGTTGAATTTGTTTTTTTACATGAATTGTTTAAGATATTTTTTTTAAATTAGATGATTGTAACCGATTATGGTCTCGAGGCTAGGTTTCCAAGCTTTAAATAAATAAATATTTTGCATGAAGTTGCATTAATTTTTAAGTACATCACTTATGACAATTTATTTTACATTTAAGTAGTCATTTATAATGAATGCTTTTACACAATTGATTTAGAAGTCTTGAAAATGTAATTCGCCTTGCACTACTTTTAATTTGTTTTTCTGGGTTATTATGCGTATTCAGCAAAAAAATAAAGAATTGGAAAAAGTTAGTGTCTACCTTTCATGCAAATAATGTCATATTTTGCTTCGAATGCGTACACAGAAAGGCAAATCAAAATTATTTTAGAACCTAGTTAAGTCAAATCAAATAACATCCAACAATGTAATAAAAATATGCATTTAATTTTAAATCTTTATCAAGTATTTCTGGTGGGAGTCGGAGGACTTTGAATTAATAAACTGTTTTTTCAAAAGACGATGTAACTGTTTCGAGTTGCGTTAAAATATCTTAGTATATTAAGTCACTACAAACAGAAACTTTTCATATCGTTACTAATACTTGATATTTTTTTTTAAATCAGTATTTAGAAAATGAAACAGCAAACATATTTTTACATATTTCATATGATATGGCGTACTCATATTTATATATGGGCTAATCCGAAAATTTTTAAACCAAAAGCAGAAATTTAAAGTTGCCCAAAATTCAAATGTTTGTTAAAGGAATAATAGGATACAAATTCAGGCTTCAAAATATATAAGCAATAAGGTTTTACAGTGGTTTGTTTGTCCTTGACAGAGGCTAACCTAAACGTACCTCTTGCTTTCATTTATTTTTGTAAAAATAGGGTATTTTTCATGGTAAAAAAAAGTGGGCAAAACAGTCGTTTCAGTATTTAGCGTTTAGAAGTACTTTAATTTGTTTAATTTTCTTTTGTTTAAAATAAAAATCATATTTGCAAATTATCTAATATATATTAACAATTCGAACGAAAAATGGGTACACTGTGTAACGTCCGTAACAGAAAATAGGGTTTTATAAGTTTGCTCAGAACAGAATGAATTTTAATAATTTTATTTTCCAAACTAGCTTTATAAACAGAGTTTTTTATGTACTTTAATCCTAAGGAAAATAACTAATACCTTTATTACACTTTTTTTTTTTAAATATAAATGACAAAGTGTGTAACGTCCGTAACGGCATGAAAATACCCAAAAATTTTATATTATTATTATGAGGTGGAAGTAAGTGTTTATAATGGATTTTTACCTGCTGAATCTGAATCTTAAAATTGCTCTAGGTTGCCGAGAACCCAAAAAACTTCGCCTTAAAGTAACGAAAAGTGTGTTTAAATAACATGCGATCCCTCAATCTGCAACTTAAATTGAGATGAATTTTAAATTCTTCTGAAACCTAAAATAATTCCTGAAAATCAATAATTAGTAATTAATAAACATGTTGTAAACCGCAACCCCGATGCCACCCTTCCAATATTTGGCGGTACGCCCATGCAAGCAACGTTTACGCACTGGATTTTCCGTTAGAAATTAGGAATTTTTTTGCTACTTCGCATGAAAAAGGAGCGGTGAACGGTGTTGGCGCTGTTGTTAAGCGAAAAAGTAAGTAAAAGCCCAAAATCTCATCTTAAAAAACGCTCGAGATTTTCACAAATTATCAAAAAAAAATTTTGGCGTTTTCCTAATTTACATTGGTAAAAATTATGTCAAAACTATATCTAACGAAATATCAAAAACATGGATAAATGTAAAAAATATCCCAACTCTTAAATCATATCATTATTATTGTTCGGGCTTTTCCAATGACAATACTATAAAAGTAGCTCGAACAGCTGGGTGTATTAAGCATAAGATACAATGTTAAACAGTTAAATAAACAAATAAATAAATGAATATAAGCTTACATAAGGGTAATGCAATATTCTATAATTTTTTTGTAACTAATAAATTAATAATTAAAAGTTTAAAAAAATTTTTAAATGCGTGAATGTTTTTTATATACACAATTTGGTTTAATGGAAAAAGTGTAACGTCCGTAACGTAACGTCCGTGACAGACGAAAATTAAGATTTTTGTTTAACGGGACTATTTAGCCTTCTGTTCTAAGCTGGATTGATATGGTCATATATTCCACTTACTTTCTTGTATATGGACTTTTTTTGTTTATTATGCAAAATTAGCTAAAAAATGTGCAAATGCACATAAGCCTCAAAATCGACTTCCATTTTTTGTAACGTCCGTAACGGAACTTTAAGATAGCAAAAATTATTTTCGAAAACAGTTAACCATTAAATTTAAAACAAGTTTTAAAGTACTCCCAAAGAACTGCATTTTGCAAAAAATTTCACTAAAATATTCCAATGTGAACGCCAGCTGTGTCAATCTTAACAAGCAAATTTGCGTGCGAATGTAACGTCCGTAACGCAGGATTAGCGCATATGCGTTACCACTAAAGATAACAAGATGTGCGAAAGCCATTGTTTCAGATATTTAACAATTTTATTGTTTTACTAAATGCTTATAAAATATATATAAATTATATTCACACTAGTTTATGTAAATACTTAATGTAAATCATAATACTTTGTTAAATTATTTGCTTGCCGTTAAATTAATACAAACGTTTAAATTTTAAATTTCAACTTTTGCAACTGGGTGTTATAGCTTCTGTCACTGTAGTTATACTTTGCCACCTTTCTGTTCGCACGCAATTTTTTCCCTCCCGTTCACAATCTATCTTCAGTTTTTGCTGTTGTTAGCCCTCTTGTTAAAGCATAAATTTGTACGTTGTTAAAAATTTTAATATGACTCAGGTAATACTACTCATGCAATATTCCAAACACTTGTACGAGCATAATTTTATAAATATTTATTATGTTAATTTATAATCACAGCTGTATGCAAGTACATATATATTCATATATATGTAGTTAATATATTAAAGTAAATCTTTATAGAAAACACATTTGTTGAGTTAAGTTGCAGTTGCAATAAAATGAGAAACTGTTACATACAATTTATTCGTAAAAGTTAATATAAATGCGAGTTGGATATAAAATAAGCATTAAATTAATTAATATTCAAAAATTATAGAATTAAAATTTTAGATAAACTTTAAAAATGTACTCCTAACTTTATTTATTATATTTTTTTTTCTTACGCCCAATACTAGCACAAAGTCTTTGTATAACTAAAATAAAGTACATTTTTGCTGCTTTTTGTAACTCTTACTGCTTAGCTCTTCTGTTTGAGTTTGGCTATAAGACCTTTAGTTTAACAAATTAAAATAATTTACTAACTCTTTCGGGTACTTTTACAAATTCCTTAATAAAAACTTTAATGTTTTAAGAAATCCCTAATATTTATCAAAAAAACCGACAAAAAAATTTACACTTTTTATTATTCTTTCACTTTCATTTCTGTCATTAAATTTTAATGTGTATTTCACAAGTATCATATAGTTTAATTGTTAACGAAGAAATAATCTTATTTATTCAAGAAATAATTTCTGGCTATAACTTTGCCGATTAGAAACCAATTAACAACCAATATGCGGCCAATTATTTCTAATACTCGATTCCTTACACGGGTCTTGGTAATGTCGGATAGCTTTAACAAGTTGATTCCAACATACACACGAATAGACCAATATTACTTAATCGAATTCCCTATTAATGAGTTTTTGGAAAATACATGCTTTACGGGGTCAAAAATGCATATTGTGGAAGTTTCTTACGAAATGTCAAACCAGCATAAATACATACACCCTCACTCATACATAATGTGAAGGGTATAAAAAACAAATTGTTTGTATAATTTAAGCTAAAATTTTATTTTAACTAATTTACAAATAAAAACAAGTAAGAGTGCTATATTCGGCCGTGCCGAATCTTATATACCCTTCACAACGTGTAGTCATGCAACAACAGTAGTTTGTATCACCATTCATCCCATATGAAATACGTACATACATATAAAAATATACATATATAAAACATCCCATTGTAAAATTAAAAATTCACGTATGTATGTTAAAAAAAACAAGTAAGAGTGCTATATTCGGCTGTGCCGAATCTTTTATACCCACCACCAATTATGTGTACATTTAAAGCACAATATTTATTATTTTGTTAATCGCTATGGAATAATCTTTTTATAATAAAATATGTATCACTTTCTTTCTAGAGGGTGTTCAAATTTTAAGGGCCCATGTTGAAGGTGAACTACACCTAGACTTTAAATTTGTTTTCTGCATTTCATTTGACATTTCTCAATCTCAAACTTGCTCAATTTGATCCGTGGAAAAATACGCAAATGAGCAACGATTTAAAGTTATTCAGGTTTTTTTTATAAAAATGGGCGTTCAAATCAAAATGCATTTTGTGCACTTCGTAATTCTTTTGATTATGTTAATCGTTCAAATACGTCCACGATCGGGAGAATTGTAAAAATTTTTAAATTTCTGCAAGACAGATCAGTATAAAATGTTAGAAAATCTGTGAATGCCTTCTTAGTTCGTTGAATGGGAACCACTGCTGTTTTTTGCGATAGTGTGGCAAAAGAGCAGTCAACCTCGACTCATCATCATGCGCAACAATTGAGCATCAACATTGTCATTGAAAATTTGGACCATCAGATAGAGGAGTGGCGCCAAGGATGGTGGGAGGGGGTCATTTGGCCGATATTTTGTTAAATACATAATAGAACCATATAAATATTATCATTATAAAAATAAATGATAATAATTTCTTAAATAATTTATGTTTTATTTAAAATCAACATCGGCACTTAAAACTTAACCACCCTTAATAACTTCGATATGATAGTAAAATGTTTTCGTAAATTTAGTCTTTTAGTGAAAATGGGCGTTAAAGAAGGCGTGTCAATAAAGTTTTTGCTAATAAATACAACTTAGATATTTCAATATAGTCCTTTATTTTCCCAAAAACTTTGTCAATAGAGAAATTACATGAATTTTAGGTAAAACGTTATATGGGAGGTGGGCGTAATTAATTTTCTGGCACACTAATGACATTGCCTAGGGGGATATACGTAGCAAATTTTATCATCATACCTCTAATTTTGGCGGTTTTATGAGCTTTTAAATTTCATTAACGGTAGATAACGTGAAAAGTGGGCGTTATAGTAGGCGTGTCAAAGTTATTTTTGCGAATGAGTACAAGTAAGGTGTTTCAAAATAGCCCTTTATTATTCCAAAATCTATATTAATAGAGAAATTATATGAATTTTGGATAAAACGTTTTATGGGAGGTGGGCGTAAAAGTGGGCGTGGCATATTGATTTTCCGTTACGAAAAAGCGCCTCGCAAAAAAACAAAGTGTGCAAAATTTCAGAGTCGTACATCCAATTTTTGTTGCTTTTATGACGTTTTTGTTTTTAAATATACCGAAAAATACACTGTGCGGTATAAATTTTCGTACATTTTGATCGATAACTCCTCTCCTAATGCATAGATTTAGATAATTTTCGGGGAAAGATATTGCTTTTACTCAGGAAATATATATTATAAGTTTCATGAGCCTACGTTAATGCGTTTGGACACAATTCAATTTTATTCGATGTTCGAAGGACACGGTTTTTTCGACCTACTCTTGCTTTTCGAGCTATAACTTTCTTCCTAATATTCCGATTTAGCCCATTTTCAATATTAAACAAACCTTTTCTATAAGAAAGATTCTGGCAAGATTTGAGCCCCATAGCTTTTTTGGTGCGACCTCTATCGTGCTTTCAACAGACGGACAGACGGACGGACATAGCTAGATCGTCATCAAATCAAACCCTGATTCAGAATATATATACTTTATGGGGTCTAAAATGGATATTTCGATGTGCTACAAACGGAATGACAAAATGAATATACCCCCACCATTTTTTGGTGGCGGGTATAAAAACAAAAAAAAATTTTAAAAAAATTTAAAAAAAAAATTTTAAAAAATTTAAAAAAAAATTTTAAAAAGTTAATTATAATATATATATAATAAATATAAAACAAAAAACAATAAAAAAAAAATACAAAATTTAAAAAAAAAATAATAAAAATATAAATAATACATTAAATAAAAAAAATAAAAATAAAAAATTTAAAAAAAAAATTTTAAAAAAAATTTTTTTGGCTCAGCTGGGATTCGATGCCACGTTTTCTCTAACCAGTATACACGTTTGTATGTATGTTGTTGTTGTAATGTTGTTTTTGTGAAAAAAAATCAAGGTGCTCGTGGATTTTTGCTCATATCTCAGTTGTTTATGTACCGATGTTTCTGATTTTCAATACCGATCTACTCCCAAATATTTCTGATATTTTAATACCTCACCCGAGTCCAAGCAATGTCGGGAGGCTTAAAAAAGTTGATTTCAACATACACACGGACAGACGGACAGACTGACAGAGCTTAATCGACTCCCCTATTCATAAGCTTTCAGAAAATATATACTTTATGGGGTCGGAAATGAAAATTGTAGAAATTTCACACGGAATGATAAAAACTTATTATTTAGTATATTTATGTTAGACTATATTTCAAATATTTTATTTGTTAAAGCAAGTTTCACAACAAGCACAATACAAATTTTCACAAATAACAACCAATAAAAACATGACAGTCATTTTAAAAATCAAAAATGTTTTGTTACTTTTTTTTCCAACTAGTTAACAATCAGCTATTGCACATATATTTGTATTTTTTACACAGATTTTATTATCTTATTTAAGACTTTCCATATTGTGAAACCAGCTCGCATTAGAATTAATATAAACGTCAACAAACCCTAAATAAAATTTCGCTTTGTGCCGTTCAAATAAAAACGAGCACTCAGCTGAGTTTTTCACATCACCTAATTAAAATTCACCTTGATTTTAACAGTGACTTTTTGTGTTGTCAGTTCATTAATCGTAAATTTCCTTAGTCGTAAAAGATGATGTTTGGGCCAGTTGCTTTTCTGCAGTGCTACGCAATACACTCAGCAAACGAAAAATGTCTGTCTTCAATAACGTTATCAAATACATTTTTTTCGAACTTACATTCTCATATGTCACTGCGAAGTTAAACCAGCATCATCCCTATACACAAACATACAAGGTTGAATTCCTAGTCTTTTATGAAATTATGTGTTCTGTGTGATTTCTGCCTTATACTCAACCTGACCTAATCTGAGGACTTTTTAATATCAATGACGGTTTATCAGTGTAAACTTGTACCAAACGTTATGAGCTGATGATATTTAAAACAAATCGTGCTATTGACATTTCTCATATCCATTTCAAAAAAAGCTATTATCAATATAAATTATTTTTGTTTGAAAATTTGAAAACATTTGAGAGTTTTGGGAAAATCTTTTGTATTTATTGAAGATAATTATACGTGTCAAGACCATATATTATTTAAAATTTTTAAAAGGTTTTGCAAAATTTTTTTAAGTTTTTTAATTTTACTATAACAAGCTAAGTGCTAAATTCGACAGTTTAAAACTTGAGCAGGGCATATTCATAAACTGCTGAATTTTGTGACAGAATAAAATGGCATATGTATTGCCTGATTCGAAAGAACTGCTGGTTAAAATTTAAACCGATAGATAGCCCACCTTTTATGTTCGGCTGTACCGAATCTGATAGTACCTTTCACTATCATACACACAGGTATAATGGTCTTTTTACAGCGTAGCCTTAATTTCAAAATTCGTGCTTTACACTATTTTACTTCATAATTTTTAACGATTTCTTCGACTTTGAAGTTTTGCATAGTTAATTGTATACTGCTGGTCATTTCCTTTCATTTTTATTGGGTAAAGAAATAATAATCCGCCATATTTACTTAGAAAGTCATGGTGCAGTGAACAGGGACTAACCATAAACAGTGCAAAGTCAGATGCTACGCTTTCCACTTGTAGAAATAAAGGTATAGAGATTAGATCCTTTATGCTTTTTGGGACCGAAACCAACGTATGCGGGAAGGTAAAATATCTGCGAATGACACCTAATACGAAAATAACCTGGTCTGATCACGTTGAGGCAAGGATGCAGAAACCAAAGTAGATTTTGCTTCAGTGTAATCGAGTGTGTGGTCGTAGTTGCGGAATCTCACCAAAGGCAGTTACAATGTGTCCTGTGTGTAAGACTGCTTAGACAGTAGACTTACTAACACCGGCAGTCACAAAGTGGATGTGAGTGCTATGTGGGAAATTAGGGCAGATGCTGGCAATTTTAAAGGACTTTGTGATGATGATTGTAGATAATAATCAGTCTACAATGTGAAGTCACAAAAGTCTAAAGCAAACGCTTGAGATAGCATGGGACTCACTGAGGTCGGGGATACCCTTTTTTTGGTAACCTCTTAATCTCTGAGAAACTAAGGGGTTCGAAAAGGGACGCGTTTATGGAAGAGGTCTGTATTCGGTATCCCCCCTACATATATATATATATACTTCGAACGTCACCTTGGATTTTACACTTTGAAATAGTTTTCTGTATTTCATCCAGCAATATACAGAACCTTCCACGTAATTTTTTCTATTTTATTGACAAAAATAATTTATGTATCTATCGGGTGATTCACCTTATGATTTGATTTATAATTCAAAATAAAACACATGAATTTGAAAGTGAAGTAACAGTTTTAATAATCGGTCAAAAGAATAATTTATGGCATTTACTGCCTGTAAATGACATCATGTAAACATTGGACGCGACTACGTCTGAGATGGTTCTTTCGGAAGGTCCAAATTTCGCGACTCGTTCGAGCATAGTGACTGGTAACTCGTGAATAACTCAATTAATGTTGGCTTCCAAATCATCAATTGAAGATGGTTTATTCTTGAAGCCTTCACAATTAACATAGTCGCAAAGAAAATAGACCAAAGGCTTATATGGCGCGATCTAGTGGAGCAAATTACCATAGAAAACCGCAAAATTAAGTGATCATAGTGATCTCTTAGCAAATACTTGATTTCAAACGCTGTATGGCTCCTAGCACCGTAGTGATGAAATTTAAGCTCACTGAGATTATGCGCTTTAATTAATACTTAGTCCGTTAACGTGGTGCAATTACTGTTATTATTGAAGATAGCATCACGATTTGGCTTATATTTGAAAATATATAGATTAATGTTTCACCAGCCTATTAACAACAAAAAAATTATTATTTTTAATTGATAAGATGGTTTCCCTTATTACTCTCCGATCAGCCCAAACAGGGAAATTTTTTTTATTATCGTATTCATTAAGCCAGAAATGTTCTACATTCTTGAATAAAATCTTTATTATGCTAACGGTAAGTTCTTTGAATCGAATGAAAATCATTTCTCGCAGAACGCGTTTTTCATAGTACAAATGAGCAACAGACGCTGTTGTAGTGTAAAGCTTTCCATTTATTGAACAAAAATTACAAAGCAGTGTCATCTTAGTCTTGCGTAATTTTCTAAAAAATCCTATTGATAATCAAACCTCAAAATGAATCACCCGATACATTAAAATAAACTTTTTCATATAAATCATTTTAAATTTAATATTTAATTTTTAATTTCCACTAAACTCATTCAGGTAATTTTGAACTGTTAATCCTTTTATCATTTATCCTACTCTAGAATAATAATTATTATTTTATTAAAGTTTTTTCTCAAGCTAATAATTATGTATGATTTTATTGATATTAATTACCCAGAAGAATATGAACAACAAAAGGATTATAAATAAAAATAATAATGGCTTTGAATATTTTAATCCTTTTGTATGTGAAGGATTTATATTGACATAATTATTACAGACATGTGTACAAACAAAGCCATGAAAGTCAGTTTTTAACATAGAGAATAAAAGCAAATTCATTGCAACATCAAAGTGCACACTATTTTTTTTTTTTTTATTTTATGGCACAAATGAGGCAGTTTCTTATGAGAATATTTTACTGTTTAAAGGTGTCACCTCATGTTTGCCTCTATTAACTTCAATTCTATAAGATTTATAGTTTTGCTATAAAACTCAATCAGTTTCAATAGCTAATGTATAACAAACCAATACTAGTTGTAATATATATCTAAGATATGTAAGTATATATATACGTGCTGTTATTCTTTAGATGTTTGTATACCCTGTCATCAAACGACTTATGATTTTTTATACCAGTAATTAGTCATTATTTCAGTCCAACTGTACGTAATATTGCTTCTACTCGCAATTACTGTAGTATCTTACACAAAAAGATTGCAGTTATGCAACAATTCACTTTTTTAAAGTTAAAAGATGAGAACGATAGTAGACAGTTATTTTCTGAATTTTATTACAAAAGCATTTAATTCAATATATTAAAAAATTAAATGAGCCAGCAATAATTGATTTATTCACTTTACAAAAATAAAAGGAAAATAAAGGCTCTAACCCGTAACCGTAACTCAAACAATCGCATTGATGGTCTGTTAGTTTCTGTTTATTAACTCTTTTACTTTATTCTTAAAAACTAAAAATTAAACTAAAAGAAGCAGTCATGAATGCATTTCTCATCATTTCTTTGTTGATTTATAGTAATGAATGCTTGTAAAGTAAATTACTCATCGTGTGCGGCAATGCACTCAATACAATGTTTGTAATTTGATATGCAATGGAATATGATCGACACATGCATATATCACAAAAGTTTAAATTTGAATATTGAACAGTAACTAGTTATCTAACGAGAATGAGATGGCCTTAAATGGATCCTCAGCGCACCAAATGGTTTTTTGGATTTGACAGGAAACGGCTGAGAACATTGTGGTTACGTACCCTGGTGACTGTGGTTTTGGCAATTATATCAAGACATGTCGCCCTGACAAAGAGAAAAAGAAAACTTCATATCACTTTCTATGTCACTGTCCAGTACTGGAGAATATCCGAAGGACTATTTTCGGCTTGTTCAGATTTGAGTTTGATTTCTTTTAATTTTAATATGATAAACCCAAATGAGCTACGCAACAGCTGCCTGTTCAACCTATCTGCATTATTCGTATTTTGAATTTAATTTTTATACCCGCTACCAAAGAAATTGTGGGGGTATATTCATTTTTTTTGAATCTTGATTTCAGATTTAATTCGAAACAAGTAAGAGCACTATATTCGGCTATGCTGAATCTTTTATACCTACCACCAGTTTTCAGTTCTTTTGTAGCTAGGCTTTTTTTCCCGAAAATTTTTATTTCTCGGAAATGCGAGATTTATTTTTTAATATCCCGGGATCCCGCAGCAAAACAAATAAAAAGTAAATTTGTTTTTAATTTAAAAAAAAACTTTTTATTAATAAGAATAAAATAGTTTATAATGTAAAAAAAAACTTGAAAACTAGAAACTTTTATTTAAAATATAAATTGAGTAAAAATATTTTTTATTGAAATAAATATTATTCTCTAGATACGGGATCAAATATGAGCACAAAAAAACAAAAATACAGGTACTTCAGCTATGAGATCAAACATAAAATCATTAGAATTCAATTTTAATATAAACAATATAAACATCTGCTTTCGAATCGTAGCCACCTTTTTTATTTCCCGGAATCCCGAAAAATAATCCCGAGAAATCACGAAGATTAAATAACTCAAATTCCCGGGAAATAACCCAATTTATAGCACAAAATGTATTTGTTTGTTATTAACAGTAATCGTTATGCAATAAACTCTTTATACTAAAATATGTATCACTTTATTTGTATAACTTCGATATGCTAGTTAAATGTTTTCGTAAATTTAGTCTTTCAATGAAAGTGGGCGTTAAAGTAGGCATGTTGAAGTTGTTTCTCCTAATAAATGCAACTTAGATGTTTCAATATAGTCCTTTATTATTCTAAAATCTTTATTCATAGAGAAATTATATGAATTTGAGATAAACCGTTATATGGGAGTTAGGCGTTAAAATAGGCGTGTCACCTCAATTTTGTGGCATAACAATGACATTGTTTAGAAGGATATCTGTAGCAAATTTCATTACCGTAGCTGTAATTTTGTTGGTTTTATGAGCTTTTAAATTTCATTAGCAGTGGATAGCGTGATAAGTGGGCGTAATAGTAGGCATGTCGAAATTATTTTTAATAATGAATGCAACTAAGGTGTTTCAATATAGTCCTTTATTATTCTAAAATCTTTATTCGTAGAGAAATTATATAAATTTAAAGTTAGACGTTATATGGAAAGTGGGCGTAAAAGTGGGCGTGTCATATTTATTTTCCGTTCTGTTAAAGTATTTGACCAAGAAGCCCTGTGCGCAAAATTTCAGAGTCATACATCTAATTTTGTTGCTATTATGACGTTTTTGTTTTTAAATATACCGAAAAATACACTGAGCGGTATAAATTTTCGTACATTTTGATCGATAACTCCTTTCCTAATGCATAGATTTAGGTAATTTTCGGGGAAAGATATTGTTTTTACTCAAAAAATATATATTCGAAGTTTCATGAGTCTACGTGAATGCGTTTGGACACAATTTCATTTTATTCCATGTTCGAAGGACACGGTTTTTTCGACCTACTCTTGCTACACGAGCTATAACTTTCTTTCTAATATTCCAATTTAGCCCATTTTCAATGCCAAACAAACATTGTCTATAGGAAAGATTCTGGCAAAATTTGAGCCCCTAGCTTTTTTGGTGCGACCTCTATCGTGCTTTCCACAGACGGACAGACGGACGGACATAGCTAGATCGTCATAAAATCAAGCCACGATTCAGAATATATATACTTTATGGGGTCTAAAATGAATATTACTTACGATGTGTTACAAACGGAATGACAAAATGAATATACCCCCACCATTTTTTTGGTGGCGGGTATAAAAAGAGAGTTATTAGTTCACGGTACACTAAAATAAAATATAGAAACAAAAAATTTGAATCTTCGGATAACTCAAAATTTTACAAAAACAATATTTGATATTTTGGCAGTATCAGTGTAAAAGTACGTACTGGACGGATTAGACGTAGCAACTTAAATGTTTAATTTCTCTCCGTTAATTTAACAGATTATGTATGTTTATAGCGAGGTCGCCTATTAGGAAAAGAATTCAATAAATGCGAACATGGCTTAAGATACGCACTAAAAAGTTTCAATTATTAAGTTAATATTGTTGCAAAACGGAAGATAAATCAAAACAAACAATATATTTTGTAAAAACAAAGCACCTTCCTGGATCATTTTTGAAATAAACTGCATCGGCATATCCAGTCAATCTATTCTAGCTTCATTAATATTTAAGCTTTAGTTCATATCAAAACTATCACAGAGCAATATAGATCCCCGTAGCGAATACATAAATGAAGCTAAGATTAAATTATAGAAAAATTTAATAAATATTTTCCTGTTGTTAATATAAAAGCCAAAACCAACAATAATATTTATATAAATACAAATTCAGATTACCTCAAATATGAGGTTTATAATTTTAGGCAAAAAATTATTTCAACAAATATTACAGAATAATATTGCAATATAAATAAATATTTTTACCTAATTTATTTTAAAAAACTTTTTAAATATAAATTGTTTGCAGGGTAGTAGTCGTACCTGCAAACACACATATGTAGGTATGTATGTATTTATGTGTGAGTACGTATAGTTGTGTTATTTCTGAATTTTATTTTTCATGCCACGTCTACCATTTTGGCATACAAAAATTTATTACATTTTGCACAAAGTATCACATTCTCATTTCTGATGAAAATGCATTTACGTACTCATCGCTACATCTACGTGCATCCATTATGTTCGAATTTATCGTTATATAAACATCCATATAGATAGATTTTTAGTGACATTTATTGAATGATACTGTAGTTGCATAAAACGTTACAGAGACAAACATCAAAGTTTTTCTTACAAGATTAAATTAAGGGAGTTGCATACGCAAACATGCCATTTATTGAGTGAATATTCGTTTTAACATGAAAAATGCGTTTAAAAGTCAATATGAAGGGAATTGAATATTAGAAAGAAGATTAATGTTGAAAGTCTTACTGGAATCATTTTAAGTTACTTAGAATTTTGTTAAAGAAAATACTAAAAAGTTTTTATATTAAGCTATATCGAATACTTTCGTTTTAATTTACTACGTTAATAGTTTCAACATTAGGAGTAATTAATGGTAAATTTTTATTAAGGTCAGCACAGGAGAAAGTTTAGCACGTTTAAATAGCTTGATACTATTGGACTTCCAAGGTGATATCAAAACCCAAACACATTGTCACCAAACAAATTTTATATGGGCTAAGATCAGCATGCAGCATCTTGATATAAAGGGTGTCTCAGTAATAATGCACCCAAATGCAAATGCATGCAAAAATACGTACTTTTTTATATCCGCCACCAAAAAAATGGTGCGGTGGTGTTTTCATTTTGTCATTCCATTTGCAAAATATAGAAATATCCATTTAAGACACCATAAAGTATATATTAGTAGATCTAGATATGACCGTCTATTCGTCTGTTTGTGTGTCTGTTTAAAGCACGATAAAGCTGGAATTACACCTGAATATTTCTTATTTTCTTTGGCAGTAAAAATAAGCTAAATCGGTATATTAGGTAGAGTTTTTATAGCAAGATTAGGTCAAAAAAACTATGTCATTCGTACATGGAAAAAAATGTCTTTGCGTCTAAAGGCATTGACGTAGAGCTAACGGGTCCGCCATCTAACGTTTTTTTTCAACTAGTGCTTATTTCGTGAATGGTAACACTAAGCTCATGTCTGATTTGACAGATAACTAGTTTTATTCTTTCGCTGAACGAATATGGTTTTGTATACGCCTGTCCAACACTGGGAAATATTGCGTGCGAAAATCACGTACGGATTTTGGAAGAAGAGAAGCACCGTCAGCTCCGTATGTTCGTTTTCTTGTGAAAAAAGTGAAAGAAACTGGCATTGTCATCGACAAACCAAAGCGTGAAAGGCCAAAAACAGTGCGTACACCCGAGATTATTGCTGCTGTGGCAGAAAATGCTTCTGAAGCGCCATCAATATCAATTCACCGTCGTTCTCCACAATTGAACATTTCGGAGACATCATTGAAACGAATTTTGCATAAAGACCTTGGTATGACGCTAAACAAAGTCCAAATGGTTCAGGAGTTAAAGCCAACTGAACATCTAATGCGTTTTCGCTTCGCTAAGTGGGCCTCGACTTACAAAAGATGACGATTTGGCCAAAAGAAATAATTTTTTCAGATGAAGCTCATTTTGATCTTGGCGGGTATGTAAACAAGCAAAATTGTCGCATTTGAGCCACAAAAAACCCGCACGTATACATTGAAAAGCCGATACACCCAAAACGAGTCACTGTTTTGTGCGGATTTTAGTCCAGAGGCATAATAGAGCCATTTTTCTTCGAAAAAGAGCAAGAAGTGGCGGTTACAGTCAATGGCGATCGTTATCGGACCGTTATCATATTGGCAACATTTGATTTTAACATGACGGCGCTACATGCCACACAGCCAAAACTACATTCGATGTTTTGCGCCCTGTTTTTGAAGATCGCATTATTAGTGCCAGAGCTAATGTCCTTTGGCCACCTCGAAGCTGCGATTTGACACCGTTGGACTATTATTTGTGGGGTTCCGTCAATGATAAATGCTACGCCAACAAGCCAGAGACAATTGACGCTTTAACGGATAATATTCATGAAGCAATTGGTGAAATACAGCTGCACATAACCGATAATGTGCTTAAAAATTAGACCGATCGTGTAGGCTACTGCATGGCCAGCCGAGGCAACCATTTGAATGATTTTATTTTCCATTATTAACTGGAAGGATTGTACTTTCAAATAAAAAATGAAATTTTCGAAAATGTTCAGTAGTTCTTTTTATAGAATTTTCAAAAAAAAAAAAAGTTATTTGGCGGACCCTTTATAAAGTTTCATAAGAGTATTGTTTGAATGATAGAAATATCTTTCCCTGAAAATTGCTTATAATTATTAATTATGAAAGGAATTATAGATTAAAATGTACGAAGCTTTCTACCGCACAATAACTTTTTCGAACTATTTAAAATTTGAGACGTAATTGAACTGACAAAATTAGATGTATGATTCTGAAATATTGCAAATATTGCTTTTTGATTTAAAGACTTGGAATAAGGGAAAATTAAGATCACACGCCCACTTTAACGCCCACCTCTAATAATACGCTTTATCTCAAATTCATATAATTTCTCTATAGACAAAGATTTTGAAAGAATAAAGAACTCTTCTACATACATACTTTAAGACCCACTTCTTATATAATTTTCTATTAAGCTCATAAAATCAACAGAACTATATGTAGTAGATGATGAAATTTCGCACATATAGCTTTCTGTTAAATTTAGTTATCAAAAAATCGGCACATTTGTTATTATATTGACAAGTTTTTTTTTATTGGATTGTACATAAGACATGTTCCGGTTAAGTACGGGATAAAGTATTTGTCAATGGGCCCGCATGGCTCTAATAACAGAACATTATTCTTTTCATTATATATCCAGGATATTTTCACATAGTTGTAGGTCAACATCACGGATAACGCGTTGGACCTTAGATTTGGGCTGAAGAATTATTTCTGAATTATTCGTATAAATCTGAGATTTAACTTAACCTAAAGAAAATAATTTGTGCGGCTTTAAATCGCATGTACTTGGTAGCCAGTTCCATGTCATTAAGTTGAGGTACATATTTTTCTTATGGCATGAGGTTTTTTTTGAGTCCCATACTCGACAATTTTGTGTATTCAGGAAGCATTTCCATTGCTCTTTATCGGAGAATATTACTATTTTCATAAAATTGGAAGTGAATTAACTTTGCTCCATTACCATTGAACGAGTTGCTTGCACTTCAGACGGTCTAACGGATATAACTTCTGACTAAGCTAAATTTTGTTCGAATGAACGTGAAGGTGTTATTTTCCGGTTTTAGGACCCAACTACTTCAAATTTGTTACCTTTCTCGAATGGTTGACACATTAGGTGCACTTTTCTCACTGAAAATTTTTCGTAGTTTTCGAGCGGTCTCGGCATAACTTTGGAAGTTTTTGTTGTCAATTTGAACAATTATAACGCGTTATCCTTTCGTAAAGCGGTCCATTTTAATAATCAAAAAAAAAATAAAAAATAATGTGAAAGTTGACTAATTCACGATTTGCCACTTATACACATTAAATATACATACAAAATTCCATCGTATCTGAATTAAAATTAAAAAATTACAAAAAATGTTGCTGCAGCACTGGAAACCCCTTGATTGCATCCACAAAATTTCAACAAAATCAATAAATTGCTTAGAAGGAGTTCAGTGACAGATAGTCGAATATTTTGTACTAGAGATTCATCGATACTCCGAAGTCACACAGCTATAAAGTTTTTGCAACGTTTGTTTGCTGGATACACAAGTCGCAACAATTACTCCGTAAAATAATTTTCATGTTCTGATTTTAATCACTATGACCCTGAAAATCATATTGCTAAAATTAAAGTTTTAAAACCAAAATTAGATATATTATACGCTAATAAGAAATAAGCGATAAACATTTTCAGTAATGGTGCTAAATATAGACCTTTGCTGCAGCTCCCATTTTGTATGTGAACTCTCAAAGACAACTAGCTAATTAGTAAGGTTCTTGATTCCATCATTCGCACAATTTACATTAATACTTTGTATAGAAAGTTCCACACCTAATATTTCATTCAACATTAACAAAAACATCACTGATCACAACACAACGTACTGTTCTCATCACTGAACATAAATTTTTCTTTTGACTTATTTGAAACTAGTTTTGTTTTTCCATTTTTTTTTATTTCCTTTTTTTTGTTTTTTTTTTTAAGAAGTAGTAAATAATTTAAAAACATTGGTCTAATGGCGTTAGTGCCTATGAAAGACAAACATTAAGGCATGCAAAAAGACAAAAACAATTCATCTTAAAACTGTTGAGGCGTTATTGTAAATTTAAATAAATTTAGAAAAAAAAAATCTCTCATCATACACTTAATTTATTAACAAAAACTTTCCCTTTCTTTAGTTAATGAACCCAATCAACTACAAATGTGTGGATGACGCACACTTTGGGTATTGTTAAAACAAATTGTTTGTTTCCTTTGAAAAATGTTGTCAACATTAGAATTTAATTTCTTCAGCAAATCAGTGAGGAATAACAAAAACACACAAAACATATGACAAACAAAAGAAAACCTAATTCTGGAATAAAAATATAAGTGTTATTATTGCCTTAGGGAATTTAACACTTACACAGGGAATAACATACACATATGTACATATGGATGTAAATATTTACATATACATATTTATTTATTAAGATATACTAAGAAAATCTTTTATGCATCCCATTTTTCACATGATTAAATGAACATCTTTTATGTTTTTTCTTTATTTAATTTTTTGTCTCTCTCTCTCTCTCTCTCAATGCTTCTTTGATGAAAAATTTATTAAATAAGTGAACTTTAGACAAAAGTTTGATTTTTTAGATATACATGTGTGCATGTTTGCTTATAAAATAGGTTTTAAAGGGTAAAGTTTCTTTGTACCTTTTTTTATTTAAAATTCCTTTTCATCTAAAGACTTTAATCTTAAGAAACAAAAAAATTGTAAAAAAAAATAGTTTAAGTATTGTATTCTTTGATAGTCGATGTCAAAAGGGCTTTAAACTACAAATTTTGACACACTCTTGTTTTTGTATAAAAAAATAACAAAAAAAATTTACTTTGTTTGCAGAACTAGGTTTAAAGTCGATCATTAAAGACCTCATGCCATTCTATTCCCGTTACACCACAAGAACAACTTTTTTTTATTTCTTTTGTTATTTTTGAAAATGTCAAAAACTGACTTTTTTTCTTTCTCTGCTTAAGCTTTGGAGGTGTATTTCTTTTAAATGCATACGAAAAGAACATATTGGCACAATTGATATTTTCATTATAAATAAGATAACATTCCTTTCACGTTTTGTTTTCCATTTCTTGATATAAAGTCTATTTAAACCAAACAATCGTCGGAAGATTTTTTTTGAGTGTCGGTGTGTGTTTTTCTTTTTAGGCTACTTTTTCAATCTGGATGTTGCCATTGTTAAATAAATTTTGTTTGAAATTTTTCCGTACATTGTTTTATTTTCTCAGAGGAAAACTTTTACTTTTATTTTATTCATGTATCAGAAAAATGATAACGAAACTTATTTTAAACAATAAATCTTTTTCGCAAGACAAAAGTTTGTTTTCTTTTTTTTAACCATACAAGTGCTAAAAATTTGTTATCACAGAGTCTCTATAGTGTTTTTTTGTAAAACATAATTGTTATGTCGAATACGAAATACACTGAAAATGTTAAGAATTAAAAAAAGTTAAAAGATTTCTCATTGTGATTTTGGTAGCGTTTAGGGTTGATTTATTTAATTTTTTTAGTTTTAATGCAATACATAAAATTAATTTTTTTTATTTGATTTTTTATATATTAATATGTAGACTTGTTTTTATACCAAACTCCAATAAAACGTTATGGTTGTAGATTAAATTTCTCATTCCATTGTGAGCTCATATCCAAACATTATCATAAATCCCATAAAGTTTATATTTATCGAGTCGTAGTATCATTCAAACCACATATGACGGAATGTCTATTGAAAGGACTAGAGAAATCGGTACTTTAGATGATGAAACAACAACAAAAAGCACAAATAAAATAGTATAGTGTATTGGCACGCTAAAGCATAAGATAAATGAAAATCAAATAATAATATAATTTTTAAATGTTCCATTCATTTCCATAAGATACAGGGTGGCACATGATTCGTGCTCCAAAAACTACATATAATACGATTTCTATATGAGTAATCGGCTTTTTTTTCTTTTTCATTTGGCCGGTTACTATTTAGATTTATTAATATGCATTCTTCAGATAACAAAAAATTTGTTAGTGAAGCGGTAACATGCTTTTCAGTCATTCAATTCTGTCCAAAGGAAATTTAGGCGGGAGTTTGACGAAACACAGTAATATTGTAGTAAAGAAAAACCAAGTTTTTGACAATTACTTTTCTAGACTCTATTAATGTTGTTTTATAGAAAGTGATTCACTAAGAAAAATCAATAGTTTGCTTTAATAAAAACTTACATTTTCTCTTAGAAAAAATCTAGTGAAATCACTTTAATATTGTAAAACAATAACTAAAGGTTTCTTCAACTCAGTAGCTTATGTATGTAAGATATTTTCATTGCTAACATTTTAAGGACGATTTTATGGAAATACAGCTTCTTTCTGGCTTAGTAAAATTGAACAAATAAAAATCGCTTTATAAAAATCATAATTTGCTTTCATTTCCTTTTTACTTAAAAAAGAGTCAACTCCCTCTACCTCCATCATCTTACTGCAACAAAATAAAGGGTGAAAACCTATTCTTTAAAATTAAATAAGAAAAATTAAAATAAATTCACCGACTTTAACTTGATCAAACTTATAAATTTTTTTTTAAAAAAAAGTTTACAAATATTACAGCGAAGGTTTTTTTATAAAATGTATTGCATACATTTAGACTTGAACTTTTCAATGATATTGCCAAACGACAATTAAAACAATTTTTTTAATTTTCTAAAAAAAAAAGTTCATGAATATTACAGCGCAGGTTTTTTAATCAAATGTGTTGCATACATTTAGGCTTGAACTTTTCAATGATATTGCCAAACGACAATTATAACAATTTTTAACGGTGGGTCTGCACGTAGCAGTTTTATTACTAAGCATAAGCGAAAACATCGGCAGAATAACCACACTTTATTGCTAAAGCGTGTATGTTTTCATTGGGTGGAGAACACGACACAAGTAATTTATTTATAAAATATAATATTTCTGTTACAACTTTTTTGATTTTTTTTTTTTTTTTGGATATCTCTCTTTAATTTATTATTATCAGGTTAAATTTTTCTAATAATTCCTTTGTTTCTGCAAATTCAAAAAATATACGATATTATTTCGGCAATAAATACCAAAGCAATTAGTAAAGCAATGATTGTGCAATAAATTGCTACATATGGAAATATTCGGTTAACACGTCGCAATTTCTATGGACACAGTCAAATTTGACAATTGCTGCAATAAATATTACTACCTGGAGACCCTGAGTAATGATTGAATACAATTCCAAAGAAGTGCATTATAAAATAAGCAAAACAGGTTTATATGATTTGACTAATAAACCGTTTGAATTGATTATAATAAAATCAGAAGTAAAATAAAATTATGAAACATAATTTAATATTAAATGAGATCGTTTTCTGTATCGTAAAGCGAATTATTAATTGAGGTAAAAATGTTGATCTTTTAACAGACATTATAAAAGCAAAGAACTCAGTGCTTATGGTTATTGAAATAGAAATAGTGAGAAAAGCAATTCAAAAGCGATTGATTTCTGAGTCACTTTTACAAATGATAAGTAGGAGGAAACACACACAAAAATACGTATTTCTTTAAAAAAATTTTGCTTGGCTATAAAGTACATTCTGTGACAAGAAGCATTTATTATGAATTTTGAATTCTATTATAATTTCTTTGATATATTGAAAGTATCCCAATGAAGTTTTCGTATGAGAAAAGGAAAACTCTTATGGATAACACAACAAAGCGTCTTTTTAAAAGATTTCGCACGAAAAGCTAATGCTGTATCAAGTACGTCGAAGTGGAATTGCGATGACTCTTTTGGTCATGCAGAGCACAATCAGAGTTTGCCAGTTAATGTTGATGACAGGAGTCTGCTATTGTTGTCACTGGTGCCTTTAAGTTCAAAATCAAACTACAAACAATACTTGCATCAAAGTACTGCCGTCCAATTTTTTTCGAATTCACTATGGATTCAAAATTGTTAGAAATATAATTTTGGATAAAAAAAAAAGATTTTAAAATAAGAAACGAATTGTACAACAACGATCGTGGTATTCAAATGATGGTAATACCTCAAGGCGTTACTTTTTTACATCTGCAGTTGTCTCTAATATAACAGATGTTAATAAAGAACTTATATATCGCTTCCAAATTGTTCTTTTAATAACATGTAGCCAGAATGTTTACTTATATATTGTAAAGTTTCAACAGTTTGTGTAGAATACGGTTGAGTTATTTTTAAAAAAAAATACACGTGGCACCATATGCCTGTTAATGTCCATAAAATATTAATACCGGGAAAGGACATACAAAATACAATACTCACTATTTATATGCTTTTTGATGAAGGAGATTATGCTCATAATAAAGATATCAGGAAGTACAGATTAATATTTTCTAAGAAGTTCAGGAGAACTTCAACATCATCTGATCCGTACATAAGTAGTATAAGACGTCACCCTCATAAAAATCTTTAAAAACTTGATGTAGTTAAAGAAGTAATATTTGATATAAGAAGTTTGATTATACTTATGTTTGAGCAGTGAGCGTGTCCGAAGTTGATGAAACACGTATCTTTTGTGTATTGAAGGAAGCGTGTGTATAATATTTAAAGACTTCTTCGCCTATAGAAAAAGTTTTGTGCGAAAAAATCGATCAAGATTATATGGGCAGTAGGTGAGTGGAGTGGCTAGTTTTAATTAAATTCAGTTTTTTTCTTGATTTTGTCAATATAATTTACGATGCCAACTTTTAGTGATCTAGTACAACTTCTTATGTTTTTTTTTGCACAAAAATGTATAGAGAGAGAGTTTCATGAAACAACATTGTAAAGGAAGAAGAAAATGGTGTGACAGTGACTGTCAATTCAAAGGTGTTAATGGGTTTTTTTATTTAAACACCCACCAGCTTCAACAGCAATTGGAAATGATGTAACAACTCCACACATACCATACCTAGTCCAGTTATGGCGGAGACCCGATGAAAATTCCACCAGTTGGCCTAAAAAGGAGGATTTTTTAAAACCAAAATAAAAACATGGAAAAAGGTTTTCGCAAAATTCTATCAATAAAAATTTAATTTGTAAAATTGAAAACAAATTGTTAAAACTGGTTTTTATAAAATAAACATGTTTTTAAATTTCTAATTGGAGAAAATTAAATTTTTTTAAATATTGTAAGGACCATTATTACAACTTGGCATTAGTTAAAGTGGTTTCAGAGATTTCAGAACGCATGAGTTGTCAAAGATAAATCTTAGCAATTAGCTTAGTATTCGTTTACCTTAAGTGAAAATCTTGCCTTAGCGTTTCATTTAACGAGAATGAGAAGTTTTAAGTACCAGTGAGTACTTTTAAATTGTATATTACCATATTAGTACGTACAATGAAACCAAAATTAATTTTTCAGCAAGACAACGGTGTAATACGTGTTAACGGATCAACAAAGACCTGGTTTGAAGGACATAAAATATCTGTAAAAAAAGCCAGAACATTCACCAAATCTAAATGTTTACTTGTATTCCAAGTTTATTCGGAAAATTGTCAACATAATTCAGTAGAAGACCTGAAAGTAAGAGTTTTATTACTTTGAAACAAGTTCAAAAACTCTTGAATATTTAACTTATTCTATAATTAACCGTATTTCGTATTAAACATTGCGTCGTAAGTACTATGTGAATAACAAAAGTGTCTCCACTAAAGGGTGACTAAAATCAACTCTTGTCAACCGCTTTTAGAGGTTAAGAACTTATTTTATTTCTATTATAGATGGCTTCTTTAAAATTATGAAAATGTAAAGTTTTTTTGTAATGATTTTTTTTAAAAAAAATTCAACTCATTTTGCATAAAAAATTTTTTTTCCACTTATTTTTGGATAACTAATAACACTTAAAAAAATAAAGTATTTGGCTGATTAAAAGGAAATTTTAATCCTTATCATTTGATTAAAATCGAACAACTCGTTCTCAAGTTATGATGAAATATGTATATCAACATAACATGCCCTTAAAAAAACCTGAGCTCGATAAAAAAATACTGAAATCAGATTTTAATACAGAGTGTCTAAGTCTCCACAGTCCAGACATTTTTGTTGAAAGGCAAAAATTAAGTGAGATTATAAATTTCAATACCCTTGATTTTCTGATTCGTAGTCTACATTTACATAAGCAAACATGGTATTAAGGCACACGATTTTAAAATTTGTCAAATTGAAATTTCTGTGTCTGAGCAAAAAAAAATACAAATTAAGAACATTTTTCAAACCAAAATTGTAATGTGCAACGGCCGTTTTCATAATATATGATTAACTTAATTTAACAAGAACATTTACAAAGCGCCACTATAGTTAACAAAGCTTTTTAACCTACGGCTACTGTTTTACGTTTCACCATCTGTATTAACCAAAATATTCTATAACAAGTATGCTAATACTAGGTTTTTCTGTCTACGAAAAATAGTGCACTGAGAGACTAAAATTTTGCAGCAAGAAAAATTTATCCGGCATTTTGTTAAAGAATAGTGCCATAATTTTTAAAACAACAATTTATTAGTAAAATATTGTACATACAATTGTATGTTTCATCTTTGTAGCCTTTACATTTTTAAAATTAAGAATATTTCAATAACGTGATTTTTGAGTTATGTTTTACCTTCTACCTGTTATTAAATTCTTAATCTGTATGTTTTGTTCGGTTAAATTTAACAGCAACTTTTTTCCTCAAAGCTCTAACCACATTAAGTGAAATTCAATTTTGCTTTACTTACGATTAATGTTCATGTTAGATTATAATCACACATTGTGAAAAGGAACGTAGGGGTGTGCCTTTAAAGTGTTTTTGTGTATATAAATATTCGCCATTTGTCGAAGTCGATGTTCTTCTTGTTTTGTTTTATGGTCACTCTTGTTTTGCTTTTTTAAGTTTTTTTCGTGTACAGTGCTGACCACACTGTACATGTAAAGCGATATTCATTATCTTTTTGGTTTTTTTTTTTAATTAAATCGCTTTGTATTTACATACATTTTGTCAAATTGTTGACATTTAATACTGCTGTTAATCTCCTTTTTTTGCTAAACTAACTGATGTATATACATATAAGGATGTATATAGTTTTTCCAATTTTCCCTTGAAATAAATTGTTCATCTATGTACATATGTATGTATGTGCGTATGTATGTATGTATGTGCTATGAATATCTACATGTAAGTGTTTAGGGAAAAACAATGGATTTCATTTAGGAAAAAAGTCACCAATATTATTCCTTATAAACCACTTAATGGTTGTGATAAATGCTGCTGCAACCTTTTGCAAAATTTACATACATTTTCATTACATTTTATTTTTTCCACTTGTTATTTGTTATTTTTTTATTTTTCAATTTTCAGTACAAGTTTTTATAACCAAAAGTGTAGAAAAATAATTGACAAATTTGTCACTTTTTATTTGACAGTTTCTGTTTTATTTCAATGAAGAAGAAAAGGAAAATTGCCAAAAGCTGATTCAGACAATGCGATGAGCTATAGTAAATAAGTTTGGTTTTACAAAATCAAATAATATAGAAGAATAAGATACTATAAATCTTCCCCTTTCCGAATTACTAAACCACTTAACTGCAAGTCCAAAGTTCACACTTGTTGAAGTTTTTTTTTTTACTTAACTTAAATTGAGGAACTGATTTAAGTTTAAGACAAATTAAAAGTTATTTCGGATACATGTTCATGTATAGGTTGCTTCAAAATGGTATGCAGTTTTCTTAATTATTTTTATATTCGGCAATATGTTATAACGAAATTAATTGACCATTTTTTCGTTATTTATCCGTTAAGTGTGAATGCTAGTCCAAACTGCCAATCTTGTACGCCAAAATAAAAACAAAATATACGGAAAATATGCGTCGATTGTGTATGTGTGCTTGTGTGTATGTGCACTTTACTAAATTGCTTCTTTCTACAATTTGCGGTTAGTTTTTCCATTTACTTCATCTTCCAATTCTCTCGTATTTTTTTCTACTTTTTCCGGACCATTGAGGTCGTGAGTTGTGTAGTATAAAGCAGTATTGCAGTAGTCATCAATCTTAAATGGTTTTTATTTTAAGTATTTTAAATGCACACACCTATACATTTGTCTATGAATGTGTGTGCACACAAAAAACATTTCTATAGAATTCATGGAATATGAACGATTCTAATACATTAAAAAGGAAATTATCATAGAAAACGAATTTGTTTACAACTATATTTTTTTTTGTCTCTGCAATATACAGTATACAGTTCACAGTTCTAGATTGAAACAGATCTGTGGTCTTATTCTTGTTTACAAGCAAAGATCTGCCTAAAAGACGAACTGGAGTACAAGTATTGAATAATTCCAACTAAAGTGAATACACAACATTACCTACTCTTCGCCCATAGGATAGGTTAGGCAAGGTTAGGTTAAAACAGATCCCAAGACTCTTGACACTTATCCGCGTACGCCTAATTGGAATCCCAATTCCATTAATATATCGACTAGGTTAAGAAGCTGGTCACCTTAGTTTAATTTGTTAAAGTTTTACAATATAAATTCCTTCGGAATTCCAAGTTTTGCATAGTGTTCAAAGTTAAAGTTCTCGCGCCTAATAATCCCAAACGCAGGACATTGTCAAAAATAACCCATCTGCAAAGATACTGATGTCACTTTTTATTCAATCATTGTGCATGGATCTATCCACTATGAGCTTGCGATGTAGACTTTCCGACCACCTCATGCATCTCATCACACCTGAGACTTCATAAGCTCTGTATATATAAAACCGAAATTCTCCTATGCTCTAAATTCAACCTGAAGTAATACTATCTGCCATTGCTTAGCATTATAATTGCTAATCTTGTAGCCGTTTCCGTTATCAATTAAAGAGTTTTTAAAAAGTCTGTAATCAAGGTTATATAAATTCGAAATAACCGATGAATTGGCAAACTCTCTTCACGTCGTGATTTATATTGTGCTAAATGGTAAAATATAATGAGAAAAAGGATTTTTGCATTTCACTTTACATTTTTTATTTTTTTTTTTAAATAAAAAAAATCTCATTCAAAGATATAAGTTATTGGTTCAGTAATTTATTCAAGATTCATGGAAAAAAACTTTAATTTTAAGGTTTGTTCACTACATAAGCAAACTGTTCACCGAATAAATTACAAGTCAACAAATTGTAGAAATTACCACTATTTTATGTGATTTTTGGGCTTATAAATTTATTACTTCATTTATATTCAACGAAGGTAAATAATAATCAAAACGATATAAGTAGTTAGCTGTGAATACTAAAGTCTTGGCTTTAAAAAAATATTAATAAAACCGTTATACATTACAAAATCCAACCTGTCAAATAATCTGTCCATGCATATTTTATTATCTCAGTTATAAAATTCAATCTAAAAACCAAACAAAAGAGCAATAAATTTGCAAAAACAAAATTCACATTACATATCATGAAGCACATGAGGATTAAATTACAATACAAAAGAAAAATTGTAAAACATTGTTTAATTAATATGACAAATATTCATTTCATTTCATCTCATTTGTCAGTTCACTTGTCATATATCATAAATATAAAACATGCATCATACAATGGAGTTCTGTATAAATACACAAATTCCTAGTGAGATACGAACGAAAGCCAATCAAAATACATTTTCAAACAAAGGATACAGTAATAGAGTATTGTAATTTTTAAAAATAATTAAACATAATAGGGAACAATGTTTTACAACTCTGTTGAAAATTATCATTTGCAGATGCAGACCTGTTAATGAATGTGTCATATTTTCTAATTAATTCGTCAAGAAATAAAGAAATCTTAATTCAATTTTATATTCACTTTTTAATTACGGTAATCTTGGACTGACAGAATTTATCGAGTTTTGGCGATGGCTGATCTTTTAATATTTGATGTTATCCTTTGCTATCATCATAGTCATATGATTCAATTCAATAAAATTTTAACTTCCTTTTTTAACACAGTTTATTGTTTTGGTAAACTTAATTTGGTGAAAAATATTTTTCAACTTTCGCTTACAATAACGATTACATTGAAATTTAAGAATTAAAAAAAAAAAAAGCACAACAAAAAAAGTCTTCTTTACTGCTTATTATTTCAAAAATTAAAAAACAGAAAACTGAGTTATATAAAATGGTATATATTTATACTTCCTTTTACTTGCTTCTATATTTTTAAGCAGTGCGTAAAGAGAAGTCATCATGGAAGCTCATGGTAGGGATCAAAGAAGAGCTTGTACATTGAAAAAAATAGATCTAATAAGTGGGACATAAATAAAAGAAGGTTGGCGAATGTAAGCACTAAGTAAGCAATTCAAATTGCTTGCTTGGTGCTATTTGCATCTGATGGAATTATCGATATATATTTGCAAAAGTTTAATGATTTTTTCCAAGTTTAAATTTTCTGATATTAGGGTTGTACATTGGGGTAGTACATCTGGTCGGCAAGTACTAAAACAGGATGATTGAGGTCAATGACTATTAAATCAACATTGAGCTCTTAGGGACAAAAAGATCCATTTCTCACTCTTTAAGATCCGACTGTAAATGTCGAAAATATAACGAAAAATTTATTTTTTTGTCAACCCCTATGTTCGGCAAAAAAAAACAATAAAAAACTCTATATTTGGCCGTGCCCACCACTAATTTTTAGTACTTTTACAGTACAAATTTTTATTATTAACAGTAATCGCTATAAAGTAATATCTATCTTAGTACTAAAATATGTATTACTTACTTTGTGTAAATTCGCAAAAATTGCTATTAGTTTAGTGTTTTAAATTTATTCTTTAAAACCTTAAGTATTTCTTCAATAAGAGTGGTACTATTCACTTTTGATAAAGAAATATTGTATTTTTATGAAAACTGGAGAGCATAATTTGGTACCAAGAGGTAGTTTAAAAAAAATATTACTTAATAAAAATGCTATAACCATGTGTAGAAATATTCTGCCAAAATATTACTGGTTTGAGCTCTATCGTTCTTTTAACATACGGACAGACGGACGGACAAAGGTAGATCGTCCTAAAATGAAACCAGGACTTTAGAAATAAATGTTTTTCGGACCTAAAATGAATATTTCGATATGCCACAAACGGAATGACAAAATAAATATACCTCCACACCAGAGATCAGTAACGAATACTCATGAAGTAAGTAAACTTAAATCATGCAAAGTGACCACTACTCACTTTTAAGTTTATGGTACTTATAGTACTGTTATTCAGTAACACGTACGACTAGGTAGATTGCTATCGCCTTTCAAGCTAAAAAGACGATAAAAAGCGAGTATGACTTGCATTAGCCATTATGAAGTTGTGTGTTTGAACTAGGCTTCCAGATACAATTTGGCATTCACCATAAAAATTTTGCATTGTTAAAAAGCTAGACAAATTAAATTTAACGAAAAAATACAAAAATAACAAGCAAAAACAAAATCCTTGCTTTGGTTTCAGTTTAAGAAAACATATACAGATTTAAATTTTACTTTTGCAAATCATGTTTTAAATTTCAGTGAGCACCTAAAAACGCAGTTTTTCAATTTGCTGCAAAAAATTTAAACAAAGTATACTTACATTTTATTTCTGTTGGTATTTTTAAGCAAGCAATGTTAACAGTGATAACGTATAGTAAAATTGCAAATTTTCTTGCGGCTAGAAAATATCTTGCACTCTCTGACACGGCAGCATTGTTTATTTTTCACACAAATGGGAGTTAATGTGTTTGTTGTTGAATGAACTTACATCACTCTAAGAATATGAGTATTTTCTAAAAAATATGAATCACCTTGGGTATTTTTGCGAATCATAAATATAAATATGGGACGGTACGAGTGTGAGTATGATGTAGTACTTATGTTCATTGCGAGATGGACTTATAAATCAACGTTGTTAAGGGTATGCATACCTCAGCTCAGATAAATTTCAATCATTTATACGCACTTATACCCAAATTTTATGACTCACTATGAATTTTCTCAAGAGTAAATATCTTGACATTGGCCCTTTTAGCTCTAAGCCACAGATATGTTTATACATATAAATATAATAGAAATTTAATTTTTTATTGTATTTCTATGATGTGTCATCATGATTTTGTACTTTTTTTTTGTTCTGTTTTGGTATGTTTCTCACTAACATTAAAACTCTTACTCATTTATACTCTTCACTTTAGGCTTCCGCTCATGTGTTAAACTAAGTGTAATAGTGATGATGATGATTAAGTGTCAACGGATACAGGACACAAAAATGTTTATAGTGTGTAATTCCTGAATACGTCACCACATTATTGTATTTGTAACATTGTTTGCAACCATGTTAACTGTTAATCATTATCAATTGTTAACAGAGTTATGCACGAGACTACAAGTCGCCTGGAATATAGTGTATTTGCTATTGCAAACAAATATTCATTTATATACAAGTATTTTTAAAGTTGTAGTTGAATTTCTGTTTTGAAAATAATTGTTTATCAATACAACAATATTAATTAAAGTGTTTTAGAGATTTATATCTATCTCACATACATAAGTGTGAATGTATGTATCTGCAAATGAAAAAAAAAATCGATTATTATTATCACCGAAAATATTCATATTCTTTATTGTATTTTTGTATGAAACCAAAAACGAGTAGGAATTGCATATGAAAAATTTTAACTAACATGTTTTCGTAACAAAAGAAATATTTCAATATTGAAAAAATTCAATTTAATATCGAGAGGGAACAAAACACAGTTTTGTTTAGGTATAGTTCAAGCGTTATCTATCGAAAATATTATTTAACAAGGTGCATAATATGTTTAAATAAAAAACATATGTTTTGTAATTTAAAAAAAAAAAATTTAAATTAAATTACTTATTTCGTACAATTATTTTGTACAATTGTAGTATATTTGTAAAGTACAATTGCTTGAGTAGTATTTTTTAATTTATTTATTTTTTATGTTTAAACTTTATCCAAATATTCCTTAAACAAACCATTTTTGTAATTAAGTGAACAAGACAAACATTCGTAATGAACAAATGAATTTGCATTCAAACATGACAATCATTTAAGTTCTCGTACTAGCCATTTACTTTTGTCACCATTAGCGTACCACAGAACTAAACTGTAATCATTTTCATTCAATTCAACAATTGTATTAAAATTTTACCTTATAACTGATGCTACCGTAATACAAACTCAATATTTTAGGTAGAAAGACCAACATATATGTATGTGCAGAAAAGTTGAATTTGTTAAAAGTAGAAAAGTTTCATGTGAAGGATGTACCTCAAGCTAAATTTCCAATGTAAGTGTGTAACAATTAATTTCAAAAGGTAAAAGACAATAAATAAATAATAAATGTGTTTTGCTTTAGATGTTTGGAGGTTAACTTATGCAAGTACAGTATACAAAAATTTTTAACTACTGAGACCAGAAATATGGTTCCATTTTAAATGCTTATAACTAAGTCATCACTATTCTTATCTACATACTATCAGTCTAATTCATAAAATATAAAACGGTTTTACAAAAGATAAGAAAATCAGATAATCATACCAAATCTGTTTAATAAATCCTTCATTTAGGTTTAATATCCTTTATAACTTGCAGTATATAATGTATATATTTATCTTGTTAACAAATTAACTTAATTTTTGAATGTTTTCTGAGTTCACCAAAGTTTTATGTGAACTTACTAAATGGACATAGGCTACATATGTTTCTAATAAAAAGTGGGACTTAGCCCTATACTAATGAAATACATTTTATAACATATTAATCGGTGTAGAGTGAGCGCTATATTTGGACTTACAAAATATTTTATACCCGGTATTATTATGGTATAAATAATAATAATAATAATAATAATAATAATAGTAATAATAATAATAATAATAATAATAATAATAGTAATAATAATAATAATAACTGCAATTAATACAGAATAATTTCCTTATAATAAAGGTATACGCAAAAAAAAACCATGGTTAAGACATGATCACGACGGTCATATTATTTTTTCTAAAACAATATTTGGTTGTCGAAAACAAGTAATAGTTATTTTTGTTTCATTTCATCATATATTTTTTCACGATAATCAAGCATTTGTTTGAATTGTATCATTTAATGTTGACTTTTCGTAACAATTTCAAAATGGTTATCATTTAAAAATAGTATGATTTAAAAAAATTATGACGACAAAAATAACATTATATTCAAAATCATTATAAATTAAAAATAACCATTAAATAATAAGTGAGACAACAGTATGATTACAAATTAATCAAGCTATGATTTTTTTAATAATAATTTGATTTCAATTTTTCTTCTTCTTGCTGAATAATTTTTTAATATTTTAAAAGTTTGCGATGTCAAAAAAATGAACAAAAATGTTGAAAAAATTTAAAAATAAACGAGAAAATATAAAAAAATGTTGGTATAAAAGATTGCAATTAAATTGGTAAGTACAATCAATATGTATATGTTGCAGCAAAAGACAATAATTTGCCGTAAAAAAGCAAAGATTACCGGTTTCAATTGTAGTCATATATACGATTATTGAATGATACTTAAATTAAACATAATAATGATAACTGGTAACCATTATTATTTGTAGCCATAATCATACAATTCAATCATAGTATGTTGCTCTTCGATTATGGTTACCACAACCATATTTATTATTTGCGTGTAGGTAGGAAAGGGGAATGCAGGAAGCAAGAGCCACCTCTAACACCGACACTTGGAGACCTATATGGTCCTTTGTGTTTTCCTTATACTAAAACATTTATTTCTTTCCTTAATTTCGATTCAAAATTAATTCTTACAGTTAGTCTCACAATGGCACATGAACAAAAGTGATTCTTACCCACCTTTTTCAATAAATACTTACACCGAATAAAAATTTTTTTTTTTTTTGCCCAAAAAATCATCTTTTGATGTGAAGCTCATTTTGATCTTGGCTGGTATTTAAACAAGCAAAATTGTCGCATTTGGGGCACAGAAAACCCACACGCATACATTGAAAAGCCGATACACCCAAAACGAGTCACTGTTTTGTGCGGATTTTTGTCCAGAGGCATAATTGGGCCATTTTTTCTTCGAAAATGAGCAAGGAGTGGCCGTAGTCAATGGCGATCGTTATCGGGTCATGTTAAACGAATTTTTGTTTACAAAAATTGAAGAGGAGGATATTGGCAAGGACGGCGCTACGTGCCATACAGCCGAAGCTACACTTTTTTTATAGCATTTAAAAAAAAATTATTTTGGGTACAAAGTATCATAATAATAGGGTAAGTATAAAAGTTTTAAAAAAAAAGTTCTTATTTTGTATGGGAGTTAGACTTTGGTTTTGATAACAACCTTGTTGATTTAATTTCCAAATCCTATTTAAATAAAATTGTGGCTTGTAGAAAAAACTAATAAAAGTAACCGATTGATCCAGCTCTAATGGGAATGGCACTTCCAATTTTTCAATCTTAATAGTGTGTTTTAACTTAAAGAAGAAGAATTATAATGCCAAACTTCGCACATACAAGTCTCATTTAAGTAAGTGGAGGTGACACACTGCTAATTTATTTGAAGTGTGTTTGTAATGTAGAACCACAAATAGCCATGGCAATTTAAAATTTTTGACGCTACAAAAAATAGTACTGTATGTGATATTTGGGGTATAGGATTTTAAGTCGCTTATTATTTCTATTTAATTTCAGCATAATTTGTCTATTGAAGTCGTTTTTATTAGTTCAAATGCAACGATTTAATTATGCTAAAAAATAATATAGATGGTACCAAGTAATGATGGTGAGAGCAGAGCGATAAAGTAGGTATTATATATATGTCAAAGTAATTCCTGCTATTTATTTTATTATATTATTATTATTATTATTATTATTATTATTATTATTATTATTATTATTATTATTATTATATTATTTTATTATTATTCTTTTAAAATAATAGCCATAAGAGAAATTATACGAATTTTAGAAAAATTAGGTTCGACTTATTTTCCGTTATTATAATAATATTGGCGAAAAGGTTTTAGTTGCGAAATTTCTGAAAATAAAATCAAAGAGACACTGTGCAGGGTAAATTTTCACTATCGCAATATACAAGTTTCACTAATTTACAAAACAATATTTTGTTAACTCAAAAAATATCTTATGAAGTTTTATCACCTCACGTTATTGAGTTCTGATGTTATCGCATTATATTTAATGTCGAAAAGTCATCTTTTATTATCGACTTTTGTATAAAAATTATAAGTCTCTTTCCAATAAACCGACCACGCCCATTTTTTATCACAATAATTTCTGATATATTAAAAATATTTTTTCCAAAATTCCATCCTTTTTGTTCGAGCACTATTGTGCTACAACAATCAGATGAACGAAAATTGAATTAGGATGGATTTTCAAATAGATATTTCTGTGTGTGTTATAAACGGAATGACAAAATGAATATAAACCCAAACCATTTTTTAATGCTGAGTATAAAACTGTAAAATATCTAGATATAAAAACGATAAATTTAGTACCTCTCACACATCGACATTATTGTTCAATATTAAAATCATAAAATTTTTTAAAAGATTGTCAAAACTATTTTTAACATCTTTCTTAAATTCTATAAGCAGAAATTAAAACTTTTTAGATAAGAAAATAAAAATGTTCATTTTTTTTTGAGTTGCATGTTATTAAGAAGAAATTTGTTTGTTGGGTATTTGCATGTGTAAATGTATGTACATATATTTAAGAGTAAAGTATTGCTTGTACAAAATCCGGTCACATACTTTAAATACTTTAAAAAAAAATGTTGTTAGTTAAATAAGTAGTTAGTTGAAAAATGCTTTGATATTCTGGAAAAAGAAAAAGTTACTGAAAAGTGCTATTAATAAGCAAAAAACTATTTCAAATATTATTTTTATTGGTGCTAGTTTTTTTTTAATTAAACGCTATATAAACGCATAATAAATTTTTTATTTATTACCGACAAGTTTCGATTACTGGATAAGTATTAACAAAGCTTACTAATGCTCATAACTGAATCTGATTTTTTTAATTTTATTTAAAATATATTAGAAATAAAAACGAACTGAAATTTTTTCGCTCGAAGTTTAATAATGATCTTTATACCAGCTACGAATTAGCTACTTATTTCTTTTTTTTTTATTATTAATATTTGTTTAAAAAAATAAATAATATATTTACAATAGCAGTTTTGTTTTAAAATTCAGTTTGTTTTTAAACTTATACATAATACCAATTCCAGAAGAAATCTTCGCTTTTAAGCTGTTTATTTGATTATCCCAAAGAAGATTGTGTGTGAAGATTAATGCCAAGATATTTCACATTTTCTGATTCACATATCACATTTCCAACTTTAAAGTAATCCCTAAAATCGAAAATTAAATTAATAATAAAATAAAAAAGCATTTAAATTTCTCAATTAATTTTTCTTAAAATATTCGCTATTTACTGAATGCGGCCAGATTTTAAATGAACATAGTTTTATGTATATAGGACATCCAAAAATGTATGAAGTATTTAACTGCAAGTTTCTTTTCTGGTCAGATAAAGTTCATATGCACAAACAAAACATGCAATCAAATCAAGACCTTAAGTTACAATTTTGGTCAACAATGGGTGCATAGACGTATGCATTTACTAAAACACAACACATTCACATGCTCACATTTCTACAATTACTACATGTAAGTTTGATCATATCTGCAATAATAAATTCATTTTTGCACAATTCTAAAACAAAAATAAATAGAAACATAACAAATTCTTATATTTTGAATTTTTATTTGTCACAAAACTTTGAACAGTTTTCTGTTATTCTATGCCCTATTGATACTATGAATATTGTTTAAAAAAACTAAATTTATTTATTTTTTGTTCACAAAAGAATTCAAATTTATCTTTTTTTAACAGTTGCACAGGACTTGCTAGATTATACATTTAACACAACAATTACTAGGAAAATCTTTTTCTGATAAAAAAATAAATTCCTTATAGATAGTTAAATTTATTTTTTAAGTAACAGCCCAGACAGAACTACGCTGTATCGAAATTTATAGACGTAATACAAAATCGATACAACAAAGCAGTACACAGCTGTTAACTTTTGTTAATATTTAATATATATAGGGTCAAATTAACGTTCTCTGACTCTTGTTTTCATATTGTCATAACATTGTAAATATTGACTTATAAACTTTGTCTAGTAATAAACTAAAATATAGTAAGATGGGGCGTCATCTGTTGTTGCCTAGAAACAACAACACAACGGCTCCAAATGATTATGTATGGGTGCAGGTTTGCGTTGTTATATGTGCTGGATTTCAAATTAAAAGTGGTTTCCTTATGAAGTTATGCACTTTACCCACTTAACCACCACGCCATCAGCAAAGTTTATCTACATATGTATGAACATATACATATTTATATTCTTAACACGAGAATGATAAAGAGTATATATGTATATTTTCATTATTACGATTGTGATTTCTACAGTATTGCGACACCGTAAAGTGAATATATTCTAAATATTTATAGATATAGTAGTCGATATATTTACGTCCGTCCGTGTAAGCGTTGAAATCAAATTTTTTTAATCAGTGATAAGTTCCCTGGACTCGTATGTAACATCAATACATCAGAAATTCTTTCAAAAGTGTTGGTATTGAAAAATATCGATCAGCTAATATATGAGCAAAAAAACTACTTATCCATCTCTTTTTTATTGAGATTTCAGTTACAAAATTCTTTAGAAAACAACAAAAACAATCGGTGTTGTTACACACTTATGTGTACGCATGTGTGAATGTAAGTACCCTGTAAGTTTTAAGTTAACTTTTTTACACCTAGTGGTGAATATTTTAACATTGCGGTATCCTAAGCAGTGTCAACTTTTTAGTTAAAGGTGGCTACATAAATGTTAGTCAAAAGTCATCACATTTATATTTAGTTTAAAAGTATTAGGTTGTTAATATCAATTATTTATTATTTTTATACCCGCCACCAAAAAAATGGTGGGAGTATATTCATTTTGTCATTCCGTTTGTAACACATCGAAATATCCATTTGACACCCCGCATATACTCTCTAAGTCCTGGTTTCAGTTTATGTTGATCTAGCTATGTCCGGTTTTCTGTCGGTCCGTCAGTTAAAAGCACGATAGAGGTTGCATCGAAAAAGCTAGGGTGCTCAAATTTTGCCAGAATCTTTCTTATAGACAAGGTTTGTTTGGTATTGAAAATGGGCTTAATCGGAATATTAGGAAGAGAGTTATAGCTCGTAATGCAAGATTAGGTCGAAAAAACCGTGTCCTTCCAACATCGAATGAAATGAAATTGTGTCCAAACGCATTAACGTGGAGTCATAAAACTTCGAATATATATTTCCTGAGTAAAAACAGTATTTTTCCATAAAAATGAATGATGAAAATGAAATTTATACCGCACAGTGTATTTTAAAACGTAATAAAACTGACAAAATAATATGTACGATTCTGTAATTTTGCAAACGTTGATTTTTGGTCAAATTAATGTAATGTAATTTAATAAGGGTTCGTGAAAACGAAAATGACCGAGATTGTTGACAAAAATTAACTAGAGTAACAATTTGAGCCCAACTCTAAACATACATATGTGTACCCACAGCTTTAAGATGTTAAAGATTTAAAAATATTAGCAGAAATATGCATCAGTAGATTTAAAATATGCATTTGAATATTTAATATACATTATTTAACCAAATTATATTTTTATTACCCTATCTATTCTTTTGTAAAGGGTGGTTAAATTTTAAGGGCCGATGTTGATTTTGAATAAAACACAAATTATTTAGCAAATTATTGTTATTTTTATACCCGCCACCAAATAAATGTTGGGGGTATATTCATTTTGTCATTCCGTTTGTAACACATCGAAATATCAATTTTAGACCCCATAAAGTATATATATTCTGAATCAGGGTTTTATTTGATGACGATCAAGCTATGTCCGTCCGTCTGTCCGTCCGTTGAAAGCACGATAGAGGTCGCACCGAAAAAGCTTGGGGGCTCAAATTTTGCCAGAATCTTTCTTATAGACAAGGTTTGTTTGGTATTGAAAATGGGCTAAATCGGAATATTAGGAAGAGAGTTACAGCTCGAAAAGCAAGAGTAGGTCGAAAAAACCGTGTCCTTCGAACATCGAATTAAATGGAATTGTGTCCAAACGCATTAACGTAGACTCATGAAATATATATTTTCTGAGTAAAAACAATATTTTTCTCCGAAAATCATCTAAATCTATGCATTAGGAGAGGAGTTATCGATCAAAATGTACGAAAATTTATACCGCACAGTGTATTTTTCGGTATATTTAAAAACAAAAACGTCATAAAAGCAACAAAATTGGATGTACCGTTAATGAAATTTAAAAGCTCATAAAAGCGCCAAAATTAGAGGTATGATGATAGAATTTGCTACGTATATCCCCCTAGACAATATCATTACTGTGCCAGAACACTAAGGTGCCACACCCACTTTTACGCCCACCTCCCATATAACGTTTTACCTAAAATTCATATTATTTCTCTATAAATAAAGATTTTGGAATAATAAAGGACTAAATTGAAACACCTAAGTTGTACTCATTCGCAAAAATAACTTTGACACGCCTACTATAACGCCCACTTTTCACGTTATCTACCGTTAATGAAATTTAAAAGCTCATAAAAGCGCCAAAATTAGAGGTATTATGATAAAATTTGCTACGTATATCCCCCTAGACAATATCATTACTGTGCCAGAAAACTAAGGTGCCACACCCACTTTTACGCCCACCTCCCATATAACGTTTTACAAAAAATTCATATAATTTCTCTATTAATATAGATTTTCGAATAATAAAGGGATATATTGAAACACCTAAGTTGTACTCATTCGCAAAAACAACTTTGACACGCCTACCATATCGCCCACTTTTCACGTTATCTACCGTTAATGAAATTTAAAAGCACATAAAACCGCCAAAATTAGAGGTATGATGATCAAATTTGCTACATATATCCTTCTAAGCAATGTTATTGTTGTGCCAAAAAGTTAAGGTGACACGCCCACTTTAACGCCTACCTCCAATATAACGGTTTATCTTAAATTCATGTAATTTCTCTATTGACAAAGTTTTTGGGAAAATAAAGGACTATATTGAAATATCTAAGTTGTATTTATTAGCAGAAACTTTATTGACACTCCTTACAAAAGCATTTTAGTAGCTTTAAATTTTAAGGACCGATGTTGAATTTAAATAAAAAACAAATTATTTAGGATATTATTATTTTTATTATTTCTTTTTGTAATTATAATATTTGTATGGTTCAATTATGTATTTAACAAAATATCTGCCATATGGCCCCCCCCCCCCCCCCATCCTTGGCGCCACTCTTCTATCTGATGGTCAAAATTTTCAATGACAATGTTGATGCTCAATTGTTGGGCATGATGATGAGGCGAGGTTGACTGCTCTTTTACCACACTATCGCAAAAAACAGCAATGGTGCCCATTCAACGAACTAAGAAGACATTCACAGATTTTCTAACATTTTATACAGACCTGTTTTGCAGAAATATTTTTTACAATTTTCCCGATTGTGGACGAATTTGAACGATTATGTTGATCAAAAGAATTATGCACAAAATGCATTTTGACTTGAACGCCCATTTTTATAAAAAACCTGAATAACTTTAAAGCGTTGCTCATTTGCGTATCTCTCCACGGATCAAATTGAGTAAGTTTGAGATTGAGAAATGTCAGGTGAAATGCTGAAAACAAATTTAAAGACTAGGTGTAGTTCACCTTCAACATGGGCCCTTAAAATTTAACCACCCTCTACAAAGAAAGTGATACATATTTTATTATAAAGAGATTATTCCATAGCGATTAACAAAATAATAAATATTGTGCTTTAAATGTACACAAAATTGGTGGTGGGTATAAAAGATTCGGCACAGCCGAATATAGTGCTCTTACTTGTTTTTATTATGATTATATTGGTATTGGTATAGCCGCGATCTCGGGGGCACACCTCCATCCGATGATCCAAATTTTCAATGACAATGTTGATTTTCAATTGTTAGGCACGATGATGAGTCGAGGTTGACTGCTCTTTTGCCACACTATCGCGAAAAACAGCAATGTTTCCAATCTAACGAATTAAGATGGCATTCACAGATGTTTTCACATTTTATACAGACCTGTTTTGCTGAAATTTAAATATTTTTTACAATTCTCCCAATTGCGGTCGAATTTAAAGGAATTATGTTGACCAAAAGAATCACGAAGTGCACGAAATGCATTTTGATTTGAACGCTCATTTTTATAATAAGCCTGAATAGCTTTAACGCGTTGCTCGATTGTGTATCTTGTGTATGCATGAGTTAACAAAAGGCAAAGATTAAGCAAGTGCAAACCCGTTTCACAAGCAACCTATATTTTTATGCTTATAGTTGCATACTTTTATATAACATCACTTTTGTGAAGGTAATATTAAGATTTGATTTAGTAGAGAAAAGGCAGCAGAAAATCTACACCGTACTTTTGTATCCATAGTATTGTAGCGCTACAACCATATCGTAAACACATTACAAAAACAAAATATACAGTAAGGGCCAATATTATAACTTGCCTTCAGTTAAGGAAGGCTTTATAATGCAAAGCCATTTATCGGTCCGACAAAATGCTGCCTTTAACTAATGGCAAATTGTAATAATTGACTGATTAAAATTTTTTATTTTCAGGGTCGTGGTGATACATAGTAATTAAAAAGGTCGTAATTTTTGCCTAAATGGTTGCACCTGGATTAACTACATATAAATTTTTTTTTTAATTAATACAATAATATAAATTAATTTTTATATTTAATATTTTTACTTTCTATTACAAACTAACTAATGACTTGTAATTACTGAACAACATACCTTTCGATGGCTACTACATATTGTTTGCCTTGCTAAGAGGTATATAAGTAAAGACTTCAGGTCTAACATTTGCCTAGATTGAAATACTATATTATTAAAAAAGAAATCTTAAGATAACAGTGGCGATGGACTTATTCGTTAGTTAACTGAAGTCTTGAAAAGTGTCATATTGCAGAATAATTAATCTTTATTTCTTCCCTCACAAAAACTACACAACATCTATCAGAACATTGAGAATCATTGAGTTCTTTAGGTTAAATAAATCAAGCATTTATTTAATTCTAATAAAAATTGTTAATTATTTAAGTCCCTGGTTGTAAGCTCGTGTTCATGTTTATTTTTACAAAGAATTTTTTAAATTATGATAAATTTAAGTATAATCTGAAAAAGGATATTTTGCCTGCACTAGTAGAATGCATTTTTAAGACCAGTTACGATTTCATTATTATCTCTATTAGATTTGTGATAACGTGCTGGATGTAAATATTAGTTTACACTAAAAATTTCGACATATAAAGTTAAAGTAATAAGTTTTAATTTGAGTACCCATTTAAAGGCGAGCGTGGTAAAAACTTATCTCAAATAACATCGCCGTATTCACGTGCCAAATCATAAGTAGTGAAGAGTTGTATTTCGAGAGTTTTAACTGGGCTATTGCTCTTTAACATAAAAATTAAAAAATACTTTAAGCAAAACTGCATCACATCCTTGTAAATCATATCATTACTATCGCGCGGTTGTGATACTAAATTTATATGGAACTACCATACAAATGGGAAAATTTTATGACTATAAGAGATATATTAATTAGTTATTTTTTTCTAACTTTTTTAAATATAAGTATAAACTATATAAACTAAATATAAACAAATTGTTCAAGCATAAGGTTTTTGTATTTTGAATCATTATGGTCTTTATTATAAAAACGATGATTAAAATTCATTTTAGTAAGTTCTAAAAAAGTTTTGTCAATATCACACAATAACGAATAACACTTATTAATTCAAATATTTATTTAATTTATTAATCATAATTAATTAGCTGTTATAATTAATTATGTTATAATAATGTTTTGTTTGCAATTAAACTTTTCCTTATTTAAATATTTACCAAAAACTTTTATATAGTTTTTAAATACGTTTAATATGTATGTATGTATGTATGTATATACAGACAGAAATATAATAAAAAAATCCTAACAAAACAAATCGATCAAATTTCCAACAAAATAATTATCGAAATTGATTGCTGTAAAAAGTTTTTTTTTTTTTCATATAGTCCAATTGTGTGTTTTAATATAAAACTAAAAGTCCCAACGGTAATCAAATACTGAATACACATAAGAGTTTAAACAATTTCTACCATTTATTCACTCATTCATTCATTCATTTATTCTCATTTCAGGTATACAATTGCTTTTTATTTAAACAATGCCAAATTAATTAATTAAAGTATGTGAAGATAAGATTCATATTTTAGCTCTTACCTCAATCAATAGATATTACGTAACAAAAATATATAATTCGATATTTTGAAATGTTTGCGTACTGAACGTTATTGTCAAAAACTAAAACAAGAACATAACAAGAATTCTTTACCAATCTTTATATAACTACATACATACATACATATATGGAAAAAACTTTAGCGGAACTCACTCTTATTAGCATCCCAGCAAAATATCTCATTACAAAATAATGAGTTGAAAGCAGGCTTGCCATTTTAGCACTTTTTATGCTAGATTTAGCATTTTTTTTTCCTAAATTAGCACAAAATATTTTCAAAAAAGTGCAAAGTGCTAGTTTATCACTTTTTAATAATAATCCGGCATTTTTTGCACTTTTTTCATATAAAATTTAAGTGCAATCCATTATTTTTTATATGTAAATTTTAGATGATATTTTCTTTCTTGTAAAGGTTATAGCTGGTTAAGCTGATGGACATAATTTTGGGAGATGAGGAAGAAATATTTGAAGAATATTTGCTACCAAGTCCGTATTTAGGATATGAATTCGAAACATTATTAAAAAAGAATAAAAAGAAAATAAAATATCTTCTGAAGAAGAAGACATAATCAGCAAAATATGTTTACATTTTTTCAAATCGCTTGTAAATTAACTAAAATATTGGCCTCCCAAAAATATTTTGATATTAAAAAAAAATTCAACATTTTCAATAGATATTACCCTTAAACAAATTAAGGCACCTATTACTTGTATCTTAGAAGATATGAATTTTAGTATAACTGAAATGGAAAAAATAAAAAATCAGTGGAGCTCTATAACTGAACAAATCTGGCATACCAATATGGATACTACGTAGTTCTGGTTTCAAGTAAACCAATTAAGAAATTCAATTAATGAAAATCCTTTTAAGGAATTATCGGATTCTGTGCTGTCTCTGTTGGTTTTACCATTTTCAAGCGCTGAAGTGGAGCGTTTATTTAGTTTAATGGGCTTAATGGGCTTAATAAAAAGCAAATTTTTAAACAAAAACAAACACACAACTTTTATATTTTGTTATACGTATAAGGGAATGCGTTTAGTTTTACGTATGTTGCTTTAACATCAATACATCGACGATGTTTTGATTAAAATTGTTTCATCTGAAAAGTACCAAAAAGAATTGGTATGTGAAGAAAATTATATGATTGAACTTGTTAACCTTCTAACCACATTTGAGTAATTGCTGACACTTTTTTTGTGTAAATATAATATTAATAAAATTGAATTTAATTGAACAAAATTCTATATAAATATGTTGCAAATTATTATACTACTGTATTATTAGCAAAATTGCGTACTTTAATTTTTTTGCTATTTATTTTCTATTCTTAGTTATTCAGTTCAGTTTGATCAGCCTGAACTCTATTTGCATTGCAAAAATCTAAATACTAAAATTTTTAATTTTAATTATTTATACTGCATTTGAATTGTAATCATTGATGTGTTAGGAATAGGCCACATAACATGGCTCAAAAATGTCAAATGCACAAAATTTTAATTGGCAAAAAGCTTTTTCAATTATGTTCATATAAAAAGATTTCTCTATTTAAAATGTTTCAAATATTTATATTCTACTATTGCAGCACAACTTGTCATAACAACATGTGTATGTGTGACTTTGTGTATGTGAACATGATTTATATATACTGCATCAAATATTTTAAGCCAAAACGCATAAAAAGGTGACAACACTTTTATAGAGCAACAATGTTTTTGTTATGAAATAATTTTTCATATGATGTGTTTATAGACAATAAAAAAATTTGTCTGCACATCAAATATGAATATTTTAAATTAAAATTGTATCTGCACATAAATCAAAAACGCATGAAATAAGAAAAAAATATGTCTGGCATACAATGTACTCAGTGGAAAAGGCTTTAAAAAAGATAAATCCGATTGCATTAAATAGTACATTACACAATACATATTCTACAATAATGCAATACATGTTTTCAATAAGTTTATTTTTTAGCCTCAAGACATTATATTAGGCTTTTCAGAAATCGAGTAATTACAAAACTGCAAATTATTTTAGATTTTATTTAGCATTTTGAAGTCCTAAAACAAGTATCAGCAACTCATTTAACCATAACCACTAAAACACTGCAAAATATTATTTACCAATAACCACTCAAATTAATATTATTATAAAACATATATACGTTTATAATGCAAAGAAAAATTTTTTAATATGTATGCAATAAAATAGCTTAACGCTCATAGTCTTAACTAAAAAAATATTAAGAAAAAAAATTGTAGAGGGATAATAAACAGGCCTTGCCGAATTTGCTACTATTCTTCAGTATCATATACTACGGTTTAGTGATAACATCGTAACTCAGCCTGAACTTCAGAGTTCATATAATATTTCATTTTTCTTCATTATTCCGAAGCCATCTTTGTTTTTGAATTTTTACACAGATATTTGATATCAATAATGATGGAGTTAAGAAAAAAACTATACACAATTTTGTTTGGGGTGACATCTTAGATTTTAACATTGTCAATTTCATTTGATTACAAATTTGCGGGGGTTGAAGGTGGTATATTTTTAATTACTTACTGTATGCCATTTTGTAGCCAAAATTACAAAACTACGCACATCATAAATTTTATTGTTATTATATATTGTATTATATATTGATAGTCAAGCCTTTTTGTAAATCATTAAGAAAAAACACCGAAGAATAAAGTACTCTATACTAAAATATATGAGTTAAGTTTTTGAGTAGAAACTATTTCGACACTCCTACGTAATCTGTAACTGTTTATGAAATTTAAAAGCTCATAAAACCGACAAAATTAGAGGTATGATTATGAAATTTCGCACATATAGCTTTCTAGTCAATGTCTCTGTTATGCCAAAAAATTATGGTGACATGTCCACTCCCATATAACGCTTTATCTTTAATTCATACAACTTCTATATGGACAAAGTTTTTGGAAGAATAAAGGACTTAATTGAAATCACTAAGTTGATTTTATTATTTAAAATTTCATTGACACGGCTACTTTAATGCCCACTTTTCACGTTATCTACTTTCAACCGACAGAATTAGAGGTATGCTGATTAAATTTCGCATATTTAGCTTTTTTGTCAATGTCACTGTTATGCCAGAGAATGAAGGTAAAATGCGTTCTTTAACGCCCATTTTTATTAAAAAATTATATATACGAAAATATTTTAATAGCATATTGAAGTTATACAAAGAAAGTGATACATATTTTAGTATAAGAGATTATTCAATAGCGATTATTGTTAATAACAAAATATTAAAAAATTAAATGGAAACTAATGGGAACTTTCTCAAATATGAGCAAATACACACAACTGGTTCTGGTTTTTCCATATTTTATCCAAAAAAAAAATTAAAAAGTCTCAAGTCCGTGAGAACCAATAGACTTATTACAAGCCATCATCTTGAAAATTATATCTAACAAACAACAAATCGTTTTGAAACAAACTGAGATATAAACATCAAAATGCAACTACTTAAAATTTTTTTGATTAAACGATGAAGAATTGAAAATCTACAATGGCCTTTTTAATAAAATTGCGGATGTATGGTTGTCAAAAATAGTATTACGATGATGGTATACTTTTCAAATGTGGAAAGGTGATAGAACCTCTCAAATTAAGGTAACACTTTATAAAATACATACACACTGCGCATTTTAGCTACGAAAAGTGTGTTCGAATGGCTATAGAATCGCTACTTTGACCTCAAATGATTCTAGATATTTTTAATGTTGTAAAAAATTGTGCCGCATGTCAAGTTTACCAACGAAAAAACACTAAAATGAAAATCGGCGAAAAAGAGATTCCAAACCTTGGTTTCGAGATAGGCGCTACAGACTTGTTTAGTTATAATTATCACGAGTGTATTGTTTTTATCGACAGCTCCTCAGGTTATCTTAAGTTTAAAAAACTAAACGAGACAACAACAAACCAAGTAATTTTATTATTAAAGGAAATTTTTTCAACGTTTGGACCCCCTCCTACTTTCGAGACCGATAATGGTTCACAATTTTCAAGCAACGCATTTAAAGTTTTTTATTGGCATGACAATTAATCATCGCACAAGCTCACCGTACCACCCAAGTGGCAATTGGTTAACGGAAAGGGCAGCGCAAATGGCAAAAAACAGCCTTAGAAAATCAAAATACGACAACAGCGACTACTATTTAGGACTGCTTAACTATATGAATACCTCACAAGGCAATCTTGGTTCACCATCTCAACGTCTTTTTGGCCATGGAAAAAGCAAAATAATCGTTATTACCAGTGAAAATCAAAACAATAACGGAACATTTAAAACAATAAAGAACTAAGCAAAGCCAATACTCGCGGCTCGATAATTAATACTCACCACTTTTTAAACGGAGATACAGTCGTTACACGAACAGGAAAACAAAGTACTTGGAAACCAGCACATGTGAAAACACAAATTCATCCTCGTCCTTACATAGTGGAAGACGCAAATGGTAGTCAGTATCGTAGAAATTCACAACACTTTCGACCATCACAAGCTAAAATAACACCAACACCAGATGTCGTACCAGAAAGGGATGACGTGGAGCCCGATCATCTATACATCAGGCGTGGAAAATGTACTACCTACTGTCTTGAGAATGGTAACAAATGAAAATACAATGAAACAGCGGTATAATACAGTTAACACTGAAAAATTATGAGATCTAAGAGAGCGTCCATCAGTATGGGTATATGGATATTAGCAGGTTAGGTTAGGTTAAAAAGGAGGGGCACTAAAAGCCCGAACCCATGACAGGTATACAATTGGCATGTTGTGCGCTCTATATGAATAGAATAGTTAGAATAGAAAGAGAATAGAAGAGAAAGAGAAGCAAACCAGTCCAGAGTCTCTGGCAGGAATCGAACCCACAACCTCCAAACTGGAAGACCAGGACACTACTGAGTAGTCCACCGACGCACCAATGCACATAGGTCTGGCGAGCCACATTTTTTGGCCAAAACTAAAATATTCAGTTGTATATATGAATTCAAATAAAAAACACATATAGTAACACAAAAACATGAATTTTATTAAGTTTTTATTAATTCGGTTTTTTTTGTTTTTTATTTCCACTTTGCCAAACTCTGAGTAAATCACAATTTTTGAAGCAAAAGTTTCCTGAAACAAAAATTGATTTCCTTAAAATATGCAACAACTTCCTGAAAATGATTGACGATTCGTAAGCACCAAATATCACTGTAATTTTTTGTGTTTTTGGTTCGTTGAAATCGCTTGAGATTTGTAAGTTATATACTATAAATTTTTTAATAAAAAGTTACAATCACTGATTTTGAGGTTATGAAAATTTTTTACGTAATTTCTTATTACCATAATTTTTATCAAATATTTTACTATTATAAATTGAAATACTTACCATCGTCATTAATATTCATAGCTAATAGATTTAAATAGCTATCTTATTTCCGTGTAACCTGTGACTCAAATTAAACAAAAAACTACACCACGTGTTTCAGTTAACTCACTTCATAGAGTAACAGTTTAATCAAATTTTCAAAAAACAAATTACTTTGTTTGTTTACCTGAAGTGTTCGCTATAATACTTTGACCATAATAGTTTTGACCAAAAAATGTGGCTCGCCAGACCTTTGTGCAATGGATATAAGTATGTTAAAACTTTAAGTCTAAAATGGCGTAAGAAGTAATAAAACCCGAGGGCATATAACATTAAATCTGAAGCCTAGGCCACGCTACGATGTGGCAATTTTCCTATGTTCATATGACGAAAAATATTACCAGATTTTGCCGTGCCAAATATAGCACTCTTGCCTATTTGATTATATTTTGTTCTCATTTTAATAACGTTGAATCAAAAAAACAAGTATTAAATTGAAAAAAAAAAATTATAAAATTTAAATGAAAATATGATAATACTGATCAGAGAGTGAGGATATTTAAATTAAAGCATATGAAAAAAAATCCTTTGAGTATAAAACACATTCAATATATTGACTAAATCATAAAACGTTTTTTATATGTTATTTTGTATGAAAATTTACGTCAAGTCGGAATTCTGTTTTATCGCTTATTTGTTTGTTTATATTATTTTTTTCATCGTCCGTGGTAAATATTTTGGCTATTGTCTTGCATTATGGCTAAAAAATTTGTATGAATTATTGCCGCAAAGAATTCAGTAAATATGGTCTTCTTTTTATCTTGTTGAACTTTTCTTTTAATGTACATCCACTTAATATGAATATCTAGTGCATGGAAAATTTATGGTGTTTTAACCATCACAAAGAATAATATTATTTTTGTGGTGGTTATATAGATACATATATTTTCACTAACCTTAAGAGCTGTGGCCACCATCTAAGCTTTTTGTTTTTTATGCATTAGTAATATAATACCATTAGGTACATAAATATAGATAATGCATTCAGTTTTTTTTCTTAAGAAAATTTATGGAGTTAGTGCGATGAAACCAACTACAGTATTATTATAAAAGTGTAGCTTAAGTATCATACAAGTAACTGTGGTAAACAGTATTCTTGCTTATGATTTTCTTTAATGCACTAAAATGTATGAAACAAATTGTATGAAAGATGAACCTAAAGATTTGCTGTCTTATTTATAAAAAATCATAAAAATAGTGAATGGTTTTTAGAACAGATTTTCCATGAAAATTTAATTGATGGTATATACGCTACATTTTGACCAGAGCTGTAAGTTGTAAATAAATTCTTAATTTTTGTTCCTAATTCTATCAGAATCTGGCACTACGTAAAACATCAACAGTTTTCATTGTAACTATTATTGCATTTAGAACGCTTGCCATGGATGCACTTTATGATCCCTAGATCCTTGGTATGGCGTATGTATTTCGTTCGTGCAAAGTACACTGCAAAGACAATATAATCTTAACTCACATGAATCCTAAACAAATTTTTTAGTTTTTTTAAGTAAAATTAATATTTTTTTTAATAATATTGGGGAACTGGCGACTGGAAAAACATTATTTTCATTTGTATTATATCAATTACATAATATAATATTTTTGTAAAAATTTGTAAGAATATTGTATTGAAAATAGAAGAAAGAAACCAAATGTGAATGAATATAAATATTTAGTTAACAATTAGTTAAGAACTGTTGTCGGATTATCATATACGTTGTCGAATAAAATTTGCTAATAAAAATTGTATTTTTGGGGTTCCCCTTCCATTATCGAACAAGTACAATCGAAATTTGAGTTTAAGGCATACAACAACGAGTGAGCAGTCGAGTGCCGTTATTGACATTTGATTCGATACAATAACACTGCTCTACAAAAAATTAATTTTTGTCTTCCCATTAATTAAAACTATGTGGACTATATGCGCTGAACTCAAATCCGTTGTCGGTTTTTTTCCATCAGATCGCGATTTTTTTTTTATGGGCGTGGCAAATTTTTTCTCCTAAATTAGTCAGGTACGGAGACATATTTCATCCTAACTCGAGAACCAGTCATCCGATTTTCAAAAATAAAACACCAGAAGATGTGTAACAAAATTTTATTTATTTTATAATCAAACTATTATATTTCTAAGAACAAATAGTAGTAAAATAAACGGTAAGCAAAAAGATATTTGTCCCAGTATCCTTTTCTGTTAAAGAATTTATTTTATTTCTTTGATGGTTTTTGCAATCAAATATAAATACCATCTAAACATCGAATTACTTTCACATGAAAAGCTGTATCTGAAAAAGATTTTAAATTCTTATTAAACTATAGTAAATTAATTATTTACCTCCTTACTTGGTGTTGAAATTTGTGCATAATTCATTTTATACATGAAGCAGATTCATTAGTTTTATGAACCTTGGATATATTTAGTCCTAAAATTCTTCTTTAATTTGGTTAACCGTTTTGTAAACTGTACTTTGGCACATCCAAGTAAAATAGTCATTTCTAATGGTTTGTTGAAAACCTCCATTACCTGGGAGCGATAGAGCTACAGCTAGTTGCAGCCTTGGTGTTAATATTCATTTAAGACCCCATAAAGAATATACTTTCTGAATTCTGGTTTCATTTTAGGACGATCTACCTCTGTCCATCCGTCTGTCCGTCTGTCCATCCGTCTGTCCATCCGTCTGTCTGTCTGTCTAAAGAACGCACGATAGAACTCGAACCAAAAAAGTTAGGGGGATCAAATTTTGCTAGAATATTTCTTCTATACAAGATTTAATTGGTATTATTGTTTATTTGGACTAAATTTCTATTTATGAAAGAGAGTTATTACGAACTAATGAAAGATTAGGTCAAAAAAACAATGTCCTTCCAACATTGAGTGAAATGCGATTGTGTCTAAACGTATTGACGTAAAGCGATAAAACTTCGCAAGTATATTTCCGAGTAAAAAAACTATAAAAAATTGTTGAAATCTTTACAATACGAAAGGAGTCATAGATACAATTTTACAAAAATTTATACAGCGCAGTGCCTTTTGCGATTCATTTAAAATTTAAAACGTAATAAAACTAAATAATAAAATAATAATAATAATAAGAAAATAAAATAAATAATATAATATGAACAAAATTAGATGTACAATTCTGAAATTAGGCAATCGTTGTTTGTTATCTAATAACTTATAATAACAGAATGAATAAGATGACACTCCTACTTTAACGTCCTCCTCCCAAAGAATAATAAATTTTGTACTTTAAAATTGGTGGTTGATATCAAAAATATTATGCTCTTACTTGTTCCAATACGTACTGTATTATGAAAGTCTTCCTTCAGAATCAGAGGACAATAAGCACAACAAAATATATGAGACCATTTGTTTATAATTGGACTCTATTTTATAAACATTGATTTATTTTTATAATGTTTGTTTTATATATGACCATTTCTTTTAAAACATGTTTTGATTCTATTCCATTCTATTTCTATTCATTCTAGTACATTTTGAAATATTGACTTAAAAATTATTTTTCATGGAGTAGCAACTATCAAAGGCGGTGCGAACTACACTACAATTCATGCTTTGACTGGTTATAAAAAAAAAATTATAAAAAAAAACTTGGACATTTCAGCTATAGATAATAATTTATACCCACTTAAGAGCTAAGTGGTCATATTTGCATAAAAGAAAATAAGTTAAAGTAAGTAAAAGTAGATTAATGCCCTGTAAATGATACCAAGTAGTTGGTCATAAATTTAAACACACAGCACACAAAAGTAATAAAAATTCAATTCTAATTAAGTAACTTGAAATAAAAAAATATATATATTCCAAATACACCCTAAATAAAATGTATTTTGAACCCTTTTTAAACAAAAGGCATAATTACAGACATATAATTGGTGTATTCACAATAAGTTATAAGAGTTGTAATGTCATAATTACCCAACAATTTTTAAATTGACAAAAATTGCTGTATTATCTCTTATAAAATTTTTTTAAGTTTTTTGAATATTTGAAATGACAAAATGACAATATGTGCACATACAATACCATTTATATATCAATATATTTTAACTAAAATTTGTGTTTGAAAATAAAACAAACTACATATTTTTTCTGCACTTTTGATTGGTTTTGTTGTTGTCATTAAGTACACATTTGGTATACTTTTACTTTCTACTGAACCCATTTCAATTCAACCCAGTTTTAAGTAGTGTTTCTTTATTTGTGCCTCTATCAAACTGACAACCCATGTTATGCTCAGTTGTTTTGCATTAAAAAAGTTGTTTGTATTTAGATAAGTGGTTTGAACAATGCCATGATAATAATTAATTTTTATTTAAATTTATGTAATAAAGCAAGTTTCTTGGACATTTCTTCAATCGAAAATTTAATAAAGATATATTGAATATTTTCTACAACAAACGAATGAATGAACATTGAAAATAAAGGGTGTCCCAACTAGAACACAATTTTTAAATTTTAAATAAAACACAGATATTTAAAAAAAAAAATCGTGAAACTTTATTATATCGTAAAGTAGACAGAATGAGGTTATGTATGGAACAATATATCGTGCAGATGGCCGCCGCGGCTTTGCTGGCACACAAGCGATCTTTTAATGAAATTTTCAATGGCGTTTTTGCATAAATGCTGCAGTATTTCATTAATGCAGCGTCCAATTTCCTCTTTTAAGGCTTGAGTCGTCGTCGGCTTATTCGCGTAAACCATCGAAAAAACCCCAAAGAAGAAAATCTAAAGGTGTTAAATCACACGGTCTAGGCGGCCAATTCTGGTCTCCAAAACGCGAAATAACACGACCGGGAAATGACTGATGCAGCAATTGAATTGTTTCTCTGGCTGTATGACATGTGGCGCCATCTTTTTGAAACCACATGTCCTCCACATTCATTTCTTCAATTCTAGGCAAGAAAAAACTGGTTATCATATCACGGTACCGAACCCCATTGACTGTTTGCGCTTCACCTGCCTTATTTTCATAAAAAAAGTTCCAATGATTCCTCCAGCCTAAAAACCACACCACACAGTGACACGTTGAGGATGCATTTGCTTCTCGTGAATCACTCGAGGATTTTCCTCACCCCAAATGCGACAATTCTGCCTATTGACGAAGCCATCAAGATGGAAGTGGGCTTCGTCACTGAATCGTCACTGATCAGCAAAATCAGCATTTTTATGTTGTCTCTTCAATACCCAATTAACGAACTCCCTTCGCTGTCCATGGTCAGCTGGCTTCAGTTCCTGACTCAATTGAAGTTTGTATGCATGAAGACGCAAATCTTTCGTCAAAATTCGCTGCATAGTGGATTTGGAGACACTAATTTGCTGAGCTCGGTGTCGAATTGAGGTGGATGGAGTTTGAGCGACATCATCATGTACAGCTGCGACATTTTCGGTCGATCGACCTGGTCGAAGCCGCGTTGTTGTCTTTACATCACTAACAGACCCAGTTTTGGCAAATTTATCCATTAATCTCTTTACAGTTGACTCTTTTGGAGCATTATTGTGACCTCAAATTGATCGCAATTTGCGAACTGTAGCCGCAAAACTTTCACCATTTTGGTAAAACAATTTCACAATGAGAATGCGTTGTTCATTCGTGTAGCGCTCCATTTTTACTAACCTCGTACCTTTTACTAGCAAACGATAACAATTGTTCAAATGTCAAACAATGGCACTTCGAATGGCGCCAAATTTAAAAATTGCGTTCTAGTTGGGACACCCTTTATAATATAAATACAGGGTGGAGCAAAATAATCTGTATGATTTAAATTCCCTTCGTTAGTTTTAGTATTTTGTGATGAAAATTTTAATGTCAGGATTGTAATCTCATCGCTTATATGTTTTAAAATTATCTCCAAGTATTCGTGTGACTAGAACGCCACCTTTAAAAAATCTAAAAAAAATTAAGGATTCCAATGAAAAAGAACTCTTAAATCATAGAAAGCCAATTTGAAAAATTTTTTAACGACTCCAATATAGAATTTAAATTTAAATTTGCTTTCCCAAGGCAGAAAATAAACTTTATCTAGAGAATTTAAAAGGAATAACTTTTATTGGACTATATATACTTGAAAAAACCTGATACCGTGACAAAAAGAGAATTAAATTCCTTTATTATTAGAAAACTTAATGATATTTTTTTTAACATATTTAAAAAAAAGGTTTAAAAAGAACATGATTGTTAAATATTTTCCCACGAATTGGAAATTTATCAAATATTTTTTTTAATAGAACTAAATATATTCTTTTTTTATTAAAAAAAAACCAGCTTCAAGAATACAACAAACTTTAGAAAAAGTTGTTGAAAAGTCTGTCACCTTTTCTATTTGAAGAAGTTTACCAAACTTTCAACTTATACATCAGCAATAGCATACAAAAAGAGCAACTCTGTTAAACTACGACTAACTTTTTGGTCAATCGAAATTGCATCAATTTAAGGTACAAAAAAAATATAAAACTTTTGACCAGTTAAAGATTTTGTGTGAAAGTAAAACACACTCACACACCCATAACTGCAAAAAGGTCCTCAAAAAAAATTTCTTAAAAAAGAGTAAACAAGAAGTCAGCAAGCGTAAAAAATGACATTCAAATTACGAATAGTGAAGTTTGATTATCCAAACATTTATAACTTAAAATAAATGTTTGTTTGAATTTGTTAAGCTTTTTTTTATAAAAAAGTCAGATATTTTAAAAACAGATTCATAAACAAGAAGACAAATAAGATGAATAAAAGAAGTTGCATTGTTTGGCTTGTCGTTATATTTAGTAGATGCTAAAAAATAATAATAGGGTGTTAATGAAAATTCAAAACAAAAATATTATTTTGAACTTTTGTTTTGGTGAACTACTAGATCTTTCTTAATCTAAATATTAAAAATAAAAGAAACAACCATATTTTACTTAAAAGCCTAAATAAAATTTAAATTTATTCTGCCTGATTCATAATAATTATCAAGTGTTTTCAAAACGTTTCTAACTCATATCTCCATGAAAAATATACATCTGGGATATATATGTATGACCATAACCAAAAATATAAATATTTAATAATTGGTTATATTGTAAAATCTAATTTAATAGACTTTTCTAGTCCAAATTAAGCTCAGGACTTATGTCCTTATTTCATCCTAGAGCTTAAATAAATTAATCAAGTGAACACCCCTAATTTTTTTTTTGATATGAAAAATGATCATTTGACAACAATACACAAATGCATACAACAACATGCGGAAATTTCATTTATAAAAGCAAAAAAAAATATAGAAAAAATCATAAACTTACCCCTATAGAAAACTTCATAGAGTGGTTTTGGTATTTGTTCTAACCCAACATTTAATAAATGAACACTGAATCTCAATGGGAATTAATATAACAAAATATATTTAACACAATAAATAAATGTTATGAAGTAATGCAAAATTGTGCTCTTGGATTTCTTTTTCACTTTAAGAACATTTTGCTGACACAGTTTGGAGCAATTTAATAACATTTTTTCTTACAAAATTATTTAAAAACATCTAAAGTTGCTTTTAAAAATTCCTTTAAATCCATGTGTTTATTTAAGTAATCAAATCTGTGGACTATTATTTTAATTTTGACCTGTTAACGACTAATCCATTAAATGTCATCTAAAGGTTATTATAATTTTGAGGAAAAACATTAAATAATTATTTTATCTAATAGTAAAATAAGACCTAAGTTAAAGTCCAGAAAAATACAGCATCTTAATTAAACCTAAAGTAAAAAAATAAACATTTCTATCTTGTACTTATTAAATAAAAAATAAAAATATTATAATTACCCTGACCTTTCAAAAATAAATTTGTGAATTTACCATATCCTGAAAATTGTTTTATACAATTATATTTTTATACCCGCTACCAAAAAAATAATAATGGGGGTGTATTCATTTTGTTATTCCATTTTTAACATATCGAAAGATCCATTTGAGACCCCGTATATACTTTCTTACTCCTGGTTTCATATTACGACGATCTAGCTATGAAAGCACGACAGAGTTAGAGCAAAAAAGGCTAGGAAGGGAGCTCAAATTTTCCAAATTATTTCTTATACACAAGGTTTGTTTGGTATAAATTGGAAGAAAGTTATAGCTCGTAGTGCAAGAGTAGGTTAAAAAACCATGTCCTTCCAACATCGAATAATGTGCAAATGTGTCCGAACGCGTTAACGTAATATTTCGACTATATATTTTCTGAAAAAAATTATTTTCCTTGAAAATGGCTTAAATCTATGCATTAGAAGAGGAGTTATAGATCAATATTTACGAAAATTTTTACCGCACAGTGTATATTCAAAATTTGCAACTGCAAAATTAGATATTTGATTCTGAAATTATTGCAAACATTGCTTTTTGGTCAAAATCTTTGTACAAATAGGAAACAAATGTAACACGCCCACTTTTGCGTCCACCTTTCAGATAACGCTTTATCTCAAATTCATATAATTGCTCTATGATTAAAGGTTTTGAAAGAATAAAAGACTATATTATATCTAAGATGAATTTATTAGCAAACACTATATTGAGAAGCCTACTTTAACAGCCACTTTCATCGAAAGACTAAATTTATGAAAATGTTTTACTGGCATATCGAAGTTATACAAAGAAAGTGATACATATTTAAATAGATTTTTCCATAGCGATTACTGTTAATAGTAAAATAATAAATTTTTTACTATAAAAAAACACAAAATTAATGGTTGGTATAAAAAATTCCGCACAGCCGAATTTAGTGATCTTACTTGTTCTTATACCTAAAGTGTTCAAATTGTCATTTAAAAATTTGATTTCAACATACACACGGACAGACGGTCAGACGGACAGACGGACAGACTGACAGAGCTTAATAGACTCCCCTATTCATAAGCTTTCAGAAAATTTCGGAAATGAAAATTGTAGAAATTTCACACGGAATGACAAACCTATATATACCCTTTTTCACTGTGTGAAGGGTATAATAATAATATATAAATAATATATAAAATAACAATTTTTTTTGGCTCAGCTGGATTCAGATGCCACGTTTACTCTAACCAGTATGTATGTAGGTTGTTGTTGTAATTGTGAAGAAAACGAGGTGGTCGTGGTTTTTTGCTCATATCTCAAAAAGTTATGGGGCGATTGTGCTGAATTTCAATAGCGATTCAGTCCCGGATATTTCCAAAAGATTTATACCATACACAGATTTGAGGAACATATAGTTGCTTCTAAAAGTTGGTTTCAACCAACACACGGACATACGGACAGACGACCAGGGCTTAATCTACTCCTCTATTCATAAGCTTTCAGAAAATATATACTTTATGGGGTTGGAAATTAAAATTGTAGAAATTACAAACGGAATGACAAAGCTATATATACCCTTGTGCACTACAGGTGAAGGGTATAAAAATGGCGAAATCGCTTCAGCCGTTCTAACGTTATGCGATTTCTTACATTGACCGTTTAATTTATATATATATATATAGATATGTCTATTTTCATTTCGGGTGCCTTTATTTAAAAGTGTTTCAATATATGCGTTTTTGTTACAATGAATACTTTATTTAAGTTAATTCTAGATTTTATAAAAAGACTTGATTAAACGAACTGAAATCATTTAAAACAAATTATTTCGTACTGCTTTAATTAATATTGTTCGGAATATTTGTTTAATTAAAGCTATTAATTTTCATTGAATTAATAGTATCATTTTGATGATTGGAGCCAAATCAAATAAAATTTGAATTAATAACATTAATTTCGTAATTGAAATTTTATATATATTTTTTATTATTTTTTTTTTTCTTTTTTTTTTAAGAACTCCTGAGAAGTTTTTAAAGCAAATAAAATTAAAGTTCTTTTTAGGTGTTTTCAATACGACAAAGATAATATTAAAACCGTATTTTAAGTTTAACACAACATTTGTTCACTTGCTCTTAGTTACCTCATCTACAATATTTTTTTGGATTAAACAAACTGGAAACTGGGCATGAGAAGTACAAAATACATATAATAAAAACGTGTAAATTGTTATATAAATATCTCTAAAAATTAACATTTTGAATAAAAAATAGTAAATTTAATTAAAAGGAAAAAACAAAAAAAAATTCATACATAAAAACACTTACCCAAAAAAAAAATTCAGTACACTGGACATTTTAGAATAGAGTAAGGCAGACCGTTTCTTTCTGCTTCAATGAGAGTACTAAAACATGGCAGTTATTACTTTTGAGAGTCTCATGGTGAAACAAAATCATGCACATTATTTCGTAATATCGTCTCTCTTGCTTCTATGTCAGTTATAATTCTTACTGGGTAATTTTTTTATAGTCTAATAATAAAACACAAGTTTACTTTTTAAAAATATTTATTTCAACTTTATGCATATATTTAACGAATGATTTTTTTTCAATTTTAATTTGCATACTTTACAATTAATTTAAAACAACATACATTTTTTAATTAAATTCATAAAATTAAATCTAAAACTTCAATTACAAATAATAATGCTGAATTAAACATGTTAAAAAACGAAAATTGCTTTCAGATTCACACATATTTTATATTACACACAACAACCAAATTACTATTCATTATTGGCAAAACAAATAGCAAATGTTTGCGAGTTTTTCTCATACACCGCATACACACATTTAGCACATACTCTTTAAATTTAGAAACATATATAAAAATGTATGTATATGCGTATGAGTATTGACATATGCGAATGAAAGGCACATGTATTTGTTACGTTCACATACCTACATATGTAAATGTGTGTATGTGTGTGAGTTAATATCAAACCAAAGTGAAGTAAAGTCTCCTTAATAGCATGTAAAATGGTTGTAATTAAATTAGTGTAAATTCAAATAATTAAAACAAATATATCTATGTATGCCAAATGCAGAACGACGTAAACCAAGTATGCATGTGTAGAAGTACAAATATATATTTTTTTGTTAATTTGTACATGAACATATGACATACATATAAATATTGGGCTTAACACACAGTTCGGAGTACAAGTAGTGCCATACAAAATTTAATTTCGTTTAATATCAAATATTTACATAAAATTCCACAACTTGTTAAGAGTACTACAATTATTTAAATTTTTTAGGCTAACTAGCTATTATACCATTGAACTATTTCCTTATTATTAAATCCTTTTTTTAATTACTAAATTACATTTCGTTAAATTTATAAAAATCCTCTCTATTATCAATTTCATGTATAGAAGTTAAAAGTACTGTCTCAAAATGAGAAATAGTTCCCATACACATATCGTTTTCATCTAAACTTGAATCAATAGTCCCTAACTTCCAAATGCCAGAGAATGCAAAAAGTTCCCAAAAAATGCGAAATGGAATCTTCTCTGTCGCCCTCGCATTAATAGTCTCTAATTCCAATTTTTGACTTCATAAATGAAGAAAGTACAAAAAAAACCATCAAAATAGGAAAAAGAACCTTTTGTCTCGCGCAATATATTTTCAATCGCAACTGGGACCAGTATTTCCTAATTTTAGAAATCTAGATTCATAAACGTATAACATACAAAAGGTACTATAAAAATGTGAAAAAGTACCCAATATGCCCAATTGGCATATTTTTCAATCTCCACTTGGATCAATAGGCCCTAATTTAAAAAATCAAGATTCGTAAACCTACAAGATACAAGATACAAGATGTAACACAAAAATTTGAATACGTGCCTTTTGTCTCGCCAAATATATTATCAATCTACACTTTTATCAAGGTTCAATTATTTTACAATAATTTAGCTTCATAAAAAGGTACCTTCTTGGTCGCATTTGACACATTTTCAGCCTCAACTTAATTCTAAAGTCACTAATTTCACACAAAGTACCATAAAAATAAAAAAGTACCTTTTGGGTTTTTCATATCATGAATAAATCTACTCATTTTAGCACTAAAATAAATATGTTCTAAAAAGTACCAAACTGTTTTGCTGAATTGTACCTTTTCTATTCTATTATTAATGTGTCTCAAGTTTTACTATATTACATAATCTTTTATTCCTGTAATTAAGAATTATAAATTTTTTCAACATTTTGGTACCTTTCCAATCCAAAATATGACAGCTTTAACCACTTATACCAAGTGTTTTTTATATCTATATATATAAAAGTGAAACTCTGTGTGTGTGTGTGTGTGTGTGTGTGTGTGTGTTAGCTATAGACTCCGAAACTGTAAAACCGATCGGGCTCAAACTTTGCTAAGTTGTTGTACACATACCAGGGAGTGTTTATGGGTGAAAAAAAGTGGGCGGAGCCACGCCCATAAAAAATTAGTTATCAGTTTTAGCTACTTGCACTTGACCGATTTTTCTGAAACTTTGCACACATATTAAGCTGTCAAGGCTTTATAATTTCGTGACTGAAAAGTGGGCGGGGCCACGCCCATAAAAAATTAGTTATCAGTTTTAGCTACTTTCACTGGACCGAATTTTCTGAAACTTTGCAAACATACTGAGCTGTCATGACTTTACACTTTCGTCATTAGAAAAGTGGGCAGTGCCACGCCCATTAAAAAAAGGTATCATTTTGAAGTACTTGCACTGGACCGATTTTCTGAGACCTTGCACACATATTGAGTTTTCATGACTATACAGTTTCGTATTTAGAAAATTGGGCAATGCCACGCCCATAAAATGGGTATCATTTTGAGGTACTTACACTGGACCGATTTTTCTGAAACTTTGCACACTTATTGAGCTGTCATGACTATACAGTTTCGTAATTAGAAAAGTGGGCAGTGCCACGCTCATAAAGAAAAAGTTATAGTTTTTAGCCTTGCACTTGACATTCGATTAAAATTTAGAATGCGATTAAAATTCATGAAGGGGCATAGCAACGCGCGCCGGGATTGGCTAGTACTTAGATATAGCTGACCCGGCAAACGCTGTTTTAGAGGAAATATTTTTTATAATAAAAAAAACATAAACCATATGTCTTCTCCGGTTTGCAGATCTATCTTAGTTTAAAATTTCATCGGAGTCGGTACCTTATTTAGGTGAGGCATAAATTGTCCCTTGAGGTGAGAAAGTCACTCTAAATATTTAGGAGTATGAAAAATAGATGTTGACCGATTCTAAAACGCTTATTTCTGCATTGACTGGACTATAAAATGTGTACAATTTGAAGAAAAATACTAAAAACTATATCGATAATACATACGTACATAATTAAAAAAAGTGGGCGTTAAAGTAGGCGTGGTAAAAAAGTATCCTATTAATCATATCAGAGTGTTAGTTATATTATGTGAAAATTTCAAGAAGATCGGTCCGGCAGTGTGGCCTACATTGAGGGGTATGAAAAATAGATGTTGACCGATTTTCAGATCTACCCGATATGCAAACAAAAATTTATGTAAATCGGTCGAGCCATTTTGGAGGAGTTTTATCACAAACATCACGACACGAGAATTTTATATATTAGATAGAACTTTATGTAGGCAACACTTGTTAAACTGGCGGCGATTTTATTTGTTAGTTTTATTTGGCATTTTAACACTAATAGAATAACAAGGCATATATTGCTGAGTGAGCTCAAAACAGGAATGCCTTTGATACCGATTTTCATATTCAAATTTTGTTTGCCGATGCAGCTCACTATTATGTAATTTAATTGGATACGTCAGTATACAAAAATGCCATATTAAGAAAAACTAACTGTTTGGTATGCTTTATGGACTTGTAGAATCACTGGTCCGTACTTCTTTAAAAACGATGCTGGTCAGAATGTTACAGTTATTGGAGAGCACTATAGAGTCATGATTACTAACTTTTTCGTTCAACAATTGAACAACAATGATGTGCATGATATGTGGTTGTAACAAAAATGGAGCAACATGTCATCCAGCTTGTGCCACAATTGATTTTTTGAAGAAAATGTTTAGTAACCGCAGATTTTCAGGTGTCTGACCTGATTTAACTCGGCAAGACTACTTACTTTCTGTGGGGATATGTAAAGTCACTAGTCTACGCCGAATATAACTGACCACTTACAAAACAACAGGCTAGCGGCGTTATTGCTGATATACAGCCACAAACACACACAAAAATTTATCTCCTCTCTACTCCTCTATCAAAAATAACCTTTGCATGAGAATTTAAAAAAAGTGTCAATTTCTTATTAATACCTTTTTGCGAAATAACTAATACAATTTAGATTTTTCCTATGTTTATGTATATGAAACTAACGTTGGGTAGTACCATGGTTACCCGTCTTTGGCCCCTTTAGGGGTTGAAATTCCAAAAGTGCGACACAGCTGTCTTCTTTTTACTTTTGAGTAACCACCTATAAACTTCGAATTTCCAACAATCCCTTCTTAGTGGATCGACATATATATAAAAAGAAGCCACTCTTCAAATTTCATATCTCTGGTTTTTTTTCCGTTTCAGCTTTAAATAAGTATGTCAATTACATTACTCTTATAAATATACTTATTACAAAATGTAGTAAATTTATTGGCATTGTATTTCACTGTACTAAGTATACATATATAAAACATAATAGATTTTCCACACTTATAGTTGTTCACAATTATATAGACAAACTGCCATATAATCATGCATAATGCATTTCTATAAAACCAGTGCCAGTATATGTATTACAATACCTAAGTGTGTGTGTGTGTGTGTGTGTATGTGTGTATGCATAAGAAAGAGAAAATAAATGAATGTGCAAGGACTTGTGTATAATTGTTTGAATATTCATTTATAAAATTTACTAAAGTCTGCATTGGAGTTTGGTTTCAACTGACATTCAAATTTACTCATACACTTAAATACACAATTAACTCATACAAAACATTCAACTAACCGACTGACTATCTGAGTCAGTATACATATGCGACTCTTTATTAAATAACATTCTCTATTATTTCTTTTGTGCTTTAAATACATTTAAAATTTATTCGTAGGTTGATATTTATACGAGGGTAATTTCAGCAGTCTTTCAGACACACAGTAATGGCGTATCACTTTTAAGCACACTATTTAGTGTGATTGTCAGTAAACTTAACTTATTAAAATAAAAACTGTGATATTATTATCACTGTTTTTTAATTTAACTAACGTAAAAATGTGAAATTAAAGAGCTAGAAATTCAGTTATAAAAAGAAACAAGAAGACAACTTAAATTTAAAACAACAAAAACTTATTTCACACCCGGTATAATAAATTTGTGCAGCAAAATTATTTAGTATGGTCACCATTCCTTAAATGAAATGGCCAGTAAAGGGTTTCCAGGTAAAAGGGGAAATAAAATGATTTCGAATCAGTGAAAACAATGCCGATACAGGCGAAGGCACTTATTTAAATATCTTAGATAATAAAATGTTGTTATGTATTAGATATATTTGGGGTATTCACAATAAGTCCTAATTGTCGTAATGTCATAATTTCCCAAAAATTATTGAAAATCATTGGATTTTCATAATAAACTATTCGAATTGATATATCGCAACATTTAGCCCACCTTATTAATTTGTCAATTTTAAGAAATATATCACTGCTAAAATTTACATTCAAATTCTGAATTATTCGAAAGATATTCCATTAAGTGTTTTCGTTTTGCTCCATTCTCGTATTATTAAAAACAAACCTTAGTCTACCCTGGTTTGCTTACTTAAGCAATTCTCTCTCTACATAGCCATAGTTATTTACAAATGTAAATCTACGGCCAAAATAATAGTACTAACTTAAAAGTTTTATTAAATTTTGTAACATTTTAAAAAATTCTGTTTCGATTTCATTCAATTCGAAATAAAAGTTGGTGGGTGTGCCGTATGTAGTTTTTTATAACAACACAAAATATTTATTTATTTGTGATAAAGAAAGAATAAATCTTGAAAAATTATATTTTTACCGACACTAGCCGAGTGGAATGCATTTTCGAAACCAGCTACGATTTCATCATCAGCACTCTCTGATCGGTGGTTACATGTTGGTTGTAAGTATCATCTATTTAACTCACGGGACTTATGTTAATTGAATTCGGTAACTACTTGAGTTTTTCCTTTTTTCATATATTTTTACCACAACGAGTTAGATTGAAATTTTAACCAAACAGCAACCCTTTTTACTTTTGTTTGTTATTATCTTTCATTTATCACTATTTTTATCCTGCTCTAGCCACCAGTTAGGTAGCGATAAGAACAGATAATTGTTTTTAACAATCAATGTTTATAATTATTTGTTTTATTTTCTGTGAGGTCAGTATACAACGAAATGTTGACTGACTAACAGTGAATGAATGATTTTTTGCACCGTGCCCTGTGTTTATATAAATTGAATTTTTATTTTGTCGAACTTTTCTGTTTAAACTATTATTTAAATTTTTAATCAGGCTTGAGTTCATATTAATATTCTTTATTTTTACAAAGAATTTTTTTAATTGTGATAAATGAAAGAATAAATCTTGAAAAATTATATTTTTACCGACATTTCAGTTTTGATAGGCTTTGACGTCCTTCTACAAGAATGGAAGTTTATTACAACTTTTAAGGAACCTTTTGAATTTGTTAATTTTATCGTAGTTATTGCCTTTTTTACTCCTGCCTTTAGATATTTTTTATTGCAGCTAAATTACGACGAATGTCCAGGCTACAATTGTTATGCTATCAGTGCAGCACTTGTTTGTGGTTACATTGGTGGGATTGGAGTAATGGTCTTGTTAAAAAAAGCACATTATCGGCCGTATATGGAAACATAACCACTTTTTGCATATACGGCTTTATTCGAATTTTTCATATAAATTATGGGACCTACAACCAATATGTTCCATATTTTTTACTGTAAACTGCAGCTTAAATTTTTTGTTAGGTGTTCTTTGGACAAAAGGACAGGAAATTTTTCAAGTAAACACAAGTACTTTCAATTCACATATATGTACATAGAACTTTCCTTAATTTTTCCACTAGAATAATTTCAAAAAACAATCGCCTGGCCACATGCTTAGAAAAAAATAGTGGCATTTCACGCGGATTGATTTCTCGCAGTATTTGACAAATAATTTTCATATTTACTAGTGCCATTTTTTGACTTCCGTAGCTAGCGCAAACAGATAATTTTTGTATTTTCCAATCTAATGCTTCAACATTAGAATTGACATAATATGCCTTTGCCAAATAAATCCACTCTATTCTATTTGACCTTACTTATGAGATTTTGCAAATCCTAACCCCTCTAAGTTCGTCTTAAATCTTAATTTGTTCCCCTTATAAGTATATAATTGTAACTGAATACATTATTTTGGCCAACACTGTATGTGTTTGACTGGTCGGTAGTAAACGCCATTCTGATTCATTGTGATGAATGCTGGCAATGTTAGGCCATCAAATGACAAATGCTCGTAGGCCTCCACAAATAAGCGAGTCCCATTATACAATATCATCGGGATTCATAAGCGCATTCTATTGCTTTGTTATGGACTAATAATAGAAAATGTCGCAAAATTTTAACCTTCTTAAGTACAGTAACACATCAGCAATACTGCCAAGCATAACTCTACTTGTTTTTGTCATTGACAAGTGGATTTATCAAATTGAAAATTGCGATTTTTTACTGTTTTTGTGACTATGAGTTTTTAATAAAAATTTTATTGTCGACGTCGCTCAAATTTGACACTGCTTAGGTGCACTTTAACAGTAACACACACTCAGAACAATCTGATCTTAGTATTTGTAAGTGTTAATGAGATTATGCATTTAAATTTTAATTGTAATTCATGTTGTATATATGTGGAAAACACTAGAACTGGACAAGAACTCTGTTTTCGTCATTTTACGTCGATAAGATTCTTCATCCTGTTTAACCAATTATTTGTTAGTTGTTAATATGAACGTATGAACATGAACATGAGTTCATCAAAATTTCATTAACTTTATACAAAGCTCTCACAAAATATATTATTAAGCTCTTAAAATAAATACATAAGGATTAGACTTAAAGTGTTTTGGTGAGTACGTTTTGTTTAATTAAAATGCTATAAACAAAAGACTTATTTTACCTCTTGATTGTACTTACTAGAGCATTGAATCGTTAGGTATTTTGTGAGAATCTATTACACATATTTTCTAAACATTATATTATTAATAATTTAGAAGGTGTAAAGAATCAAATCACAAATTAATGCAACTGAACGTATAATTAATATTATCTGCTTCATAATCATCAGTAGTGCAATGGGTTACATTTATGAGGGCTAATGTGTGACATGTATAAGCAACACAAGGCAGAGTTATATAATTAAAACTGTTAAATCTTTGACATTAATGCACAAAGATCTTAAGTTAAACAAGCAACATTGATATACTCAGCCGTGCCGAAGCCAGATACACCCTTCACCGTTACAGATATAGTGAAAGTGTCACATCTTAGTTAAGCTTAGCTTTCAGATCGAATCTTCTGTGCCATTTTTTATTGTTCACGAATCCATTTTTGATTTTAGCTCTTTCATATTTTACTATATTCTGCTAGTCAAGTCCTTTCATTTGATGCCAATATTGTGGGGGTTCAAGGGGAAAAAGTCTTAATTACTATATTTGAATAATATATCCAACATTTTATTTTGGTCGCCATCTTGGATTTTATTTTATCAACCGTTTTTTGTATCTTACTGTTCCAGGCCTTTCATCTGGTACTAATATTATTATATTGAGGGGCTAAAATTGATGCATTCTTGATCCGTACATAAACTTATTGTTTGCCATTTTGTAGTAACGGCCATCATAGATTTAAAATCAATTCACAGTGTTTTATATTCTGCTAGCCCAACCTTCTCTTTTAGTACCTATGTCGCTCCACTCTATTGTCAAGAAGCTAAAAACAATAAGTTTCTATGCAAATCAAAGAAGCTTTTGTTAGTGGCGTTATGCATTAAAATTTCATCCTAAATAAATGTGTGTGTGTGGAATATTTTGGAACTGGACAAGAACTCTGTTTTCGTCATTTTATATCGATAAGATTCTTCATCCTGTTTAAGCAATTATTTGTTAGTTGTTAATATGAACGTATTAACATGAACATGAGTTCGTCAAAATTTCATTTACTTTATACAAAGCTCTCACAAAATATATTATTAAACTCTTAAAATAAATACATAAGGATTAGACTTAAAGTGTTTTGGTGGGAACGTCTTGTTCAATTTAATTAAAAGGCTAGAAACAAAAGATTTATTTTGCCTCTTGATTGTACTTACTAGAGCATTGAATCGTTAGGTATTTTGTGAGAATCTATTACACATATTTTCTAAACATTATATTATTAACAATTTATAATGTGTAAAGAATCAAATCACAAATTAATGCAACTGAACGTATAATTAATATTATCTGATTTATAATCATCAGTTGTGCAATGGGTTACATTTATGAGGGCTAATGTGTGACATATATAAGCAATGGTTAAATCTTTGGCATTAGGCACAAAGATCACAAGTCAAACAAGCAACATTAATATACTTAGCTGTGTCGAATCCAAAGACACCCATCACCGTTACAAATATAGTTAAAGTGCCACATCTTAGCTTACATTAGTTTTCAAATCAAACCTTCTGTGCCATTTTTAATTGTTTACGAATCCATTTGTGATTTTAACTCTTTTAATTTACAACAATCTTAATTAATTGTACTTTTTGTAGTAGCTGCCATCATAATTTTAAAATCTTGTATATTGTATTAATCCTGTTAGGTAAACTCTATGATGACCATATTGCTATTCTCTGTTGCAACAATCTTAATAGAAAACTATTTTCGTTTGTAAATTTTTGGAAAAACAGAGAGAGATAGTTGTGTTTCTTTGTTAATACTTAATTAGGTTTTCAAACGATTTAACAGTTTTTCTCAGCAGTAATTTTGGAGACAGCGGCTTGTATTTTCTTGTCCTTATGGAACCCAAGAAAAAATCAGGAGCTTTAGCAACCTGTTATTTTCAAGAAAATATACATACATATTTTTAAAATTTTTTTTTTGCCTATAATGTTTCTGATTAGAATTAAATTAAAAAAAAAAAAACAATAAAAAACTAGCCCTATGTACATAGATATAATATCTACATGCGGTAACAAACGAGTCTATAGATTATCCTAGAGCTGAAAATTTTTGATTTCTATGGTAAAAAAAAATATGGAGAAACATAGGCCAAGGTTGGCCTAATGAAGTCTTTCGATGTTGCTTTGCTCTTATTTTTTTTCTTTTATGAAAAGCTTCGATTCTGTTTTTTGGTTATATTTATTTGAAACTTTAGAATTTTATTAGTCAAGTTGAGAAGATGATATCGATAGGAGCCATCACAATTGATACATGCTCGTTTTATGGCATTCTTCATCACTTTGGCGAGAACTTCGGGCGACAGATTCTCGCAGTCTTGTCGTCGAATGTTGTCCTTGAGGGCTTCCAAGGTCTCGGGCTTGTTAAACAAAAAAATTTTAAATGGTTAAATCAGGCAATCTTGCGGGCCAATGTAAATCCCCAAAACGAGAGATGAGGCGACCCGGGAATGCTGCCTTCTGAATATCGGTTGTGGCTCGTGCAGTGTGTGCCTTTTCTCCGTCACAGAACCACAGAACCACATGTCCTCCAGTCTTAATTCGTTCAATAGTGGCAGAAAAAACTCGGCTTACATGGCCCTATAGCGTGCACAGTCCTCGGCGGCGTTCTCGGTGGCGTCCTCGGCGGAGTCCTGGAAAAAAATGGCACGATTACTCCTCTAGTGTGATCAGCGCACCATGCAGTCTCTTTGAGCGGGTTTAATGACTTTTCATGCATTAGTTGTTGAGGTGGAAATAAGCCTCATCGCTGCTTATAATTTTGTTTAAAAAAAATGGAGATGATTATTCCGCGTTGTTGACAGAGTGTATGGCTCCATGGCTTGTTCACTTGTTTTCTACATCTGTCTAGTTCACAAATTTGACATTGGTTTCCATTTGCAAAACTAAGAGCATTTTCCAATAGGGTTATTTCTTTTGGCCCACCTTGTATATGCTGGATTTCAACAGTAATTTATTCCCAGTTATTTCCAAGGGATTGATGGCACACATAGATCTGTGCTACATGTAGAGGATTTATAAAGTTGTTCTTGACCAACTTACGAATAGACTGACATGTTGTATATTGTATCCAACTAGATAACCTTAAACTAAAAGAAATGATTTGCACTTAGAATACTTATCGAAACAAGTTTCGTTAAATTGCGCCAAGCATCAAGTGGTTATAAAAAACAACTCTATGCCAAGTAATAGACTATCAAAAGCAAAACAAAATAGCTACAAAGAATTAGCATAAATACAACATGTGGTTCTATAAGAGTTTTAATAATAAAAACAGCCTTTATTCTTATTTCTATTGTTGTTAATAGTTACTGCTTGTTTAATTAGGTAATTAAAAATTAAAAAGGTAATTACTTCAATGATATATTTTTCTTTAATGTGTAGATAATCTAGTAACAACATATTTAATTTGATTTAATCACTTTTAAGCTGTTTTGTATCCTTTTTTCTTCTTCTGAGCACTTAAATTGATTTCATCTTTGCCTCAAACTATCTCTCTATGTTCTAGAGTACCCTAACCAAACAAACCAAAATTGATAGAGAAAACAAAAAACAATCTTTGTGATTTATAAAGTTAATAGTACCTTTTGTCATTCAAGTTTATTTAGTTTTTTTCTATTTCCTTTTTTGTGTTATTGTTGTAGGTTGTATTATTGATATTATCTTTAATCGTCTCTTTGTTATATAAACCACAAAACATAAATCCTCCCACACCTGCCAACTTTTTTTTTTCCAAAAGTCACTTATAATCGGACAGAATTAAAGAAAAAAAAATTAAATTAAAGCATATATGAAGTTTTTTGTTTATAAATGACTACATATTGATTTTCTTTCTACAGTCGGCTGCAGCTGCACGTATTATTCTTGGTAGTGGTTATATAAATCTTTTGAAAATGTCTTTCCTACATACATTCTTGCTTTCTTCGTCTAACTTTGTTTGTAATTTTTTTAGGTTTTTATGGTCTAAAAGCCAAAAATCTTTGTCTCTTAGTTCTTGTGGCTTCTTATCTGATGTTAATTTATGACTGACTGCCGATACACTTGATTTGTTTACTACAATTACAAATACAATAACTTAAATCAAAACACTAATCAAAGCTAGAAGAAAAAAGTAATGTTAAAGTTGTAATATTTTTACCACTACCTTTTTTGTTAGTATTCTGTGAGGCTTAAAATAGAATTTATTGGAAAATTTTATTTAATCCCTAAAGATTTAATGACATACTGTTAGAACTTCATGGGGCTTTATTGGTTATGTGAAAGTAAGATTTTATTTTCATTAAATTCTTAACTTTTCAAAACTTCTGCCTTAAATCAAGATAATGTCAATCAGAAATTTCAATGAAAAACATCTGCTATATACAGTAAAACTTATTGCAAAAATATTAAAGAATTAAGAGAATAAAATTTGTTATACAATCACCGAAATGATAAAAATATTTTGGCGGAGAAAAGCTTCCTAAAAACGATTCTTTAATTTGTACAAGAATTTATGGAAAAATATTCAGGAAGATAACAAATTCCGGTTAACTAAGGACTGAAAGATACCATAGAAGTTTATGATATTTAACCCTAACCATGCTGATACTATTTATATACGAAGACGCCTGACAAGGGTACCCTGCTACCCGTATGCATTTAAATATGAATTTTTTCGGTGTAGGGTAAACGTCGTGCACTTGGGTATTCAAACCATCCGCCAGCCCTTAAATAAGGGAAAAAATATCATTGGAGTCTTTATTATTCGATATATTTTTATCAGAAAATATAAAAATTGAAATCATGAGACATAGCAACAAAAAAGGTAATAAAATAGCATTAGATTTAAATCTGCAGATATTTAATACTTAGAATTTAAACCTGGCTAGTTTCGTTTAATTTCCATGAAAATAATTGATGCTTTTATTGGAATGTTATTAATGATGTCAGTGATGATTTTCCTCCAATCTTTGGGGAAATTATAATCACCTTTTACACAAAGTATCATTAAGAAGCGTAATACGTTTCGACAATGTATTTACAAGATTGTCACCCACTCAAATAGAAAAAGCTGCTGATATCTGAGACATTTAGAATATAGTGACGCCAAATCTAAGCATAAACTATTTTCCAGCTGAAAATGTGACAGTAAAGGAACCGTTTTTTCCATTTAGAGGCAGAAATATAATTACTCAAAATATTCCCTTAAAACTAGCTAAATATATAATTTAAAAATTTGGTAATGTAACACAGCCAATAGCTATTCTTGGAATAGAAATATTTACACAAACAAGCCTGGTGGTCAGTGAGCGGTGAGCCTAGGAAAAATAATCGTTATAGATCTGGTTGATTTTGATACTTAATTTTTGTACTGTACTTCACTCCCTTTGGTAATTCGGCTACAATGAGAGGAATAAGACTCATCAGTATTCTTCCACAAAACAAAGCCTACATTATAACATGGCTATATCTAAGCCTAACCGGCGATATTGGTTGACCTTATTGTCAGTTGTGACCAATATTATGAATAGTGTTTTCTTTCCTTCAACATTGTATTATACTCGAGGGGAGGCAGCTTTAAATGAAAAATAGGAAATATTTGACTTCTACAATAAAACAAGGCGGATTTGATGTTAGATGGTGTATAAATATAGCACCAAAGAAAAAACGAATAGATGGCTATTGGCTGTTTTCTTTTTTGAAATAATTAACTTGGCTGCGTTAGGTGCATTTTGTGTATTGTCTACTTTCGATCCAAACGTCAAAAAATCGACGCTCTCGGCGGGGATTTTTGACTTCACTTGGCATGGAGTTAGCAACTATAAATATGGACTAAAGAGGTAATGATAATTAAATAACACGATATGCTAACGTCCGGGTAGCTATCGAGTTTATAACAAATAGAACTATACCCATAGAAGTCTGCAAGCATGCTGCACCATCGGATACAAATAAGCGGGATAAAACGGGACTGTTGCAACTAAATGGTGGCTGCTACTTTTGTGTAACTTCTGATCCAAAATCTGATCGCAAAATATGCATTGGTTGTAAACGGCCAATGTGCAATATACATAGCAAAATTATAGCTCCACACTGCATTAAATTCAATTTTTCATTATTTTTGTATGCAACATTACTAGTACAAAGTTTTTTTTTTACAAATACAAGTATGTTCGGGTACCGGTGTAGCCGTCTCAAGAGGGTTAGGGTTAAAAAATTTATATATACAATTTTTACCAACCCTCAAAATATGAAATCGCTTTAAAAAAAATTTATAATTAGATAATTTATTACAGAAAAAAGTTATCGAGAAATTCATTTTATAGAAAAATTAAAAAAAAAGTATTTTTAATGAAATTATAGAAAAAATTTTTTACTTTTGGTATTTTGCAAACTTTTTTAAATTTGCCATTAAAATTTAATTTCCTGTAATAATGAGAAACCTTAACAGCAGTACCCATAATGAAAAGACGTGCACTTCATATCTTTTATTTTATTATTAATACTTGTTGTAATCAAACATTAATTCAATTCACAACCCCAGTTGAATTGTACTATAGTACCAATATTTGTATTCGTTTAAAATATTGTATGGTTGTTGTTGGTAGTTCTCATTAAAACATTTTGTATAGCAATACAATTTAATTTCAAATGTTTCTAAAGTGTTAAATTGAGCTTATGCATGTGAAAAGATTTTTTGTTTTTCTGCAGAATTAAAGAAAAGTAATTTCGTTTGTATTTTTTTTTTTTTTTTTTTTTGGGTCCCAAAACAATTGATATATATTTTTATACCCTTCACCTGTCCAAGGTTTGTAATTTCTACAATATTAATTTCCGATTAAGTCGATGACCGTCCGTCCGTCTATCCATGTGTTTGTTAAAATCAACTTTAAGCATCCCCCACATGTTACTTAGACTTATATGTAGTTACAATCTGTAGCTGTTGAAATCCACCATGATCGCCCCAAAAGTTTCTAAAATAAGTATTAGCAAATAAACACGGCTGGCGCTGTTTTTTCCTTTATTTTTGCCACAAAAATCAAACTTTTTTAACGTAAGGTTAATTTTTTTACTATTTTGTCATTATTTGTAGGTATAATATGCCTCTAGAGATCGCTTAGTAACCGTCAAGGTTATAGGCAAAAACAATTTTGAAGAATATAAGTATATGTTTTATAAGTTATTAAAGTTTTTAATTAATTTTTGGACATGTTAGAGACACCTGAATACAAGCCGAAGTCTCAAAAAATACTGCTAAGAAAAACTAAGAAGTCGATTTTAAACTAACTGAGATATAAACACAAAAATATGCACTTTCGATACCAGCTACGAATTCATCATCAACATTTTTCAAATTCTGTATCAATTTTTATAAATCTAAAAGAGGGGGGTGGTATTGAGCGAATAGTTTAGACTTGGAAGTATATAACCTGACTGTGTAGAAAAATAACATATCGATATTGCCATTAATATTCCTCTCATTCAGTATCCTACATGCTCTTTATATAGCTAATATTTCAGCCTGAAATACGCTGCATTCGTCCGGAAGGCTGATAAAGAGCTCTATCCCTAGTTCGCCAGAGAAGATACCAGATTCAATCCGACATACCATCCTAAAATCGTTTGTATACTTCATGCTGTCGAACCTTTCTAAAAGTGACCTATCCCACTCAATTCTGTAGGGAATTTAAACTTAAAATGTTCTGTCAAAATCCATATACGTGGTGACATAATCAGAAAGATGATTCAAGGTCGAAGGCAACTTGCCTAGAACTCCCACAAGAACAAGTATTTTCGATCTCCAATATACAGAGCATTATTGCACTACTTGCAGATATGGCAAATGGAAACGAGGCGTTACATAGTATTCATTACCTCTGAAAGGCTAGTCTGTCATGCACGCATAATCCTTAAAATATTTTCGCCCCATTTCAGTCCAACGAACCAGGAATCCATAAGCTAGAATAGGATGTACCACAGTGGCACATCCGTATATAATAATAGTAGTGAAGTAAACAATTCCACTAAAATACTATATTAATTTAATCATTTATAGAATTTTGATTAGTCGTTAAACGACTATTACAGAAAAATTTAGAGAAAGACTACTTTCGCGCTAATTAATTACCAAGTGTAAAATAGGTTCATAAATTGTTTTTCATAAAATTAGTTTTTTCATTTTTACTCTCTTTAAAAAAATGTGATAAAATTTTTAACAGTCTGTTTAAATTAAGCATCATAATACACTTTGATTTGTTCATTTTTGTATAAGAGCTTTCTCAATAAACACACACACACACATGCTAATTGAACACAACATAGGCGTGTGAAAATACAGCCAAGAACCAACTGCAAATTATATTAAATAGAATGAAATTTTATTCAAAGCAGTATTTTTCAGTATTATTAAATGTTTAACCTTTATTTTTCATCTTTTATATTACAAACCCTCTGGACGGATCCGCATCTGACAATGTACGTTTTGATTTTTATTTGTCTATAACAAAACAAAGTACAGAAGTGCGACAACACACAATGTTATTTTATATTTCAGTTCTCATTGTCCGAAAGAAAACAGATCAAATATATTTTATTTACTTTCACATGGATAGAAGAACATACTAAAACACAAATATCCATTTTCGCACACATACATGCACCCACTTACTTAGTGTCCTTGCACATGATAATGTTTGCTTTATAAATAAGAATATACTTAAAGGACATTTAAGTGTTGAAGTCGAATGAAATTAATATCTACATGTGTTTGTGCGTGGGTAAATGTATTTAAAAATTCTGTTTTTGTAAGTGTACTTCGATAACATATGTATGTATGTTCGTGCTCTTTTATCTAAGGGAAAGTAAAAAAAAGTACGTGATTTACCACAAACATTCTTTTAACAAGTCAATATTATTCTTAGCATTTTAAGTAAACACACACACAGAGTTTACAATGCAAGTATGAGAATAGGTGGTCATCTATAAATGCATACGTTGTTTGTGGTAGAAGTACAGAAAAGGAAAAATCGTGATAAAAAAAAATTAATATCAATTATTTTCACTCTGATATGCAAACATTGCCACTTTTTTCTATGATAGCTATTTCATACCAAAAATAATAATTAAAATAACTTTTTTAATCGTTTAAGCCAAAACTCAACTGTTAAACCGATCGGTTAACTTAAATTTTTCTAAAATTTTTAAAGGCCTATTAGACAAGCATACTTGTCTTAAGACATGTACGATGGCATACCAAGTCTCACTGTGTAATTTTGAGGTATATTGTATGTTGGTTTTCAAAAATGTTTGAAAACTTGAGTCTGTCGCATACCAACATACTCGTCTAATAGCGTGTCTGTCATACTTCATACAAAAATTCATTCAAATTTTTGCCGCTACTGTGTGCATATCGCAAATTTAAAAAAATGTCTCTCTAATATTATTTTCTGGAAAGAGTTTATTGAGAAATATAAAAGCTTCCCACAATTATGGCAAATAAAATCAAATCTGTACCACAACAAACAATTGAAAATTAATGCATATAATGCATTAAAAGAAAAATTAAGTGAAATAGAAAAAAATTCAACTATTGACAACTTTCCGCTTCATTGCCATGTTTTCGCTTTAAAAACTTCTGTGTAATGAAATATGCCGTCAGCGTTCGACAGTGTAATAGCTAAACCCAAAGTATGCCATACACATGTCTTAAGACAAGTATGCGTGTCTAATAGGCCTTTTATATTCTTTATTTTGGTTTGTCTAGTAACGTTTTAAAATAAATCTAGTAACAAATAGGAATAAAATAAAAGTCGTATGTATATTAAACACGACTTTAACATACCATCACATAGCATTAGATACGCACAATTTCCCCTTACGTGACATAGTTGTCTCTTCGTGACGACTGTTAAATTTGTTCTATATTCGAAATTAAAAATTTTTTGCAAAAAAAAAGAGACGTAAGATGTGAAAGTTGGCAGTCATACCATTTTAATTTCTATTGCCACTTAAAGGTTATTAGCCAATAGCAAAACTGATAGCGTTACGTCAGACGTTCAATTTTAAAATTATATCCGCATCAACACAAACACTTTTTAAATGTCCAAAGAAGTAAACAGTACAATTTGCTTTTTTTTCATCTGCTTGCTTTGATATACATTAAAGTGGGTCCACCATCATAACGAAATAAAATTCTTCTGTCAGTCACCCCCTAGTACAAAAGAACTTTAAATGATGATTCTAAAAGTAAAAACAAAAATATTTTGTATTTTGCATCCTTAGTGAAGGCCCACTAATTACTAATAGCAAAGATAGAGCACCAATGTAGTTTATGGTATTTTTTTAATCGATTGCAAAATTCTAGAAAGAACTCTTTTCCCTCCCTTTTCCCTAAAAGGCTAGTTCCATATCATATCATATCATATCATATCATATCACTTACTTATCCGGATCCGAAAATATGAGTTCTTAAAATATAAAATAAATTTACTTTTTTTTTTTAAATATTTGTATTTACAAATTTATTAAATTCATCTATATATATAAAAGTGAAACTCTGTGTGTGTGTTAGCTTAAGACTCCGAAACTGTCGAACCGATCGGCCTCAAACTTTGGCAAGTTGTTGTACACATTCCAGGGAGTGTTTATGGGTGGCAAAAAGTGGACGGGGCCACGCCCATACAAAATTAGTTATCAGTCTTAGCTACTTGCACTCGACCGATTTTTCTGAAACTTTGCACACATATTGAGCTGTAACGACTATATAATTTCGTAATCAGAAAAGTGGGCGGGACCACGCCCATAAAAAAGTTATAATATTGAGGTACTTGCAGTGGACCGATTTTTCTGAAACTTTGCACACATACTAAGCTGTCGCAGCCATATAATTTCGTGATTAGAAAAGTGGGCAGGGCCACGCCTATAAAAAAAAATTACTTTAACTTCACCGATTTTTCTGAAACTTTGCGCACACATATTGAGCTCTCATGATTATACAATTTCGTGATAAAAAAATTGGGCAGTGCCAAGCCCATAAGAAATAAGTTATTATTTTTAGCTACTTGCATTAGATCTAGTTTTTTTTGAAATTTTGCACACACATATTGAGCTGTCATGACTATATAATTTCCTGCTTAGAAAAGTGGGCAGGGCCGCGCCCATAAAAAAAGTTATAATTTTGAGGTACTTGCTCTGGACCAATTTTTGTGAAAGTTTGCACACATATTGAGTTGTCATGACTATACAATTTCTTGATTAGAAAAGTGGGCAGTGTCACGCCCATAAAAAAATTTGTCATTTTCAGCTATTTAAACTTCATCGATTTTTCTGAAACTTTGCACACATATTGAGCTGTCATGACTATACAGTTTCGTGATTAAAAAAGTAGACAGTGCTACGCACATTAAAAAGAAGTTATAACTTTTAGCTTTTTGCACTTGATATTCAATTTAAATTCATGATGCATTTGTTTAACCAAGGGGCGTAGCAACGCGCGCCGGGCTTTTCTAGTTTACAATAAAAATTAGCCTCCGCGCCACTGGGGCATTATGGAAGCAATGTGGCAATATATATAAAAAAATAATAATTCATGACTATAAATATATTCAAAATTTAAAAAAAAAAAAGAAATAAGTCTTATTATCTAAAAAAATAATTATATTAAAATCTTTTCAATGTTTTCCATTCCATTTTCTAAAAATGTATAGTAGACACGTTGTTCATCAGCGTAGCATTTAAAAGTTTTTTAGCTTGCCTTTGATCTGATATACAATAAAATTTTTTTCCTAGAAAGTTCCAAGGTTAATCATACTTTGTAAAGTATAATTTTTCCTGACCTACTGCCTAATCGTAAACTGTGAAAAATGTCGTAAGTGGAAAAGATTATGAATTTATCGGCAATAAAACACTACGTTGCGCCAGCTAAATAATATAGATAAATATTCCTACAATTTATCATAGTGTATGTACATACATATGTACATGTTCACATTAAAGTTTTTTCAAATATTCTTTTTATGCTGACAACAAATATATTTATTTTTATTATTTACTAAATCAATTTACTCAAGCACACTTCCCTCCGCTTGGACCTGATGTTATATTTGTTTTTGTTTATTGAAGTGTTTAGCAAAAATATTTACCTTCTTTGCTTTTGTTTTCTTTAGTCTTTTATCGCAAATTTATAATGAACTTTATTCAATGTTTATTTTTCCTGGTAATGGAATTAAATACCATATTCGTACCTCTTCAATCTTGTCTTTTAATTTCAATGCCATACCTTTTTTACGACCTCTGGCTAAACATGACGAACATGTTGAACGTAAAAACAGACCGACCCATCATTGAATCATCATTTAGGGTTTATTTATATATATGTTTTCTTTTTTATTTAAATGATACGTGATGCATGTTTATTAAAAGGTCATATTCCCAAAGGCTTCTACTATTACTACTACTAATACAACTACTCGTATTATTCTATAAACAAAAAAGTCTTTATATTTTTTCTTACGGCCAATATAAACTAGCCATTGTATCCTTTTGTAAGTGTGTATTTGTTGCTGTAAATGGTGTTTTGTGTAAATAAATTAAGTCGATATATATGCATTTCATACACACAAGTAAATACTTAAAAACTTCGCTAGTGTTTGTTTGGTTTCCTTCTTTTGCATTTTACGATTGTTTTTTTTGTTACTTCGTTTTGTGTTAGTGTTGTTAATAGTAAATCATCTGATTGTTTGAATTGCTTTGATGGGGGGAGTAGGTATTTCAATGGACCTGTGTTATTCATTTTTACGATAATTAAATAAGCTAAAGACACATTTTTTGTAATTTATGGCAAACGTGTTTCAGGACAAAATGAAAAAATCTTGTTTAAGTTTTTTTTTAAGACCTTTTACGCTTGTAATTATTGCAAGTGTCGGAATACCCTCTTCATGAAAATTAAATCTTGTTTATTTTACTTGAAAAAAAATATATGCACGATACTTAAAAAAAACGTGAGCTTATATAAAGTTTTCTCCAATTAACTTTTAATGGTCCTCGCATTATTAATGACCTGAATAAAACTGATTACTTAATTGCCGTAACCATTAAAGTGTATCAACAATTTCACTAATTCCAACATTACCATTAAACTAAAAATGTTGTAAATTAGATGGGATAAAGTAAATTGTAAGGTACTTTTGTCTTATAGTAATAAGGTGCAAATAAAAGGAAAACAGTATTGAAATATTATTATTTTTAACCTTATTTTTAACCTTGGTGGGGGTATATTCATTTTTTCATTCCGTTTGTAACATATCGAAATATCCACTTTAGACCCCATAAAGTATATATATTCTGAATCAGGGTTCGATTTGATGACGATCTAGCTATGTCCATCCGTCTGTCCGTCTGTTGAAAGCACGAAATAGGTCGCACCGAAAAAGCTAGGAGGCTCAAATTTTGCCAGAATCTTTCCTATAAACAAAATTTGTTTGGTATTGAAAATAGGCTAAATCGGAATATTAGGAGGAGAGTTATAGCTCGAAAAGCAAGAGTAGGTCGAAAAAACCGTGTCCTTTAAACATCGAATAAAATGGAATTGTGTCCAAACGCATTAACGTAGACTCATGAAACTTCGAATATATATTTCCTTCGTAAAAATAATATTTTTCAAATATATCGTCTAAATTTCTTGATCTTTTTTATTGATTTAATATGATTTTTCCAAGCTTGAGATCCACTTTTTTAGTTTTTTTATAAAAAATTATTTATTTTAACCAATATTTCGCTACCAAACAATGGGTAGCTTCTTCAGGGTAATATGTATACAAATTTTATAAAATTTTTTTTAAAAAATAAAAAAGTGGATCTCAAGCTTGGAAAAATCATATATAAAATAATATTTTTCCTTGAAAATTATCTAAATCTATGCATTATTTAGGAGAGGAGTTATCGATCAAAATGTACGAAAATTTATACCGCACAGTGTATTTTTCGGTATATTTAAAAACAAAATCGTCATAAAAGCAACAAAATTGGATGTACGATTTTGAAATTTTGCAAACATAGCTGTATGGTCAAATCCTTTATTTTAACGGAAAATAAATGTGACACGCCCACTTTTACGACCACCTCTCATATAACGTTTTACCTCAAATTCATATAATTTCTCTATGAATAAAGATTTTGGAACAATAAAGGACTATGTTGAAGCATCTAAGTTACATGTATTAGTAGAAATAATTTCGACACGCCTACTATAACGTCTCCTCTTTCAATTGCTGGCAACTTGTGAAATCGGACTCTAGGTAAACGAATAAGTCTTTCCACAGGTAATATTGGTAAAATCTGCACCTTCATAATTAGGACAGCATTGTCGTACAATGATGGCAGCCAGGCTATATCTTTAGTCGGCTGCCGAATAAAACTAGCCTAACCTACATACTCCCTAAATTTTATGTTAGCTTTTAACTAAGTAATGACTGTTTTAATACAAAATTTTCAAGAAATTATTTAAATAACGAATCAGCAAGAAATAAAAGAAAATCCTAAAATGTTTTTTGAGAATTTTAATAAAAAAATTTAATGAGTTGAAGGGTGCTTTACAAATATTATCATTTTAATTACATAATTTTTAAGTTAATTTTTTATATTGTTTTCATACACCAAAACGGGCTAAAGCGCCCCTTTCGAAGGCATCTAACACAATTTGTGGGTATGATAAGTAAGGTGGAGTCGCATATTTCTTATTATTATTTATATGTATCTATGTATGTATGAACAAGCCTTTGCCTGCCTAAACTTCTCCAATAGCTTCTAATGGAATGATAAAAAAACGACATCATTTCTTATGCGTGTTAATTGAATTTTTTGGTTTTTTTTATACTTTTATTTCGGTTATATAGACACGTAAAACTGTTAAAATCTACAACCTTAAGAAGTTGTATACATATATAAAATAAACGTCAAACGGTTTTAATTCTTGTCGTTCTTTTTTTCTCGTTTTCTTGATTATATAATGGCATGCTGTGTTTGTAAAGCATATAATACACAAGCATACAAATGTGCGTATTAACATTAGGGTATTGAATTAAAGTAACTATCTCTGTAGAAACATTAAAGTATAGCAGAGATATTGTTCATATAAGTATATTTTTGAAGTATATATGTATATGTATATGAGTGTTTCACATGTTCACATTTATACTCTTTCAGTATGATTTTGTGCTACATAAAAACTCATAAAGTCATGTTAGTGTTCTCGCCAGGATGCCATTAATGTGATTTTTTATTATTTTTTGTTAATAAACTTTCTTGTATCATTGTAATTAACAGAAGCTTTATGACTTTGTTATAAATCTTGAGGTTTTTATGTTTATTTTTTCGCTTCTTAATTTTTTAATAAGGAAAATTTTTATAAGTAATTTTTTAGCAGATAAATACTTCTATGATGTATTAAAAGTAATACCTAAATGTAAATGTTACAATATTAAATTAAAATATTGTTTTATAAAACTATTACGACTTAAAAATACCGATCAAAAGGTTGTTAAGCACCTAATGATGCTAATACCGAAAATTTATTCTACGGAGTTTCTGCTGTAACAAGCTAAATTCTTAACTGTAATTCATTTATTAAAAAAATTATCTGTGTTAATAAGATATTTATGAAAATCTTTGTATATATTTAACGATCTGAAATACATAACAGCAATTTTTATAATTTTTGGCTGTCTGGATGGCTTTTGATCAAATTTGATACTTTGATACCTGGATTAGAAATATTTTTTTTTATAAATAAAAGAAATTGCACAACAACAACATACTATTAACTTGCCCTTATGACGAGTTTATCTTAAAATGAATGCAACACAAAATAAATATTGTTGGGACCAGCAATATATAACGGCTTTAGTTAATCAAAAAACATTTAATATTTGAATCAGCTAATTCGCTTTCATTGAAAAACTTATGTGTAAATAAGTACTACATAACTTGTAAACGCAACGTGGCACAGAGGAGTATTTGGCGTGAAAAGCTGGCCAAAAAGGCAAAAGTAAATTTTAAGAAATCTTAAGAACTAAGTACGCAGCTCCACGGACAACAATATTTTACATTATATTGTAAATTTAAGTTGCGATTTGTAGCTCTGAGACCCTGCTAAAGTCAGGAAAGTGAAGAAAATTATATGAGATTTAAATGTTTTTTTCGGCTTCTGGATGTTTATATGATATTCTTTTTGTGGCCAAACGATTAAAGGTTTAACAATCATTTTTTTCTCTGTGAAAGGTTTGATCAAAAGTTACTTAAAAAAGGAAAAAAATTTTAAATATGTTAAATATTCATGTTGCAACAATTCGTTCAAAAGCTAAAAAAAAAATTATTCACTTTTTTTGCAAAAAAAATAAAAAGAAGAGGTTTTTAAAAGTGAGGTTAACATCTCTACGAATTATGTTTGATACCACAATAAAACATGGAATCTCTAATTTTAGAAACAGAAGGAAAAGTGTGCGCAAGTTTACGCACTTATTTCTGACGATTTTTTTAAATTTTCACATTTCTCTATTTTTGCTCATCAGGCACTTTTTCTTATACGTTTATATCGTCATAAACTTTTATGTATTTTGAATTATTGATTTTAACTTTTATTCACATCACTTTTAACACTTCACAATGTAAATACCTGCCTATAATTATAAATTTTAAAAATTCTTTATTATCGATAATAGTTATAAGGGAAAGTCTCTTACACATCCCCATAAAAGATATTTTTATATACTTGCTCTACAAAACATTATATGTTACAAAAATAAATATACGTAACTACAATTATTAAAAGCATTAATCACAAAAATAAGTTTACAATAAATAAATACAGGTACATAAAAAATAAATGGGCACCCAGGTATCAGGCTACCATCCAATTGTCAGAAGAAGCTGCCGAGGCCAGAAATAAGCACTTACGATTATATCGTACGAATTATTCGTGGAAATTCAGCAGAAGCGATAAAAATCGAGATGTCTTGAATAGGTTATTTCTGAGCACTGACCCTTTTATAAGCTGCAGTACGCAAAGAGAACGGATTAGTAAAAAAGCTTTTTCATCAGAATCCATCAGACTTCTTCTTCCTGACACGGATGATGCAGCTAATAACGATATACATACGACATAATAATTATTAAGGAATTTTTATTAGTTTAACTTTTCCGTATATCAAGTATTAAAACTTATAAAATAAATATAATAAAGCCTTTTTTCATAAAACAAAATACTGTTTTATAAGAGCCTTACAATTTAAAAAAAAAATTTTTTTTGAATTAGACTGTAAATCATATATATGTATGCATGTACATACAGTCTGTCAAGAGTGAGTTTAAGCCTTTAAAATCAAAATTTGTTAATTGAAATTTACTACTTATACCGTCTTTTATTCCTTTGGAATTTGACTTTTGGAATAATCTTAAAAATTTAAACTTTTTGGTTCTTTAATTTTTTTTTTATTGCATCTTGAAAACAAAAGTTTTGACGAATTTTGCAGGAAAATTTTTTTTGGCCATTAATAATAATAGTAATAGAAAGAAAAGATTGGCTTAAGCAAAATTTTCCGGTGCATCTTCTAATCCTCCTCCTTAAAATCGAAGAACCTGTTTTCAAGTTATGACAAAATATATTAGGCAACCCAACGATTTAGGGGTTGAAATATGCCACGCCTTTAAACAAAATCCTTACCTACTAGAGAAAAACGAAAAACAGATTTGAATTAAGGGCATCAAAATCCATATATTCCACATACTTTTATTTCTAGGGTAGACAAAAGTTTTTTTTGTTGCACAGTGTACTTTTGTTGCGCACTGTAATATTTTCAAAATCTTCCACTAGACTTTTTATATCATGCTACACCTTAAACTATCAAAAAACTAAAACTTTTAATTCAAAAAACTCGTTTAATAATTTTGGCCAGCTTTTCAGGCCAAATACTCCTCTGTGAGTCGCGTTGCAGACGAAGCTAATGAAATTTTAAATTCTCTTTGTTTTTACGTATTAGCCAAGGCGAATTCATACAGGTGAAATTACCAGCCCAGCTGCTGGGGAAACTTTTTGTCAGAATAAGCCGAATTAGCCTTGATTTCATTTATTAAAGCAGAGATGGAAAATGAGATTTTAGCTTCGGTAATAAATTGTTAACTTAAGTGTACTTATTTAATAAAAAAAATGCATCAAATTTATATACATTTGTTGCTTTTGTGTCATTTATAAAGTGTTTCACATATATATAATATTCTTTTATTCTTATATCTAACATATTGTTACAACTTTTCCATTCCTGACATACGAATTGGCCTTGACATAAAACTTCCCCTAAAAAGTTGCTTTGTTGTATCAATTGGCCTATGCATATACCTCTATGAATATACCTTGGTATTAGCTGTTGTTGATTTTTATTTTTGTTTCCAGTCAGTGTTGCCAACAATATTTTTAAATAGCATTTTTATTGTGTGTTTTACATTTTAAGTGTGAAGTGTTTATTATATTTAACAAGATAAATCGTAGATTGCGATCTTTTCTAGAATGCCAACTATAAGTTGTCTTGACCTGTGTTAACTTCGCAAATTCTTTCAGCTACGAATGCACTCAAATTGGATCAGTGTTTTTGGAAAAGGAACAAAAAATCAATGCTGGCTTGTATAAACAGGAAATTTATTTAAGACACGAAAAAAATTATAAAAATTAATAATATATTATGATTAAATCCCATTAAAATTAAAGGCCAGATTTTTGAAAATTGCCATGGCAGTCAACGTGTTAAAAATATTTTCATAGTACAAACACAAAATATTATTTTTTTGTTGAAATTAGTTTTTAACTACCTGATCATATACCGCTTTTCTAGCCCCAATAAAGTTGTTGCATTATTTTCATTAGGAGATAGACTGTATAATTATCTACTAGTATTGGACGGTTGTAATCAAATCTCCATTGAAATTTTTACTTTTTTAGCCATTTTTTTAACTAAATTAAGCTTTTTTCATTAGCATGATTTAGCAGCCCTTTCCAGTGGTGAAAGAGTACATGCCAAATATGATTTACATGATATTTTAGGAAAAATATACGATAAATACATTTTCATTCCGATAATTAATTTAACAATGGCTTTGCATTCGCCACTAACAGCAAGCTTTAGAATTTGAAATCTAGATCTAAACGTGCTTCTTTCACCAAAAAAAAATATTTACTTTTGATAATCACAAGGTGCTTTAATAAGGGTCATTACAACCAGTCCTATAAAAAATTAACAGACATTAGGAATATTACGATACGAATGCATATAGATTTAGTTCTAATAAGAAAATGACTTTTCACCGCGTGAACTGTATTCATTTCCATGTAATTGAATTACATTTTTGTGTAAGTATTTATGAACCTTATTTATTTTGGGTATTTTTTCATATTAATACTAAGTTTAAATCTAATACTTAAATAAAACTAAAATTGATTGATTCTGAGAATCATACAAATTGCTGGGTCAACATCTTACAAGCAAAGTCTATAATCTAATAAGTTGTTCACCAACTTAAAATGTGTCAGAAATTTTCTCCAGATCCATAATTTTCATGTTTCTACTACATACCTTTACCTCAAACTTTCTCTATGTATCATAAGAATTTCTATTAAATTATCTAATAGTTCTTTCAACCATAAAACAAACAATTCATTTATTTAAATAAAAAACTGTAGTGCAAATTAGTTAATTTCTCTGTCCTTTATTTACAAATTAGGTTTGGAAACAAATATTGTCTTCCACTTCAAATAAACTAGTTTCTAAAAAACTTTACAAAAAGAACAATAGAAATCAACAGAAATAAACAAAAACTAAAACTAAACGACGCATCTATTATGACAGGTTGTTCAACTTTACCTTTTCTCAAAATAGAATTGTTCCATGCGGATTTAAGTCAGATTAACAAGTATTACACAACGCTCTACAACAGAAAATAAAAAAGTTTAAAACTATTCTCAATTCCTTTTTTATACCCTTCACATATGGTGCCAAGGGTATGTACAGTTTTGTCATTCAATTTGTAATTTCTTTACTATTTATTACCGATACCAATAAATGTATATTTTCTGAGAGCTTATGATACTGGGAGACGATTAAATAATGTCCATCGTTTCGTGTCTTGATTGAAACCAACTTAAAGAAGACCCAGATATTAAGAGACCTATATGTGGTATCAATCCCTTGGAAATATTAATCGCTCTTGTTATCTAATACAAGCGCCGCAACTTAACATGACTGCCTCTTATTTTTCCCATATTTTTATCAGAAAAAAGTATCAGTTTGGCCACATGACATATGATATGCCTCAAGGCATATTCGCAAAAAGTTACAAGTCGGTTACTAATCGGCAAAGTTATTTGAAAATTTTTTTTTGTATATTTTTTTTAATATATGAATTTTCTCAAGTTTCAAACAGTTTTTGGACACGGTAATGACACCAAGCTGCAAGGGCTTTTAGCGAAATATAATACACTTAAACAACATTTCAAATCTATGATGGTCGCCAATACCGATATGAGTCATATTTAGTATTTAAAAATTTACACCCTTCTACCCTCTCCATATTAGTATCAAACGGAGGGTCTTAAACAGTAGAATACACTAAACTTTGAAAAATTGTATACCCAAATTATGGTCTTAAGGAATATGCCAGATATATGGGTCAAATAGAATAATTACAGCTTTGTGTCTGAAACAAAATGGCAGATATTTGTTTTTCGTAACCCAATCAATTGATAATAAAAATCAAAGATGACATCATAAATAATAAAACGAAATGGCGTATGCATCTAAAATCTCGACTTCACTACCTAGAGGTCATTAAACCCATCTGTAGCATGGTGAAGGATATTATCAGTTCCGGTATGGCCGGATATAGCATTCCTACTTGTTATTTATTTATTTTTTTTTTTTTGTAACTGCTGTGCCAAATTTTAACATTTCATTGAAAACTTTAAACAAAAATAACCAAAAAAAAATGTTAGATGACTCTTAGAATGAATGAAATTGATGCTGGTGGTGGTAGGGTTAGTGGCAACTACTGTGATTGTTTTCTAAAAAGCTGTTGTCCCTGCTTGTGTCTGCTACAACTCTTTAAGGCAATTGGCTTTTTGGCAAACTATACGCATAACTGTCAAGTGTATGCTCTTGTTTTCCTTTTTTCACTCACGAAATTTCAAAATCTTTGTCTTGTTGGTTTTATAGTCAGTGATGCTAGTAGTTGCATCTGTAACTTTAAATACGTGTTTTTGAATGTATGGGTACGTAATCTCAATTGACATTTACAGTCTTATACAAAAAAAGCAATATTTACACTAAGTTAGTTAGTTTTATGCTTTACAGATATATAACTGTGTTTGTGTAGAAGTGCATAGTGTTTTATTTCTGTTTAAAAATAGTTTTTCTTTTTTTTTTGTAATACAGAAGGAACGACTGTTTTATTAAGCTTAAGCCCCAGAAATTTTAATGAAAATATTTATTTTCTTTTTTTTAAATTGGTCGCATGAAAAGTTGCAGTCCCAAGTTGCAGTAAAACTAAACGTACACTCAAAATATTTTGAAAAGTCTCATTAAATGCTGGTAAGCACAAGGTTTTTGTTTTAAATAAAATCATACATATTTTTCATATAACAAAATTATGGTTCAGTGTTTAAGAAGTAGTTATGAAATTTATTTATAAATACTTAGTAGATAGTTATGTATTAACAAATAACTAAGTAAGTAAGTAAGTATGTATGTAACCAGAAAATTTCTAAGTGCATTCACCCAAAAATAAAACATTTTACAAAACAAATTTTAACTACAACAACGAAATGTAAAATTTCTTAAAAAGGAACTGAAAAATTTTGTTCATTAAGAAATGCATTTTATATTGACTTGAGTCTCTAGAAAAAATAACATGTTAATAGTGGTACCAGATAGCTTCATTCTAATTGCCTCAAATATCACTTTAATATATAATAACATCGATGAAAAATGGATGATATGTTGTTACGTATGTAACATCTAAAAACGTGTGTATATTTGCTTTACATAAATCGAGGTTCGTTTTATTTCGAAAAAAAAAAATAAAACCTAAAATTGAAAGTATTATGGCCGTATTCATAAAAAATATTTTAGGTTTATTAAAGGCTTATTTGACAGATATTGTAGAGAAATTTGTCAAATAAGCCTTCAATAAACCTAAAATATTTTTTATGAATATGGCCCTTAATGTTTAGAGCAGTTAATAATAAACACACTGGAATAACCTTATACAGTACTTTAGTTATTATTTCGCTTATTGTTATGCACCTTGTTATCAAACTCTACTCTATTGTACCACTACTATACCAGCTGCGCTTGTACAACTATTTTAGTTAGTATTGCCATAATGGACACGGTCTACAATAATCTAAAAACTTTTATAACAACAATACTAGTATGTCCCAGAACAGAAAATCGGTAAGGCGTTATATGATAAAACAAGAAATATATGAGTCATGCTGTGATGAAAAAAAAATTTACGCTTTTTCGCACGTTTAAAGGGGCGTAAATTACGCATTACGCCGCGTAATGCTGATAGTCACCTGTAAAAAACATAAATAAGTCTAAATGTGTAACAATATTTTTTTATTGCGAAATTTCTCTTTAAATTCTTTGTTTTGGATTATTTTGATAATTTTTTTTTTTACTTTTTAGGCATTCCTTGTTTTGCTAAAAGTTTGATTTGTCCTCTTTGACGGCCATTTTGTCAGCTGTCAAGTTAATATTTAGTTAAGTTTAGAATTTTAACATGAATAGACTGACGCATGAATAGCAAGGAACAATTCGGACAAAAGGCCCAAAACAAGATTGCTATTATTCCCGATTTTCATAAGCTAATTTTTTCAGCTTTGAAATTCACTTTTGTTTTAGTGGATACGTCTATAAACAAAACTGTTGTATTTGGAAGAATGATAATCCTCAAGTGTATGCTGACACACCATTACATCCAAAAAAAAATAATTGTTTGGAATGCTTTATGGACTGGTGGAATCATTGGTCGGTACTACTTTAAAAAATATTTTGGTCAGAAAGTTACAGTCAATGATGACCTCGATAGAGCTACAATTACTGATTTTTTTTCGTTCACCAATTGAACAACCATGATGTGCAGGATCTGTGGTTTCAAAAAGACGGCGCTACATGTCACACAGCTCGTGCCAAAATTGATTAATAGAAGGAAGCGTTTGGTAACTGCATAGTTTAACGATTCGGACCCGAAAACTAGCCCCCCAAGATTATGCGATTTAATGCCAATAGAGTCTAAATTTTAATGTTTTTCAAGTTCTTTAAACTGAGTAAATCTTGCAGAAAATTCCTAAATTAGGGATTGAATTACTATTGAAATTTCTATCGTTAATGACTCTTTATTTGGCTTTTCGTGAAATTCACTTCCACAAAAAAGTTTTTTTGAATTCGAAAAATATTTAGAGGAATTTAAAAGAATATCACGATTAAAAATCTGTAATTTGACTTCGAACGCTTTGATAAAGTCAAACATTATAATGACTGTTTTATTAACACCTTGTAGTTTTATGTTTAATTCATTTAAGTGAGAGCATAAATCAGTGAAAATATATGGTTTTTCCAGCCATTCTACATCCAATAATTGATTATATTGCTTAATAATATTCTCATTAACTAGAAATAGTCCTTTTACCTCCAAACAATCTACAGATCTTTGCAAAACAGTTCCGCGACTTAACCAGCGGACCCAGCGAACTTCGGCTCGCTCCAATTTTAAGCCTTTAGACAAACTTTTGTTATTTTCTTTAAGAATTAATGTTTTGATAATTATTTCACTGAACTTCAATTGATTGTAATGCTTTTACGTGAACGCGTGATTTAACAATACACAAAATTCGTATAAGTTGCAGCAAGAAAAATAGCACATTTAATGTAAAAAACTACAATGCCAAAATGACACCTGTCAGATTGCGCGAAGTCAACGTATAACGCCATCTATCGAATTTTGGCAGAGAATTTTTTTTTTTTTTCATTTTAAAAGCCATTAAGGAATAAGTTCACACAAAATCTCGATTTTCTAGGATTTGCATAGAAAGTGGCCCAGCCATTCTCTTTTTATGAATCACTATACATTTTTTACACCATTTTTATATATATAAAAGATTAAGCTATTGTACGACGAGTTTACTTCGTGCTGATATAAAATTGACTAATTTTGTTACAAAACTCAACAACAACATTTTTTGGTGAATATTGCAATGAAAAGCAATAATTGTATGTCCAATACGTTTTGTAAATAAATTTATAAAACGATTTTCCCATTTTATAACTAATAAAAAAAAAATAATGTTGTTTTTGTGCGTGCCATCAAAATTTTCAAACGTGTTACTTGGGGCACGCGTGCCATTGGTTCGCCATCCCCAGACTATTTTTTGTGGGGATATTTAAAGTCGCTAGTCTACGCTGATAAGCCCGAAACGATTAACCACTTGCAGGACTACACCAGTGTGTTAATTTTATTTTGTTTTTTCATTCTGAATGTTTAACTTATCTACGTAGATAATAAAATACAAAATTCACTTACGCTTCTTTAAAACTTTTTCCTAAACTTCGAAATTTCCCGGCACCTTACTCTAGGCGATAATGAAGAAATCAGTCTGTCACAATATTTGTTTATATCTAAAATATTTGTTTTTTTGTAGCATTTACTGTACTTTTGTCCCATTGTACACTGTTGACATCTTATGCACAATACAGGTAAGAGGGCAGCAACAAAACGAAGTAGTTGCCTTTATGGTTCATGAGCCATGTAGTGGCCAAAAGTTTTTCTTTTCAATTGGTGCACAAACAAAAGTTTTTCCTTTTGAATTCGTTTGTTTCACCAGCACACATTTTTAAATCACAAAGCCTGAATTATATTGCGATTGTTGTCATCAGCATTAGGCTTAACATCACGGAAAAAGTCATCATCCATGCTATTGAGTGACATTTCCTTTGCTTCTTTCAAGCATGTTGTTTCTTCTTTTTTATACACAATAACACACTTGCTCACCTTCGTGCATTCGTGCATTTATTCGTACTGTCATCTTTGCATAAATTCATTCAGTCGTGTTATTAGCTATTCATTTCAAAGCCTTATGGCGTTTCTTGTTGTTGTCAACAAAATTTTTCTTCTATCACTAGAAGAACTGTACATAAAATGACATATTCTCTCTTGTATATATCGATGGCTTAATATGAAAATGCCGTATCTCCATTTTTTTGAAATCACGTTTTTAACAATTCCTAATAATGAATTTACAAACACATTTCGCTTATAAAATTTAGTGAGCTATGATTGAAAATAACAGAGCTACACACAAAATTTTTTAAAGTTTAACCTATTGCCTATAATTTAACAAAAATCGTGATACGCCCTTTTTATTAAACCATCGATATGTATGTATGTATTTCTCCCAGCTATTTAATAGTGTAGGTGTATTTGAGTTGAGATGCTTTAACAAGAATCATGGGAAATATTTATGATAAAAAGTTCTCACAATTTTCTGCCAAGATCTCTAAGAGTAATGGTGTGAAAAAGATATGTTTGCACTTGTACTTTAATTCTTTTCGTTTTTAAACTTTTTTATTACAAAACTTTAAACTGCTTAATACTTCTGTTGCCATTGTCTCTGTTGTTGTTTCTTTTTTTTTAATTCCCTTGTATTGAAATTATTTATGTATGTGTTCATTTTAGTTTGTATTGCTTCTTGTTGCTTTGCAGTTTAACTGTTGAAGCTATTATGTTTGCTTATTTGCAAACAAGTTTATTTCAGTATTTGTTCAGGTGTGAAGTAAGGATAAAGGACGAAAAAATCTTATTTAAAATAATATACAAATAAACGTATATAAAGCAATTACATTGAAAATGTTTGCATAACATTAAATATATTGCAATATTTTTAAGCCATCAAGGTCATTAGGGAGAAGTTTAAAATTGAATTAGTTTTTTTAAAAAACAAGCAAAAATGCTGTCTATATTCGGCCGCACTAAATCTAATACCTTTTACTATCACGTACGTTGGTATAGTTACCACATCGTAGCCTAGCTTAGGTTTCAAATTTAGTTTTATATGCCATTTTGTTGCATTATTTTTTTTAATTTCAGCATAGTTAGTAATTGATGGGGTTGATAAAAGAAATCATCGGCCATTTTATTTTGTTATTCTATAGTTAAATGTATTCTACCGGTCAAGCAGTTTAATTTGATATCTATTTTGAGGTGGTTGAACACATATATAAATCGATTATATGTCGTTACGTAGTGGTGGCTATTTAAAATTTATTTTTAACTGTACTTTGCTTATAAAGCTCTTTCTTATGATACATATACATATGTTTTCTCTCTCTATTTACAATTTGAAAACACGCGATTTTCGTTTTTAAATTTGAATAAAAACATCGAAGTATTTGTTTTTTTGTGCTTATGTCTCAGTTAATTGCAAATCGACTTAACAGTTTTCTTTAACGTTACTTTTCGAGACTACGGCTTGTGCTTTCATGTGCTTAATGTGTCCAAAAATTATATAGGAGCTTAAGTAATAGGAAAGTAGTATTTTACAAAAAATGTATGCATTAAACCTTTTCTAAAAGATCGCTTTGATGTCGTTTAAAAAACGATCGTTTTTAACACGCAGCAGTGCATTTAAAACTTTACTAGGGCTAAAAAATGTTGAATTTGATGGCTAAAAAAGGCCCTTAATGGCTTTTTTACCGATTTGTTCGCTTATTTCGATAGACCATCATCTAATACACCGCTGGTAAAAAAATTGACGAGCTCCGACTCAAAACAAGAAAAATATAAACAGTTAGAGAGAGTCCTACATTATTTTTATAATTAAAAAAAAAAACAGCTTTAAGTGGCGCAGCTTATTTTGCGCATGCTTTTGTGAGTAAAATAAACTTTTAATAAAATCCCGCAACTTGAGACAAATTTTATTAACATCGTCATTATGGCCTAAATATCTAATGATTTTACACTAAAAAGGAGGAAGAAAGCATATACAGGGTGTCTTAATTTTTATTTTCACACTTAAATAAAAAACTTAATAATTGACACAAAGTTTTATTAAGAGCATTGAACAATATAATTGAAATACGATTTTTTTTTTAAGAGTATGTCATCTAGTTGTCTTACGTCAAGTTGAACACAGTGTTTAAAATGAAGCCTTGTCTTCTGCGCCACACGCTACAGTAAACTTGAATCAATTGAGCTGAGTTCTCGACGGATATTTTCCCGTAAAGCCCCAAGAGATTGGAGATTGTCAATTTAAACCTCTCCTTGTTGTTGTTTCATAAAAAAAATCCATGGGAGTTAGATCGAGCGACCTCGGTGGCCATGGAAATTTCCCAAAGCAACTGATCAGTTTTTGGGAAAAATTTTCCCAAAGCAAATTCATTGAAGCTCTGGATGTGTGTCCAGTCACCCCATCCTGTTAAAACCACGTGTGTGAAGAGAACAATGGATGAGCTAGCAGGTTTGGCAAAAATAATTCCATAATCATGCGTAAATAAATTCTGTCGCCTGGCCTTGAGAATTTTCGAAAGAAAATGGTCTAAATGGATAAGGCACACCAAACAGTTACCCTGGAGCAATGCAATAGTTTTTGATGTTTCAATCGAGGGTTGCGTGTTTTTGGAGACCAGTAACAGCAGTTTTGCTTGTTGATGTGGCCGTTTAAGTAAAAATAAGCCTCGTGGCTCCAAATAATCGGATTTACAGTGCAAAACCACTCCAATATCGTTTCGCGAAAATTTTTGCGTAAATCAAAGTTGCTTTTCTTCAGTTGTTGAACGACTTGAATTTTAAAAGGATGGAACTTCAAAAAAAAATTTCACGTAAACTGCTTTCAAACAGTTCAATGATTTTGGAAGTCCCTAAAGATCGACTGGGCTCTAGTCGTCGGACATTTATAGCCGAAGTAGTTGCGCAGAATCTCTGCACCCACGAACGAATTAAATTTTCAATCATGATAATATTGGTATGGTTCAATTATGTATGAAACAACATATCGGCCAAATGGCCGCTGCGACCTCGGCGGCACTCCTCAATCTTGATGATCAATTGTTGGGCACGATGGTTGAGTCGAGGTTGACTGCACTTTTGCCACACTGTCGCGAAAAAACTGCAATGTTTTCCGTTCAACGAACTTAGAAGGCATTCACAGATGTTTTCACATTTAAATATTTTTTACAATTCTCCCGAATCATGAATTGCACGAAATGCATTTTGATTTCAAAGCCCATTTTAATAATAAGCCTAAATAACTGTAACGCACTGCCCGATTCTGTATCTTTCCATGGTTCAAATTGAGTTAGTCTGAAATTGAGAAATGTCAAATAAAATGCAGAAAAAAAAAATAATGTTTAGGAGTGGATCACTCTCAACATTGCCCCTTAAAATTTAACCACCCCTTATATACCCTTGGCACCACTGATAAAGGGTTTACAAATAGGGTATTCGTTTAAGCAACCAATTAAGCAAGCACTAAAGTTATTGCGTTCTCGGAAATCAGGAAGCGGTTACTTCTTATATGAAAATCGTATTCAATTCTAAATTGCTAAAGTTGAAATTTCTGGTCTGAAATAGGGCCTTTTTTCTTTTTATTTTTTTTAATTTTATTTTATTCTTTTTTGTTATTTTATTAATTGAAATGCAAAAATACGACGAGGTCTAGTTTATTCAATTGCGATTAGTTCTTTCGATCGCAGACGAGAAACGAAAAAAAAATTTTATATATTGGATCGTATGACTTACGGAAACCTGTATGCATATGAATTAATGAACTACATCATAATTATTAGCGCTTTAAAAAGTATAAACTCTTCAACACTTTATAATCTTTTGTAATAGTTTGACGCACAAACGCAATATACGGATGAATTAACCATCATGACTATAATTCTCGTTCTGTGAAAGTTTTCGCGTATCATATGCCTTTTACTGTATTAACATTTTTATTTGGAAGTTTCACAGAACGAGATTAGGCCAAGATCAGATGCTTATAATTTTCTTTTAATATTCAGAGGAATTAAATATCCCTGGATACTAAATAATTTATTTGTGCGTTAATAGTCTACTGCTCCAGAATTAACAGAATATTAAGAAAAAGTTATTTTAATTCATCCTACTTCTTTTTATTCTTTTCCCCATCATTTTTATCAGGTGCTGGGCACGAACTTAAATAACCATCAACCATCATGCGATTAAAGGAAGCCATAGGATCATAATTCCTAGAAAAAGAAATATTGCAATTAAAAATTAACTTTTAACGAAAACTTACGAATAGAAATTTTTATATTTAGCTTGTCGTGGTAAATTGTGCAGAAGATAAAAGGCTAAACCGGAAGTCAACGAAACTCCAAGGGCAGCACAACAAGTTTTTAACGATTTTCGTAGATGATAGTCATGCATTGGAAATTGAGGTCTCGGCATGTTGTCAAAAGGGCTAAAAGGAAAAATTTCGTATTTACATATGTATATACAAATATATAATAGAACAGAACTTTAAATTTACCTAGAAATTTTCAATGAAATTATTTGCTTTTAAGTACTAGAAAAGAATTATTAAAAACTATTTGAAATAACAAAACTGACAAAAAAATCAAACGCATTTTATTTTTAGAAACGGAATCGTTTTGAAAGGCATTGAAGGTTTAATGCAAGGCATATCCATAAGGTACTCGTATCCAATCAGCTGACTGTTTTTTTTATATACATTTTATAAGCGTTACCAAGGCATATTTATACAGGTAAATGCAACGGCGAGTTGATACAACAAAAAAACTTTTTAGGGGATTTTTTCTGTCAAGGCCAATTTGTATAACAGAGATGGAACAGTTGTTTTTATATGTTTATTTCAATAAAATTTTATTATTTTTATTTATGATATGTGATTGTGAAGCACATTATAAATGGTGCAAGAACAATAAATATACCTAAAGTTGGTAAATTTATCATCAAAAAAGCCAATTAAGTTAAATGTTTAATTCGGAGTCCAAAATCTAATTATCCATTCCTGCATTAATAAATGGAATAAAGGAGAATTCAACAAATTTAGACATTGTGTTCCCCATTATCATGTGCTGATAATTTCACCTGTATAAATTCGCCTTGAGCTTTACCAACTTTTTTAAAAGTCTTGCCTGCATTTGTAAAACTTAATTTTTTTAATTTTATTAAACAATAAATAATTCGCAATTTCAGTTGTTTTTAAACATTTTAAAAAATACAAAAATATGAATAAAAAGTTTTCGCTTTGGTTAAATGGAGAATGAGCAAACAAATTATTGATTATCATGGTAAGTATACACTTTGAAACCTATTTTGCAAAACGTTAATCTCTTACTCACTCACTGCAACTTATAACTTAACCATAAATACAACCTAATTTCTTTACTTTGTATTTGCATTGAACATCGCGAAACAAACTTATTTGATAAAAATGAGCATTCAGCGATTATTGATTTTTTAATTATTAAAATTTCGCAACACTAATTTAAAGAATCGACATTTCCTTTTTTATACCGTTCACCTGTGGTGCACAAGGGTATACATATGTATATAGCTTTGTCATTCTGTTTGTAATTTCTATAATTTTTATTTCCGATCCCATAATATTTTCTGAAAGCTTATGAATAGAGGAGTCGATTAAGCCCTGACCGTCTGTCCGCGTGTGTGTTGAAATCAACTTTTAGAAGCAACTATATGTTCCTCAGATCTGTGTATGGTATCAGTCTGTTGGAAATATCCGGAAATGAATCGCTATTGAAATTCAGCACAATCGCCCTACAACTTTCTGAGATATGTGCAAAAAACAACGACAATTACAACAACAACATACAAATATACTGGTTATAGTATCCTAGCATCGAATCCCAGCTGAGAAAAATGTTTTTTTTTTATTTTATATATTACTAGCCAAACCCGGCGCGCGTCGCTACGCCCCTTAATGAATCGAAATGCATTCTGAATTTTAATTGAATATCTAGTGCAAAAACCTAAAAATTATAATTTTTTTATGGGCGTAGCATTGCACACTTTTCTAATCACGAAATTATTTAGTCATGACATCTCGATATGTGTGCAAAGTTTCAGAAAAATCGGTCTGGTGCAAGTACCTCAAAATTATAACCTTTTTTATGGGCGTGGCATTGCCCACTTTTCTAACCACGAAAAGATTTAGTCATGACAGCTCGATATGTGTGCAAAGTTTCAGAAAAATCGGTCTGGTGCAAGTACCTCAAAATTATAACCTTTTTTTATGGGCGTGGCCCTGCCCACTTTTCTAATCACGAAATTATATGGTTATGAGAGCTAAGTATGTGTGCAAAGTTTCAGAAAAATCGGTCCAGTGCAAATACCTTAAAATTAAAACTTTTTTAGGGGCGGAGCCCCGCCCACTTTTCTTATCACAAAATTATTTAGTCATGACAGCTCGATATGTGTGCAAAGTTTCAGAAAAATCGGTCAAGTGCAAGTTGCTAAAACTGATAACTAATTTTTATGGGCGTAGCCCCGCCCACTTTTTTCCACCCATAAACACTCCCTGCTATGTGTACAACAACTTGCCAAAGTTTGAATCCGATCGGTTTTACAGTTTCGGAGTCTATAGCTAACACACACACACACACACACAGAGTTTCACTTTTATATATATAGATTTATATTTGTATAATTTCTTTAATATATTTTTTTTAATTTTTTTAAAATTTTTGATTAAAAAATTTTTTAAAATTTTTGATTAAAAAATTTTTTAAAATTTTTTGTAAATTTTTTTTTTTTAATTTTTTTGTTAATTTTTTTTGTAATGTTTTAATTTTGTTTTTAATATATTTTTTTTGTATTTTTTTTAGAAACACATGTAAACTCAATTTATAATTTTACAATGGTATGTTTCATTCATGTTTATATTTAGTGAAATTTTTTGTTGCGCTCTGTGTGAATATGCATAAGTGTCAAAAAACCCTTAAATAAACATTTAACAAAATATTAATTTTTGTTTTGGTTGATGGAAAAAGTCTAAGCTAAGAGCAAAATATTCTGTGAATAAAAAAGCTAACGTAAATTTTCCAAATTTCAGCTGCGTACTACTAAGCAAGAAGTTTCTTAAACAATTTATACACCAAAATTCCTGTGTTCTTGTTTTACACCTCTTTCTTATGAAAATCTAAAATTCAGGCAGAACTGCATACTGGTTGTTAAAGAAAATGTAGATTTTTCAACATAGAACAAAATATTCAAAAATAATGTTTACGACTTTTAACTCAAATCGCATATTTTCAGTAAAGTAATATTAATCTGTTAATAAATTTGGCAAGTTTCTCTCTAAATACTGCGACATAGATTCTCAACTTCAAACAAATAGCGTATCTTATCCTTTTACAAAAGTTAATATTTAATTTGAAATTGAAATTGAAATTAATTAAAATAAAGCAACTTTTAACCACAACTTAATTTTTGAAATCTTTCTACTTCAAAAGAACCTTAATCTAGACAACATTTAAAATATTATTTAACTAATCTGTGCATGGTGGTAATACAACATACTGACTTCACTTTATTGGCAACTTTCCGAAAAAATATATGAGTGTATGTAGTCACATATACTTACATTCACCATGCGGCTGCATTAAAGCCAACCATTATAGTTCAAGTTTAAACTAGTTGATAAAGTCATGTCACTCGGAGTGAAGAGAGAGAGAGAGATAGTCATAACTTTGGGTTCATGGTTTACAAAGCGGTAGATATTGTATGCTTGTGTGTATGTAGTAATACTTAACTGCATGTTGTTCTATCTATATTTGAACAAGGAAGAAAAACATAAAAGTTATTTTTATACAAGTGCATGTGCATTTCAACATTTTAAAAATATCATCATTATTATCAACTATTTCCTTATCGTTAAAATGGTTGAAATTGTCAACGTCATTATTATTGCAGCATCGTCATCAGCGTCATAGTCTAAATGTTGGCACTCAACTCAAGTATACCAACATTAGCATCATTAGTTTAGTGTTTATACTTGTAGATATTTTCTCTTTAAAGTGTTGAAGATGAGTTTTTCAAAACCAACACATTCATATGATGACAACTTGTATGGAGTGTTTAAAAAATCACATACACGTACTTGTGCTCTCACACTCATTCACATACCAATGCCACTTGCTTGAAAAGTTGTTTAAACTTGCTACAAAATTAGTCGCAACATAACATGTGTATTCATATTACTGATGTCTATGTTGAAAATTAGCCAAATTGTTGATTTACCCGGAAAAAGACAATTTTTCTATATTTTTTTTCAATCTCTTTCTTTTCTCATTTTCATTTTCGGTGTGATATGCAAAAGGCATCCGATGTCACATGCACGTTTCATCTATCCCAGAGTATTCTTCCAGTTGCGGTTCTTTAAAATGTAACAAGAGAAATATTTTCAATTATTTTAAATAAAGCTTTATTAATTTAAAAATTAATATTAAACCAAATAAAAACAATATTCTATGATATTTTTCTGTTGACCCATGACTTTAACTAATCAAATGAAAAGATATAAAATATGAAAAAATAATCATCCGTATGGATTAGGTCTTTTATAATTTTATTCTTTTATTTTTAAGAAAACAATATTAATAAAACACTTTTACTGTGGCATAACCTAAAAAAAATGGCCAGAATGTGGTTTGAAGCACTGTCATAAACGATGTGTGTGTTCGCTTTATTTCAAGATGGACGACATCCGGCTTTGTAATTTTTAATAAAGGATTATTTATCTAGTGGTTTTAGAGCCACTGTTTTGTCTGTTACCTGTTAATAATTTTTCTTCTACGGTGTCATGTAAGTAAAAGGTTTTACATTTTCGAGTATTGATTATTTAACAAACAAAAAACTGGCTTAGTTTTTCACCAGTGACTTAAGTGTTAGAAATAAAAACAAGCACATGAAGAAATTTTTTATTTTTTTTATTTTATTTTATTTATTTGTTTAGTTTGATATCCCATACAACAAGACTATAAGTCTTATAATTAGAGTACAGTATTAGACATAATTAAAATTAAATTTAATCATAATGACAAATAATTGGAAAAGGAAAATGTAACATAATTTAAATAACAAGCAAGAAATAATAATAATTAAAATTATAATTTAAAAGAATTAAGAAAAAACTAAAGAATAGTTGTTCAATTAGGAAAAATTATACTTAAGGGCCCTTTTAAATTGCGCAGCATTGCTTAAAAATTTAATGTTTGTAGGTAAGGAGTTCCAAAGACGAATCGAATAAATAAAAAACTGCCAGTCTGATACCAAAGTTTGATGTCTTAACTGTATCACGTCATTAGATCTGCGGGAACGAGCAAACGAAATTCGTTCAAAGAGATATGCAGGTTCGTGAGCTTAAATGATTTTATGTAGCAGTGTTAGTGTTCGTAATTTCAAGAGGTTACAAAAGAATGCAGTATTCTCAACAGATGATATTTGGTCAAACTTCTTAAATTTGAAAAGATATTACTGCATTATAAGTTACATTAAATTTCCTGTAACTTGTGGTATCACAGCTAGCAAAAATTTCGCATCTATTAGATTTGTTTTAGCAATCAACAAGCGTATCTAAAATGGTGTAAAATATTGTGTTTTCCATAGAGCTCTTAACATAGAGTATGTTTTCCCAGAGACGAGGTTGATGTGATTAGACCACGTTGACGTATTATTTAGTAAAATTCCAAGATTTTTTGTTCAACTCACAATTTATATTTGTTGATTGTTTAGACAAATTGATGCATCAAAATTAACTGTCATAGATTTTGATGTTATGACTACGCATGTAGATTTAGACGGGTTAATACAAAGACCATTTGCAGTTGCCCAACTGTGAACACGTTTGAGATCTTCATTAAACTTATGTACACAATCATTTAATTTTGTTTTGTTTAAGCCAATATAAATTTGTACGTCATTAGCATAAATATAGACTTTACAATGAGACAAGTGTTGATCTGAATCATTGATGTAGATAGTAAAAAGTAATGGACCAAGAATGGAACCTTGTGGCACACCTTTACACACATATTAGGGGACGTGAAAATTTATTATTGACGAATACTGATTGTTGACGATTCGACAAGTAGGAAGATATCAGCTTTGTTGACGTATTAGAAAAATTAAACATTGTTTGTAATTTCATACACAGAATATTGTGGTCAACTGTATTCAAACGCGTTCGAATAATCTAAAATTACGAGGAAAGTAATATCACCATTTTCAAGATTATCTCTTATATTCTCAAACACATCAATTAAAGCGAATGTACAGATATGCTTTGGGTGAAAACCAGATTGCCAGAGATCGCTATCTTGAACCAATTTATATATTTGTTGATGTAGCAACTTTTCAAATACTTTTGAGAGGTAAGGCAATATAGCGATTGGTCGATATTCATTGTTTGCTTTAGGAATAGGTACTATTTTTTGCATATTTCCAGCTCGAAGGATGGAAAGATTTAGTTATTATTGTATTGAATATATAAGTGATATACGGCAGCAAAAATGGGAGAATTATCTTTGCAAACTTAGGATATATTTTATCTGTACCACCGGCATTAGATTTAACAGCTAAGCAGCTTTTATATACATCCAGCTGATTTACACAGTTGAAACTGAAAGAATTTTGGCAGCTAACAGGTTGGTGATTGTAGAATTAGGGATGGAAATAAAAGAATATATAAAAACCTTAAATAAAATTTCTTATCACTTTTATTTTTAGTCGACTTATTTAATAAAGGCATTTATTTATTTATACATAGTTTAACAAATATTATTTTAAATGTTAATATCATATAAAAAATTCAAACATATGTAAATATAGTTAACAACTATCACTTAAGATATACCTTCTTTGTGTTTGGAATACAACGCCATATTTTCAGATTTTTTTGAATTTATTTAAATTAAGCTTAGTCCAGTTAATAGCAAATGCAACGCAAAAAGAATCGGCAAAATAGGTTCAGTTGTTTTTAAGTGATTTTCTCACATAAATAACATAATAAATATTATTTTATATAAGTATGTAAGAATAGGCATATATGTACACACATATGTATGTATATATTTTTTTGTCCTGAAAAATATAAATACAACAAAAAAGGAACTAACGAAATCCATCGATGTTGATGTTTTTGCAAACCATAAGACCACTTTTAATATTTTTCCCCTACAAACCTTGACTTGACGCAAAGAAAAATCATGGCTACAAAATGATCACGACGGTCATCCTATAGTTTTAATAGTTGATTACTATAATCAGTAATTTTGTTTCAATAATTTCATGTTTCCTTTTCTTAAAACCTTTAACATGCTAACTCTCAAAAAAAAAATGATTTACAAAATTATGATAAATAATTTTGATTTTTTTTGAAAGTTTAATATGTGAAAAAATTACACAAAAAATGTATATAACAAATATTAAATAAATAATAAAAAAAACTGATAAAGTGTAAAAAAAATATTGGTAAAAAAATTGTGTTAACAAAGTAATACCCTGTTCAGACAGATATTTTCAATTGTTTCAATTTAGTGTTGATTGAGCAATTAAAATAAGTGTTCAAACATACTCAATTTATCTTACTCCATTAGTATTTGATAGCTGTAAAAATATGATGTTTTATACCAAATCAAGCAATGCCTCCTCTTTGTTTTTTTCCTGTTCATAAAATATATTTACAATTATATTTATATATATACATATATGTGTTTGAATTTATTTAAACATTTTATTAAAATTTCCATCAACCATTTTCATTTTCTTACTTTTTGATTTTGAATATTTATTAGTTTGACATTAGAAATTCCACATTTCTTCTCACTGGACATACTTCTTAAGAGTTGTGTTTCGAGTTTTGGACAATAAATGAAACAAAGTTTATATTGCTCAATTTATAATTAATTTTTAGTATGATAAATTCAGCCCAATAAAAGCCTTTAGTTGCGATAATATTATAAATTGATAATAAAGGTGCGTGTGTGAATATAGACTAAGTATAATCAATATAAGAAATAAAAAAAATATCTGTAACTTTCGTTTAGAAAAGATCAATGATTATGCATTTAATTAAAAGCCATAATATAATTATTGAAAGATATTTCAGTTACACATAATAATGATATCCGGCAAACAATATATGTTTTAACTACAATCATACGATTCAATCACAATCATGTTGCTCTTTGATTATAATTACCACAACTGCCTCATAAATAAAATTTTGATGTGATCTCTCAAAACAACGATTTTTTTCTCTCCTACCAGAAACAATCATCAGACCCATGGTGTAATTACATAAGGTGATGGCGTATGTATGGAATTTGACAATTTCCGGAGTTGAAATAATTTTTTTTAAATATGTAGCTTGACATACTCCAGATTACAAAAAAATAATCAGCTGGGCTGGCACCGCCACCTTGTATAAGTGTACCCTGATCAGACCCCCTAATTTTATCAAAAGCTTAAAATTGTTGTACAGTATTATTGGTATGAAAAAATACCGAAAAATATAAAATAAGTATTTTTTTTTATTTTTATTAAAAGTATAGATATTATTATTATTTTCAAAATCATGCCTACATTCAATACATTAGTTAAGTTCAACAAAATAAAATTTTTAACAAATTTAAAAAAAAAAATCAAAAAGTTACCAAAACATGCTAACAAAACCATTTACCCTGTAAATTGAAATAAGAAAAAACTTAAACGACACACAACTTATGGTAGTAATGAGAAATTAGTTCTGTAGAAAAAAATATTTTTTTTTAATTGAATCATAACAATCCTATCAAAAACAAGCCAAAAAATCTGTTTGACTTTGTATTAAGTTTTAAAAATTAATGACTTAAAACCATAATCAAACTAGTGACGAACAAACACACATATTAAGGAAAAAAAAATAATTAAAATAAAACAAGTAAGAGCACTATATTCGGCTGTGCCGAATCTTTTATACCCACCACCAATTTTGTGTACATTTAAAGCACAATATTTATTATTTTGTTAATCGCTATAGAATAATCTCTTTATAATAAAATATGTATCACTTTTTTTGTAGAGGGTCGTTAAATTTTAAGGGCCCATGTTGAAGGTGAACCACATCTAAACTTTAACTTTTTTCTTGTATTTCATTTGACGTTTCTCAATCTCAGACTAACTCAATTTGAACCGTGGAAAGATACGCAATCGAGCAACGCTTTTAAATATTAAAGATTTTTATAAAAATAGGCGTTCAAATCAAAATGCATTTTGTGCACTTCGTGATTCTTTTGGTCAACATAATCGTTCGAATTCGTCCACAATCTTGAGCATTGTAAAAAATATTTAAATGTCTGCAAAGCAGGTCTGTATGAAATGTGAAAACATCTGTGAATGCCATCTTAGTTCGTTGAATGGGAAACATTGCTGTTTTTCACGATACGTGGCAAAAGAGCAAGCAACCTCGACTCATCATCGTGCCCAACAATCAAGCATCAACAGTGTCATTGAATATTTGGACTATCGGATCGTGGTGTGCCGCCTAGGTTGGGTGGCCATTTGGCCGAAATTTTGTTCCATACATAATTGAAGCATGCAAATATTATCATTATAAAAATAAATGATAATAATTTCATAATAATTTTATTCAAAATCAACATAGTCCCTTAAAATTAAACCACCCATTATAACTTCGATATGCTAGTAAAATGTTTTCGAAAATTTAGTCTTTTAATGAAAGTGGCCGTTAAAATACGCGTGTCAATAAAGTTTCTGCTAATAAACATAACTTAGATATTTCAATATAGTCCTTTAGTATTCCAAAATCTTTATTCATAGAGAATTTACATGAATTTAAGAGGAAGAAAGTGAAGTTAAGGTTAAATTTTAAGGGCCACAGGGTGATTTAAAATATACATTCTCTGCATTTTTCTAAAACGGGAAATTTATTAGTAAGATTTTGATTTTTAAACTTCTATAACATTTTGCTTTTAAAAGATTTTCAAACGAAATAAGTTTTGTATAATTTTAAAATTTGTTAGCCATTAGTACATGAAAATAAATTGTTTATAATGTTTAGAGATAATTTTTTTTTACTTATGTCAAAATTTTCCTAAATTCCCATTTTTAATAGAGCATAACTTCAGGAGAACATAAGCATAAGTTGTTAGCATGCCATCTAGTAGTTGCTAGTAGAGTCATCTATCTTATCATCTTTATCTTATATTTAGCTACAGTACAATAAATTGCGCAGTGTAAGATGAATAAATGCTAATAAATATGACTAATATATTTTTATAAAAATTTAAGGAAAAAAGTGTGGGTGGCACATCTATTTTCCGTTATAACGAAGACTTTGACCAAAAAGCCATGTTTGCAAAATTTCAGAATCGTACATATATACACTGTGCGGAATATATTTTCGTACATTTTTATCTATAACTCTTTTCCTAATTCATAGATTTAAGCGATTTTCAGGGAAAAATATTCTTTTGACTCGATAAATATATATTCGAAGTTGCATGACTAGGTTTATGCGTCTTGACACAATTCAAAAGTGAAAGTGGGCGTTATAGTAGGCGTGTCAAAGTTGTTTTTGCTAATGAGTACAACTTAGGTGTTTCAATATAGTCCTTAATTATTCCAAAATCTTTATTAATAGAGAAATTATATGAATTTTAGATAAAACGTTATATGGGAGGTGGGCGTAAAAGTGGGCGTGGCACCTTAATTTTTTGGCATAGTAATGAAATTGCATAGGGGGATAGACGTAGCAAAATTTATCATCATACCTCTAATTTTAGCGGTTTTATGAGCTTTTTAATTTCATTAACGGTAGATAACGTGAAAAGTGGGCGTTATAGTAGGCGTGTCAAAGTTATTTTTGCGAATGAGTACAACTGAGGTGTTTCAATATAGGCCTTTATTATTCCAAAATCTTTATTAATAGAGAAATTATATGAATTTTAGTTAAAACGTTATATGGGAGGTGGGCGTAAAAGTGGGCGTGGCACATTGATTTGCCGTTACAAGAAAGCGTGTCACCAAAAAGCAAAGTGTGCAAAATTTCAGAGTCGTACATTCAATTTTGTTGCTTTTATGACGTTTTTGTTTTTAAATATACCGAAAAATACACTGTGCGGTATAAATTTTCGTACATTTTGATCGATAACTCCTCTCCAAATGCATAGATTGAGACAATTTTCGGGGGAAAATATTGTCTGTACCCAGGAAATATATATTCAAAGTTTCATGAGTCTACGTTAAGGCGTTTGGACACAATTCCATTTTATTCGATGTTCGATGGACACGGTTTTTTCGACCTACTCTTGCTTTTCGAGCTATAACTCTGTTCCTAATATTCCGATTTAGCGCATTTTCAATACCAAACAAACCTTGTCTATAAGAAAGATTCTGGCAAAATTTGAGCCCCCTAGCTTTTTCGGTGCGACCTCTATCGTGCTTTCAACAGACGGACAGACGGACAGACGGACAGACGGACGGACATAGCTAGATCGTCATAAAATCAAACCACGATTCAGAATATATATACTTTATGGGGTCGAAAATGGATATTTCGATGTGTTACAAACGGAATGACAAAATGAATATACCCCCACCATTTTTTTGGTGGCGGGTATAACACCATTTTTTTGGTGGCGGGTATAAAAAAACTGTAAAAAACGAGCCAGATAAAGTTTCACAAACAAATAAAGTTTAAATCTTTGATTTTAATTTTAAAGTAGGAACAGCAAGACTCAATCAACAACTTTTCGAGAGCTACAATAAAAGAATTAATATAAACTTTTTCCTAAGTTTTTCACTCTACTCACAAAAGATTTAAGATGTATATGAAAGTAAACTTGTAGGGTGATAAAATTCGAAGTATAAATAAAGTAAAAGCTAACAATCTTTAAGATTATTTCAATAAGTTTTTAAAACATGTTCTTGAAACATTTGAGCATACAGCTGAAGTGATTTCAAATTTAACTTTTATTTTAAAATAAGAATTAGCATTTTTTGACACTTTTCTCATCTAACACAAAAAATATTTATTATTTTTGAGTACAAAATCTAAAGCAAGTAATTTTTTAAACAAACTTTTTATTTTCCTGAAGCTCAATTGTTTATTTTTTTAAATTTCTTTATTTAACTTTTTTTTTATTTTGTCACAAATAATTTTTGCGTCGACAAAATACTTTGCCCCATCCATTTATCCATTTTGTAGCAATGTATGAAGTTTGTTGAACAAAATTTTCATACGGAGTTTGTTTTACATATCTAAAATAAATTTATAATTTGTTTGTGAATATGACTTTAAGATGATTTTTTTTTTTTTTTGTTAAATTAGAAACTTAATTTAATCGCATACATGACTAAAATTATGACACTATATAGAGCACACTCTTAATATTTTACGAAAATACAATTGATATTAGAATATTGCAGAGTTTTACGACTAATCAGGACATCAGGAGAAAATGTATAAAATCAGTATGTATTTGTACATTTACAATGAAAAAATTTTTGTTATTTTTTGATTATTAACATGATTTTATTGACATTTGTACTGTTTTATTCACAAAAATTTTCAAAAGTTTATAAATCATATTTTCAAAATTTTATAAAACTTAAGTAATTTTCCTGAATATGTTTTATCTGTACAACACTCATAAATGAAGAAAAAAGTTCTTAAAATAATAAAAGAAAATGAGTTAATGTATGATTGAATAACAGGAAAAAGGATTCAGATGAACTGGCAATAAAAAATGTATGCTGAGGAGGTAAACACTAAATTTGTTTTAAAAAGTAAATACATATATAAACCAAAATTTACTGTGTTTCCATAAAAATACAAAAGTAAATTTGTAGTACTTCTTTGCATGTCTTTTACTCACAATAACAGTCGCACAATGCCTTACCACTATCTCTCTGCTCTCTGCTGTATCGCTCTGCTATCCTTCTACAGTAATGGCTTTCTACAACAACAGCTTTTCAAATGCCTTTTATACTTGTTGGCTTAACAGCAGATACTGACTTTTTTACGTTTGCCGTTAGATTTTCAATAAAGTTCAAATGCGACGACTGTGTGGGCCACACCATCACATTGATTAAGTAATCAGTGAACCACTTGCTTACCGTTTCACTGGTGTAATTGGAGTAATTGTCTTGCGCAAAACCGACATCATGTGGCATTTTTTACGAGGCATATGGTAATATAGCCCCATTCACGATTTTAACGTATAGGACTGCATTTCAACACCATTATTCTACAACCAATATGAATAATTCTTTTTGCTTTAAGCTGCGGCTTAAATAAGATGGGGTTTCGATTTAATTTTTTCGTGGTCAAATAACATATGATTTTGCAAAAGTTTGCTTACATCTTTAGTGAAGTGCAATCGTTGGAAAGGCTTTCTTGTTGTCTAGAATTAAAAATATCTACACACTTCCCAGTACATATAATGCTTTTTTTAAATTCGAAGCTTAATGCTATAAGATTTGTAGCGACACATTTTTTTTTTGCCTCGTGTTTTCACTCTTGTCTCATATCTTAATACATTGTGATTATTCTGTTGGAGTAGTTAAGTAATTTTCTAAGTTGGAAATATGACTTACATCGATATAAAAGTTTTTTGTTTTGGTTGCGTTTTTTATCGTGTAGTTTTCCTTTGCCTTCTATGGCTATACATTTGAAGCGAAAATTTTAGTAAATATTACAAAGGTCAATTAAAAATTTAACATTAATTTTTTTGCTAAATTTAAAGGAGTAACATAAGCTAATGCAATTATTTTGACCGCGAAAATTTGATATGTTGACATATAATCTATTTGTTTATTTTGTATTATTCTAAATAAAAAAATAAATAAGTATGCTTTATGATATTTTTGATTATGAATAGAAATAAATACGAAAAAATATGTAATAAAAACGATTTTCTCCTAGTATAAATGCAATTGGCATTGGGGTGATCAAGGCTATCACAACTATATTTTGACGTTGGAATCAAAAATTATTTTAAAAGCGAACCAAGCTCTCATGAAGCATAAGTATCTATATGCCTTATGTTCTGCTTGGACCGCATCTTGTGAGGCAGTGTACAAAAAAAAGAGAATTGAGGTGGCAAGAGGAATATTTTTAAGCCCGAATTTAACTTATATGTTACCTAGGGGGAGACAAGCTTCATTTATTTTTTTTTTTTTTTATAAAGACCGAACAACCTTAACTAAAACACAAATTAATAGCCCCCCAAAAATATGCAACTATTTTTCTTAAGAAGTAAATATAAATATAAAAAACCTCATTACGTATACTCAATATAAAACTTATAGTGAATCCAATAGTACTCATACGTGTAACACTACCTTAACAGAGCAAAAGAAATTGGAAGTAGTGCAAAGCGAATTACATATTAAAGACTTGTAAATTATTTGTGTAAAAGTATTAACTATAAATGTCATACAAAAATGATGTGCTTAAAAATTGATGCAACATCATGCAAAATATCTTATACAATTCATGTAAACAAACAAAATTAAGTCATGTAACAGCATATGCTTTTCTCCATTTGTGCATTAGTTCTATGCACTAGTTAAAATAGAGTGCAGTTCATTAAAATATTCATGTAAATAAAAATGATCTCCAATGATACGCTAATGTTAAAATCATTAGTCTTTACACCTAAATTTAATCACTTCGTGACCAGTTGAACTTTTTTGAAATGGATTTTTTTGCTGGGAAGATATATAGCAATATGTAGTGTGTTTTTTAATAACGCAGGGTTTTTATACACGATTTATTCTTTTTAGCTGTGATTGTCTATTTAATATTTAAATAATTGTTGTATTTGTTTTCTAAATGCAATCAAATATATATTCATGCAAAGGAATACCCTTTTCATTATTCATAAATTCATATAAATTAATATTCATACATTTCTTTAAATAAGTCATGCTAAAAAACAGTTTTTTATACTTACCTAATTGAATAAAATCACACTGTTCAACAAAAAAAAAAAAACAATGTCTGGCCGAACTGTTTCTTTTATTCCATTCTTAATTGACTGAGTGAAATTTAAACAAAATAATTATGTTTTAAATACAACGTCAACTTTTGTGATAAAATTAAAAAAAAATATTTTTGATTTTATGTTTCGCTCCCATCATTCCCTTTCTCATGTTTTATAGTTCAATATTTGCTGTTTCTCTCACATCTGTCTGCCCTTTTGATTGCGTATTTCTTTTACGACCGTTAAGCATTTTACATTAATGAAACAACCAATATATTAACATCTGAATAACTTAATTTTTGTAAATAAAAATAAATCGCAATATGAAGTGAGTTAGAGAAATATGCTTTATATACACACTTTGATAATCTGTTGTCAAATAACATGACTTATGAAAATGTGCGTGAATATTCTTAAGTATCACGCTTTTTTCATAATTTTAAAATTTGTCTAAAAATTCAATCTAAAAATAGGTTAAATAAGAAAATACTTAAACTTCCAAGTACTAAATAATGATGAAGTAAATACTTATAAGTAAAATATATTACAAACAATTTCAATAAAGGGTGGTTGAATTTTAAGGGCCGATGTTGATTTTGAATAAAAGACAAATCATTTAGGAAGTTATTGTCATTTCTTTATGATGATAATATTGGTATGGTTCAATTATGTATGGACCAAAATATCGACCCACACATTCATTCGATGGTCCAAATTCTAAATAACAATGTTGATATTCAATTGTTGCAAACGATGACGAGTCGAGATTAACTGCTCTTTTGTCACACTATTGCAAACAACAGCAATTTTTTCCGTTCCACGACCTAAGAAGGCATTCACAGATGTTTTCACATTTCATACAGACCTGTTTTGCTGAAATTTAAATACTTTTTACAATTCTCCCGATTGTGGACAAATTTGAACGATTTTGTTGACCAAAAAAAATCACAAAATGCACAAAATGCATTTTGATTTAAACGCCCATTTTTATAATAAATCTGAATTACTTTACTGCGTTTCTCGATTGTTTATCTTTCCATGGTTCGAATTAAGTTAAACTGCTATTGAGAAATGTCAAATGGAATGCATAAAAACAACTTGACGTTTAGGTGTGGTTCACATTCAACATCAGCCCTTAAAATTTAACCACCCTTTATAAACATAATTAGTCAAATTAAACGTTAAGAAAATTTTAAATAAATTGTTGCAATAGATCAAGTGATCACATCAAGCATCAAAACTCATATATACTTATGTATAAAGAATAGTGCATGATGTCAATTGTTAACGTCAAGTTTTTTACCCAAAATAATTTGAAATTTTTTTTTCAATGATTGAACAGCGCAATTAAATTGTTTAAACAAAAAATGGGCAATCAAATCAAAATGTATTTCATGCACGTGTTTTTTTAGGTCAGCGTAATCGATTAAATGTGTCGCTGTAGAGAGAATTATGTAAATTTTAACAAACCGTGTCTGCTAAAATACTAACACTATTCTTCGCGATCCGCCAACCTCGACTCGTTGTCGTTCCCATCAATTGAAGATCTCATGTACATCACTGATTCGAATTTTCAATAAAGATTTGAATTTACACGTAAATAACGCCTCGATCAAATGACTTGACCTCCTTGGACTTCCTCGTTAGAGGATATTTAAAATAAAAAATATACTTCAATAAGGCGAGAACAATACAGAGTCTAAAGTATAAGATAATGATGCACATACACATGGACGTAACTATACTAATCTGGGAGATGCACTGATCTCCCAAGAAATATTTAAATTGAGCTGCTGGTATTTAGGTATAGAAATATTATATTGTTAATAATAATATTTTGTATTTTATGTTATTTTTAAGTATTTTATTTAGCTTCTAAATTACATTTATAAACATCCAATTTTTTTTTTTTTTTTTTTTGTATTTTTGAAAATTTTTCGTATGGTTCAGATGCGTATTTAAATAATAGATGTTTGTTTTTACCGTGTATCTGTTATTCGCACTTGTCGGATTTTGATTATAAAATCATATTTAATAGAAGTCATAAGCAACAAAACTTGTAAAAAGTGGTCTAGTAATAAAAAATTTTAAAAACAGATAATGGTAATTAGAAGAAGAATTTTGACACAAATCCTGCAAAAATTGGTTGTCCCTCATTAAAACTGCATAAAACCAAATGCTCTAAATATTACCTCAGCTTTGAATATTAACTTAGGAAATACAATTTATAGTCCTTTTTCAAGTTATTGTCTTTTTGTTTACTGGATAACTCGCTTAACTGCACAACCGCATTTCAATGCTTAGCTTTATATAAATTAAAATTAAATGAGAATTTTAATTTGGCCAAACCTCAAAAGTTAAAAAAAATTAAAGTTATCTTTTTAAGGACTTTTCTTTGTGTTTTAACTGATTATTAATCTTAAAAAAAAATTTATGAATAGTTTTTGAATAAACCACAGTCACTCGCTGTTATAGTTTTCTAATTGAATGTTAAAAACTAAACGTGCTGTAAATTAAATACAGATTATTATTAATAAAATCTCCTTTAAAATTTTAAGCCCCTTTATAAATATTTTTTTTGTTGCTCTTTTTAACTGTTTTAGCCTTTTTTTGTTAACCAGGAATTGGCAACACTGCGTGAGTCATATGCTTGAAATTATACTAAGATATTTCTGCCATAAATCCAGATGTTCATATGTGTATTTAAAATATTTTTCTCTACTAATAACAATTCAAACTCCTCCGCCTCTATAAAAAATTTATCACGAATGAGAGAATATGAACATGAAGCAAAACAATAACAAAAGAAAGATGAATTTAGAAATAACTGCTATGCTTCCAATTTTCTAATTTCATTAAATTGCAACATAAATAGTAGTTTTAAATTTGATATAAGTATATCGATAAAAAATGCTCAGGATGAAATCGTAGCTGGTTTCGAAAATGTATTTTACTGGGCTAACATTGGGATAACTTTAAGATTTTTTTTTATCTTAAAATGGTTATAATTTAATTTAAAAATGGTTAAAGAATTTTATTAAAGATAAAATGAACTTAAGCCAGAATATAATGTGTAGTTTTGTGGGTATGGGGGACACACAAGACTTTTAAATAATCTACCTTAGGTGAACCAAACGTGCTGGGCAAGAAGATGAGTTTAGTTACCTAAGCGAGACTATAATTAATAACTCAGAGAGTTTCTAATTGTAGAGAATGGGGAAAAGAAAACCCAGTATTAATTTATTTTCAAATTATTTAGTTTAATACATACGTTAGTGTTAGAGTTTAATAATTGCCACACAAGTATATATTTTTGGATCGTACAGTAAAAAGTTATTATTTTTTCAGCGATTAATTGTGAATAATTTTTATTTCCATTTAAAAACATCGAAAACTCGGTTTAAAACCAAACTCTTAACTTTACATAAAACCGATTGGAATACTTAACGAATAATGTTAATTACATTTATGGTAAGTAACAAATGGTCAGTATAAAAAATAATTTTAAAAAAAGGGTAAAAATTCAAATTCTTTAAAAAATATTTTCATGTACAATATAAGTATATAAGTATTTTAATATAATGAATAATAAAATTAGAAATTTATACTTAAGTAAAATTAAGTCCAATGACAAGATTGGACAATATGCTTTTTAATAAAAAAAACACCCTTTAGGTATATTTTTAAAATATTTACAGCTAGCTTTTTGTCGATTTGGTCAACCACAGATAGTTCTAGTTCATACAAACACATGATCTTCAAAACACCGCTAATGTAAAAATCAATAGTTTTTTTTACCCTAATTTAACTACTTAATGAATTCTTAATCCCGTGCAAAATCACTTTTTCGTCATCTTTGTTTTGTTTTAAGTCTGAGTGAATTAAGAAAACAATGAACTACTTAAAACAAAAAATTAATGCATACTAATAAATTACCAGCTCATAATAAATCTTTATAAATGATGTGGCTTTAAGTAGCCTAAGTCTTTAGATGTACAAGAGATAAAAAAATAATGGTAATTAATTATAAACTTTTTTAGGTAAATTTCGCAGTTTTGTCTTTTTAGCATTCTTAATGAAAAATATCTATTAAAAATATTGACCAAAGTCAAGATGTTTCTTCTACTACCCAATACTGTTTTTAAAAATAAAGTATGAAAAAACAAACTTAATGCCAAAAATAAAAAAGCTTACATAGCACATGCTAATAAATTATTTGAGTAATTTCTTAAACATTCTTTTAGCGTTGCACGATGGTGGCACTGTTAATGATGGTCGGAAAAACAGCAATTACTTTACTTATCTATACTGCTGTTCTGCAAGTGATAGTTTGTCTGAAAAACAACATGCTACAAGCTGTTCCACGAAAATGTTGTACCTCCATTCATACACACACTCAAACTTATTTTTACACAACGATAAGTCTACTTTCAAGTGTTATTGTTATGTAGTAACATGAGGATTACAACAATAGATGACACCAAAATATTAGAGAACGTACTATTTTAAGTGTAGGTGTTAAGTGTACGCAATTTAATGAAACTAATCTCAAGGAATATGATATTTGTGTAGCAATATGTGTATTTAATAGATGTACTAACATAAATTGTGCATGACAATGATTATGTGTATGAGTGCTTAAATATTTTCTCAAGATTAATTTCAATTTAACACCACCATATTCTGTTGCTATTGTATTAAATAAGTGTGCATATAACAAGTACTATTATATGCCCAAACTTGTAAATACTCATATTAATACAAAGCCACACGAATTTACAGAAACACACTAACTTATCAATATGCTTACATGTGTAAATTTTATGCACGAATACATCATTTCTTATACACTTAGAATGGATGCATGTGTGAAGCAAAGTAGTTAGTATTGTGTAAATACGTCTTAGTATTACCACAAAAGTGGTTTCTTGTTAGTCCGAACACACATTTATAGTCACTTTACTATTTGAGGTTATGGATTTAATCAGGTACATGGAAATATTTATGTATTTGTTATTTTGCATATGATTTTTGTGTATATTACGTTTAAATACAATACACTTATTACTGCCTTTAGTTTATATTGCATAACAAAACATGTCTTGCTGCAGCTTGGATTACTTAAAAATTTGTAGTGTTTGGTGTGAACAACTATATATATACTGTGTGTATATACATATATCTGTAGTAATTTCAAAGAACAATGAATTATTTAAGTGGTTTGTTAATCCTACTTCCTACTCTCTACCCACTGGAGTGAGATTTATCCTGCACCTTGTGACCAAAGGAGTACGTGTTTGTATATCAGATAGAGATTCTTTGCAAATGAAGAAAACTCCGATTGCAGGTGTTGGTGGGTAACCTTACTTTGATGTTGAAGGTTGAAGCTGATGTTGCTTAAGAAAGCAGATCTGCGACAACATTCTGTGAGTCAAAATTCAAAGTAATGGGTTGGTGCAAGCAAAAGAGTTTCAATGGCTAAACCCGATAGATATGAAATGGTGGATGTAGAGAATCGCCTTTGAAAAGGCTTGTATAGGTCTCAAATAGCAACGGAGTCAGAGGTACAAGCAAATGGCAAAAAATCAGCGGTGACGCATAGGTGAAAAAATTGCCGGCGGCTGCTTCAGGCCAATATTAAAAAACAATACAATTAATTGTTTTTAATAAGTTTTTATTTTTTTTATAACATGTTTTTTATAACACTTAAACTTAACAAGTTTGGTACTTTTGCATAAAATTTCAAAAAGAAAATCGTACTTTTTCAAATTAAATTCGGGATATAATTTAGGTAGTTACTCTAGTTAAATTCAATCACACACTATACCATGCACCTGTGGTGCCAAGGCTATATATATGTAGTTATGTCTACAACATTGTCTTTCGTCCACATAAAGTATATTTTTTCTGAAAGCTTTTGAAAGCGTTAGCGTTGTACGTAAGTCTGTTAGAATCGACTCTTTGAGACCAATATGTTCCTCATACCGGTATGTGGCGCATACCCGCGACTTCTTTTGCATATTTATCGCGATGAAAAGTGCGTCTGTGTGGTAAATTTTATTTAGATCCCTTTTGTCTGATTGAGTAAAAAAAATCTTGCTATACATTATAAAAATGTATATGGGTAAAATCTAGTAGAAACTTTATATTCTTTGTCCACAGACTTTGTTCCTGAAGGAATTATCAGATTTATTTGTTGTTATATTATCTCTAATGTTTATCCAACTTTTAATTATTTAAGTTTATGTTTGCAGTTTTGTGGAAACGTAATTGTACTTTATTATCTTATTGTGCACAACCAAAATTATTTTGAATTTTTCCAAAATCTTACTATTAGGGTGAGCACATAATAGCTAAGGCATCATCCGAAATTAACCAAAACAGTTGGCGGTGACTGTATCGAAAAACAATATTTGGCGGCGGCTGGAAGGAAGCAAAATTACTCAGATTTAAGCGAAACATTATGAGATTTATAACAGTGTTGTTTACAGGAAATGGTAGCTTCAAATATATTGCACAAGATGCAGATCAAGAACTGCAGTGTTTTAAGAATGGAAACTGAAGAATGGTGGGACATGCGATCATCAGAGGAAGGCATACATTAAGTATGATGCTATAAAAAACTACATTTTGAAGAAGCTGCCGCCTATTACATTGCAAGATTGACCGATATCACTAAATGGTTTCACATTACCTTTTTAAGTCTAGATCAGATGCCAGTGAAGACGAGGTACTTAGTAAAGGTTTGTTTCCTTATTTCGCCTACAAGTATATACGTAATCTTGATCCCATATATCCTCTGTGCTTACCATAAGGCTATTGCTATTGTAGAATGTAAAAAAGCAACATAGTAATTTATCTAGTACTTTCAACAGGATAAACAAATTATATTGTATGAGAACGGCTACCTCTGGCCAATAATGAATATTCTTTCTGTTAACATCATTATACTTTTAGGTTATCAAATAGTGTCTGATTGGTTCCAATATTAAAATCACAAAGAAGTTATAATTCTAATATTAGTTTTTAAACATTCTAAGAAAACAGTGACTTTAAAATGCTAATCGGTAAGCTTACGTCAGCATGGAAATTTTTTCTTTAAATAATTAAATTTTATTATACTCTTCATCTGTGGTGGCAAGGTTATATATAGCTTTGTCATTCCATTTGACATTACTACAATATTGATTTCCGATCCTATAAGGAATATACATACTTTTTGAAAGCTTATGACCAGGAGAGTCGATTAAGCTTTGTTTGGCTGTCCGTCTATACGTGTGTTGGTTGAAATCAACATTATCTGTATGTGGAAATATCCGGGCATGAATCGCTATTAAAATCCAGCACGATCGCCCCAACGCTTTCTGAAATATGAGCAAAAACGTTAACACATAATTTTACCACAATTTAACACTATTCAGCCCTAGTTTAATGTGTAGAGGCATTTGCTACCATTTATAGGTACGATATGCTTCTAAAGACATTTTTAAAAATTTTGGAAAGCTTAACCAATAGAATACAGTAAACTATGAAAAAGTTAAAATCTAAGATAGCATTCTAACCAAAGTGGCGAATAGTATTTTTTTAACCCCATCAAAATGCATACCAAATGAAAGGGCTTGACTAGTAACTAACTAACTAACTAACTATGTAAAAATTCAAAATCAAACTTGGCATTGAAAATAATAAAGCAAAATGAAATCTTGCCTAATCTACGATGTGGTCACTATACTTACGTATAAGATGATAAAGGGTATTATCAGATTCGGCTTGGCCGATTAAGCACTATTACTTCTCAAGATTGATGTCAACAACATATACTTTCTGCAGGATAATATGTAATTTATTAAACAACTTGTAAAAATATATAATTTTATAATTTACATGTACTATATCGATTGAATGGTGTTATTTCTTATCCTTAAATCAAATAGCATTTTTTACTACGCCCAGGTTCCAGGAATATCTTCTTATACACTTTTAACTTTCTTTACGATTTCTTTAACGCATTTCTAGGTTTGTGTAAGTAATAATGCTAATGCTCAAGTGTGTATGTTTGCATTATCGTCTGCCTTGTTATTGTTTCAACTTGCACAGTTTGCTTCTTCACGAATCCACCATAACAACAGCCAACAACAAACACTTTTTGCACACAACAAACCATCACAAGCATTCTAGTATAAACAAAATAACAACAGCAACATTACCATAGAAACTTCCCTTTTACCAAATGTCAACACATTGAACATAGTGTTTGTGTTTAACTTCGCATACACATTTACACACTCATTCACCTAATTCCTGATAGTGCGTATGTGTGTTAATTGGTATATCATGGTTTTAGATGACACAGAATGTTTAGTCATTCGTTCGTTCGTTTTGTGCTTATTCATGGCTTTGACCATACCAACCAAGACAACAAGCACCATTTTAAACAAGTCAAGTTGTATCATACATGCAGATTAAAATGATGGTGAATGAATTTAAGTGTGTAGTAGCTATTGTCTACGTTAAAATAATCCATACTGTTATAGGATGTAAAGTAGAATAAAAAATTGTTTGAATTATTTTAATTATTTCTTGTAAGTGTTTGTATTTTTTTAATAAAAATTTTGGAAAATTTGTTCACTCTACATTACAAGTAGCTTTAAGATGTTATTTGAGTTATTTATTAAAATATTTGCCGAAGATAAAAGTCAGCTTGACTTTATATTATAGGATATTCTAGCTTCTCTCCTTGACGAAGGAATGAAAGATTTACACTCCTGTATGTTTTTTTTTAGTTTTTGTATTTTAAAACCGTTGCTAAAATCGGGTAACACTAAAAGAAATAAAACAAAAAACATGCTTTGAAAGATAATCAAGGATTCATTTACTTGTAATTAAAGTTCCTTAAGAATTAGTTCAATAGTTTAAAGCTCAACAGTAAAAGCACAAAGAAAATTTGTAAAAAACTTATAAAAAGCATAAATCGTTTAATTAAATGAAGAAAAATTTTAAAATTTAAAGAATAACATTGAGGTTCCCATATACAAACTTTATAATTATCAAAAATAAAAATAAATTAAATTTATTAGTTGTTTCTCTTATATTTTTTATTTCATCATTTGTAACAGAAGCTACAATATTACAACAATAAAACTAACTTAATAGCTTAAAAGAAAATCAAAGTTATCTGAAAAGAGTAATAGAAAAAATTTTTAAAAATAATGTTAAATAAAAAGAATTACACAAATAATAAAATAATTAAAATTTTAAATTAATATAATTTAAATTCCTCAAGCGAGGAAAAACATTGAAAGCCGAAAATAGTAAAAGATATTTATCATTATCAATAACATATTTTTGAAGTACGTGAGATGAAAAGGAAAACTAACTGAGAGCTCTTGGAAAATATTCCACAAGCGACAACCCTTCTCTGAAACAAAGAAACATAAGTGTTTGTGTGACAAGTAGGACAGACTAATTACTGGTTTCTTGTTTGTTGACTAGAGGTAAATATATTTACAAGATAATAAGGGAAACTTCTAATAAGAATTTTATGGGCAAAAATTAAAATTTAACACATATTAAACTGATTTTCTTTAGTAAATTTAAAAATATTTAAATATTAATTTAAAACAAAAAGTTTGCCGATAACAAAGACAAAGACGCAAAGACAATTCATGTTTACGACATAATCACAACGATCAATATTTGGTTTTCAAAAACACGACAATAAAACGTTGTTATTAAATTCGCTAGAAGCCATTCAAATACACAACTTCTAATTCTCATTTAGTTAAATACTTTTAGGGTATAACTAATAATTATTTTAACACCAGCGTCAGAGCATTTCATTAAGCAAGTGATGCCTTATAGATTTTCACTGATTTTCAAATTTCAAACTAACGTATCGCAGAATATTTCAACCGAATTTTTATCCTAAGAAGAACCGAACGACTTTTGTAAGTCCATATTAGTAATGGGTTATTTAGGCTATTAAAATCTAGTACTTATATATTGCTATAAAAGTATGTACTTATTTAATTCGCTATTTATAAGCGACCGCAAGTACTTATTTAAGTTCCTATTTGTAAGCGAGCGTGGTAAGTACTTGCTTCAAATGACATTGCCGTGTTAAAATAATAAATAATTGTAAGTAGTGAAGAACTGTTCTCTAGTACTTTCAACTCATTATTTTGTATTGTTTTATTTTGCTGGGTTATTATAAGATTTTCATATAATTTTCTCTTTCATAGAATTGTATTCCAATTTTTTTTTATTATTAAGTTATTATTCTTTTTGGATTATAATTTTATTATTTCTATTCAGCGTTCTCAGTCCCCAAATCGGGGATTTTTTTTCATGATTGGGGATCAAAATTTCGTGTTGGGGATCTGGGGATTTTCTGGGGATAAAATATAATTGTTTTATTTTACTAATTTTTTTATTTTCCTCTTCATTTTTTTTTATATATTTATTTCATTTTTTTTATAATCAATGGGTCGAACTAAAGTACCACTTTTCAATAATAGCAACAGCAGAGGCAGAAAACACGGCACAACTTATATATAATTTAATGTGCAATGATGAAATAAGGCTAAATTTAATATTTATGGCTCCTATTTTAAATGAAATGAATAGACTGAATGTAGATTTTCAAAGCGATAAAATAGATGCTGGAAGAATTTACGAAAAATTATTTGTAACTCTTTTTTCACTAGCATCAAGAATTCTTAAACCATCAATAATTTCTAAATTGAAAGAAGAAGATGATGTAAAAAAAAATTAAAGAAACCATCGAAATGGATTCAGTATATCTATTATTAGATGCAATGGATATGGGTTACGAATTTGAAGATGAAGTTAAAACTCAACCTATATCTATATGCCTAAAAATTAAAACATATGCTTTTTGTACATGAAGAGTCTATTGGCACAAATGTTGAAACGTTTTACTTCAAATTTGAATTTTTTTTAAATATTCAAGCAGTTTTCGCCAAGCTAATGTTGCAGTTCTTTAGGACAACCAAAGTTTATATCTATTTTAAAAATATTACAGCCCATGTTAGATATAAATGCACCAAAAGACTTGTATGAATCCCAATGGAAAAAAATGCCATTTGTTCCTTGGAGAGATTTTTTTGGTGAAGATGTGGGTACAAATTTAAGTGTATTTTGGTCCAAAGTTTTTTCATACCAAGATGCTACTGGTTCGAAACCATTTGAAGAGCTCGCTGAACTTCTTTTTAATATGCTGTCCGTCCCAACGAGTAACGCTTGCGTTGAGCGCGATTTTTCAATAATGAATTCAACCAAAATAAAAATTTGCAATAGAATACAATATGAGTTATTAGAACCTCTTATCAGAATGAAAACATACTTCAAAAATAATTCAATTTGTTGTGAAACCTTTAATTCATCTTCTAAAATGCTGAAGCTTTTTAATACAAACACCATGTATAACAAAATTTTATTAGCCGATGAATCAGAAGATTTTGATTCTGATAAACATTGATACATAATTTGCTTTTAACTTATTTATTCTCTGATAACATTTTTTTTCATATACATACATTTAAAAGTACAAATCACATTAATTTAAAGACTGCTACATATATTTCTAATAATAATACGAATAAAAATGAATTTAATTTAAAACTATATAGCTCAATTTAATTGAAATAATTTAAAAAAAACTTGGGGATTTTGGGGATAAAAAAAATTTCTTTTTGGGGATTTTCGGGGATGAAAAACTTAAAATTGGGGATAAAATTAAAAAAAAAAAACTGGGAACCCTGTTTCTATTTGTCTTATTCTTGTATTTAGTGTTAGGAAATAAGTATGAATTAGAGAAAACAGCTTTATCTTAGTCTTCTTTTTATACCTTTCACCAAAAAAATGGTGGAGTTTATTCATTTTGTCATTCCGTAAAATTTTCTGCGCCCCTGTTTCATTGTATAACGATCTAGCTAAGTCCGTCCGTCGGTCCGTCTGTAAAAAGCACAAAAGAACTAGAACCGAAAAATCTAGGGGGCTCTTTTTGCCAGAATATTTCTTACACACAAAGTTTATTTGGTATTGAAAATGGGCTAAATCGGAATATTTGGAAGCGAGCTGTAGCTCGTAATGCAAGAGTAGGTCAAAGACAATGTCCTTCCAACATCGACTAAAATGCAATTGTGTCCAAGCGCATTAACGTAGAGCCAAGAAATTCCGCACGTATATTTCCTTACTAAAAAATATTTAGCTCTGAAAATCACTTAAATCTAGTCATTGGAAAAGAAGTGATAGATAAATATGTGCGAAAATTTATAACACACAGTGTATTTTTCGGTATATTCAAAATTTAAATCGTAATAAAACTGACAAAATTAGATGTACGATTCTGAAATTTGTCATACATTTCTCTTTGGTCAAAGGCTTTGTACTAACTGAAAATAAATGTGATACGCCCACTTTTACGCCCAACTTCCATTTAATTTTAAATTAAAAACTCATAAGACCGACAAAATAAGAGTTTTGATGATGAAATTTCGTACATATAGCTTTCTAGTTAATATCATTGTTATGCCATACAATGAAGGTTACACACCCACTTAAGCACCTACCTCCCTACGCCCACTTTCATTGAAAGATTAAATTTACGAAAATATTTCAATAGCATATCGAAGTAATACAAAGAAAGTGATAAATATTTAAGTGGAAAAAGATTATTCCAAAGCGATTAAACAAATAAAATTGGTGGTGAGTATCAAAAATTCGGTACAGCCGAATATAGTGCTCTTACTTGTTATTTTGGTGGTGGATATAAAAATTATACTTAATTTTTAGTCCATATTATTTTAACAGCTTAAGCATAGAATACAACTTTTGCATGTTAAGCTCTTACAGCATATGTACCTTTTCATAACACAAATAAGAAAATATATTTGCTATATCTTTGATGTTAGGCAAAAAGTTCTTAAGTCAAAAAATTACAGTTTAAATTTTTGATTCCAATTCACTATATCTAATTCTAGCATAACTTTTTCCAATCGAAATCATTTCTTCGTAGGCAATAATTTAGAAAATTTAATATTTTGTTCTGAATTAAAAAAATTATTGCATAAAGTGGAATTAAGACTTTCTTGCCTTATTTTAAAGATATAAACATTAACTTGTGTATGTCTGTTAGCATATGTACATACATGTGTTTGTGCTCCATATTTTGTTGTATTTATGTATACAGTTATTTACATTTTAGTTTATGAGTGAGTAGTTTGTATTTACTTTAATCTCTTGTTATGATAACAACAATAACTGTATACATTTCATATCCATATACTCATGTATATGCAGAGAGTTTAAGTTTATGTGAACAATAGAATTAAAGTTGGAACAAGAAGCAACATTATGTATTTATGTATGGATAAGCGTGTTTTAGGTTTCATTGTATAAGTATGGCTGACTGATTAAATTATGGAAATTTTTTTGTCGCACAAATTACATGTATCCTCTGGTGTTTACGTCTGTTTCCTTTTGTCCTTCCTACTATTCTTACCTAAAGATATCTTTAATTTATTATGATAAAATAATTTACAGCAGTAAGTTTTACAATAACACAATATGAAACGATTATTTACGGTCAAAGTTAACTGAGTAAAAGCTACTACTTAATAGTATGATTGGAATTAATAAAATGTTGTAATTTTTTTGGAACTTATTTCAAAGCAATGTCTTATATAAAAAAGGAATTACGAATGACTAATAGAAATTGCATCACTTAAGTTTTCCGAAGTACTTGTCAAGTAGTCGTTTATCAATTATTGACACCTTGATACACACTCAGTCCTACAAAATAACGAATTTACATATTGTATGTATTCGAAATATTTATTGGAATCACTCCCTGTCTTCTGTTAAAGTAAGATTTTGATGTTTAAAACCATACCTTTCTTGTGAACTTGTTAAAAAAAACTTAAGATTTGTTTGTGTTTTCGTTACTATTCCCCAAAAAGTTTCATTTTCCCTGTGTAGTCTTCTTTCTGACATATCGTAAAATATTTCATGCCAACTGCTGTTAAACTCCTTATATAAGAAGGTAAAAAGAAAACAAATTTAGAACTTATTTAAAATGCCAAGGTTATATAAACCTTATTGGGTCATAAATGGATATCTTGGTGTGTTACAAACGGAATGACAAAATCAATATACCTTCACACAATTTTTTTGGTCGTGGGTATTTTGTACAAACAATCGCTTGATGCCTGATATAAATACATTGTTTAAAACAGTTGTTTAGTTTCAAAGCGTTTGTTAATATTTATTGGTTAAATTAGTTGCAAACTTTTTCAGTAAATTTAAAGTTAAGAATCCTGATGCATTTTAGCATCATCGCTGTTAGGAAAATAAACATTCAACTTTGCTAAAAGAATTTTTCAAGCGAAAAAAAAGCATACACTCACCCATTTTTCTCTCACTTTGTATCCAACAATTCGAATATAAATCTTATATTTTAAAGATATAGTGAGCGATAATGTTTATTTTTATCCATTGTATAAGAAGGTCGGCCTCTGTACACATTTTTTAGAAAACATTAAAAAACAGGAGCAATTCCTCTACAGTCAAATGGATAAAGGAAATGTGTGCAAACCTGGAACCTTTGACATTAGGGCGTGGATAAGCAATTGGTTGAGTGAATCTTTCGACTACCAAAAGATGTGCAAAATTTGCACTGCAAACAATAAAAAATTCTTTGTTTTTGATGTTGACTTGCTGTTTACTTTATCTACTTTTGCATTTTCTCCAATCATTGCCTTCTAAATTGATTTACATGAAAGAAAAATTTGTGTTTTATTTTAAAATAGTTTGTAAACTTTGAGCCAATTTTTGTTATTAAAAGTGTTCACTATGAAATAATCTCTTTATGCGAAAATACGTTTTACTTTGCTTGTGTTACTTTAATTTACTATTAATTTATTTTCTTAAATTAATTCTTACAATGAAACCTTAAGTATTTCTACATTAGAAATTATACTACTGTCTCTTTTAAACGGAAACTGAAGAGTATAATATGGTGCCCAGATGTAGTTAAATAATAATATAAGCCTTATATGGGCATGTAACCTACTACTTTTAAAATTTTCAGGGAAGGGTATTTCTTTTTAACTCAGGAAATATACATGCGAAGTTTTATTGCTCTACGTCAATGCATTTATACGCAATCGCATTTTACTTGATGTAGAAAGGATACTGTTTTTTTACCTACCTTTGCATTACTAGCTATAACTCTCTATTCAATTTACCTAGTTAGCCCATTTTCAATACCAAACCAACCTTGTGTCTAAGAAATATTCGGAAAAATTTTAACACCATAGCTTATTGATTTCGAGCTCTATCGTGTTTTCAACAGACGAGCAGACGGAAGGAAATAGCTAGAATGTCCTAAAATAAAACAAATGAGAGCAGTATATTCGCCTGTGCCGAATCTTTTTTTCCCAACACCAAATTTGCGTACCTTTAAAGCACAATATTTTTTTTTTTTTTTTGAGAATCGCTATAGAATAATCTCTTTATAGTAAAATATGTATCACTTTCTTTGTAAAGGGTGATTAAATTTTAAGAGCCGATGTTGAATGTGAACCACAAGTAAACGTCAAGTTTTTTTCTGTGTTTCATTTGACATTTCTTAATTTAAGACTAACGCAATTTGAACCATGGAAAGATTCAGGTTTATTATGCCATACAATACTGTACACCTAATGGGATAATATTGGCGTCGATGAATGGACTTTGGATTTTCACAGTACAGTCCTACAGTACATCCTACAAATCCATTCAGATAAAAATGAGCTTCGTCACTCTTAATCAAATTTTCAATAAAGTTTTTTTTTCATTTTAGGCCAACTTATAAAGTTCAACCACAAAATTTTATAAATAGAAATATTTAAAAATATATAGAAAAAAATCTTAAAAAAAATACCTACAGGGACGTAGGTGCCAAACCTAGCAGAACAGAATGCCTTCTGGTAGACATTTTTTTATTCAACGAGTTCATTAATATCCACAGTACGAAATAAACGTGGTCTACCAGTTCAAGGCAAATCTATTACCAAGCCATGTTAGCGGTGACGATAAACTATTGCTTAATCCATAATCTGCCGTAGGTGTTGTACGTCATAGTTGTTGTTCACATTTTTTTGATAATTTCTACATAAATTTTTTATACAATACTTGCAGCAATTTTACCTATGTTTGAAGAATGTCGTATAAATACATCGTAGATGGGATAGGAAGTACTATCGCCGTTTTTTCTTTAATATGTAGAAGTGTATTTTATTCAACCCACAACTCCAGTTTAATTGAGCATATGCAACAAATTCTGATGTTAAAAAGTCGACGATATGCTCTATGCATAAAACTAATTGATCGCTGATTTAAGTAACAAAAATTTTCTGGCTTACAGCCTAGCCTATATTTGCTTTGCCGTATTATATCGACCTCTGTGCGCGACATTATCGTATGTTACAAAAACAAAATTTTACAATAGAGCGTTTTTATTACTTTTAAAAAAATAAAAACGTAAATGACACTGCTACATACGATAAAATGTACACAATGTTATATCCATAACTAAAACAGTTATCGCTCTAATATTTTATCAGCAGATGGATTTGTGGATGTAGAACCAATTAGCATAAAAAAGTTGATTCAATAAAAAAACTTAATATACGATAATTTCGCGCACAGGGGTCGATATGCTTCGACTTACATATGGACATTTTAACAATCGCTTATGGACTACATGTCCATCAACAAGAGTTAGTGTTGTTTTTATTTACACAGGTCAACAGCAAAAACTGCTTTAACAACTACTATATACTTTGATTTAATGCATCATGGCTATCTAAGTGCAAAACTGTAATTTAACCAGTTTTGCACTTAGATTCTACGGAGAGTTTTTTTTTAATTTTTAAGTTAAATTAAAGTTTTTCATACGCTGCTTCACATAATTAGTGATAACTCAAAAAAGCTTAGTCCAATATTATTAAAACAAACTTAGATCAATTAAGATTTACATAACCTTTAATCCGTTTATACATATACTGCTTTTCAATCGGCTCAGTAGTTTCGGAGTTATAATAAAATATTTGAGCAACAAATATATACATAGTTTACGTAAAAATAGCAATTTCTTTTGTTTTCAAAAAATCGTCAAACATCGAAAACGGCAAAAATTGTTCAACTTTATAACTTTATCGCAGAGCCACATGTAATAGCAACAAAAAAAGATATCGATGATAAAAATCGATTAATTTCTTTCGAATTTATTCACAATTAAGAGATCTCCCACATTTTCACAATATTTAAGTATTGAAAATCAAAAAACCATCAGTACATAAACAACTGAGATATGAGCAAAAACCCACGACCACCTCGATTTTTTTTCCACAAAAACAACATTACAACAACAACATACATACATACAAACGTGTATACTGGTTAGAGAAAACGTGGCATCGAATCCCAGCTGAGCCAAAAAAAAATTTTTTTTAATTTTTTTTTTATTATTTTTGGTTTTATATTTATTATATACATTTTTATTATTTTGTTTTTAATTAATATATTGTTTTTATTTATTCGAGCTTAAGATCACTTTTTTTTATAAAAATTATTCTTTTATTCCGATATTTCGCTACCACATTGGGTAGCTTCTTCAGGGAAAGTTTTTACAATTTATAACAATTAACAATTAAAATATTAAAATTGTTCAAAAACAAATTTTTAAAAAAGGCGGGAAAATTTTTTTTTTTTTTTTTTTTTTGTTTAAATTTAAAATAACAAACGAAAATTCAAATACATACATATATCATAAAAAATATTTTTGTCAACAATTTTATAATTTTTTTTTTTTTCAAAAAAGGCGGGAAAATTATTTTGTCAACATTTAAAATATTGTACAAACAAAAATTTAAATACATACATACATATAAAATATTACAAATTACAAAAACTTTTCAAATATTATACAAACAAAAAGTACAGATATTATACAAACAAAAAATATACAGATGCATATAATATATTATATTAAAACTAACTAACTAAAAAACTAACATAGTCCTAGACCTTATTAACTAATAGCCTATAATTCTGTGCAACATTAGCTGTATCAGTCTTATAATTAATTCTTTGTGTATACGGTACTTTTATAATTTGCAACATTTCCAATATATATCTACGTCTATAGTTATTCTCTGTATTTAAAACTGTTGTGTTTTCAAAATCAGGATAATGATTGGAATTAGTGCAGTGTAATGATAATGCAATTTTTTGTGCAGTTGTTGTGTTCCTGTTTTTTTGGTCTGACTTATGTCCAGCTAACCTAGTTTTAAGTTTATTCTTCGTTGTACCTACATATACCTTATCACAAGTTTCATTATTATTACCACTACATGGTATTTTATAAACTAAATTAGACCTTTCGAATTTATCTATTCTATCCTTCGTTTTACTAAATAATCTACCTAATGTGTTATACATTTTATGGGCCATTGTATATTTCCTACTGTCATAAATCTGAGATTTCTCCAATCTTTCAGATAAAAGAGGAACATAAGTTACTGATTTATGAATTTTAGGTTCAATAATAGTTCTTGCATCTAAATTGTCCTGTTTTTTAAATTGACTTATCAATCTACAAATCAACTGGGTCGGATAATTATTATCAATTAAAATATTCTTAATATTCTCTATATTCTTTCCATGAAATACCTTATCACTAATCTTCAAAATTCTCTCAATTAGATTTCTCGCTGTATTTACGATAATTCTCTTCGGGTGTTTTGAATAATAATTAATGATTCTTCCAGAAGACGTGGGCTTTTGGTACCAATCCATTAATAATTGTTCACCCTTTCTTATTACTAATGTATCTAAATAAGGAATTTTCGAGTTACATTCTTTTTCAATAGTAAATTTTATACTATCATGAAAAGAATTGAAAGTTGTCAATAAATCATCAACAATTTGATTAGGAACAATCAAAAATAAATCATCAACATATTTCGTAATTATTTTTGGTTCCATATCTAATTTTCCAATACAACAGTCTAATAATTTCTCCATAACAATATCTGCTATAATAGGAGAAGCTGGAGATCCCATAGGAAGCCCTTTCTGTTGTATATATATCCTATTATTATATCTGAAATATCTATTATCGATTATACAAAATTTCAGAATACGTAGAAAAAGATTCTTATCCATCATTGTATATTCCTCTATCAATTCCCATTTCTCGTTTATAATATCTAAAGCTACGTCTATTGGTATACTTGGAAATAAAGATACAACATCAAGTGAAATTAACTTTTCACTATCTTGTATCTTCAAGTTCCGTATCTTCTCTCTAAATTGTAAAGAATTCTTTACATTATATTTAGAGTTTTCAGTTAACTTCCTTAGAATATTTGTAATATATCTACAAAGTTCATAAGATGGAGAGTTAACAAAAGAACATATTGGTCTCAAAGGAAATTGTTCCTTATGAATTTTTGGTACACCATATAATCTAGGAGCTGTAGATACATTAGTTTTCAATTTGTTTTTCTCCGAAGATGTAATAATCTTCAATTTAAAAAGATCCTCAACTAAACTATTATTCATAGTTTGTAACTTTGTTGTTGGATCCTTATCTAATAATCGGTATGTGGTAATATCACCCACAATGTCATTCATCCTCAAATTATAATCACACCTATTCATTGCCACAGTAGTATTACCCTTGTCCGCATTCAAAATAAGTAGGTCCTTATTGCCCTTCAAAAATTTATCAGTCCTATTAACCTTATCCAATAAAAATTTGTCCCTATTTGTCAATCGTTCCTTATTCAAATGATTATCAATTATACCTGTAAATTTATTCCTCGCAATAATAGGAAATGGTTTGTGAACAAATCAGACGTTGATATCCCGACTGATGTACAGTGGGTTCTTTCTTTAGGAAAGAAACATGCACTACCAGTTAAAAGGGATAATTTTCCAATTATGAATGTTATTGCAGATGGTGAGGATTTTATACAGACATTGACAGAAAAAGAGGAACAGGAAATTGCGAGGAATAAATTTACAGGTATAATTGATAATCATTTGAATAAGGAACGATTGACAAATAGGGACAAATTTTTATTGGATAAGGTTAATAGGACTGATAAATTTTTGAAGGGCAATAAGGACCTACTTATTTTGAATGCGGACAAGGGTAATACTACTGTGGCAATGAATAGGTGTGATTATAATTTGAGGATGAATGACATTGTGGGTGATATTACCACATACCGATTATTAGATAAGGATCCAACAACAAAGTTACAAACTATGAATAATAGTTTAGTTGAGGATCTTTTTAAATTGAAGATTATTACATCTTCGGAGAAAAACAAATTGAAAACTAATGTATCTACAGCTCCTAGATTATATGGTGTACCAAAAATTCATAAGGAACAATTTCCTTTGAGACCAATATGTTCTTTTGTTAACTCTCCATCTTATGAACTTTGTAGATATATTACAAATATTCTAAGGAAGTTAACTGAAAACTCTAAATATAATGTAAAGAATTCTTTACAATTTAGAGAGAAGATACGGAACTTGAAGATACAAGATAGTGAAAAGTTAATTTCACTTGATGTTGTATCTTTATTTCCAAGTATACCAATAGACGTAGCTTTAGATATTATAAACGAGAAATGGGAATTGATAGAGGAATATACAATGATGGATAAGAATCTTTTTCTACGTATTCTGAAATTTTGTATAATCGATAATAGATATTTCAGATATAATAATAGGATATATATACAACAGAAAGGGCTTCCTATGGGATCTCCAGCTTCTCCTATTATAGCAGATATTGTTATGGAGAAATTATTAGACTGTTGTATTGGAAAATTAGATATGGAACCAAAAATAATTACGAAATATGTTGATGATTTATTTTTGATTGTTCCTAATCAAATTGTTGATGATTTATTGACAACTTTCAATTCTTTTCATGATAGTATAAAATTTACTATTGAAAAAGAATGTAACTCGAAAATTCCTTATTTAGATACATTAGTAATAAGAAAGGGTGAACAATTATTAATGGATTGGTACCAAAAGCCCACGTCTTCTGGAAGAATCATTAATTATTATTCAAAACACCCGAAGAGAATTATCGTAAATACAGCGAGAAATCTAATTGAGAGAATTTTGAAGATTAGTGATAAGGTATTTCATAGAAAGAATATAGAGAATATTAAGAATATTTTAATTGATAATAATTATCCGACCCAGTTGATTTGTAGATTGATAAGTCAATTTAAAAAACAGGACAATTTAGATGCAAGAACTATTATTGAACCTAAAATTCATAAATCAGTAACTTATGTTCCTCTTTTATCTGAAAGATTGGAGAAATCTCAGATTTATGACAGTAGGAAATATACAATGGCCCATAAAATGTATAACACATTAGGTAGATTATTTAGTAAAACGAAGGATAGAATAGATAAATTCGAAAGGTCTAATTTAGTTTATAAAATACCATGTAGTGGTAATAATAATGAAACTTGTGATAAGGTATATGTAGGTACAACGAAGAATAAACTTAAAACTAGGTTAGCTGGACATAAGTCAGACCAAAAAAACAGGAACACAACAACTGCACAAAAAACTGCATTATCATTACACTGCACTAATTCCAATCATTATCCTGATTTTGAAAACACAACAGTTTTAAATACAGAGAATAACTATAGACGTAGATATATATTGGAAATGTTGCAAATTATAAAAGTACCGTATACACAAAGAATTAATTATAAGACTGATACAGCTAATGTTGCACAGAATTATAGGCTATTAGTTAATAAGGTCTAGGACTGTGTTAGTTTTTTAGTTAGTTAGTTTTAATATAATATATTATATGCATCTGTATATTTTTTGTTTGTATAATATCTGTACTTTTTGTTTGTATAATATTTGAAAAGTTTTTGTAATTTGTAATATTTTATATGTATGTATGTATTTAAATTTTTGTTTGTACAATATTTTAAATGTTGACAAAATAATTTTCCCGCCTTTTTTGAAAAAAAAAAATATTATAAAATTGTTGACAAAAATATTTTTTATGATATATGTATGTATTTGAATTTTCGTTTGTTATTTTAAATGTAAACAAAAAAAAAAAAAAAAAAAAAAAAAAAAAATTTTCCCGCCTTTTTTAAAAATTTGTTTTTGAACAATTTTAATATTTTAATTGTTAATTGTTATAAATTGTAAAAACTTTCCCTGAAGAAGCTACCCAATGTGGTAGCGAAATATCGGAATAAAAGAATAATTTTTATAAAAAAAAGTGATCTTAAGCTCGAATAAATAAAAACAATATATTAATAAAAAAAGATCGAAGAAATTTACATAATATTTGTTTTTAATTTTTTTAATTTTTTTTTTTTTATTTTTTTTAAATTTTTTTTTTTAACATACATACGTAAATTTTAAATTTTACAATGGGATGTTTTTATATATGTATGTTTTTTATATGTATGTACGTATTTCATATGGGATGAATGGTGATACAAACTACTGTTATTGCATGACAACACGTTGTGAAGGGTATATAAGATTCGGCACGGCCGAGTATAGCGCTCTTACTTGTTTTATTTGAGAAGATTCATTTTGATGTGCGGCCAATATATCACCCTGAAAACAAAACGGATGTGCTTCTTAACTTCATTAGAAAAGTCATATGAAAATCGCTATAATATATATCCGCACAATTTAAATCAACATTGGACACCGAGTACTATATGCATTTCATGTCGATTAGATTTATCTGTGAGGTCTTCTAACGTTAAGTCAGTACAGTACTTTTCGCTTATAGTTAGTTACATCGTATAGTTGTAGCCAAATCGTTGGCTATATCACTAATGTAACTATAAGACTAATTTTTTTAATTCTTTAGAAGGCACTTGGAATTTGAAGATTTTATGTGGAAAAGCATCAAACAAAACTTTTAATTTTACTTAAAAATTAAAAAGAAAAAAACCTCTACATAGAATTTAAAATTTGGACCATATTTGTACTACTGGAACCACAATACATCAGAATTGCATAATGGTTTTTAAAGCCTTTGAAATTTTTCATTTTTGTTGTCTTGTGTTATTGTCTATTTTGTATGTTAAATTCAATACATACGTATTATTACTATAAGTTTCATTTCATTTTTAATTTTTGTTTTCTGTCAAATTCGTTTAGTGTAATGGGAGATTCCTCAAAACTCATATTAACATTTCAATTCTATTTCCAAAAGTTGTTTTTAGTTTAATGGATTTAATTTTGTTTCATTTGCAATTGTGTGCATTTGAAAATATTTGAGTCTGTACGAATAACTGCCTCCGTTGCCTGGTTTTAGTACTTTAAACTGTTTTTTTTTTTTTTCGTAAAAACGATGCGTATTTAGTTGGGTTTTGTTGTTTTTTACCCTGCTTTACTGACACACTGTTCATGTACTGTTTCATTTTTTTTTTTTACAAAATTTTGCGTGAGTGTGAGTAAATATGGTTCGTACACAAAGCGAGCCATATTGTGTATGTATTTGTCTTTGTCCCGTGTCCTCATTTCATAACACTTTTCAACAGTTTTACATTTAAGTTTTTTGTTTTAATTTTTTGCTTAAATATAGAAAATTAAAACATTTCTGCAGTAATGGGAAACAAGTGCAATGACTCTATTGGGATTTTTCTTTTTCACTTTTTTCTACAATGTACATGCGTTAGTTGTTTCTTTTTTCTCTTTGTATTTTACAGTTATTATTTTAACTACTCCTGCTAAAGTTTTGCTCGATAGCGATAGTTGTGCTGTTGCTCTTTTTTATTGTTTTATTGTAAATTCTCACATTGTTTTTTAGTTGCTCTAAGTTTTTTTGTTTAATAATTTTATAAATATTTTTCTAGTGCAAGCATTGGTAGAAAGCAGTATTGTACATTGAAACCTCAACCTCAGAGAATATATTACTATAGAGCTTTCCTTATTTAATATTTGAAATGGAAAGTTTTCAAATCACGTTTGGCTTTTATTTTCTATTTTTTATATATAATTGTACAAGTTGTATTGCTGACTTTAAAAGAATAAAATCACATAAATTCTAAGACTTTTTCTGTGCACTAACAACTTCTCAAAAAAAATTTTTAATAGAATATTAAACAATAAAATGTAGATTTTAAACCAAAGAAGTCAACAGTTTTTTTTTTACCAAAATAGGGTAAAATATTTATGTTAATGAAATATATAAATAATTTCATATAGAGGTTTGACGATTGAGAATTCACTCTTTTACATATTTATTGTACAAGTAATTTAATAGAGTTGAAATTTTTAAATGCTATTCGGGATGAAATTATTTCTGTAGACTTATGACAAAAATTCTTAAGTCAAGTTAGGAATAATTTTTGGGTTTCTTAAGTAAAATTTGAAAGACGTTTTGCTTGCAGTAATAACAATCTTTTTACGTATAATACTTTTAGTGATATCACATGAAAAAGAAACAACTAGTTTCATTTAGTTTTTTACTCCTATTTGTTTTTTGTTTCACTAGATTTTAATAATCGTATGCGTTTTGATACGAAATATCATACTTTACATCGAAAATAATCAACTTAATTCGAAATATGCTGTTTTGTTAAGAGTTCATAGATTTTATATATATATACGCATTTTGTTCTTCTTGCTTCCTTCAACTTAATGAATTTTATATGAAATACAAAATTAACATTTTTAAATTAGTCGAAGAACAAAGTTTCATTGAAACAGTGTGGTTACTTTTGTGTCCAATGCAATTTTCGCAAATGGCCAAGCAATTTTAGCCCAAAAAAAAAATGTTTTATATTTTATATTTATATTATTAATAATTTGGAGAATACATAAATTACCACACATATTGTTCTGCAAAATAATAAAGTTCATGATTTTTTACACAACTCTGTTCAACATCATGGAATAAAAGAACATTGTATGTAAACGTATTGCATTAAAGTTTGTGCGTTTGCTTGAAAGACAAAGAATTTCATTAAGGTATTAAATTATTAATGCCAAAAAGTATACATGGCAATTTTATTTACCCAAAAAAAAAAAAAAAAGAAAAAAAAACTCATTACAAGCCCAATTACTCTTTGCTCGATGATAGCGAGGAATGCTTAAAAATATTTCATGACCATTTCCATTCCAAACATGTAGCAGAAAATAAAGGGTATAAATGTATGTATGTGTATAGGATGGTTTCATAAAAGTGGTTACGTGTGTGTGTGTGTTTTAATAAAATAGACAATTCTGTGCCAAACATACCAAATATACAAAACCAAAAACAAAACAAACAAAAAACGCATATAACAAATTACCGCAAATATAATGCAAAAACCAACGCGACGATTCAACAAATTTAACCAAAATAATTTGTGGCATATAATCGTGATGGTAACTTAACACACACACACACATATTAACGTATACTTTTAAACCTACTTTCATCACCAAAATAATAAACGTGCAGCAAAGTATTAAACGTGAGAATTTTAATGGTCAGAATGGATGGTTGGTCGGTAATGAGGACAATAATGACGACACTGATGATGATAACGGTAATGTTGTTTAGTAGCCTATACTCCGTAATGGATGTTGCCACCATTGAACTCGCGCCAGTGTGTAAATGAGCAAATCGTCACCTAAAATTCAAGATGCGAAAAACACATGTCCTTCTCTTCTACAGAAATGAAAAACATTAAATTTTTTCAAATGCGCTTTAAATAACTATAAATACAGACATACGTGCATAATTATTATATGCATTAAAGAGTCTAATAAGAATAAAAATTATAAATCCTTATACATTCATGCATATGTTATTGTACGACAAAGGCAACTAGACAAATAAAGTTTCAATGAAATGAATTTATAAACATATGGATCATTTCGGCTCAAGTGTACCAACTTCTGAAACCGATATATTCTTCTTGTTGAACAAATAATGACATACATTTACTTATGAAACTCCTTTCCTTCCTATAACAAGAGATATCGAGTTAGCAAAAAAAATATTTAATTTATGTATTTAGTTATAATAATTACGCCGATCATACCCTCTTACAAATGGATATAGATGCTTTTAATGTATGGTGTAGATTTAATTTAATGGAGCTGAACCCTGAAAAATGCAAATATATGTGTTTCTTTCGTAGATGTTATATTAAAGTTAATTATGTTTTAAATGGTTTTACGTTAAAAAGACTGGAATCCGTCTCCGATCTTGGAATCCTATTAGATGCTAAACAAAATTTTATTCAGCATATTTCTTTAACTGTTAATAAAGCACGTGCTGTCCTTGGATTCATAAAACGTTGGGCGAAAGAGTTTACAGATCCATATATAACAATACAATCGTATATTTCTCTTGTCAGGCCTTTTCTTGAGTACGGTTCACAAATTTGGGATCCAACTTACAATGTTTATATTAATAGCATTGAATCTGTGCAAAAACAGTTCCTGCTATTTTGTCTTCGTGGCTTACAGTGGAATTCGTTAAGCCTGCCGCCTTATACTAGTAGACTTACACAAATGAAGCTGCCAACTTTAAAAAGTCGTAGAACAATGTTAAACGTTACGTTTGTTCTAAAGGCCTAACTATATTATGCTTTTGCTGGCTTAAGCAAATGTGCGGATACACAAAATTAAATGTATGCAACTATATTGTACTTAAGAAACTTTTCGTCAAGTTTCGTCAAGTATCATTTGCTTAAGCAAACTGCGAATCTGATCGTACTTTGCTTACGAAAATAGATTTTCATTTGATATGTACACACTGTTGCATTATTTAGCACTTTTTTATTAATGTTGTTATTTGTTTTTTTAAATTAGTGAAAAAATGTATAAATTTAATAGTTTATAGTAAAATATTTTTACATTTTACACATTAAATAATAATTTTGTGACAATATCAATATATTTAGGAAATGCAGAAATAAAACAGCTTTTGCAAAAGTACAAATATTTGCAACTAATCATAGTAAGTATTTAAGTTTAAAAAGTACAATATATCCACCGACAAGTCTTCAAAAATTTGCTTAAGCATTTGACAGACTTTTCGTTGGTTTTTGACATTAGCTTAAGCCAGCAAAAGCATAATATAGTTAGGCCTTAAGTTTAATTAAAGGATGTATATGCTCTGACTTCCTATTAGCGAATATCTTTTTTAATGTACCATGTCGCTCTACACGTCGTTTTTGTCTGCTATCAGTCAAAGTTTTCAGAACGAATTCCTTAAATGTTAATATTGAAAATGTAAAATTATTTTGTTTTTGAATAACTAATATTAAACATTTTGTATGTACTGCTTTTTAATCTGTAAGGATCTAGAATCCATAGACTTAAATAAATAAATAAATAATTATTATGAAAAGGCTGGAAGTGAAATGCTCACCAGGTAGACCAAAGAAAATTACAAAACTTCGTTAACAAAATTAAATTAAGTGTAAAAATATTTATTACATAAATGGATCTAATAAGATTAAATTTGATTAAGATATTTATTATTTTTATTTTTATTATATACTAGCCAAGCCCGGCGCGTGTTGCTACGCCCCTTAATGAATAAAAATGCATTCTGATTTTTCATTGATTGCACTGCTCTACAAAAAATTATTTTTTGCCTTCCCATTAATTAAAACTATGTGGACTATATGGATTTTGATGCGTTGAACTCAAATCCGTTATCGGTTTTTTTCCCATCAGATCGGGATTTTTTTTTTTATGGGCTTGGCAAATTTTTTCCCCTAAATTAGTCAGGTACGGAGACATATTTCATCCTAACTCGAGAACCAGTCATCCGATTTTATAAAATAAAACACCAAAAGATGTGTATCAAAATTGTATTTGTTTAAGTCAAAAAGTCGAATTTTTCTCTATCTCTTATCGTTTTGGAATTACTCAAAAATTAATGGAAAAAAAAAAATTTTTCGTGCAAAATTCGTAATATTTTTCAATTTAAAAATGGAATTAAAAAAAATATAAAGCAAATATTCAACATTTTAAACTTATTTCTGTGAGCTACTTTTCTTAGAAATAAAAAAAAGCCATAAACCATAAAAATTGGTAAAAAATTTAGATTTTATTGTCAATTTACCGCAGGTACCAAATATTGTAATGCAACCAGCCTTACGTATGATATACATATGTAACATTTCGTTGGGTGAGCAGTTAATGGAACTAAAGTACAACGGTATTTTGCATAGTTCTTGGAATTGAAATTTATAATTATCAAGTGCAAGGCAAAAAATTATATCTTTTATAACGAAACAGAATAGTCATGACAGCTCAATATGTGTGCAAAGGTTCACAAAAATCGGTGAAGTTCAAGCAGCTGAAAATGATAACTTTTTTTATGGGCATGGCCCAGCCCACGTTTCTAATTACGAAATTGTAAGTCATGACAGCTCAATATGTGTGCAAAGGTTCACAAAAATCGGTGAAGTTCAAGTAGCTGAAAATTATAACTTTTTTTTTTATGGGCCTGGCACTGCCCACTTTTCTAATCATGAAATTGTACAGTCATGACAGCTCAATATGTGTGCAAAGGTTCACAAAAATCGGTCAAGTGCAAGTAGCAAAAATGATAACTAATTTTTTATGGGCGTGGCCCTGCCCCCTTTTTGCCACCCACTAACACTTTCTGGAATGTTTACAACAACCTGCCAAAGTTTGAGTTCGATCGGCTTTACGGTTTCAGAGTCTATAGCTAACAGACAGAGTTTCACTTTCATATATATGTATATAGATTAGTGTAATTATAATTACAAATAAATAAACAATTTAATTTTTCACATTGTGTGTAGCAAAAAATTGTTTTTTTTCTGAGGTGAGGTTGTGTATCGAGGGTTTCTTAGTATAGGTTTCATGTCTAAGGTTTTAGAAATTCTAGCACATAAATAGGAAATAATTCGAAATAGACCGTCATACATCCCGACTCAGAAAATATATACTTTATGGAGTCTTAAATGAATATCTCAATGTGTTACAAATAGAATGACAAAATGAAAATACCCCCACATTTTTTTGGTAGCGGGTATAAAAATTAAAGTAAATCTCTCTAAAAACAGCACCAAAAGATCATAGTCTCTTGAGGGGCAAATCGCTGCTGCCGTAAATCATACAAAATTTGAACAATATTATACTTAAAATAATTGCCAAAACAAAATTTGCCATTTTACAAAATGTTTCGAAAAAACAAACCGGGATTCAAAGCGGTATACTTATATATCGATCAGTTATACAACTAGAATTATTATAGAGATTACGGTATTTGAAGATTAAAAAAAATTATTCAAAATTGTAACGATAATAAAACAACAGCTGTTATATGACGATCTCTAGAGTTTTTTTTTTACTACCAGTAGTGTGAGTTAAGGTAATACATTATTGCCGTTTATTATTTATCACGGTTCTGGATACGATGAAATTTGGACGCTATCCCAACTGGCCTATATTAGAGAATATTTAAAAAATGATCTGGAATATGCCGATATCGCTGTTCTTCTAACAACCACCTATTCGGATATGCTGGCTAAGGTTAATCTCTCAAAATTTGCTAAAAGATAAATAATGGAAAACGAAAACCATGTAGATTAACGTGAACAACAATGACCTTTTTAACATCTACTACAACGAAATAAATCGTTTGAATACCTTGCGAAACCTAGCCATTATAACTCTCAACATAGACATATAAAAAATCGTTATCTTAGGACATTTAAGTTATATTGCAAGTTTTAAAAAAATTTTCTAATAAATCACACTTATGTGTATGTAATGGTACATAAATAAAACGAACAGCACATACATTTCAATTAATAATAACACTTTTGCCTTACGTTTTTGTCAACGTTCACAACCAAGAACAGTAGAGAATATTTATTACATTTTAAAGTAGAATTTTTGACACTTTTCATACTTACCTCATATATACGAGTTTTATTAAGGCAAATACTAACAGAGTAGACAAAAGAAAACAAAGTTAATTAGAATGTCAATAAGAAATACTTCTCAAATACTATATACGAGTATGTTTGTCTAAACAAGTGTGTGTTCAAAATGAGTTTTTCACGCAAGGCATCACGTACTCAATTAATGCCAATGTAAGCAGGAAATGTAGAAAGAATGCTGCTGCTTATGATAAAGCAATATCACTACATACTTAAGAAACAGTTGTCATTTATTTGGCACTTTAGCTTCCTGAAAATCATAGACTGAAACGACAATTTATGTGCCATAGCACAAGGTAAATTGGGCATAAATTTTAAATTACTTACTTTTCATATTTCACGTTTTATCAAACATTAATGCAGCGAACTTTTTTCGTTACCAAGTATAACACAACTAGTTGTATACTACTTTAAGTGATTTATTTCGTGCTTTTTGTAGTTTCTTGATGCCTATAGCATACATTTTTGTTAATAAGAGAAAAATTAATTTTTGAAATGGTTTTTAGTTTTATGCCAACCATTTTTATACCCACCACCAAAAGAATGTTGTAGGGGTATATTCATTTTGACATTCCGCTAATAATACATCGGAACATCAATTTCTGAACCCATAAATTTTATATTATCTGAGTTTTGGTTTCATTTTATGACGATCTAGCTATGTCTGTCCGTCTATTGAAAGCACGATAGAGCTCTAAACGAAAATATCAGTATTATCATTTCTAATGTAGAGATACTTAAGGTCTCATTGTAAGACTAAATTTAAGAAAATCAATTAATAGCAAATCGAATTTACACAAAGAAGTAAAACACATTTTATTATAACGAGATTATTCCATAGCTATTGCTGTTAATAACAAAATCATAAACTTTATGCTATTAGTGTATATGGGCATCAAAAATTCCAAAGAGCTTGCTTTAATATATTTAAGGTTTTTCTTTCGAAAACAGTTGATTTCACGCTCTAATGAAAATTTTTTATATCTTTTTTACACAAACTATGTTTCAACGGGTTTACACAACATGTATGAATTTTACAGATGAAAATTTGTATAAATTTTAATACATATGTATTTCAAAAAAAAAAAACAAGTAAGAACGCTATATTCGGCTGTGGCAAGTCCTATATACCCTCTACAAAAGTATTAATATGAAACTATAAGCATACAAAGTTATTTGTACAACAGATAAATCTATCTCTTATTTACACTTAACCAATCTATGCTGTTATTGAATAATGACGTGTCATTCTTGAGCTTTTTGGCTTTTGAACCAAGATAATCGAAAAATTTTAAATGCACATCATAGATAATTGTTCGACCTATAAAATGAGTGCCTACTTATTGGTTAACAAATTCGAAATTTCTACTATAGATTTTTTTATATTTTTGATTTTTTAAGTTGCTTTTTTAAGGATTTTACGATTTCAAAATTTTCTAATAAAAAATTGTAACAAAAAGATTTAATAAAATTTTTTTTTTCAATTGTATGTAATATATTGCTCACAATCCGAAAAAGAATGTATATCTTAAAGACTAATAATTTCTGAACTACCATTAATTCATAACTCTCTTCGTGACTTTACATGTTGTGGTCATGAAATAAGTGGATCAAAAGAAGCTGCTAACATATTGAAGAGGTTCTCATTTTGTCTCACCCTTGATGATTTGAAAGTGTTCAGCAATCTATAATTTATATAAAATTTGCTTCTTGTATAATTTGAACACTCCTCCATGTTATTTTATTTTGGCCTTCCTCTTGCAGGTCCGGTTGATGTGCTGCCTTCATCTTCTGTCAATAAATCCGGGATGATATCATTATTAAGCCACTCCACAGGGTGCCCTGATGTACTAGTCAGCAGTGTGCTGTTCTGCTAGTTTTGGGGTTGCGGGTTCGATTCCCGCCGGAGACTCTGGACTTGTCTGCTTCCTTTCTATTCTATTCTTGCTTTTCTATTCAGGTATCACAAAAGGATCAATATAATGGACCCAAGTGAGCTGCACAACAGCTGCCTGTTCTACCTAACCTAAGCCAGTCCACAATCGAACAGCTTACTTTTTTCCATTTTGAGTTTAGACTGGCATACATTATTAAAAGTTTATTTTTTATATTTTCGATTTTATGTTTATTGCCGTATAAACTATTAAGTTCCTAGTAGCCAGCTACCACTATAATATATTTGAATTAATACTAATTATTGAAATTTACTGCATATTATATGATTGTTCTAATTGTCACTAATATTGCAACCCTTTCATTCATTCCTTAAAAGAACATCTTTGTAAATAATAGTTGTAAGAATATATAAAATAAAGTCAATTCTGTTACATCATCATACGTGTGCGTATCTTAATACTACATCCACGAAATTTTTTGATGTGGTTGACTTCGTAAACGAGTTGTTGACTGGCATGTTTGAAGTGTCATAAATTTACTTTTCCCACCAACTTTTAGTTGTAGACTAATCCCGGTATTCTGATTTATTTTGGATATATAGTATAATCTATGTATTGCCTGTATACCTACATGTATAGATCAAGTTGTGTAGTTTTGATATCATGCACGTGCCCGAATAAGATTTTTACTTACCTGTATTGAATGCTTGACAACTTGTACACCAACGCAATTTCTATATTATGGGCATACCTTTATTTGTACATCCTGTACATCCTAAATTCTGGGACCGAATTTGACAGAGCACGAATTACCTGAATGTGGTCTGATTTCTTATCACTAAAATAAAGTCAACTTTAAAGAGCTATATTTTTGTAGACCATGTTTATTAAATGAACATGAAATTTTTGATTTTTTTCAATGTGTAACGCACAAGGAATAAACGAAAAACTTAGCAGTTTCAGCAATACGTCTATCGAACTCTGCATTACATACATTCTTACACATGAATATGCATATCTGATCAATTGATAACATATAAGAGTCTGAAAATTGATTTTAACATACATACGGACAGTCGGACATACTTAGCTATATAAATTTCTCTATCTATAAATAAGCATTCAGAATATATATAAGATTAAATCACAATTTTACCTATGGGTAAATGTACATATGTATATGTTTTTCTTCAATGCGAAGAAGTTAATTTCTTACAATCTACAACTTCTACGACAGGTTGTTAACTGAGCAATACTTTATAGGGTCTCAAGTTTATATTGTAGAAATTACAAGCGAAATGGAAAACTTATATACATCCTATCATACCATCGTGTAAAGGGTATAAAAACATTTAGATGGATTTAATTGTGTGCACGTGTATGTAGCATGTGCTGGTGTGATTAAATGTGTTTGTGCGATGTACATAATATAAGTTAATGCAATAAGAAATCTGACATTAAATGTGACTGTTACGGAAGTTATAGTTTTCCGTATGTACAAAAAACTAGAAAAGAAAGAAGATATCATGTGTTTTAATTCCAAAAAAAAAAACAAAACAAAAAAAACTTGCGCATATAATTAAGGTTTCTCAAGCAGAAATGGGAAAATCGTACTGCTGTTTTACCACATTTTAATAAAGTCAAATAGGAGCTTGTTTAGTTTAATTAAAGTATGTTTAAACTAGAAAGATAAAATGTGAAGACAACAGAATTACACAAAAAATCCTTTGCGGAATATAAATTTTAGTACATGAATAACTTTATCTGGATTTTAAGTTTTTTTCAATAAGATTCAGTTAGTATGAATGAAGGAAAATTAATTCTAAATGATTTGCACTTTGTACCACAGCTTCTCATATCCTGCTTAACCAGTATATAAATTTAAAGTGTTGCTGTTGCAACAAATAGAAACAAAGTAGTCATCTGTTTGTAACAAACTTCATAACTAGTTGCTAGCTGCTAGTTATGTCTGTTTTTAGCTAAATGTTTAATGTACCCTGATTATGATCATGAACAAATATTTTTAATTAACTCTATGTGGAGAACTTTAAGCATATACTTAAAAAGAATTTGAGTATAAAATACATTTTTGTTAATCCCTCACTGCCTTTGTTGAATACGTTTAAAGCAATTTATGTGATCTAAAAAACCATACAAATTTGCATGTTCTAAACACGATTATTGAACTCTTGCCTATAATAAAAGCGTATTTGTATTACTTGTATAGTACTTCACTTCTCAAAAATAAATTCATACTAAAAAGAAAACATTGAATTAAATTTATTACACCCACCACCATAAATATGGTTAGTTATGTTCCTTTTGTCATTTCGTTTATAACACATCAAACTATACATTTAGGACCAGATACTTTGAGTTCTATTTTCATTTTAGGAAGTACTAGCTATGTCCATCCGTCTGTCTGTCCTGACTGTCCGTCTGTTGAAAGCAAATTTTTCCCGAATATTTCTGGTATTGAAAATGGGCTTACTCGGAGCTTACTTAGAAGAAATAATGCGTATAAATGCGTACAAATACCCTTCCCTGAAAATTTTAAAAGTAGGAGGTTACATGCCTATATAAGGCTAACATTACTATTTAACTTCAGTTTCAGTTTAAAAGAGTCAATAGTATAATTTCTAAAGTAGAACTACTTAAGGTTTCATTGTAAGACTTAATTTAAGAAAATAAATTAATAGCAAATTGAAGTAACACAAGCAAAGTAAAACGTATTTTCGCATAAAGAGATTATTTCATAGTGAATACTTTTAATAACAAAAATTGGCTCAAAGTTTACAAACTATTTTAAAATAAAACACAAATTTTTCTTTCATGTAAATCAATTTAGAAGGCAATGATTGGAGAAAATGCAAAAGTAGATAAAGTAAACAGTATAAAAAGGAATGCAAAAGATTTTAGAAAAAGCTCAACATCAAAAACGAAGAATTTTTTATTGTTTGCAGTGCAAATTTTGCACATCTTTTGGTAGGCGAAAGATTCACTCAACCAATTGCTTTTCCACGCCCTAATGTCAAAGGTTCCAGGTTTGCACACATTTCCTTAATCCATTTGACTGTAGAGGAATTGCTCCTGTTTTTTCATGTTTTCTAAAAAATGTGTACAGAGGCCGACCTTCTCATACAATGGATCAAAATAAACATTATCACTTTAGCTTACTACATCTTTGAAATATAACATTTATATTCGAATTGTTGGATACAAAGTAAGAGAAAAATGGGTGGGTATATGCATTATTTTCGCTTGAAAAATTCTTTTAGCAAAGTTGAATGTTTATTTTCTTAACAGCGATGATGCTGAAATGCTTCAGGATTCTAAACTTAAAATTTCTTGAAAAAGTTTGCAACTAATTCAACCAATAAATATTAACAAACACTTTGAAACTAAACAACTGTTTTAAACAATTTATTTATATCAGGCATCAAGCGATTGTTTGTACAAAATATTATTTTTTTTTTTTATATCCACAACCAAAAAAATTATGTGGAGGTATATTCATTTTGTCATTCCGTTTGTAACACACCATAACATCCAATTAGGACCCTATAAAGTTTATATTTTCTGAGTTCGGTTACATTTTAGGACGATATAGCTATGTCCGTCCGTCTTAAATTTTTCTTAAATTTAGTCTTGCATTGTAGCCTTAAGGTTTCCTACATTAGAAATGATACTACTGACTCTTTTTTACTATAATGTTGTGTTTTTACGGAAACCGAAGATTATCTAAGTTAAATTCGAGCATTAATTATATTATATAATAAATTAATGTTTTCGATCTTTTTAACTTTTTTATTGTTGAAAAATTGTAAAAACTTTACCTGAAGAAGCTACCCAGTGTGGTAGCGAAATATCGGAAAATAAAATTAAAACTATTTTTTATACAAAAAGTGATCTCAAGCTCAATACAAAATACAACTGTTTATATTAATTATATTATTTTTAAATTAGAAGGTACCATGCCCACACAAAGCTAAAATTATTTTCTAACTACCTCTGGGTACCAAATTATACAGTTTCCGTAAAAGCACAATATTGTAGAAAAATAAAGTACGCAAAACCACCATCAAGGTGCTCGTACTTTTTTTTGAATTAAAATATTTCTAAATAATGCAGCCGCATACTTAGAGATGCTTTAGCAAATACGCATTAAGAAAACGTAGAAATATTTACTGCATCCTAAAACTTAATAATGCACTTTTAAATGTATTATCTTTTTAGTACACTATAAATTTTGTTTTTCGTCAAGCACATTGAAAAAAACACCTAATTCTGTTTTTACACGGTAACTGGTTCCAGGAAAACCCGCATAAAAAACCGTGTAAAAAAAGACATTGATCGTATGCAAAGTAGGTGACTGTTTCCTTATCTCTAAAACCTATTGAAATTAGTGAAATACAAGAACAACTATTCAGGTTTATTTTAGTAAATTACTTATACATATAATGTGTTTTTACACAAGCATAGTTATTAAAGAAAAAAAAAGATTTGCACTCTAAGCTTAACAGTAGTTTTAAAAAAATGAATTAATTAAATAACAAAAAGAATAGGTTATTTAAATATTCAAATTTATTTTGAGTGTTTTTGCCATTTTCTCTTTAGTAGCATCTCTAGTGTATAATGAAGATTTAACAGATAGTTTCATTTCAGAAAGCACCGATTGCCTAATTAAAACTAAATTTTTTTTATAGTTTTTACTGTGGCTTTGTTTAAACCAAACATTTTGCCAAGAAATATTGAGCGTTCTCCATTTTGAAGGCGATCTAAAATTTTAATTTTGGTTTCCAGAGTAATGGCTTTACGTTTTAGTTTTGTTTTTGTAATTTTCGACATTTTCTTTTAGGAATACATAAAATATTTAAAAAAATTAAGAAAAAATAAATAACTGAATATATAAAAACACATTTTTTGCTTACCTTAAATCGTAATTGGTTAAAATTAAATATTATGTAACGTTGCCTATAAAAAATTCCTTTTGCAAACACGTCTGATTGCATGGATAGTTCAGAAAATATCACACATTCTAGAAGCTGTCACAAATAAGTTTTATTGTATGTACTAAAAGGAAATTCTCCTAGAATTGTGCAATTTACTTGTGTCCAAAAAAAAAGGAATTCTCATAATGTTGTAATATAAACATATTTCGTAAAATTTAAATTTAACCAAAAAAATTTAGGACCAAAAGATTTTGAATCGTGCTAAATGAAATAAAATCGTGTAAAAAATTTTATATTTGTTTATTTTCAAACCGTGTTAAATCAAAAAATATCGTGTAAAAACAGAATTAGGTGTACATGTATGCGGTGAAAAATCGCTTTTAGTGGTCGTCAAAATGTATGAAATGTAGGAATGAATAATACATACATACACACTGCTAAATTGTTAAAATCATTAAATATTAATTAAAAATGCACAAGTCAAGCTAAATGCAAAAATGTGTTTGCTGTTACGCTTCATGCTATATAACAACACCAAACATGACGACGATAACGAGCAGTACATATTTCTATATTATATTTTGATGGCATTTAAAAGTCATGTTGTTGAGCATAAAATGTATAAAAGTTTTTTTTTTTATTTCTTTCAAACAGCAACAAAAAGCAATATAAGTAAAGTTATAAAGTTTTTTAAATAGAATATTTAAGGAAACTACTTGTATTTTTAAGTTAAAGTAAAAAAGGAACAAGCATAAACAAACTGAATGAAAGAAGGAATGAATGCAAATGTTATCGGCAAACTAACTTTTAAAAGGAAATACGTAAATATGCATGCACACTTGAAATGTTTGCACAAAAAAAGAAACGAGAATCATTTAATATACAAATTTCACAAAACATTAATGAAGAACAAATGTATAAGTTTGTCAATTATTGTCAGTGAAACAGATTTCAAATAAAAGTTTAAGTTAAAAAAAAATCATCATCAGTTTTAAATTACTTTTTTTTAATTTTTATTTTATGATTAAAGTTAACGTTTCTCTCAGCCAATCCGTAATTCTAATATCATTTAAATTAATCAGAAATAAATACACGAATACCAACAAAAACTTGATTGAAAACACGATACGTTTTTATTCAGAGTTTAAAATCAATTTGCTATTTAGTCAAAAATCAAAAAGAAAATAGTTTAGAATTTTTAAATAAAAAGTTGATTAAACATATTTTCCAAGGGAATTTGTTTTATAAACCTATTACAAAACTGTTTTAATTTGTATGAATTAGACCGTAAGCCTTTAATGTATCACAGAAAAAAATAAATATGAATTTTAATTACGAAATTAATATTATTAATTAAAAAATTGTTTAATTTTGCTCCAATCATCAAAATGATACTATTAATTAAATGAAAATTAATAGTTTTAATTGAAAAAATATGGAGAAAAATATCAATTAAAACAGTATTAAAAAATTAATTAAAATTTTCAATAATTTTCAAAAATGATTTTAATTAATTTAATCATGCCTTTATTTGAGATTTAAGTTTTATAAGATTAAAGCATTTATTATATCAATAATATAATTTATTAAACCTGTATAAAAAAATACAAAAATAATATTATTTTTTATACCCTTCACCTGTGGTGCACAAGGGTATATATAGCTTTGTCATTCCGTTTGTAACTTCTACAATTTTCATTTCCGACCCCATAAAGTATATGTTTTCTGAAAGCTTATGAATAGAGGAGTCGATTAAGCCCTGACCGTCTGTCCGTCTGTCCATCTGTCCGTCTATCCGTCTGTCCGTCTGCCCGTCTGTCCGTGTGTTGATTGAAATCAACTTTTAGAAGCAACTATATTTTCCTCAGATCTGTTTATGGTATCAATCTCTTGGAAATATCCAGGAATGAATCGCTATTGAAATTCAGCACAATCGCCCCATAACTTTCTGAGATATGAGCAAAAAACCACGACCACCTCGTTTTTTATCACAATTACAACAACAACATACATACATACATACATGTAAAAAACATACCAAACAAAAAAAATTACAAAAAAAAAAATATTAAAAATAAGAAAAAAAATAATAAAAAAAAAACTATAAAAAAAAAATTTTAAAAAAATTTAAAAAAAATTTAAAATAAATATAAAAAATAATAATAAAATATAAATAATATATTAAATAAAATAAAATAAAATTTTTTTGGCTCAGCTGGGATTCGATGCCACATTTATTCTAACGTGTACGTATGCACGTATTTTATATGGGATGAATGGTGATACAAACAATTGTTATTGCATGACTACACGTTGTGAAGGGTATATAAGATTCGGCACGGCCGAATATAGCACTTTTACTTGTTTTATATTTGTTTATTCTTAATATACTACATTTATATTACAAAGGAATCTATATTTTTAATTATATTTCGTTACTTATATGTATAATAAAATTAATGATAAGAAAAAGGGTTCCGCACACATACTATACCATATCAAAAGCCGGATTTCCAAAAACAATTTTTAGCATCAACGACCTAGATATAAAGGAACATTAACCGGTAAAAAGGCTTGATCAGGCGGAGTGAAGAAATTCAACTAACTTACCTAGTAAAATGCGAATTCTGAGGAATATAAAGGCACACAATAAATATGTAATGAATTTGGCATACCTACAATGAAACCGAAACCATTTATTATATTTAAAGCAGAACATATTGTTATATATGTACGTATGTGCACTTAACAGAACTTTCTCTTGAAGATTGGCGACAATTTTTCATTATTTTGCTCCTTGAGTAACAATTATATTAAATTTATTCTTAAAATTAAATTTTCATGTAAATGTCATTTAAAATAATATATTTTATTTTTTTTAATTTTTTCAACTGACAGAAATCTCTTTGGTTTTTGAAAATATTTATTATCAATAAAAAAATTTTATTAAATTAATGAAAACTATAATTAGAATTCAAAAACCAATTAAAAATTCAATTAATTAAACAAATTTTTGCAATATTTTTTTCTGTGTACATTTATGAATTAATAAAATTATTTACAAAAAGTGAAAAGAAAGTTTTTATGAATATTGGTTTTATTTATAATTTTATGAAAAACTTGTGAATGAAAATTTAATTTTGAATTATTAAATATTGGTCAAATAAATCTTTAATTAACCTGAAATATTCCTTATGAATACGGCAGTTAATCTATTTTTGAGTGTTAATTAAAAACAAATTATAAGTAATCTTTTATTTTAAATTATAAAAAACTAACAATTTCATTTATATGTTGTTTATAATTATAATCATGATTATAAATATAACAAACGTACTTAAGAACTTATTTTTCAATTTTTTTAATTAAATTATTATCTCCAAACTCTTCATATAATTTTTATCCATCTTCATCATCACCGTCTTTTCCTTGTAGTATTTTTGTGATTTTTGTAAAATTCTCGCAGATTTATAATTTGATTACTTCCGGTGTAAGTGTTAAATGCTTTCCTTAATGTATGGATGTATTTCTCTTTTATCATCTAAAAATGTCTGTTAATAAAACATACTGAAAAGAACAGTTCAAAGTACCAACTTTATTTAGAATAGCCGAACTCTGCATAAATTTTGTGAGTTAAAAAAAAATAATATATTCCAGGTTGCATGAAAGCTGTTTCTGTGTCAATTTTTTTTAAGTTTTATATTAAACTAGCCAAACCCGGCGCGCGTTTCTACGCCCCTTAATGAATCGAAATGCATTCTGATTGAATATCAAGTGCAAAAACCTAAAAATTATTATATTTATGGGCATGGTCCTGCCTACTTTTCTAATCACGAAATTTTGAAGTCATAACAGCTCAATATGTGTGCAAAGTTTCAGAATAATCGTTCCAGTGCAAGTACCTCAAACTGATACCTTTTTTTTATGGGAGTGGGCACTGCCCACTTTTCTAAATACGAAACTGTATAGTCATGACAACTCAATATGTGTGCAAAGTTTCAGAAAAATCGGTCCAGTGCAAGGACCTCAAAATGATACCTTTTTTTAATGGGCGTGGCACTGCCCACTTTTCTAATGACGAAAGTGTAAAGTCATGACAGCTCAGTATGTTTGGAAAGTTTCAGAAAATTCGGTCTAGTGCAAGTAGCTAAAACTTTTTAATCACGAAATTATAAGGTCATGACAGCTTAATATCTGTGCAAAGTTTCAGAAAAATCGGTCCAGTGCAAGTACCTCAAAATTAAAACTTTTTTAGGGGCATGGCCCCGCCCACTTTTCTTATCACGAAATTATTTAGTCATGACAGCTCGATATGTGTGCAAAGTTTCAGAAAAATCGGTCAAGTGCAAGTAGCTTAAAATGTTAACTAATTTTTTATGGGCGTGGCCCCGCCCACTTTTTTTCACCCATAAACACTCCCTGGTATGTGTATAACAACTTACCAAAGTTTCAGCCCGATCGGTTCTACAGTTTCGGAGTCTATAGCTAACACACACACACAGAGTTTCACTTTTATATATATAGATAGATAGATAATTAAATAAAAAATTTAAATTTTTTTTATTTTCAATATAAATATATGAACAAAAATTTCGTTCGAATTTAGATAATCGGGCAGTTACTTTTAAAGTTATTTATTTTTTAGCTATTATCTTTTTGGTCCATAATTTAACCATGAATCATCTTACATACGAACAACGCTTGCAAATTATTGAATTTTATTATCAAAATGCGTGTCCGTTAAGGAAGTTCATCGCGCGCTTCTTATCGAAAAATTGTGTTCAGCGACGAAGCTCATTTTTGGATCAATGGGTACTTTAATAAGCAGAATTGTCGATTTTGGAGTGAAGATCAGCCAGAAGCATTGCAAGAGCTACCAATGCCTCCAGAAAAAGTCATAGCTTGGTGCGGTTTATGTGCTGGTGGCATTATTGTACCGTACTTCTTCAAAGATGATGCGAATCGTAACGTAACTGTGAATGGTGAGCGCTACCGTTAGATGATATCCAACTTTTTTTGCCCTAAATGCAAGAGCTTTACTTGCATGACATGTTGTTTCAACAAGACGGTGCCACATGTCACACAGCACGCTTAACAATGGACTTATTGAGAGGCGAGTTCGGTGAACGTTTTATTTCACTTTCAGGACCGGTCAATTGCCCGCCTAGATCGTGCGATTTAACGCCTTTAGACTATTTTTTGTGGGGTTATGTTAAAGCTCATGTCTATACACACATGCCCGCTTCAATTGACGCATTGGAAGACAACATTGAAGCATTTATTCATGAGATACTTGCCGAAATGTTGGAAAGAGTATGCCAAAATTGGACTAAGCGGATGGACCATTTGAGGCGCAGTCGCAGTCAACATTTGCATGAAATAATCTTCAAACATTAAATTATTTGGACCTTACTATCGATTCAAATAAAGATTTCATGCATTTTTCTGAATTGTATGTGTTTTTTTTAACTATCCTATATCTCTTAAAAAATTACGCTTTAGAAAAAATAATTAAACTTAAGTTTTTACTAATTGTTTCATCTTTACGAATTTTTGTTTACTTTCAGAGCATACTGTTTAGCGAAAAATGGTTATTTGCAAAAAAAAATAATTTAAATCCAAATTTAATTATTTTTAGATGATATAAACTCACTCATACTTTAACTCAATATACTTATATATATAAGGCAATATTAATTAATTTGTAAAATCACAATTCATTGCCATATTTATTCAAAAAGAATCATTCTTTTGTAGCACTGGTACATACATTTAAGTATATATGTATATATTCACCATTAGTACTTTTGGCTGCAATATTACTCTTATCAGCATCAGCGTCATCATCAACAACATCGCTGTTCTCGTCATCAGATGCTAAAAAAAACGTCTGATGGCTTAAAACATTCAATTACTAAACATTTTGTTGATACGTGGTCTATATGACACATTTGTATCATTCTGAACTTGAACCACTAATCAATAACACCTACAACATTAATCTACTAAAAAGGGACATACAATTGAAAATATATTGACAACAACAAAAACACATGTAGTCATAACACAATAAAGAAGGGCAAAACAAAATGTATGGAGAAAAACCTTGCATTCGAATGAAAGGAATGAATGAACAAATATTTGGTCAAATACGCAAGGACATTTATTTAGAGGAATTCAGGCTGTCAAATAAGTCAAAAGAATTAATTTATTTATTTTACCGTTATCTGACAGTATCATCTGTTATTGTTTGTCGAAAAAATGGTATCACAGAAAAAAATGTTGATTTACCTTTTCTAATTAATTGATTTTTAAATTCTGATTATAATTTTAATTAATTTTTTTAATTGATATAAAGGGTTCGCAAAATAGCTTTTTTTTGAAAATGCTATAAAAAAGTGTAGCTTTGGCTGTGTGCCACGTAGTGCCATCCTGTTGAAACCAAATGTTGCCAATATCCTCCTCTTCAATTTTTGTGAACAAAAATTCGTTTATTATGGCCCGATAACGATCGCCATTGACTACGGCCACTCCTTGCTCATTTTCGAAGAAAAATGGCCCAATTATGACTCTGGACCAAAATCCGCACCAAACAATGACTCGTTTTGGGTGTATCGGCTTTTCAATGTATGCGTGCGGGTTTTCTGTGCCCCAAATGCGACAATTCTGCTTGTTTACATACCCGCCAAGTTACCATTCACGAAGTAAGCACTAATTGAAAAAAACCGTTAGATGGCGGGCCCTTTAAAATATCTTAAAAAATAACGATCTCTGTCCGTTGAAAAAAGGGTTATTTTTAATGATTTTTTTTTAAATTTATAGATAATAAAATAAATATACAGATAATTTTTTAATTTATATTTTTATTTTTATTTTAAGGGTGGTGGCTATAACTGATTTTTGAAATTCATACATTTACTCAATTGCGAATAAAAGCGAAACGCGTGCATCGATTTTTATGATCTTTGTCTCATTTTGCTCATAGGTTATGTGACTTTGCGAAAAAATAACTAGACTTGAAACTTTTTTCCATTTTGGATTTTTTATGTATTTAAAAAAAAAAAAAATTTAATTTTTAGGCAAAAAATAATTTTTTCCCTTCATACATTCATTTTTAACTTCGAAAGTGTTACTTGTATAGGAAAACAATATATGAACAGATTAAGGCAATTGTAATTCTTAATTTTTTAAAATTTATTTCAACTAAATTGGGCTAGTGGTTGTCGAGCTATGTCAAACAACAGGGCCTAAAACGTGATAAATTCCCCTATACGATAGTACTAACTTCAAATCGATACTAACTTTAAATCGCAGGTAAGAAGACAAAACGAATGATGCAGAAATTCTTCTTTTTGGGTCTAATTTCACATACAGTTAACAGAATTGAGTTGGCAAATCATGTGTTGTACTGTGTAATAAATGGTGGCCAATCTACAAGAGAGAGTTCTTGTAAGTGCTCACATAAAATAAATATGTCTTGTTTAAAATAAAATAAAGGGTTTCTGTTTCATTCTAGTTTATAGAAGTGATAAAACGAACATATTCTCAAAACGGAAGCATTTTGTCATTTTAAAAGCTGATAATTAGACTTGTGCCAAATAGTTAGTCTAAGTGATCGGTCAGTTTAGTTTATAGTTTAACAATGAACTAGGTCGTTAATTTTGTATATATTATTTTTGTATTTGTGACAAAAAAAATTAAAATAAACACAACAACAAAATCAAAGGAAAAATCAGGAAAAAATTGCTAACAATAGCGCGGAGATATTAAATTTTATAAAAAAAAACTTTTAATAAGTTTTATGGTTGTTGGTTATTGTTTCTTGAAGAAGTGAAAAAAAAAACAAAAAGACACGTACCACTTGTTCAATTCGTATATACATATGTAAGTTTATTTTGTTGTACAGTTAAAAAATGTATCTAATAGCTAAATTGAACCAAGAACCTAATTGAATTTAAAGATAAAACCAGATCATGAACTACGTCGTTTATTAACTACATAACTCCACTAATAAGGGCAACAGTACAATAGCATTATCGCTTAATTAAAAGCATTGGATTAGGAGAATTTATAACAAAAAACCACATGTTAGAATGTTCGGCATGTAGATATTATTTTTGTAGCATCATATCTTTTACAGGAGTACACAAATTAGTTGTGTTTTTTCAAGCGGCCCCTGGGGTGTGTTTCACATAGCACTAGTGGCACGAAGTAAAACACACCTCTGCACCCTTTCAGAAGCTTTCAATAACTACCCTTTTCCAATACATCTTACCACTCAGTACATGAAAATTCAGAATGAAGCTTACCACCGTCAAGTAAATCTAATTTACAACCTTCGTTCGTAGGCCATGACTTATATACATGACGCTTATACAATGATTTTTTTTCTTTACTCTCGAAATGCTTTAGAAAAACATTTACCTTCAGTAAACTTAACAGTGATAAAATACCTCGTTGTGGTATCTCCCTGGTTACTACCTTTCTTATACAAAAACGCTTCCAGCGTTTATTCCATATCATGCAAACTACATTCTATAAAATCTACTAAATCACACTGATGCGGGGATCAATAAAACCTCCAGTACATAGATCGAACTTTAATGTGTAACATGGTAGGGACAATACCATCCGGACCAGGGGACTTACAGACCTCAACCGTATTAATCGCCCCTACTACTTTATCCGTCGTTACTATTTCCTTATCTGTCTCTCGTTCACAAGTCGACCATAAGCAACCCTAGGGTCTCCGAGCCATACTCTGTCCATTAGCTGTTCGATCTGTGAATATTTTAGTTTTTTAATTTATATATAAATTCTTATTTGTACAGGGTGGACCAAAAGTCACGCCTGCGTTTAAAAATTGAATAACTTTTTTGTTTATTAATATTTTATATTATTTTTTTCAGATTTTATTCATCGATTCGTGTTACACCACCATGCAAAATTTAACGACTGAGCAACGAACGAAAGTGGTAGAATTTTACTTTTCCAATGGGCGCTCAATTTTACTGACGCAACGAGCATATCGAAATTATCTAAATGGATACGTAAATACACAAAATTTGCGATTTTGGGGTACTACAAATTCCAGAGTTGTTCACCAGCGCCAATTACACCCCCTCAAGTGTACAGTATGGTGTGGAGTGACATCAGAAAGAGTTATAGGGCCCTACTTCTTCGAGGATGAAATTGGTAATACAGTAACGGTGAATGGGGACAGATATCGCGCTATGCTTAATAATTTTGTACGCCCTGAGGCAGCCAACAAGTGATTTCAGCAGGATGGAGCAACAGCACACACGGCCCGTGCCACAATGACGCTTTTAAATTAAATTTTTGACGACCGAATTATCTCGAAAAATTCAGAATTTAATTGGCCAGCACGTTCACCGGATTTAACTGCCCCTGATTATTTTCTATGGGGTTATCTAAAAGAACGAGTGTATGTAAACAAGCCTCAAACTATAGAGCAGCTAAAGAACAACATTGAAGCTGAGATCAGGGCAATAGAGCCTGAAACCTTGCGTGCAGTTATGCAAAACGCCTATTTAAGAGCCCAATTGTGCATCGATGAAAATGGTGGTCATCTCTCTGACATTATTTTTCATAATTAAAATTTAGGTCATACAAAGATAATATTATAATTAAAAAAAAAATTTAATAAAAAATAATAATAAACAAAAAAGTTATTCAATTTTTACACGCAGGCGCGACTTTTGGTCCACCCTGTATAATGAAAATTTAAAAATAAAGCTTATAACATTTTACACTTTTTCAAAAATTTGGGTAAAGGCCTACTGATGGCAGATTAGAAAATGAGTTGAGATCACATCCCAATTAATTAAGTCAAACATCGTAAAATTTTTATGATTAAGCGATTAAGTGTTTTTACTTAAAGGCAGTATGATAATAAATATTAGTCTATCCCCTGTCGAAAATTAATAATTAATTTCTCCAACGGAAAAATATTTAGTAAATATTTCTTGAATTTAGTAAATTTTTAAACAAAAAAACTGTCAATACAAGAAATTTTTTAACAAAATTTGGAGTTGTCATCAATTTGTAAATAAAGATTTCAAGAAAAAATAAAATTCTTTCACTACTTAATACTCTTTACTGAAATTACTATTTCTTCTGGACTTTGCTACTTTTTTGTATCATTAGTTTAAGCTTCATTTCATTTAATTTTTTTTTCTTTCTGCTCTACCTTGATATTAAATTCAATATAATATCAGCATTATTCTTATAAATTGGAATGGTGAAAAGCAGGTCAGTTAGGAAAGCCACCGTAACAATGTTGTAGGTGATTGAATCAAACAGAAATGGGAAAATAGTAGATAAAGTATAAAAAAAACTATCTACTAAATAAATGTTGTGACATTTGAGTAAATTACTAAGAAATTTAATACAACCATCATGTTTTTAATATTGTTTTTATATTGAGTTTATTTTTAATTTTTTTTCTACACATACACATATGCTTTTGGCTATTTATAGTATGGTCATTTAGAAAATGTACATTTAGACACATTTCACCTTGTGGTTAAAAAGGTGAACTGACAAAAGAAAAACCAGCACCCGCACTAACAAAACTAAAATGGCAAGAAAAGAAGAATAAAAGGACATCGTTACCGGCATCATCTATTAGAAAGCCACACATAAACTTGTGCTTGTAACAACTATAAAGAGTCATGTCCGTTACCACATCATTATTTTATTTTAATATAAAAAGAAAAATCATTTATGTAACTCTCCTATACTTTTGATAAAGACATCAAGACATGACATATAAGCATGTGTGTGTATGCATATATACATATTTATGTAGGGGTAGTAGGGGAATGACAGTAATATCCTTGGTATATGTTAAATTTAACACATTACTTTGGCTAACCACTTACTGTAAGAGTGCATATATTTCTACATGATGTTTCTTTCCAACCTCTAGAACTCATAAAATCTGCAAAATTTTGTTTTTGACGTTTTCCAAACTAAATTAGATCCTTAATAAAATCCCTAGTTTAAGCAAAAACTATTATTTGTATATGTTACATGCATATGAATATATGCAGTCTGGAACATAGGTTTTAAATGTCTAAATGAATAAAACTTAATATTAAATCTTAATATTAATGGGTTAATAGACTTACACTTTTTTATAAAATAGCAGTGAAATCAAAAGAGAGCTAATGATTTTACTATTAAGCTTTTAAAGGTATTTTTTTAATGAATTTAAAAAAAAATTAAATTAAATCCTAAAAGAAGCCTTTCTTCGAAACATCCTTCCCATATAAGCTTCACTGTATTGCCATTATTTTATTAGCTTTTTGTATATTGTTTGCAATTCTGAACAGGTTAAAGGGGATCAAACTGTTTATTTGTAACATTGGCAATCACCACACAACCTTTTTTATTTGCTACTTCTATTATTTATTTAGATCGTCGTTCAACCAGACGTTTTTCATTTAAACTGTCTTTTGAGTTAAGAAATTTCTATGTCAATGTGTGTCTCTTTTTGACTTGAAGACAGACGGACAGAAAAACAGACTTTACAGGTATGCATAAATGAATGACTTTTTTATGCAGAGTCAGTTTTCTTTTCAACTTTTCTGAGATGCATTTAAAATATGTGAGTTAAAGCAATAGCGTGATAGTGCAAATTTTAAACATTAGATTTAACGTTGCGAGTTAAAGTTAATTGAAAAAAATTGCTCTTTATAATAAAATAAGAAGCAAATTCCAATTAACGTAATTGTAGTCGATCTTTAAATAACATTGTTTTAATGTTTGTTTCAGATATAAGATAGATTAACAGTAACGATGCCACGACATCGCAACACTACTAGAACAAAAAAGATGATGTCAATTGGTTTATGTTATCGTTAAACAACAAGGAAAAAATATATTGTTGTTGTTTTAGCACTATAAAATTAGGTAGTTGACCTTCTTCATAAAAAGGTAAGGAAAACGGGCAGCTTCTGCTAGTTAGATCCATAAAGCAAATGACGTGAGAACTGTAGGATAAGCAGGATAGTTAAAAAAAGATATTATGTATTGAGTGGTCCGGTTCTACATTTAGGACAAATATTATGCTTGGGTCGATACGAGCCATGCAGTTATTTAGGATACAGCTTCTTTTTAAAAGAAGCTGGTCCAAAATTACTTTTATTTTAGGAGAACGAATTATCTATGGCGACCTCTGAGTGCAATTTTCAGTCAATAATTTGCCAATATTATCGCAACTACATCATGAAGTGTAACAAAAGCAACATGGTAGTCACATGGTTTAAATTTATTGGTAACATGAAAAATATCTTTCATACAACATTCCATATTTTAACGGATGTGCCACGTGGCGTTAACGATTGTTTAAAAATCCATTTATTCAGATGATTTTTTCTGACAAACCAATGAATATGATTTCAGTTTTCTGATGTAAATGCTCAGACTTGAAGCTGTTTTCATTGAGTTTCGCGTATGATAGAAGTCCAAATTGTGGTATAATAATAATGATCTACCTTTTGCAGTGTATGTTATAGATAAATTTTCCTTGTCTTTTTCCCAACTGCTGTAACCTGTAACGCTTTCAAAAATTTAGAGATTGATTTTATGTGTGGCAAGTATGTCATCATATTATCCTGCAATAAACACGCAACTGTCCCATAATCTATGAAAACATTCATCTTCTTACGAATGATTTTCCTTCAGATACCGACAGATGGTAAATGTGTGTCGAAGTGTTGTTAAAATAAAAACAAAGTTAATTCAAAAAACAACAGCGGCGATGACAACTACAATAAGAGCGTTTATCAAAATTTTTCTCTTAAAATGAACATTTTTATGTGTTTAACTGTTTTTATGATCCTTTAAAAAAAGAATTTTAATTTTTCTTCGTTAAAAAAATTTTTGCTAAAGTCTCTGACAATCATTCTTAAACTCCTATTTTTATTCGCACTGCTATTATTTTCAATATCCTTTTGTATGCTTTAAATCCATAAAATACTTTTTCATTCATATCTTAGTACAAGAGCTGTGTAAACATTTTAAGATCTTATTGATTAATTTCCTGACCAAACAGTCTTTAAAACTATTGCCAAAAAAGAAAAAAAAAAAAACAATTTAAACATTTTCTTTTAATAAGTAGTAAAATAAACTTGTAAATTTAAATTTGGGTTTCGAAGTACAAGCAAAAGACGAACAAAATGTTATTAAGTATTTCACTAGCACTGCGCACTAGTGAAGCAAACAATGTTGTAAATCATAATAAGTGCAACTTAGTATCCAACAAAGATACGAGCACAAACACACACAAGTAAACTAACTTACACAAATAAACGGCAGATACTTATGGAAAGGCCTTTGCTCTTAAGGGCATTAAATTCGTTTTATATTTTGAGTGTTTTATTTTAAGGTAAAACTTAAATTAAAAAAAAATAAATTAAATTAAACTGTTCTTTAATAAATTAGTACAACAAAACGGTAGATTTTTAATTAGAATAAAACTACTCGCCACAGCCAACCGAAAAAAGTAGACGGTAGTAACGTTAAATACATTTTAAAATTTTAATTTCTCGTTAGCTTGCTTGCAAAGATCGTATATTGTTTTGAAGATATGGCAACATTGTTAAACATCATTTAAGAAAAGAGCAGAAACATATTCGATCTAAAAAGAAACAAGCAAGAGCGCAACGTATAGTCATGCAATAACAGTAGTTTGTATCACCATTCATCCCATATGAAATACGTACATACATATGAAAAACATACGTATATAAAAACATCCCATTGTCAAATTATAAATTTACGTATGTATGTTAAAAAAAAAAACAAAAAAAAAATTTAAAAAAAAAATTTTTTAAAAATTAAAAAAAAAATTTTTTTTTTAATTACAAAAAAATGAATTAAAATATATATAATAAATATAAAACAAAAAAAAAACAAAAAAAAATGCCACGTTTTCTCTAACCAGTATACACGTTTGTATGTATGCATGTTGTTGTTGTAATGTTGTTTTTGTGAACAAAAAATCGAGGTGGTCGTGGGTTTTTGCTCATATCTCAGTTGTTTATGTACCGATGTTTCTGATTTTCAATACCGATCTACTCCCGAATATTTCTGATATTTTAATACCTCACCTCAGTCTCTGAAAAAGTTTAAATCTAAGATGGCGTCGTTAACATCATGACGGATAATTTTGTTTTTAGTTTGAATTCATTAAAATGGATAATAAATAAAATGGTTTGACTAGTAGAATACGGCTAACTAAATTCAAAATGGCGTTGGGAATTATAAAATAAAATTGGGTACAACATTTAATTTAAAATCTAGGCTAAGCAACGATATGATCACTATACCTATATACATGATGGTAAAGGGTATAATAAGATTTGGCAAAGCCGAATTTGACATTTTTACTTGTTTTTGCTTTTATTTTATGTTTTTTTTTTGGATGATTATATATTTGGCGGTGTTTATTTTCATGCTCAAAGAAAAAAATCTACAATTGAAAAAAGATATACGTACATATAAAATTACCTGCAAATTTCATTAGATATGTCAAGAGCCCTGACAGTCCGTCTCTAAATCTTTTGTGTTTGTTTTGTGTGTAGAAGTTTGAGTATAAATACAAAAACCTTGCTTGGTTAAATTTTGTGGTAAACAAATTAGAAATGTTGCGCCAAGGAAAATCATAAATTTTCTTATGGTAATGAAGAGTAAACAAGAAACGCAATGAAATCACAATTACTTCTATGCAAACATAGCAAACATATCCATATTTACATACATACAACATTCTACAAATTTACAGTATTAACAGTAATAGTTGTATCAATAGACTGGTTCTTCTAGCCATTCCTAAACCTCATTATTCACTCAAATCTTATCTAGAAAATAATAATTAGATAAAATGCGAATCAATGGCAAAGATAATACAAATGTGAAAATTTTAAAATTTATAATTATAGAATGAGTATTTTCTGAAAAGCACTTACTGTTCATACCCTCAGTAAAACAATAACTTCAGGTCAATATAATTTCGTATACAATCTTGCCAGCATAAGTCTAAACATATATAGGCGAGTAATCTTATGCAAACTCTTGAAAATCACCTGCACACTCAAAGTGAATTCAATAATTGAAGGACTTCTGCACTTTATAGTATTAAATAACGACAAACCCATATGCATATATATACACTTCATTTAAATGTTCCTCTTAATTCTTAAGATGTTTTATTTAACGTAAAGGAACAAGCACGTAAAGGTAAATAATCACGTAAACATCATTAATTTAGGAATTCACTTACACATTTCCCAAAATACATATTGATTTAATACATTTGCAAATTTCGTTACATCATATATACACACACACACACAAAACAGAAAAACAAACAAACAAATGGCCTTAAACCAACAAGAATTACATTTCTGCACTTCATATTTCTTTATAGTTTTGTTTTTCTTAGAATAAAATAAGCATACACTTTATTTCGACTGCTCTTTTCCGTTTTCCTACACACATACGCGCACCACCACATTCACTGAATAAAAACAGCACAAACTTAAGCCAGAAATGAAAGTTAAATGCCACAAAACAGCTGTTAATCTAGAAAGTCCATTATTGTAATGCAAAAACAATGAAAAATGTATGTCTGTGTTTATGTATATGTGTACAAATGTAAGTAATACATACTATGAATGCAATCAAAACAATCACAGAATTTAAGGTACAATACTTGAAGCAAAAACATTAATTGTGTTGCCTACTTTTAGGGGTGTATAGTAGAGTGTACCCCTTCAAGCCTAGTACTGAAATCCAGCTTTCCATAAAAATTATGTGTTAGAAAAAAAAAGTTGAAATTCAGGTTTAAAAATTATCAGGCATCATTCTCTTTTCCGTAAGGCGGTCAAAATAAATGTAAACGAACTTTTTGACATTTGTTAACACAACGCGGAGATATTTTTTTATCAGATGAAACAAAAATTACACTATGCAACAAATTGGAAATTTTTGTTTTTTCTTAAAAAATTCTAAAAATAAATTTTGAGATCTCTTAACTTGGGAACGACGAACAAGATTTTGTTAAGCAATCCGTCAAAAAACTTTAAATGTGCTAAAATTTCTAATAGATATTTAATATTTTGGACAGAAATAATTTTTGTATTCTCTGCAAATATTGACATGTTGCAAACTTGATGACAAATTCTAAAATCTCCATAAATTTTTCTAAATTTCGTTAAGAACAAAAAATGCCAAATATAGAGAAATATAAAACAGTCAAGTTGTTCTATTAACAATTGCATTTAACAATTTTATATGAGTTCATGAGTGAGAGTAACATGTGGCACGTAAACCTCTGGTTGAATTGCAACTAAAACAATTTCCGTGATTCACTTTTGGTTGTCGCTTCGTTTCTGCCAACTATGCTTGAGGTTTTTTCTTGCAACAAACAAACTTAAGCACATACACTTACTCGTACACATATGCATATATGTATGTACATATGTACCCAACAACCCAATTCAGAAGTAAAATATAACTAAACTAGGGAATGAGCTTGCAATAAATAAGTGAATCACTTTGTATTTAATTATATTCATAAGCTTAAGACAAGCTTGCAAATATAAATTTAAGGTAGCAAACTTGTTTCAAACTATTTCTTAAGCATTCTGGTTTGTTGGGTATTAATGTTATGCACTAAAGTCTTACATAAATATAATACATATGTACATAGATTTTCACATAAATTTGTATGTTTCATTTTTGTTTTCAAAAAAAAAAACACATTCAAAAGCCGTGATGGCAGTACAACAACATTAACAAAGACAATATCTCCAGCAGGTGTCATTGAGTGCCACATTTCTGCGTTTAGTTGCTTTCTTTCTTTCTTTATATGTTTTTCTAATGTTCACAAGTACGAGTACGACATGACTGTCGTTAGTTTCATTATGTGCATTTAGTTGGTTTATATTTCTAATATGTATAAATTTTTTTATTTTTATTAAAGTTTCTTTTTGTTTTTTTATTCACATACATGCATTCGTAAATTTTCAACAAATATTTTAAACTCTTTTATTTTTTATTCACGCTTAACATGTATTTTGTGCCAGAACTGTAAATGTGTGTTTAATAGAAGAAGTCGTTTTCAAATATAAAAAGAAATCTTTTTTCACAAAAGTTCGGTGTAAGAACTTCTTGATTTCGTCTACAGAATTTCGTGTCGGAATTTTTTTTGAAAAATCCTTTTCAGCGACGAGGCTCATGGCTTAACGGGTATTAAGGCAAACAAAATGGTAATTTTTGGAGAGAGTGCAATCCTCCTCCACTTATCGTCATTTGTCATTCAATCCGAATCCGGTGACAATATTACCGTAAATAGCCAACGCTAGACGCGATTGATTTATAACATCACTGCTAATCATTTGGAGGAGAACTAATTCCAACAAGCTAGCAAGACATGCCATAAAGCTCGTAAAACCGTCATTTTATTTAGCTTAACCTTTGGTAGCCAAAATTATTTCAAAAAATTTAACTGTGAATTGGCCGCGTCATTTGTGTGAATTAACATTCTAGAACTAATTTGTTTAGCGGAACATAAATTCTATAGTGTGCAGCGATTTATCATTGAGAAGCCAAAATTTAAGGCACTATTGACGAAATAAGGCCGGTTATGTTTGAAAAAGTGGTGCACAATTGAACCGCGAGAATGGATGGAGCAACATAACATGAATGGATTTTATAGTTGTGGGTTAAACATATAAAAGTTACAATTTATAATTATTATGTTTAATTAAATTATTATTACAAATACACAATATAACCACAAAACATCATTAGCTTATCTCATGTAATCATTTCCAAGAGGAAACCGATAATGGCAACGGCCCAGTCAATCCTTTTATATGGATCCGAAATCTGGGCTGATGCCCTACAGGCAAAGTATAGAAGAAAGATGCTGGCAGATGTACAACGCACCTCTGCTCTGAGAGTAGCCTCAGCGTATCGTACAGTCTCGGAACCAGCAGTACTTGTTATAAGCGGCTCTGTCCCTATTGACTTACTTGCCGATGAAAGAAGAGCCCTTTGGAAAGATCGAAGTCTGAATGAAGGAACAAACAGGGAATCGGAAACGACAAGACAAACGCATACCATGCGAAGGTGGCCAGACAGATGGGACAGCGAATCACGAGACGGATGGACAACGAGGCTGTTAACAGACCTCGATAAATGGGTAAACAGAAAGCATGGCGAAAAAAACTATTTCGTAACATAGATGCTCTCTGGACATTAATACTTCCTATATTACCTACACAGAATGGGAAAGGTAACCACAGGAATCTGTATATATGAAAACAACTGCATAGACGATGCGGAGCACACTTTTTTCAAGTGTGAAAATTGGAGTATAGAACGACACAACTTAGAGGAAACCGTATGCGAAATATGCCCGGAAAATATCGTGGATCTCATGATAAAAAATAAGACTAAATGGGAACACGTGGCAACATATGTTTAGAGGATACTTCGGGCGAAAAAGCGGGACCTAGACGTAGGCATACAGACGGCTGTTCGATGGAAACAGAAGAGGAGCCCCGCCCTGAAGCAATGCGAAAGCTTCACATACCAGAACTGTTACGACAGTATCTGAGATGCGTCAGGCATTTTCCTTCCTTCCCGAAAAAAGAAAAGAAAAAAACTCTCATGAAATCATAATATAATTATTTAGTTCAAGTATTCATAATATAATGTTACTCAAACACATCATAAAATCATGATATGTTTGTAAATAATCATAATATGAAGCGAAAATTAAAATATTTACTCTAAGGTGAGATCTTATTTGTCATTCTGTTCTTTACATTTTGTGCAGTTATATATTGTGAAGACTATTAAGTGACGTAAAATTAAAAACATGTATATATCAGATGGATTTAGAAGAATTAGGAACTTATCTTTTTTTTTTGTGAGTTGTGTTTTTTAGTGATGTAAACAAAATCGAAACAAAAAAAAAAAAAAGCTCGTTATTCAAATGAAACAATAAATAAAAACAGTCTTATTGCTTCTTTTTAATTAATTTATTTTTTGTTTGTTTTATTTTACTAAATATAAAAGAAATATTAGATACACGATTAGAAAAATATAAGCAACAACAATTAAAGTAAATTGTTTCATGTACAAATATAAACAATTTGTTTAAAAACGACTAGTCGAATGAATTTATATTTGTTTTTATGTATCGTTATCAACAAAATGTTAAAAAAGAAGTTAATGGTATTACTAGTAAAAAATTTATATACTTGTTAAAATTAATATAAATTTAAAAACTCGGATACGATTTCTTAACCAAGGCATGTTAGCCTTAAAATGTCAAGTAACTCACACCTTTTTTTATCAATATTAGGATTTTTTTTGCATACGACCATACAACTTTTTTTTTAAAAAATATTTAACAATTTTCTTTATAAAAAAACTTTAAAAAAAATTGTATATACGAAAAACTGATGACTGAATTGTTTTAAACTTTATTGCCGTATACAAATCTTACTACTATTAAACACACGTCTTCAACATGTGTGTTGTGCATTTGTGTATTCATTCATTCTATTGAAGCCACTAGAACATTGTTCCACACAAGTAAAAAAAACTTTTGGTAAATGTTTTGTACCCATACAAACGCATAAATACATATATGTATACACATTCATATATTTACATGCACTGCTCTATAAACGTGTATATGAATAAATATTGGTACAGGACATTGTTGCGTAAAACTCCAATACGGAAATTGTGGTTTACACAAGTTACAATTTTAAATGCAGACCCTCCAAATACTTAATACACAGAGGCACATGCACAAACAAACTAGTGTTTTTGCATACTTAATGATTTTGCATGTATAATACACGAACATTTGTAAATGAGAGCGAGAGAACGATAGTGAGCAAATGATATGGTTAGAATATAGTTTTACAAAACGGAGTCCCACACACTTATTCGCTCATAGAAAAAAAACTGAAACAACAAAAGTAAATTCATTGAAATTATTTTTTTTAACATAAAAATAATTTTATGTTCTAATGAATGAACATTAATTTTCAAAATAGCAGTCTTTTATAAAGCTTAAAAGTCATGCATAATTCGTAAAATATAAAATTTTCTACAACTTTACAATTTAATAGTTTTAAGAAATTGGTGCATTGTATAAACTTGTTCACTTATACAGTTGCACATATGCAAATACTATACCTATGTTAATGTGTGAATGCGTAAATTAACAATGAAAATAATTTGATTGCCGAAGTGTTGTACAAGTAAGTGTAGCGTGTAATGAGTGTGAAATGAAAAATTATTATTATTTATTAGATATTCAAATATTGCATATGAATTTGTATAAGTATACAAACTTTCGAGTACGGAATGTAATTATGTAAGCATATTATAAATAAAATATGTAATAAAATGGTACAAACTTTTTATTACAATCGTAAGTAATAGTTTTTTATTTGCAAATTTTAACGGAAATTTAACTTGAGGATGTGGAAAACTAATATTTCTGTTAGTAAATGACATTCTTCAAACAAAAGAAAGCACGAATTACATGTAATCACTCAGAACTTGAACAATTGTGTGGAATTCTTCTGGCGGTTACAAGTTTTATAACAATATTTCTTTTAATAAGTAACATGAAGATCTAGAAGATCATAGTCAAGTTCTAATATATAAAGGGATCTTAAATTTAAAGAGCCGATGACTAACCGATTATCTAAGTAGTCACTTATAGCTGAAAAAAGAAAATACAATTACAAAATAAAAATTATTCACATTAAATTTTAATATTAGAGATTGTTAAACAATATTTTTGTCAACAAGTAGAACGAGTACACAAATGCCGAATAAGTTTTAATTGGTTGTACAACACTAGAAATATAATACCATAATTAAAAGGTGGGTGCTTCAGAAAGCATGTGAAAGTGATTCCTAATAATGATTTATGCTTAGATGTTAAAACACAGATACCATTATTCTTTCAAAATATTTGTCCATAGAGAAATTTAAGAAATAAGAAAAAGTGTTATATAAGAGGTGGGCGTTGAAGTGGGCGTGTTTCCCTAATTTTTCATTACAATAATATTGCCAAATTTCAAAATGATACATCTAATTCTGTCGGCTTTATACATTTTTAAATTTTAAACCAACTAAAAAAGACACAATGCGGGGTTAATTTTATAACTTTTTTATTATATACGGATTTGAACAATATATTAGTGAAATCTTATGTCATCGCATTTTATTCGAAGTTAAAAGGTCATTTCTTTATGACCAACTCGTGCTTTATAAGCTATAACTCTAATACACCATTTTTAATTCCAAACATTTTTGATGTATTGGATATATTCTGAAAAAATTTTATCCCCCTAACTTTTCTGTTCAAACTCTATCATGATTTCTACACACGGACAGACAGGCAGACATAGCTAAATAGTTCTTAAATAAAACAAAAACTGAGAAAATATATATTCTATGGGTTGTTAACTTAATATTTCGATGTGTTACAAACAGAATGACAATGTATTTTACTCCTACACCATAGTTTTCCAGATCCAGATCCGTAACCTAAACTTCTAGTTACGGGAAGTCCAATATCATCTCGCGATAGTGAAAATCTTTCACGATAACTGGCAATTCTGCCTCGTCGCTGAAGATGATTTTTTTTTTTAAGTCACCATTCACTTCTGTCTGTTCAACCAGCCCTTGAAATGGTCAATAGGTTTCAGCTCTTGAGTCAATTAAACCTTGTAAGCATGTAAATTCAAATCTTTATTCATTATTTATTACCTTCAGTGATGTTCGTGAGATGTTCAATTATATTTCTGACTCACTATGGCTTCAACAATTTTAACGCGCTGCTCATTTATTAAGTCCTCCATGATTAAATTTATCAAACCCTGCAACAAAAATATGTCAAATTAAGTTGGGCAAAAAAACTTGACGTTATGGTGTGACTCCTACTTATTTTGATTTCATAGTTTTATGTTCCGTCCATACCAATGGCTTACCATTATCAAAGTCCTACAAAGTCATTTTTTTATTAATTATGATCTACATTCGAAGTCATTAATTAAAAAAATATAATTCTTTTTTATTGCAATTTTTTATAAAAAAAGCTATCTGTTTTTTGTTTCTTTTATTTTCGTGAATTTAAAAATTATGAAAACTAAAATTGTATATAAACTAATTAATTGTAATACAAAGTAACTACTGTATACTATTTCTTTTAATTACTAAAGATAGCAATAACAAACGTAATATTCAAATCTTCTCTTGCTATTCAAAAACTATTCATTCTTTTTACAGAAGTGTAAAGAGGATGTAAACAAGAAGGAAGCAGCTAAAACTAGAGGCTTATTTTGCATTCACAAAGTGAGCAGCTGAATTTTTTAATATATGTTTTTTTATTCTTCGTTCTTTGCTTAAAGTTGGTAATAATTAGTGTAGATCTTTATAAAATAAACAAACAAAAGAAGGAACAGAACTAATGATTAAAAAATAAAAATGTTTTAGTGCAGTATATTCCGACTAGATTTTAAATTTTAAATATTTTTATTTCAGTGCTTTTTTTAATATATATTTTAAGAGTAAAATAATTAATTAAACTAACAGTTTGAACATTTTTTATCAGTGTTGTCAAACTTTTGTTTTTAGGCTAAATTTATACTTTTTATTTTAGCCTTTAACTTTGAAAATTGCGTTTTACTCTTTGGTTTTTTCCATTTTTTATAATTTTGTTTTCTTTTAGTTTTTAAAGCTGCCTCAAACAACAGTTTTTCGATAAATTTTTTTATATATTAAATTTACCCTATACATAGTGGTATACATTACTGGAACCCCTTATTTCATATTTTTGGTTAAACGAGAAAATTCCTGATGATCTTAGAGAAGGCCTTATAATTAAACTTCCAAAAAAAGGAAACTTGCAAGATTGCTCCAATTGGAGGGGTATTACCTTTTGAATATCGTAAACAAAACCATAGCCCACATCCTGCACAACCGCATCTCATCCATTATTGAACCACGGCTAAGACGAGAACAAGCGGGCTTTAGGCCAAACAATTCATGTATTGTTCATATCAACAGCTTGAGGGTAATTGTGGAACAGTCGGTTGAATGGCGCTCACCTCTGTACTTAGTGTTTGTTGACTTCAAACGTGCGTTCGACACATTACAACATTATGCGATATGGGAAGCTTTAAGCTGCAAAGGAGTTCCCGGAAAGTTAATCAATCTCATTAAGGAGCTATACAACAACGCATTGTGCTCCATACTGCATGAGGGTTCAGCAAGCAAACCCATTAAAGTAAACGTAGGAGTTCGTCAAGGTTGTGTTCTGTCCCCACTACTGTTTAACATAAGTATGGATATGCATCATGGTATTTCCTGGGGCCTTCATGATAGGTTCGATTATATTGATTATGCAGATGACGTCTGTCTTCTATCTCATCGCTTCTCTAGCATACAATCCAAGATTCAAGCCTTTGCTACACATGCTTTCAAAGCGGGCTTGCAAATTAATATCAAGAAAACTAAATCAATGCGCATAAACTCCTCATGCAATACGAACTTTCAGCTTTCGGGCCAACACATTGACGATGTTGAAAACTTTTGCTATCTGGGGAGTATAATTTCAAAAAGCGGGGGCAGCAAAGAATATATACAGAATAGACTGTGTAAGGTGAAACAAGCATTTGGCACGCTTAATAAATTCTGGAGGTCGCAAAATATCTCAAATCAAACCAAACTTAAAGTTTTTAATAGCAACGTGAAATCTGTGCTTCTGTATGGCTGTGAAACCTGGAATATTTCGATTCGGGAAATGGGTTGTATGTAAGCTTTTGTTAACCGCTGCCTTAGGCGTATACACAGGATATTCTGGCCTGTCACAATTTCAAATCAGGACTGTGGAACTTAACCAATCAGGTCCCTTTAAACATGATTATCCGATTGCGTAAATTTAGCTGGCTGGGGCACACAATGAGAAAGCCAGCGGATGATTTAACTCAACAGTCCGTTGAGTTTAACCCCCAAGGATCCAGAAGACCTGGTAGACCTGCGAATACTTGGAGACGCCAAATTGAGAACAAGTTGAACGAGCATGGTGTGTCTTGGAGTGAAATGAAAACGATGTCTACTGATAGAATACAATGGAGAGCATTTGTTGCGGCCCTATGTTCCACTGGGAATTAAAGGATAAAATATATATACATAGTGGTTTAAGCGTAATTTAATACATAAAATTGAACATTTAATCGTTTGATTGAAAAAAATATGGCCTGCTGTCGACCCACTCGGCTGTAATCTACAACCGGAAGCTTTTTAAGTTAAATTTATAATTTTATTCTAACTAATTTTTTATTTTTTTATTGCTTTATTGAATAGACTACATTGTTACTCCTAGGGCCATTATTACAACTTGTCGAAAGTTAAAGGTAGGATGAGCCCAATAAATAGTTTTGCATTATTACAACTTCCATTATTTACTGATATTATTATTAATAATAATATAAAATTAATAAAAAAAATATTAAATGAAGGCATTATAATGCAAAGACCTTTATTGTTCCGACAAATAATTAAGGAAAAGTTGTATTAATAACCCTTAGTTTTAAAGATAATATTAAAAGTACAACAAAAAATATAAATGAGAAACATAGTATCTTAATAAGTAATAATAATTGGTTAATTTTAAAAATTTTTAAATCAGGTAAAAAGTTTTAATTTGGGAGTAAATCCAATACACTATTTTATTAGTGTATACCATAAAAAACACGTCTAAAAACAATCTTGTAATGTCCAACCGTCTGTCCGTCTTTTTAAAGCACGATAAAGCTTGAATAGAAAAAGCTAGAGGAGTGAAATGTTGCCATAATATTTCTAATACATTAGAAATCTCTGCAGAGTGTCTTCTTTAATCTTCCGTCGTAGAACAGACAGAATTAGATCTACAATTTTGAAATTATACAAACATGGCTTTTTGCTTAATGTTATTATAATAACGAAAATGCATTTAAGACACCCTCTTTAATACCCGAATCCCATATTACTCTTCTATTTAAATTCATATAATTTTTCTCAACAGATGTTTTGAAGGAATAATGGTCTTCGAGTTGTTAAAATTATTATAAATTACTTTGACACGCCTATACCAAGGACCATTATTACAACTACTTTGAAAATCTGCTAAAATTTTGCAAATAATGTTTTCTAGAAAATGTTATTATACCAGAAAATGAAGGTTAACAACACACTTTAAAGCCAACTTTTCATATAACGATTTTGCTTAAATTCATATAATTATACCCGCCACCCAAAAAATGGTGCGGGTATATTTATTTTGTCATTTTGTTTGTAATTTTTAGAAATATCCATTTTAGACCCCATAAACTATATATTTTTCGAGTCCTGGTATCATTGTAGGATGAGCTAGCTATGTACATACGTATGTCCGTCTGTTTGAAGCACGGTAGACCTCGAACCGAAAAAGTTAGGCGGCTATAATTTTTCCATTATAGAAAATTTTGCTTGAGTAAAAAAATATCATTTCCCGAAAGTTGCTCAAATCTGTACGGCTCCACGAAAAGCCCCCAATGAAATAACGCCCAAACGAGAAATGAAATATTCTCCAAATTTTTTTCATACATTTTTGGGTGTTATTTCATATGAAATAACTCCCAATTTTTTTGGGCCGTCTTTCATTTTTTTTGGAAATTATTTCATTTCTCATTTGGGGTTTTCAAATTATGAAATAATCTCCAATGAAATAACACCCAACAAAATTTTAAAATTCGGGGTGATATTTCATTTTGTATTCGGGGGTTATTTCATTTTTAAAGCTTTTGGTTTTGGGGATGTTTGTATATAAATTATATAAAAATAGGCCTTTTACAAGAAAACTTTTAGCCTGTGAATATATTATAATATATTTTCAAATACATAAATGATAACGTTCTGGATTTGGATGGTGCGACCTTCGTGACAGACTACGATATTAGTCTACGAACGGCAATAATGATTGTTTTTCCTAAATCAAAAGTAATCGGTTGGGCTCCACGAAAAGCCCCCCAATGAAATAACGCCCAAACGAGAAATGAAATAATCTCCAAATTTTTTTCATACATTTTTGGGTGTTATTTCATATGAAATAACTCCCAATTTTTTTGGGCCGTCTTTCATTTTTTTTGGAAATTATTTCATTTGTCATTTGGGGTTTTCAAATTATGAAATAATCTCCAATGAAATAACACCCAACAAATTTTTAATATTCGGGGCTTGTTTCATAGCGTGTATAATTTGGGTGATATTTCATTTTGTATTCGGGGGTTATTTCATTTTTAAAGCTTTTGGTTTTGGGGGTGTTTGTAAATAAATTATATAAAAATAGGCCTTTTACAAGAAAACTCTTAGCCTGTGAATATATTACAATATCTTTTCAAATACATAAATGATAACGTTCTGGATTTGGATGGTGCTACCTTAGTGATAGACTACGAAATTAGTCTACGGACGGCAATAATGATTGTTTTCCCTAAATCAAAAGTAATCGGTTGTTGGTTCCACTTTTGCCAAGCAGTGAGGAGGTCCATAATAATAAAGTGTAACCAACTGGCAGCATTTGTACATACAACGTATAATTTCTCCATCTTGATTTCATGAGCAACCATTTTGCTTTAACTTATCATTTCTTACGTATAATGTATTAAGTTTATTATTTATGTATGTACATGAAAATAATTTTTTGGTAGTTGGGTTTCAAAAATAAATATATTGGAATTATTAAACAATTCTTTGTCCATACTTCCTTACATCTCCATTACAGAAAAATACTGCCTTCTTTACAATATTGTAACTATAATAACATTTCCCATTAGTTGGATTTTCAAGCCATTGTTAAAGTTTTAGGATAGCTCGTTGGTTGCTTCCATCGTATAAGGGAAATTTACTGCACTGGACTTAGTCCATCTACAAAACCAAAAGTAGTCACTATTAAACGAGCTTTGTATGTTCTTTCACCAAAAAAAATTGATTATGAATGCTGGCACACTTTCGAAGTTGCATATATTCTTATTATGAAGAAGACGCCTGCGGGCCTCCACACGATTTATATCAATAAATTTGGGATTTGGCTGTTGGTCCATATTGACTTCATGAAATCCTTAATGAATCTGACTCTTTTATAAATTTTGGACATAATTTCATTTTTGTTGCTGATGGGGTTTATTTCGTTGGGGATTATTTCATTTTCATCATTGGGATTTATTTCATATGAAATAATTTCCAAATATTGGGGGTTGTTTCGTTTTCGTTTTGGGGTTTATTTCATTTATTTTTGGATGTTATTTCATTCACTGTTTTTGGGTGTTATTTCCAATTTTTTGGGGTTTACTTTATTGGGGATTGTTTCCTGGGCGTTATTTCGGCTCCACGAAAAGCCCCCCAATGAAATAACGCCCAGGAAACAATCCCCAATGAAGTAAACCCCAAAAAATTGGAAATAACACCCAAAAACAGTGAATGAAATTACATCCAAAAATAAATGAAATAAACCCCAAAGCGAAAACGAAACAACCTCCAATATTTGGGAGTTATTTCATATGAAATAAACCCCAATGATGATAATGAAATAATCCCCAATGAAATAAACCCCATCAGCAACAAAAATGAAATTATGCCCAAAATTCATAAAAGAGTCAGATTCATTAAGGATTTCATAAAGTCAATATGGACCAACAGCAAAATCGCGAATTTATTGATATAAATTGTGTGGAGGCCCCCAGGCGTCTTCTTCATAATAAGGATATATTCAACTTCGAAAGTGTGCCAGCATTCATAATCAATTTTTTTTTGGTAAAAGAACATACAAAGCTCGTTTAATAGTGACTACGTTTGGTTTTGTAAATGGACTAAGTCCAGTGCATTAAATTTCCCTTATACGATGGAAACAATTTCAGATCAGCCACCAACGAGCTATCCTGAGACTTTACGAATGGCTTGAAAATCCAACTCATGGGAGACGTTATTATAGTTACAATATTGTAAAGAAGGCAATAGTTTTCTGTAATGGAGATGTAAGGAAGTATGAACAAAGAATTGTTTAATATTTCCAATATATTTGTTTTTGAAACCCAACTACCAAAAAATTATTCTCATGTACATACATAAATAATAAACTTAATACATTGTACATAAGAAATGGTAAAAAAACAAAATGGTTGCTCATGAAATCAAGATGGAGAAAATATACGTTGTATGTACAAATGCTGCCAGTTGGTTACACTTTATTATTATGGACCTCCTCACTGCTTGGCAAAATTGGAACCAACAATCGATTACTTTTGATTTAGGAAAAACAATCATTATTGCCGTCCGTAGACTTATTTCGTAGTCTGTCACGAAGGTCGCACCATCCAAATCCAGAACGTTATCATTTATGTATTTGAAAAGATATTACAATATATTCACAGGCTAAAAGTTTTCTTGTAAAAGGCCTATTTTTATATAATTTATATACAAACACCCCCAAAACCAAAAGCTTTAAAAATGAAATAACCCCCGAATACAAAATGAAATATCACCCAAATTATACACGCTATGAAACAAGCCCCGAATTTTAAAATTTTGTTGGGTATTATTTCATTGGAGATTATTTCATAATTTGAAAACCCCAAATGAGAAATGAAATAATTTCCAAAAGAAATGAAAGACGGCCCAAAAAAATTGGGAGTTATTTCATATGAAATAACACCCAAAAATGTATGAAAAAAATTTGGAGAATATTTCATTTCTCGTTTGGGCGTTATTTCATTGGGGGGCTTTTCGTGGAGCCGTTATTTCATTGGGGGGCTTTTCGTGGAGCCATCGGTTGTTGGTTCCAATTTTGCCAAGCAGTGAGGAGGTCCATAATAATAAAGTGTAACCAACTGGCAGCATTTGTACATACAACGTATATTTTTTCCATCTTGATTTCATGAGCAACCATTTTGTTTTTTTACCATTTCTTATGTACAATGTATTAAGTTTATTATTTATATATGTACATGAGAATAATTTTTTGGTAGTTGGGTTTCAAAAACAAATATATTGGAAATATTAAACAATTCTTTGTTCATACTTCCTTACATCTCCATTACAGAAAATTATTGCCTTTTACAATATTGTAACTATAATAACGTCTCCCATGAGTTGGATTTTCAAGCCATTCGTAAAGTTTTAGGATAGCTCGTTGGTGGCTGATCTGAAATTGCTTCCATCGTATAAGGGAAATTTACTGCACTGGACTTAGTCCATTTACAAAACCAAAAGTAGTCACTATTAAACGAACTTTGTATGTTCTTTCACCAAAAAAAATTGATTATAAATGCTGGCACACTTTCGAAGTTGCATATATCCTTATTATGAAGAAGACGCCTGCGGTCCTCCATACAATTTATATCAATAAATTTACGATTTTGCTGTTGGTCCATATTGACTTCATGAAATCCTTAATGAATCTGACTCTTTTATGAATTTTGGGCCTAATTTCATTTTTGTTGCTGATAGGGTTTATTTCATTGGGGATTATTTCATTTTCATCATTGGGATTTATTTCATATGAAATAACTCCCAAATTTTGGGGGTTGTTTCGTTTTCGCTTTGGGGTTTATTTCATTTATTTTTGGATGTTATTCATTCACCATTTTTGGGTGTTATTTCCAATTTTTTGGGGTTTACTTCATTGGCGCTATTTTTACTTTCCTGGGCGTTATTTCATTGGGGGGCTTTTCGTGGAGCCAATCTATACATTACGAAAGGAGTTATAGATTAAAATGTACAAAAACGTATACCGCACAGTGTATTTTTCGGTATATTTAAAATTATAAATGTAATAAAACTAATAAAATTAAATGTACGATTCTGAAATTTTGCAAACACTGTCTTTTGTTCAAAAAACTTACAATTAAGGTAAATTGAGGTGATACGCTCACTTTAACGCCTACCTCCCATATAACGCTTTATCTCAAATTCATATATTTTTTCTATGGATAAAGATTTTGGAAGAATAAAAGACTCTATATTTAAATATCTAAGTTGATTTTATCAGCAGAAGCTACTTTGACACTTAATAAAATTTAAAACCTTATAAAACCTACAGAATTAAATGTATGATGATGAAATTTCGCACATGTAACTTTCTAGTCAATGTGATTGTAATGCCAAAAAATGAAGGTGATACGCCCACCTCCCATGTAACGCTTTATCTTAAATTCATATTTTAAAACTAGGAGGTGACATGCAAACACAACGCAAAAATACAATATTTCAGTAAAAAAGATTCATTGGTATCACTTCTAATGTAGAAATACTTATTGTTTCTTTGCAAAACTAAATTTAAGGACAAAAATAGTGATATAAACGAAATATAATAACAAACGAAAGTAAAAGGGTTGCTGTTTGGTAAATTTCAATGAAAAGGAAAACTAAAGTAGCTAACGAATTCAATTAACTTAAGTCCCGGGAATTAAATAGATGATATTTACAACCAACATGTAACCACCGATCAAAGAGTGCTGATGATGAAATCGTAGCTGGTTTCGAAAATGCATTCCACTCGGCTAGTGTCGGAAAAATATAAATTTCAGATTACCGCTTAAAATTAATTGCCGGTTTTATACAGATACCGAAATTGTTTTTAGAATTCGACCATCACTTAACACTGGTACCATAAAAATTTAAAAGATCTAAGTCTTAATTAATGCACCGATGTTTTACATAAATCTTTTAAAATATGTGACCAACAGATTTGTTAAAAAACATCCCAAACATTTTGTTTCATTTTTAAATCGTAAAGTTGTAAACGAATGGAATGTATATGGGCATTTCCTTCAATTGGTCAACCAGGATAAAAAAATAAAATATTGATAATCATCGTGTTTTATTGTTTATAATTATAAAAAATAAATTTGCTTCATAGCATATGTCAGCTGTTTTAATTGAGGAAATTGGGCTGGAAACTGGAAAATTTTATATTATTTTTAAGCTACTTATAAAGACATGTTTATATATAATTATTTTACACGCAAAAAATATGTTATGTTTGCACTCTTTCTTCAAAACATCTCTATTACAATCAATTAAGAAGAGAGAAGTGTAAGGAGAACAAAAAAGATCGATTAACGGTTAATTTTTACTTTATTTCTTAACTATGGTTTAATCGTATGTTTGCGACCGAAAACATCATTTTATTGTATATGCTTTGCTTTAAACGTCAACAGGTGACAGACGTTACAGATTTTTATTCAGTACGGTGTCACTAATTTGTAAATAACAAAAGTTCTGGTTTACAATGAACGCGCAAGGTTGAAAGAATACCGACAAAAGAAGAAAATAAAGCTTAACAAGAAGAAGAACATGAAGCTTATTCGTGTAAAAAATCTATGGGAAAAGCATTGAAAAAGGGTGAAAGGGCATCACCAAGTGATCTGGTAAAAAAATTAAGTTACTAAAGGACTTTGACTTACTCTTTGCTCCGCTTTCAGATTTATTTCATGAGTTAAAAGATTAACTGCCTCTTTTTAAAGGACACTTCTTTGTATAGCGACACCAAGAAAATTATTTTAAAGCCAAAAAGAAAAAATATTAAGCCCGGAGAAATTGCGTTACAAATTGACTTTGCTTAAAAATTATAGGCTGGTCTGCCAAAATAAAGTTTAAAGCACGCACTTTAGCTACAAACAAACAAAACTATGTCGTTTGCCGTAATAAGCGATAGTTTAAGTCACAGCAAAGGCGATGTGTACATTTTTATACCCGCCACCAAGAAAATGGTGGGGGTATATTCATTTTGTCATTCCGTTTGTAACACATCGAAATATCCATTTTAGACCCCATAAAGTATATATATTCTGAATCAGGGTTTGATTTGATGACGATCTAGCTATGTCCGTCCGTCTGTCCGTCTGTCCGTCTGTTGAAAGCACGATAGAGGTCGCACCGAAAAAGCTAGGGGGCTCAAATTTTGCCAGAATCTTTCTTATAGACAAGGTTTGTTTGGTATTGAAAATGGGCTAAATCGGAATATTAGGAAGAGAGTTATAGCTCGTAAAGCAAGAGTAGGTCGAAAAAACCGTGTCCTTCGAACATCGAATAAAATGGAATTATGTCCAAACGCCTTAACGTAGACTCATGAAACTTCGAATATATATTTCCTTGGTAAAGACAATATTTTTCTTTGAAAATTGTCTAAATCTATGCATTAAGAGCGGAGTTATCGATCAAAATGTACGAAAATTTTTACCGCACAGTGTATTTTTTGGTATATTTAAAAACAAAAACGTCATAAAAGCAACAAAATTGGATGTACGACTCTGAAATTTTGCACGCTTTGCTTTTTGGTGACACGCTTTCTTGTAACGGCAAATCAATGTGCCACGCCCACTTTTACGCCCACCTCCTATATAACGTTTTAACTAAAATTCATATAATTTCTCTATTAATAAAGATTTTGGAATAATAAAGGCCTATCTTGAAACACCTCAGTTGTACTCATTCGCAAAAATAACTTTGACACGCCTACTATAACGCCCACTTTTCACTTTATATACCGTTTATGAAATTTAAAAGCTCATAAAACCGCTAAAATTAGAGGTATGATGATAGATTTTGCTACGTCTATCCCCCTAGGCAATTTCATTACTATGCCAAAAAATTAGGGTGCCACGCCCACTTTTACGCCCACCTCCCATATAACGTTTTACCTAAAATTATTATAATTTCTCTATTAATAAAGATTTTGAAATAATAAAGGACTATATTGAAACACCTAAGTTGTACTCATTAGCAAAAACAACTTTGACACGCCTACTATAACGCCCACTTTCACTTTTGAATTGTGTCCAGACGCATAAACGTAGTCATGAAACTTCGAATATATATTTATCGAGTCAAAAGAATATTTTTCCCTGAAAATCGCTTAAATCTATGAATTAGGAAAAGAGTTATAGATAAAAATGTACGAAAATTTATACCGCACAGTGTATATTTCAAATTTAAAACGTAATAAAACTGACAAAACTATATGTACGATTCTTAATTTTGCAAACATGGCTTTTTGGTCAAAGTCTTCGTTATAACGAAAAATAGATGTGCCACGCACACTTTTTTTAAATTTTTATAAAAATATATTAGTCATATACATTAGCATTTATTCATCTTACACTGCACCATTTATTGTACTGTAGCTAAATATAAGATAAAGATGATAAGATAGATGACTTTACTAGCAACTAATAGATGGCATGCTAACAACTTATGCTTATGTTCTCCTGAAGTTATGCTTTATTAAAAATGGGAATTTAGGAAAATTTTGACCTAAGTAAAAAAAAATTATCTCTAAACATTATAAACAATTTATTTTCATGTTCTAATGACTAACAAATTTTAAAATTATACAAAACTTATTTCGTTTGAAAATCTTTTAAAAGCAAAATGTTATAGAAGTTAAAAAAACAAAATCTTACTAATAAATTTCCCGTTTTAGAAAAATGCAGAGAATGTATATTTTGAATCACCCTGTGGCCCTTAAAATTTAACCTTAAATTCACTTTCTTCCTCTTAAATTCATGTAAATTCTCTATGAATAAAGATTTTGGAATACTAAGGAATATCTAAGTTATGTTTATTAGCTGAAACTTTATTGACACGCGTATTTTAACGGCCACTTTCATTGAAAGACTAAATTTACGAAAGCATTTTACTAGCATACCAAAGTTATAATGGGTGGTTTTATTTTAAAGGACTTTGTTGATTTTGAATAAAATTATTATGAAATTATTATCATTTATTTTTATAATGATAATATTTGTATGCTTCAATTATGTATGGAACAAAATATCGGCCAAATGGCCCCCCAACCTAGGCGGCACACCACGATCCGATAGTCCAAATTTTCAATGACACTGTTGATGCTCGATTGTTGGGCACGATGATGAGTCGAGGTTGCTTGCTCTTTCGCCACGTTATCGTGAAAAACAGCAATGTTTCCCATTCAACGAACTAAGATGGCATTCACAGATGTTTTCACATTTCATACAGACCTGCTTTGCAGACATTTAAATATTTTTTACAATTCTCACGATTGTTGACGAATTCGAACGATTATGTTGACCAAAAGAATTACGAAGTGCACAAAATGCATTTTGATTTGAACGCCGATTTTTATAAAAATCTTTAACATTTTAAAGCGTTGCTCGATTGCGTATCTTTCCACGGTTCAAATTGAGTTAGTCTGAGATTGAGAAATGTCAAATGAAATACAAGAAAAAAGTTGAAGTTTAGATGTGGTTCACCTTAAACATGGGCCCTTGAAATTGAACCACCCTCTACAAAGAAAGTGATACATATTTTATTATAAAGAGATTATTCCATAGCGATTTATAAAATAATAAATAGTGTGCTTTAAATGTACACAAAATTGGTGGTGGGTATAAAAGATTCGGCACAGCCGAATATAGTGCTCTTACTTGTTATAAAGAAGATTGTTGAAGAAATTTAAAAAAAAATATCTCGGAAAGAAGTAGTAGTAGGAAGTAAGAATAAATTAATTTTTTGGAACTTACCCGACTTAATTCGATAAAAATTCGCTTTTAAAATACTTAAGTTGAATTTCTTTGCAACATCCTATGGGATAGCTGCAGTCGATAGCGTTGGAGCGATTGTAAAGAGAAAGGTTTTCTAAATAACTAAAACAAAAAAACATTGTTTTAAATGATGCATTGTCTTTTTACAACTGTGCTTATCATCACATTGCTGGAATAAACATAATAAAAATTGGAGCTGATACAATTGATAACATGTCCCCAATTTAATGACATACCGATTATTCCAGGTATCAGAATGATGCATTCGATTTTCTGTGATGAGGACTTTAAATTAAGACATAAAATATCATAAATATTGTTAAAAATTTATTATTTCATATTAAATAAAATAGTCTATTTCTTGTTATAGGTGTTACTACATACTATAAATTGAGTACTAAGTTTTTTGTTAAGAAAATGCATTTTGATTATAATAAAAAAACATATGGAAAAATCATACGTTCGCGACCGATACTTAACCCAATTAAATAAAAACCAATAGAAATATTTTATTGTGTAAGTTCTGGATAGAGACCTACATTAATACTAATTGTAGAATTTTTGTTACTCTTTAATAATATTTATTTTTTCATAATAATTTAATTGGGAATAAACTCGAATTAGAAATAAAATAAGAAACTAAAGTACAAATACCATATGGAGCCTAAATAATGTCTCCATATGGCTTATGTAAGACAGATATAATAAATTCCTAAAGAATTATGTTAAGTTTTCTGATAATGTTTCTCTACTACTAAAGTTAGTGTTTATGTCTACGTATTAATTATAATTATTTGACAAAATCTGAAAAAAATTAGATGAATAATTAAAAGCTCATCTGTTATTAACAGTTCTGGATTCCACTTCAAATATTATTTTTCAAACAAATCTCATTACATCAAAGATTGTCTTTAATGTTTTATAGCAAACATAAAAACGAATTATTTCCAAACTTCAGAATGCGAATGTATGTGTGTATGCATGTACATTTATAAGTTGTATAAATTACAACATAAAGTCTTACAAAAATTATGCCAAAACTGACTTAATGGCATAGTACTAAGCAACAAGAAAAACGAAATTCATAATCATCAAGTATATACATACATATTTACATATGTATGAGTGCGAGCAAAAAAATCAAAACCTAATAAAAGTTTTTTGTCTTTATGATTACAAACTAAAACTCAATAACAATCAAATGACAAAAAACTAGTGAGTGAGTGAGTTTCTAAGTAAAGTTAAGCAAAAAAAAAAAAAATCAAACAGGTTAGAAAAAATCTTTTCGTAAGAAAAAGTAATCTACTCATACTAACTAGCCAAGTAGCATAATTTTGCAGCATTTTCATTAGGGATACAACTTTTTTATAATTTTTGAAAATATCAAAATGGTTCTATCCATTCCATGTAGTTTATAAAAAAACAATAAGAGCTGCATCTTTAGATTTTCGATATCGTTCAAAAAGGTTCCGCGACAAATGCAATTAAGCAAAACGAGAAACGGCTATATGTTGGAAATTTAAAGTGGCATGATGATATGCAATGTTTATATGAACTAGGACAGGCTTTAAAAAGTATATGGACCACAATAAGTGTCCATTTATAAACTTTAACCGAATAGTAATGCTAGGTGAAATTCTTGAGCAATTCTTGCGATTCTAGCTTACAAACTAACTCCAAAATATCGTAGCAAAGTACAGGGTGGGGCAAAAGTCGCGAAGGGATTTGAAAAATGAATAACTTTTCTAATATAATTTTTTTTTTAATTTTCTTTTTAGGACTTGTAAAATAAATCTGGGAGATTAATTATGGAAGGTTAAAACGTTATCCAGCGAACCAAAATCATAGAACTTTATTTTGAACATCATCGATCAATAATTCAAACTCAACGAGCCTTTCGTCGTCATTTTAATGTGCGGAATTCACCATCCGAATCAATGATTCGACGCTTAGTGACACGTTTTCAGGAACAAGGCTCAGTGAGGAATCTTCCACGAAGCGGAAGACCACATTCTGTAATTAGTGAAGCAAATATTCAACGCGTTATGGAGAGTGATGAGGAGAATCCTGAAACATCAACTCGAAGGTGCTCTACTGAGATATGGTCCAAAATTTTTAAAGGACAGCTCTTTCTGACAATCGAGAGATGTGGTTCCAAAAAGATGGGGCCACTGCACACACTGGTCGAGCCACTATGCAGCTCCTAAGACCAGATGATTTTCTTTGGGGATGGGGTGTATATCAATAAACCCAGAAATCTTGCACAGCTCAAAGAGAATATTCGAGCCGAAATAAGAGCGTTGCAGCCAGATACTCTGATTCGTGTCATGGAAAATGCTATTAAAAGAGCTTAACTTTGCCCATTCGCGACTTTTGCCCCACCCTGTATATGCAATATGCGAATTTATATGTGGCCCTTGGTACAACATTTGGTTTTCAGACCATTGTTACAAAAAAAATGACTTCAATTTGTGCGGAACGCGCCATCAAAGTCGTACAGGATATTTTTCCCCCAACGCAAATCAACACGAACTCTTTATCCTAAGTTAATTTCACTTAACAAAGATAGTTTTTAGATTGGGATTTTGATTATAATCATATAATTGCATTAAGAAATGTCAATAGTTAAATAATTATAAAATAAAAAATTTTGAAAAAATAAAAAAAAAATCTTAAAGGGCTTCCAGAAATCGGCTGACCTGAGGAAACATTTTTCGGTTTCAGCACAACATCGGCTTCAGCGTCGTGATAAGGCCTTATTTTGGTTTTACCCCTAATGTTCATGCATAAGCTTAAACATTAACTTTTCTATCTATTGTAAGCATAAATTTATCAGCTCCTTTTACTCTGCCTTCCATTCTTTCAAGCATAGAAAAATAGCAGCAGTAATTCGTCATGAAAAGTTGGTAAAATAAAAGTTTTGTCAAATTTCAACACATATACATACATGCATCGTAAGACGGAAACGCACACGCTAAAATAGGGTGTCCCAAATTTATACATGACTTGAACTTAAATGTATTTTTTAATTAAGTATTAGCAGAAACAAAAACATAACGATTGTTATAAAGGGTGTTTTTTTAAGCCCGATAGAACTTGAAATTGTAAAAAATAACACAAAAAATTAAATTGTAATCAAAATTTTTTTATTCGAAAGATCAATACGTGACATTAACATTTGAAAATGATTTCGGGCATATGGGCACCGCGGCTGTTCTTGACGAAGCGCATTCTGGACGTCCAATTTTGGGCCACTTTTTCGAGCACTGCTGGCCGTATGTCACGAATAACACGAACAATGCTGGCCTCCAAGGCGTCAATTGTTGCTGGTTTATCAGCATAAACCAGTGACTTCACGTAGCCCCACAGGAAATAATCGAGAGGTGTCAAATCGCACGACCTTGGAGGCCAATTGACAGGTCCATTTCTCGAAATCAACTTATCGCCAAATTTTGATTTCAATAAGTCGATGGTTGCGTTCGCCGTATGGCACGTAGCGCCATCCTGTTGAAACCACATCTCCTCCGGATCAATGTCATCCATATTTTCAAACAAAAAATCATTGATCATGGTGCGGTAACGATCTCCATTGACCGTAACGCGAGCTCTGGCCTCATTTTTGAAGAAATAAGGTCCGATGATGCCACCAGCGTGAAAACCGCACCAAACGGTGCATTTTTCTGGATGTAATGGAGTCTGTAGGGTCTCTTGTGGATTGGTCTCGCTCCATATGAGGCAATTTTGCTTATTAACAAACCCGTTAAGCCAAAAATGCGCCTCATCGCTGAACACAATTTTGCGATAAAATTGGACGTCCAGAATGCGCTTCGTCAAGAACAGCCGCGGTGCCCATAAGCCCGAAATCATTTTCAAATGTTAATGTCACGTATTGATCTCTCGAATAAAAAAAAATTTTGATTACAATTTAATTTTTTGTGTTTTTTTTTATAATTTCAAGTTCTATCGGGCTTAAAAAAACACCCTTTAGGTTTTAACACGTAAGTGACCTTTTTTTTAATACAAGGTTATGATCGAAAATCGTTTTTTTATCAGCCATCATTATTTTGCATTAAGGAAAAATTATCACTTACGTAACATTCTATACAAATTATTTTTCTACAATTTTCTAACCTTGTAAGTATATTTAAGTATCTAAATTTGTCTAATGTAATGGTGTAATAAAATGGTGTTAAATTATATGATCTTAAGGACATATCACGTCACGACATCTATTTAAAATCAACTGAGCAAAAAATATAATATTTAAGATAAACAAAAACAACTTGGTGATTATATCGTCATAATAATCGATAATACGAGTAATTGCTTGATCTACCTTATTTCAAAAACACATGTCTTTTTGGCTCTTACAAGTAAGACTTTGAAGCTACATGTTTTTTAACAATCGAGGTAAGAAAACAAGTAAGAGCACTATATTCGGCTGTGCCGAATCTTTTATACCCACCACCAATTTTGTGTACATTTAAAGCACAATATTTATTATTTTGTTAATCGCTATGGAATAATTTCTTTATAATAAAGTATGTATCACTTTCTCTGTAGAGGGTGGTTAAATTTTAAGGGCCCATGTTGAAGGTGAACTACACCTAGTCTTTTAATTTGTTTTCTGCATTTCACTTGACATTTCTCAATCTCAAACTTACTCAATTTGATCCATGGAAAGATACGCAAATGAGCAACGCTTTAAAGTTATTCAGGTTTTTTATAAAAATGGGCGTTCAAATCAAAATGCATTTTGTGTACTTCGTGATTCTTTTGGTCAACATAATCGTTCAAATTCGTCCACAATGGGGAGAATTGTAAAAAATATTTAAATTTCTGCAAAACAGGTTTGTATAAAATGTTAGAAAATCTGTGAATGCCTTTTTAGTTTGTTGAATGGGAGCCATTGCTGTTTTTTGCGTTGGTGTGGCAAAAGAAAGTAATCATCATGCCCAATTGAGCATCAACATTGTCATTGAAAATTTGGACCATAAGATATTTAAGTGGCGCCAAGGATGGGGGGGCCATTTTGCCGATATTTTGTTAAATACATAATTGAACTTTACAAATATTGTCATTATAAAAATAAATGATAATAATTTCTTAAATAATTTGTGTTTTATTTAAAATCAACATCGACCCTTAAAATTAAACCACCGTTAATAACTTCGATATGATAGTAAAATGTTTTCGTAAATGTAGTCTATTAGTGAAAGTGGGCGTTAAAGTAGGCGTGTCAATTAAGTTTCTGCTAATAAATACAATTTAGATATTTAAATATAGTCATTTATTTTCCCAAAAACTTTGTCAATAGAGAAATTACATGAATTTAAGATAAACCGTTATATGGGAGGTAGGCGTTAAAGAAGGCGAGTCACCTAAAGTTTTTGGTACAACAATTACATTGATTAGAAAGATATATGTAGCAAATTTCATCACCATACCGCTAATTTTGTCGGTTTTATGAGCATTTAAATTTCATTAACGGTAGATAGCGTGAAAAGTGGGCGTTATAGTAGGCTTGTCAAAGTTGTTTTTCAACAAAATCCTTTATTATTCCAAAATTTTTTTTAATAGAGAAATTATATGAGTTTCAGTTAAAACGTTATATGGGAGTTGGGCGTAAAAGTGGACGTGACACCCTAATTTTCTGACACAGTAATCACATTGCCTAGAAGGATATATGTAGCAAATTTTATCTCTAATTTTAGCGGTTTTATGAGCTTTTAAATTTTATTAACGATAGATAACGTGAAAAGTGGGTGTTATAGTAGGCGTGTCAAAGTTGTTTTGGCTAATGAGTACAACTAAAGTATTACAATATAGTCCTTTATTATTCCAAATTCTATATTAATAGAGAAATTATATGCATTTTAGGTAAAACGTTATATGGGAGGTGGGCGTAAAAGTAGGCGTGGCACCTTAATTTTCTGGCACAGTAATGACATTGACTAGAAGGATGCACATAGCAAATTTTGTCATCATACCTCTTATTTTGTCGTTTTTATGAGCTTTTAAATATCATTAACGGTAGATAACGTGAAAAGTGGGCGTTATAGTAGGCGTGTCAAAATTGTTTTTGCTAATGAGTTCAACCTGGATGTTTCAATATAGTCCTTTATTATTCCAAAATCTATATTAATAGAGAAATTATATGAATTTTGGGTAAAACGTTATATGGGGAGTGGGCGTAAAAGTGGGCGTGGAACATTGATTTTCCATTACAAAAAAGCATTTGACCAAAAAGTCACGTGTGCAAAATTTCAGAGTCGTACATTCAATTTTGTTGCTTTTATGACGTTTTTGTTTTTAAATATACCGAAAAATACACTGTGCGGTATAAATTTTCGTACATTTTGATCGATAACTCCTTTCCTAATACATAGATTTAGATAATTTTCAGGGAAAAATATTATTTTTACTCAGGAAATATATATTCGAAGTTTCATGAGTCTACGTTAATGCGTTAAGACACAATTCCATTTTATTCGATGTTCGAAGGACACGGTTTTTTCGACCTACTCTTGCTTTTCGAGCTATAACTCTCTTCCTAATATTCCGATTTAGCCCATTACCAATACCAAACAAACCTTGTCTATAAGAAAGATTCTGGCAAAATTTGAGCCCCCTAGCTTTTTCGGTGCGACCTCTATCGTGCTTTCAACAGACGGACAGACGGACAGACGGACGGACATAGCTAGATCGTCATCAAATCAAACCCTGATTCAGAATATATATACTTTATGGGGTCTAAAATGGATATTTCGATGTGTTACAAACGGAATGACAAAATGAATATACCCCCACCATTTTTTTGGTGGCGGGTATAACAAGAAAACAAGCTTTATATCTTAGGAGACTTTATTTGTTTTTATAATGTGATTTTACTGCAATAATTTTAAATAATACTGTTTCATATTTAATGTCAGTAGGCTTAAGTTTTTGCATTACATTAAGTTTATAAACCTTGAATTGATATTTCTAAGCTTTTAACAACACTATCGCTCACGTTCCATGTTCTAATTCATAATCTGTATTTCGCTTTTAAAGTTGTTAACAACTTATTATTCAGTTAAATTTTTTAAAAAGTTTTATTTTTTATTATTAACCGAAAGTTTAAAATGGCCAAATGATTAGTTCACTCTATCCTTTCCTGGTTCTGTAGCTGCCATACAAAATTTTCAGGTTAGCTAATAGCAAAACAAAACCGCATCTTACATGGTGTTAATTTTGTTTCGGGATACGTATTTTATCTAGATTATCAGTATTATCGTATCCATCACATGGGATCTATCCAGTAGAAGACCAACAACTTACACATCGTTTGTATGATATCAGTGACATTCCATTTTTATGTCATTCTCCAGTGTGTTAGGCATCTCCAATAGATGCAATTTACTGACAATTTTTTCAGTAAAATTTAGCGAAAATAAATCAATACTTGATTCGTGTTTAGTACGACATAAGCAAACTGTGGCTGGTAAACCTTAATTATATTTTTCTTTTAAAAAACATTTAAAAGCTTTCCGTGTAGCATTAGAAAATAAACACATGGGGTGAAAATGTCATAAGCAATATAATAAACATGACTGCACTTCCGTTTTTCTATAATGTTCTACAGCTCATATTAACACACACACACAAACACATAATCGTACTTACAAATTTGCTGTTAAGGTGGCTGCACATTGGTGTGAATGTATTTGTTAATGTTTTGCGTTTACAGTTGACGATGTAAAACTTCTTTGAACCATAAAAAAAATATTTTACGTTAGTGGTTATTGTTTCTGCTTTCTCCTCGTAGGTAAAGAATTTATCTTAAAAAGTTGCATGACAAAGTATGACATCAAAAAACAAACAATGTGACAAATTTACTAATTTCCGGTTTAACATGTTACAACAACAGCAACATTATAACAAGCAACAATAATACAGGTACAATAACACTTCCCTTAATTACAAAACAACATGTATATCAGTTGTTCAAGTTTGTTAATTGTTGCTGAAAATTTAAAAACATGTAAGAGTGCCATACTCGGCTATGTCAAATTTAAAAATTCCCTTCACCATCATTTATATACATAAATTCAATATCATAACGTATTCAAGATTTAATCTCTAATTTTATAAGCCAATATGCGTTATTATTTTTTTATTATTATTAAAAAAATTCTATTAAAATTTTATGAAACATGTTTAATTTAATGTTTGAAAGCATTTAAAAAATACTTCGTAAAATATAATGATTTCAAAAACGTAATGGAAATTTAAGCAATGATTTTATGTATATACACAGGTAAGAGTAGAATGTGATGATATTTTAAGAATTATTATTAGAATATCTATACAAAAAGCGTAGAAAACTCGACCGTTCAAGTAAAAGCAATCGCTTTCGTCTGTCATAAGTTGCTTTCAAAAATTAAAAAAAAATTCTTTAGTAAGTACATTGTAGTTCACCACATTTGTTTAATAATTCTACTTCATGTTATAGTTATTCGTTGTAAATTCAATGTTTTGTAAACCTATTACTTGCTGATTAAATTTTAAAGTCAGAATGAAACTTTACTTTGTGTACCATAACGAATTAGATGACTTGTTTATGTCGTAAGTTTTTATACCCTTGTTGGTAATAGTAAATACAGCTTTATAAGACTGTTTATTATTTTTATTCGTGCACTTCCTACTAGATTAAATATTTTCGGAACTCTTAAACTATGTCTGACCATTCGTCCTTCTGACATTTTTTTTTAATGATGCCCAGCAAAATCTTTTTGAAATTGTGTAATAGGTTGTCATTATTTCATACATTACATAGGAATTAGAGGTCATTAACAATATCATTATTTAAAAAAACAGAGTAATGGCCTTTTAGAAGTGACCTTAGCAAATACTTTTATATATATTTTTTTTTAAGAGTAAATTAGTTTTTTTTGCTTGAAATTAACTTTATCTATATATATAAAAATCAATGTGTGTTTGTAAGTTTGTATGTTTATATGTTTGTATGTTTGTTTGTGCTTTATAGACGGTTAAACGGCTGGACCAATTTCCTTGAAATTTTCACAAAATCTTTCTGTATGTCTGAAAAGAACTATAGGCTATACTTTGGTTTGAAATTGTAAGTGGGCGGGGTGCCACGCCCTTTTAAAGAATAAGTATTAAATATTATATATCACGAAAGTTAATGCAGGTAGAGTCTTCAAATTAAGTACGGTTAACTTTGACATCCACACGAACATATGGGTAAAAAATGGACGGACTTGCAATAGTAGGCGTGGCCACATGAATTAAATACTAAAATTCGTATATCTGTAAAACGATATCGATTAGAGTACTAAAATTTTGCAAGAGCAACTTTAACACCCAAATGAACATTTAGGCAAGAAATGGGTGCATTATCAATAGTGGGCGTGGCACCTGCCATATGAATTAAATACTAAAATTTGGGGTGGCGAAGCACACCGGGTATTAGCTAGTAAATATTATAATATAAACAATATAATAAAATTTTAAATTTTTTTTACATCGCAACAGTATGAAAATACCAAGCTTTAATTCAGCGTTATTGGTAACTACTTATTTTATTATATTTTAAATTTTTAAATTTTAGGCTATAAGTTCAATGTGATAACGACAATAATATTAAGGAAAAATTAGTCATCCGATACTAGCTGAGTGGAATGCATTTTCGAAACCAGCTACGGTTATTTATTTATTGATTTTTATAAGTAAATTTTTTAACGAGGGTCATGATTTCTGAGACGACTCAAACAAAAATTAGTTGTTATTCGGTCGACAAATAACTAGTTTATGTATACTTTCAATATTACTTGCTAACTTACTAGGTAAGTAAAGATTTTGCTAGATATTACCTATTTAATTTCCCATTTCTTTTACATAAGCAATAACTAGATCCACTCCGTAGCAGTAGAGTATCTTATCAGACCGTTTGGTCGGGCATCAGATTTTCAGAGAAGTTATTAAGTATGTTTGCCTAGGATCCTTTGACTCTTGGCAGGAAAGGCTAGATATTCGCAAAAAAGTTGGAAAACTGATTCGCTTCTCTCCAAATTAGAAGAAAGTCCTAGTAGAGTTGCATGTTTTGCTTACATCATTCCGACCTCGGCTTGTAAGTTTCGACGTACGGCTGATATCATTGTATACAGTTCAAGCTACCTGCTTTCGGATTTTTCAAGAAAGTGTGACTGCATTTGCGTTAGAGATATCAAGAGAGAGCAGATCTCCCTGGCCAACTCTTCCGCACGCTCGTTACCATAGTGGCCCCTATACGTAGGCACCCAAAAAAGGTGCAACGCCAAACATATTACCACATCTGTATCTCAGTACCCTACATGCCTTCGAAAAAGCAAATATTTAAGCCTAAAATACGCTGCATTCATCTGAAATTCGTTTTTGTTATAATGGCCAAAAAGCTTTGATATAAAATATTATGGGTGAATAGAATATTTAAGTTACACTGTATAGAACTACAATTTACATATTTACTTATGCTACCTTACACCTCATTACTCTTACCAATGAACAATATTTTAGAGATAATTTTTGGAACTTAAACATACCTACGTACATATCGCTTAAATGTATAAAATATTCAACAGGGCCCAGTATAGCATTTTATATTATTTTGTTTTGATCCGTTGAGGACAGAACTGTTAAAAGCCAATCCTTGGCAATAAAGAAGGCTTCCAAAAATTCTATTTATTGAAAGAATTTTTATATTTAAGCTTAAGAAAAATATTGTTGAAGCTGAAATCCATTTATTGTTACAAACAATACTTCTTCTAACAAACCAAAAACATGATTAAATCAGACATACAATGTTTAGCTCTTAATTAAAAATTTCGCAAGCAATTTTCTACTACGAAAATATTTTAAAAATAAAATGAACTCATATTAAAAAGGTCAAGAACAAAGATTATCAAATATGTGAAAAAAGAAGATAAAATAAAAAGGTTTGCACATATACAAATGTTGGAAAGAAATTGATGGTAGAAATTATGAATAGGAAAAAAACAAAACTTGTTAATATCCGTTTTCCACTCACGTAATGCAAAACGAAATTAACTTGGATTCAAAGTATTGAAAGGAAGCAACAGAACAAAAAAAAACAAAAAAATAATATATAAGTATGTAAAACTAAGCGTAGGATACTCTAAATCTGAAAATTGAAGTAATTTTCCTGCATCTTTTTTTATAAATAAATGTTCAATGGGGATTTCTACATTGTTTTATACAACAGTTCAAAAAGGAGAAGGAATAAAACTATTGAGAAAACTAAGACGTTAGTTTGTTCTATTTTCTTTAACCCTTAACAACAGCAAGCCACTTCCGGTTTTAAAAGTTTCATTTTGTTAAATTTTTTCCTTAATTATTTTTCTTTAATTTATTTTATGACTTTCATATACATGTATGTGTGTGAGTGTAACTATTTAATTATGATCCATGTCTACTTTCACAACTTCTTTAATTACTCAAGCGTCAAGTCTCAATTGTTACTTTAGCTTCGGAAATGTGTTTCTCTTTACGATATTTTAAGCAACAAAAGATAAAAATAGATAATTAAAATAAAACAAGAAAAAACAATTTTCTAAAATCTTTACCATAAATGTAAAATCTTAAAGGCGCTTTGTTTAAACTAATGGAATATTATGCGAATTTGCTTTAAAATAAGTAAGAATGATATATTCCGCGTGCCAAAACTATTAATACACTTCACCATTATTTACATAGGCATATATACTACATCAATCCTTAGTCACTTTGCTTTATTATTTCCCATGCCATTTTTGATTTTGAATTTTTACACACTTAAGCTGAAAGTCCATAACACACTTTCTCAAGACAGCCTATTCTACGTTAAGACTAAGACTTAATTTAAGAAAATAATTTAATAGCAAATCGAAGTAACACAAAGACACAGTAATACATATTTTACTTAGTATTTTGTTACAGATTACCTGTGTAACAGTAGAGCTTGTTAATTGTTAATACGCAGTTGATAATGAATTTGATAAAGATGTGTAACAATAAGTGAAATAAATAATTACAGTACAAATACAAATGAATCTCGGGTTTTTTTAAAGGAAATAAATCAACTTTTACAAAAGGTATAAACGAAAAGCCTGTAGCACACGAAATGAAAAAAGCCACATACGCATGTGGCTGTGACGTAATTTTGACGTCATCATAAAGCAGAAATGTATCCACTTCGGCCACATGTGTTTCATTACATACATACATTTCGTGTAATATCAAAATCTTACCGCATGCAGCCACTACGACTATTTTAAAAAATGTAACCAATGTGCTGAACATTTTAGTGACGTCAAATCCACATGTGCATGTGGCTTTTTACATTTCGTTAATACTGTCAATATCATAATAATAAATTTTGTGCTATAATAGTACACAAAATTGGTGGTGGGTATGTAGTGCTCTTACTTTTTCTAACTGTACTAAAAATATACGGTATCGATATTTAAATTCATTTATAATATACAATCTAAAATTTTTTTTTTTTTAATATTGTTCTAAATTTATGATTACCTACATCATCGATACAATATCTATCTTTCTGAAGAGCGAATAAAATTATCTTCTTTACTTTTCCACAAGTTTTATAGAAGAAAAATCCGCCGTAGATGGCGCTAATCAAGCGTTATTGCGAAAATTATGAAAATTGATCATCATTTAAAATTTTTCGAGTATACTATGTTTACCAAAACAAAATAATTAACCTTTTCAATATCATTAACACAACCGCAGAACATTTACCTTTAATATTCTTTCACACATGTGTAAAGAATTTTTAGTCACATCGTCCTAAATAGAGCACAATTTCGACGGTTCGTGCAGAATTACTATTTGCAAGTAATTCTTTTTCCTAAGATTATTTTAGATTATATCTTTGACAGGACCACATCAGCTCCTAATGTATCTCAGAATAAGTCCAAGACTAAGGGTACTAGATCCACCCCGTGGCCGTGAGGTATCTCAGTAGATAATTCAGTCCAACTTCAGATATCGCAGAGAGGCCATCCAGTATATGTTCGCCCAGAATCTGTGTCTTTTAGCCGCCAGTGTAGGACATTCGCAGAGAAGGTGGAAAACCGATTCCTCCTTCTCTTTATCCAGACAGCTGCAACAATGGTCGTTTGATGGAAGTCCGAGTCGACTTGCATGTTTGCCTAACATCCAGTGACCCGTCAATACCGCCAGCAACCTCGATATGTCCCTCCGACTTCGACTGGAAAGTTGAAATGTACGTCGTGTATCAAAAGAGGGCTACGTTAGCCGTGCCAGCTTACACGTGCTCAGCTCACGCCACCTGTCATTAGCCTTCCGGAGAAAGTGTCTGGAGATTCTGCTTTTAATAGTCCCTAACGGGATTGCAACTGCTATTACGTTAGAGATATCCAAAGCAGATCCTCTCCTGGCTAGTTCATTAGCGCGCTCATTACCATAGTGGCGCTTATGTGCAGGAATCCAAACTAGAGTAACGTCAGCCCGCTGACCCAGCCTTGACAGTTCCTTTCTACATTGGCCAACTAAATTAGATGTAGTTATGTACGACCTGAGTGACAATAGTGCCGCCTGACTGTCGACGAATATACCAATAACCCCGTGGGTATTCCCGTCATTCAGTACCCTACATGCTTCCCTGATAGCGAGTATTTCTGCCTGAAAAACGCTGTAATCATCCGGAAGGCGAAAGGAGAGTTCAATCTCCGATCCATCAGAGAAGACACCAGATCCAACACCACATTCCATCCTAAAACCGTCAGTATAGATCCTGGTGTCAAAGCTCCCCATAAGGTTACCCCCATTCCACTCTCTCCTAGAGGGAATAAGAACCCTGAACGCCCCATCAAAGTCCATGTAGGGCGTAACGTAGTTAGAGGGTTGATTCACGCTCGAAGGACTCAACTTAATTCTTGTTTGTAATTATAAAAATTAAACATTACAATAAAGTTTTTTTAGATCCAAAAATATAAAATTAATTAATTTAGGCCATTTAAATGCCATTTATGACAGTGAGGAGGATAATTGTGATACAGATTTTGACAGTGGCAATACTACATTCAAAGCTGATTTTTATGCGAGTGAAGTCATCGAAACAGATTACAAAATTGAGGAACTCAAAAGCAAGAAGATATTATTCTTCAGGATATTTATATAAGCGAAGTTGATGATATGATACTGCTAAGTTTGTACTACCTATACATACCTATAAAATACCTATACCTATAAAATAAATATCTACATATACATATGTATGTATGTATGTATGTATGTATATATACATACATATATATTTAAATACAAAAATAAAACTAGAAATTTCAAATATCCTAAACTCTAGATTTTTTTCTTGGTCTCTAAGATTGTACTTGCATTATTCAACACGGGCATTACGAGGCGGTGCAAATTCTGCAAAGATATTTTGAAGCTTCCGCACTTGAAAGTTCATTTCGCGTTTTGAAATGCATGATAAAATTTTTTAATACACAATCGTTTCCTTACCTTATAAAACATTATCTTGCAGATTTTACTTTTTATCACAAAAAAGTTATTAAAATATTTTTTTTTACATATTTCTTTATTTTTAAAAAATTTTCCTTAATAAAAAATATTAGTTTTGTTTTGACAGAAAAATCAGTTGTAGTTAAAAGATATTAATTATATTTATTCTTTATAATAAATAATTATTACTCATAACTGTTCACTTTATTCAATTATTTTGGACAGATAACTTTGTTCGCGAAAAATGTCTATTTCGACAATACATGAAATCAAAAGCTGTAAAATATGGTATTACATTTGGGCAGCCGTTGATATTAAAACGTCATATATTTTTAATCGGCAAGTGTATACGGAAAAAGCTTTCTGGAAAAAATTTAAAAAAAGTCAAGGTGCACGAGTTGTTCAAGATCTCGCTGAGCCATTTTTTGGCTCTAGCCTAGTAATAATTGATTATTTTTTTTACAAATAGTGATTAAGCAAACTTCCTTATCACAAAAAACATAACCCTTTTGGAGTTTAAATTATAAACACATCGAAATAGTATTCTTCGATATTTTGTTGAAATAATTAATTTACGTTATTAAAAATTAAATTTTTAATAGAAATTAAAACAAAGCATCAATATTTTTCGATTTAACATAAATTTCTTTTTGAACAAGAAATTCTAATTTTCTAGTTCACAAAATAAATTTTATTTAATTCGAAGACAAACTTAGTTTTAACACTTCTCTAAAACATCGAAATAAACACAAATATTAAAACTTGATTAAAATATCTTAGTGTTTCACATGAAGTGAAAGACAAATATACATGCATATGAGTGTTATCTTTCACTATTTACAGAGGTACAGAGTAAAAAATCAATAATATTATTTATCTACTGATGTTTCTTAAGTTTCAAGTTGAATTTTCCTGTTCAATTCCTAGTGTTTAAGTTTCTTTATATTTATTGATGTCATTTTGCACGAATACATAAACAGAGTATATTCCTATGAATGCATTCATACATACTCACATAGTTGTAATAGTTATTTGTAGTTCAAGTCAAAGTTTATTACCACCGTCAGTGCTGTTATTAACACCAGGTGAATTCTTTCATTTACCGTTTACTTCATTGCTCTGCTCTCTGCCACATTGCTTCTTATGTCTTCTTATGTTTTGTGTTTCGTTTTTTTGGTTCATAGTTTTATGTTTCCTTAAAAATGCACTACTGACATGTTCAAGGCAAAATACAAAGACCTCAGAAGGCAGCGGTTGAAAAAACTTGTGAAATAAGAAGAAAATTTTTGAAAATGTGTTATAAAGACTTAAAGACATCTAAGTCATTCTCATTAACTTTATCAACAAAATGCATTTCGTTTTGTAATTTACTGTTGTCTCCCCGTCATCTAACTAGGCAGCCAGCATGCTGTGGAACTCGTGGTAATATTGCTTCTCCTGTAATTAGCACGAACACGACATAAGCCGTCAGTCACTGTGTTAGTGAGTCAAACAGTTAGTGGTGCAGCACAAGTATCTTTGGAATGTATTTGAATGAGTTTATACGAAAGCAGCTAAAATAATATTGTTAGCAGGTAAATTTATATTAAATATTTGTTTTGTTTTTATACATGTATGCACAACCACGAGAAAAGTTTAAAAAGGTTTTAAGTACAATAATTGTAATTTAAAATAATCCCGGCTCAAGATAATTAATATTTATTTCTCTTGAATATAGTTGTTTTTTATAAAATAAATCTATACATATTATCAAAAAGCTTACACTACATTTTATTTTTAAAGGACTTTTAAATTGTATCACGTTTGTTTTTTCTTCTTCTTTTTATTACTTTCAGGTATGAACACGTTTCCAAGTTGGCAATGTACGAAGTGTAAAAATGTCAGGTGCTTCTGATAACGCTTCCACTTTAAGTTTAATTAGTTTCTTTTCGTTACTTTTCTCTTCTGTTTTTTTTTCAAATAATTTTTCTTTATATCTAATGTTATGATTTTTCTATAAATATTATAAAACTCAATAAAATGTAATTATATTTTAGCTGTGAGTCAGAAAAAGAAATAAATGACTTACGACTCTCTTTACAATCTACGATTATAATTAAACATAAGCCTTAAGCGTAAGTTAAGCAAAATTTAATTTCACAAGCAAAAAATAAAAGCACTTTAACTAAAGAGTTTCTGTTAAATTAAACAAAATGTTGTGGCTAACGTTTTGATAATAGGAAAAATCAAAAATATATAAAAATTTGGTTGTTGCAATATTTTAATTTTAAAAATGTTAAGGCTACAAAGATGTAGAAAACATTAGTATGTAAATTTTTTTTACTTGTAAATCGCACATTTAATTTTGTCAGTTCTATAACGTTTTAAATTTTAAATAGAGCGAAAGAGCCACTGGATGGTATAAATTTTCGTAAAATTTTTTCTAAACTTCTTTCGTAATGTTTAGATTTAAACAATTTTCAGGGAAAGTCATTTTTTTAGTTTATTCAAAAATTTCATCGCTCTATGAAATTTCATCGCTCTACGTCAATGCGTTTAGACACAATCACATATTATTCGATGTATGAAGGACTTTGTTTTTTTATCTACTCTTGCATTACTAGCTTTAACTCCTTTTCTAGTATTCCGATTATCGCATTTTCAGTATCATTACATGTGTTATAAATAATCTGCCAAAATTTTATCTCCCTAACTTTTTTGGTTCGATCTCTATCGTGTTTTCAACAGACAGACTGACATACAGAGTGAAACCAGGACTTAGAGAATGTAAACTTTGTGGGGTCTAAAATGGATGTTTCGATATGTTACAAACGGAATGACAAAATGAATATGCCGCCTCACCATTTTTATTTTGGTGGCGGGTATAAGAACGCAGTATTGTCATATTTTTAACAGTCTGTTTTGGTTAAGTAACCGAAAGATGGTGAAATGTAAAATATTAACCATAGTTTAAATAGTTTTTGTCAACGAGAGTGTTGCTTTGTTACTATTACAAAATTTACTTAAATAAAGGTAATTTTTTTATTCACATACCGTTGGACACTAAGGCGTATACGCATTATTTGTTAAAGAGTGCACATGCAGAGAAACCATTCGATCGGCTCAAAGCCGGCTAAGAGCCGCCGCCGACTTTTTTTGAGTGTTCAAGCCGCCGCTGACTTGTTTCGGCTTAAATCGGCTCAAATATGTAGCCGGCTAACATATCTTACATTCATTTTAACAGATATTTTTTAGATTTAAATTTTTTTTTTTTTAACATTTTAGGATGATAAAGAAATATTTTTCCATTTTATGTTTATTAACACAATTAAATATTTTTATGATTATTAAAAGGATTTAGACAGTTTTTGGTATGACCTTATTCTTGCTAAAAATGAACCCAAAGATATATAAAAAGTTTTTTCAGATAAGAAATTAATTTAGAAAGTGTTTCCTCGGAATCAGAATCTGAAGATTCAAATAATTCAATATTACTTAATAAAGATATTGATTATTATATTGAATTATTAACTAAAAAAAATTTAAAAAATGTCCAAAGTGGTACTTTCTGAAAATACTATTTCGGAATGTTGGAAATATTATGGCGATTTGCATATGATATTAAAACTAAATTATTTTTAAGATTATATTTCGATAGGTCATTCCAAACCTAGCAAACATTGCTGACGTTTGTTTTAGAATTCCAGTAACGTCAGCATCATCTAAACAGGCGTTTTCCGCCTCAAGCTTATGCATTAATGCAATTGTTTGTTTATGACAACAAAAATATTATCAAACCTTTTTTATAAGAAAAAATTTTTTTATTTAAATAAAATCTTGTTTTATGATAAATAACTTTAAATATTTTTAAAAATATATACATATATTTAAAGCCGGCGGCTTGTAGCCGGCTTTAGTCGGCTATGAGCCGCCGCCGAAAATTTTCTTCTTAGCCGCCGCCGCCGACTTTTTACAGCGACTTGTTTCTCTGTGCACATGTAGGCCATTTCAATTATGTTGTTTCAAGTATAGTTATAAAAAATGTGTGGGTAAAAATTAAATTTTAAACATTTTCTATATAGGAATCTTTTTTCCCAAAAACATATTTTAAAAAAAGCTTTTATTATTACTTATAAACTTCTTTTCGATAAGTAAAATTTCCAAAGCAGAAAAGACCATTTGTTTGAAGATTATAGTGCATTTACATTAGCCATTCAAAAACTCCAGGTTAATATTATAAACTTGTTAGCAAAACTAAATTAACCTCTTACATTAGCATTTTTGACAGATAAATTGTTTATGTTTGACAACCTTTCAGTATTTAAAACCAAGGCCGCAACATATACAATCAGCTGATTGTTTTTTAAAACCCTTTTCCTGTGATTTTTTAAATTTTGCAGTATTTTTTAAACTTTATATTTATACCTTTTACCGGTGGAGCACAAGAGTATATATAGCTTTGTCATTCCGTTTGTAATTTCTACAATTTTCATTTCCGACCCCATAATATTTGCTGAAAGCTTATGAATGGAGGAGTCGATTAAGCTTTGGCCGTCTGTCCGTGTGTTGAACTCTTGAACTCTGCAAAGCAACCATATGTTCCTCAGATCTGTGTATGATATCAATCTTTTGGAAATATTGGGGAATGAATCGTTATTGCAATTCAACACAATCGCCCCTAAATTTCCCAGATAGACCAAATAAACACGACTGCCTGTCTTTTACCATATTTTTCACAACAAAATTTAAATTTTGTAGCCCTAGAATAATTTATAGTAGGTATCTTTGCTACTATTTGTAGATATAATATGTCTCTAGAGATACTCGTGAGAAATTTTGGATAAATCGGGCTCTAATAGGTAAAGTTATTGGCAAAAAATTTTTTAAAAAGATATATTCCAATCAATTTTTTTCAGCTTCTAGACAACCGAGAGAGTCAATATTGGTATCATCTAAAAGGACTTGACTAGCGCAATATAAGCACTAAAACAAGTTAAAGTTCATCTCGGCCGCCTCTACAAAATGGCGCACAATAAATTTTTATATGGGTCAAATCTGATATTTTAAAACGTAACTCCTTGAACCCCCTCAATATTGATATGAAATGAAATCGCTTGATCAGTAGAATACAAAAAATTATTAAAAAATGTCAAATCCAATATGGCGTCCAAAAGAAAATGGCAGATCAAATTTTTTTAACCTCATCAATATGGGTATCAAATGAAAGGGCTCGACTAGTAGAATACAGTTAACTACGTAAAAATTCAAAATCGAGGATGGCGTCGGAAATAATAAAGAAAAATAGAGTATAACATGAAATATAGGTTAAGCTACGATGTGGGCTTATACGTATGTATATGTGAAGGGTATTATCAGATTCGGCACGGCCGAATATAGCACATTTCCTTTTTTATATTTGCTACAAAAAAAATAGTTTAATTTGATCTAAAAAGTCCCAGCAACAACTAGGTAATGACTAGATGACTATATTTGGGTGTCAATTCAGTGACGACTACATTTCGCTGGTCCTACTTGTTTTATTTATGACTTGACTAACAATGTAATGCATTAATACTTATTTTTCAGATATTTGCTTAGATACACACACAATAAAATATTGATTGCAAAATTTATTAGAAGCCGTTCAGATAAGTTTGAATAACTCTCATATTTTTAAACACACTTAAAGTTTAAATACAAATGTTTTTAACAATGGCGGCAACCAGGTCATCAGCAAACTGATGTCTTTTAGATTAAAAAAGATTTGTCAATTTTAAGTTTACATATAGCTGAATAATCAAACCGAATTTTTACCCTTACAATAACTTATCGTTATTTAGGTTAATCTTATATTTAAAATTCTTGTGTCACGGTGTTTGTGATTATACTCCTCCGCAATAGTTCGACTGATTTTCATAAAATTTTGTATGCATATCGGGTAGATCTGAGAAAAGGTCAACAACGGTCATACCCCTCAACGCCATGCCTTTTTCGCGCCTCCTCAAGTAAGCTAGACTGCTGGACCGATCTTCTTGAAATTTTCATATGATAAAACTAAGACTCTGGTATGATTAATAGGATACTTTTTTTTACCATGCCCACTTTAACGCCCACTTTTTTTAATTTTGTGCTTGCATCGATATAGTTTTTAGTATTTTTCTCAAATTGGACACAATTAAGAATCCAGCCAATGCAGAAATACACGTTTTAAAATCGGTCAACATCTATTTTTCATACTCCTAATTCTTAGGGTGACAATTTATGCCTCAGCTAAATAACGTAACGACTTCGATGAAATCTTAAACTAAGATAGACTTGCGTACCGTAGAACATATATGGATTACATTTTTTTGAATGTACTCAGTAAGTAAGTTACTTTTATTGAACAAAAAAATATTTTCTAAAACTAATTTATATGGCCAAACAACGTTTGCTGGGTCAGTTATTGTCAGTCAGTTATTGTTATAAAAGTAGGTATTTATAAAGTAGCGCAGAAACTACACATTTGAATCCCTATTGTAAGCACTTGCCTCCAATGACATTGCCTTATTTAAACAAGTAAGAGCACTATATTCGGCTGTGCCGAATCTTTTATACCCACCACCAATTTTGTGTACATTTAAAGCACAATATTTATTATCTTGTTAATCGTTATGGAATAATCTGTTTATAATAAAATATGTATCATTGTCTTTGTAGAGGATGATTAAATTTTAAGGGCCCATGTTGAAGGTGAACTACACCTAGTCTTTAAATTTGTTTTCTGCATTTCATTTGACATTTCTCAATCTCAAACTTACTCAATTTGATCCGTGAAAAGATACGCAAATGAGCAGATTTTTTATAAAAATGGGCGTTCAGATCAAAATGTATTTTGTGCACTTCGTAATTCTTTTGATCAATATAATCGTTCAAATTCGTCCACAGTCGGGAGAGTTGTAAAAAATATTTAAATTTCTGCAAAACAGGTCTGTATAAAATGTTAGAAAATCTGTGAATGCCTTCTTAGTTCATTGAATGGGTACCATTGCTGGTTTTTGCGATAGTGTGGCAAAAGAGCAGTCAACCTCGCCTCATCATCATACCCAACAATTGAGCATCAACATTGTCATTGAAAATTTGTATCATTAGAGAAAGGAGTGGCGCCAAGGATGGGGGGGGCCATTTGGCCGATATTTTGTTAAATACATAATTGAACCATACAAATATTATAATTACAAAAAGAAATAATAATAATATGCTAAATAATTTTTGTTTTATTTAAATTCAACATCGGTCCTTAAAATTAAACCACCCTTTATAACTTCGATATGCTACTAAAATGCTTTTGTAAATGTAGTCTTTTAGTAAAAGTGGGAGTTAAAGTAGGAGCGTCAATAAAGTTTCTGCTAATAAATACAACTTAGATATTTCAATATGGTACTTTATTTTCCCAAAAACTTTGTCAATAGAGAAATTACATGAATTTAAGATAAACCGTTATATGGGAGGTGGGCGTTAAAGTGGGCGTGTCACCTAAACTTTTTGGCACAACAATTACATTGATTAGAAGGATATATGTAGCAAATTTGATTATCATACCTCTATTTTTGGCGGTTTTATGAGGTTTTAAATTTCATTAACGGTAGATAACGTAAAAAGTGGGCGATATAGTAAAATCTTACTTAATAGAGAAATTATATGAATTGTAGGTAAAGCGTTATATGGGAGGTGGGCGTAAAAGTGGGCGTGGCATCTTAATTTTCTGGCACAGTAATGATATTGCCTAGCGGAATATACGTAGCAAATTTTATCATCATACCTCTAATTTTGGCGGTTTTATGAGCTTTTAAATTTCATTAACGGTAGATAACGTGAAAAGTGGGCGTTATAGTAGGCGTGTCAAACTTATTTTTACGAATCAGTACAACTTAGGTGTTTCAATATAGCCCTTTATACTTCCAAAATCTTTATTAATAGAGAAATTATATGAATTTTAGGTAAAACGTTATATGGGAGGTGGGCGTAAAAGTGAGCGTGGCACCTTAATTTTCTGGCACAGTAATGATATTGCCTAGGAGAATATACGTAGCAAATTTGATCATCATACCTTTAATTTTAGCGGTTTTATGAGCTTTTAAATTTCATTAACGGTAGATAACATGAAAAGTGGGCGTTATAGTAGGCGTGTCAAAGTTATTTTTGCGAATCAGTACAACTTAGGTGTTTCAATATAGCCCTTTATACTTCCAAAATCTTTATTAATAGAGAAATTATATGAATTTTAGGTAAAACGTTATATGGGAGGTGGGCGTAAAAGTGGGCGTGGCACCTTAATTTTCTGGCACAGTAATAATATTGCCCAGGGGAATATACGTAGCAAATTTGATCATCATTGTGGCAACACTGATCGGTGCCGGGAGATTATTAGGAATGCGTGGCAAGGCTGTAGCTGGAAAAATATGTTAAGTTGGATTTTAATAATCAGAAATATTATATGAAATAGCGTTTAATTTGTAAACAATTAATATTTAATAAAATTGTAATAAAACACAAAAACAGCGTTCGTGTCTCATTGTTCGGAGTTATTACATTGGCGACGAGCGTAACCACGTGTGGAAAAGAGGGAGGAAGAAAAGAAACATAAAACCTAACCAATTGGTGAAGCAAAATCACATTAAATTGTGTCTTGTTTATCGATTGCATTAAATTGCGAAGAGCTCATTAAATTAGATCATAAAATTGGAAAGAAACACATTAAATTGTGTGATTGTTGCGTTCCTCGTATTGGTTCAAACTGACCAGCACATTAAATTGTGGAATTGGAATCGCATTTAATTGTGAATTTGACAGTACATTAAATTGTGCAAACATCGGCAAATGCTTTAATATTGTTTTTTTTTAAGAAAAACCATGTCCGACATAAAACCCTTTCCTTGCGATGTTATAGATAAATCGTTGTTGCGTGTAGAATGGGAAAAGTGGTTCCGATCTTTCAAGCTGTATCTGGCATCAGAGGAAATAATCGATCCAGTTAAAAAGAAAAACAAGTTGCTTCATTTGGGAGGACCACAACTTCAAGAGGTCATTTATAATACTCCGGGTGCCCTGGTTGAAATCAATTCAGAATCTGATACAGATGTATTCAATATATTGGTTACAAAGTTAGACGAATACTTCTCGCCTAAAAGAAATTCAACATTTGAAAGGCATCTTTATAGAAGCCTGACACCCTCTGACGGAGAATCTCTTAACAAATTTTTAATGCGATTGAGACAACAAGTTTCAAAATGTTCCTTTGGATCGACAAAAACAGAAATAGAAGAAATTTGTATTAAAGACAAAATAATTGACTCATGGGCTCCTATTGATCTGAAAAAGAGGCTACTGGAAAAAGAGCAGACTCTAAATGACGTCATTGAAGCTTGCCAAGTTTATGAACAAATCAATAAACAGTCCCAAAGCATGTTAACACGAGTTGACGAGCAGATGGTAAATAAGATTTCGTCAAAAAAACGCTTCCCTAAAAATTCAGATGTCGAATGTTTCAGGTGTGGTCGAAGTGGTCACATGGGAAACTCCATAATTTGTCCGGCACGTAATGCAAAGTGCAACAAATGCTCCCTTATTGGGCATTTTGCTTCAAAGTGTAAAACAAAAAATTTTAAGAGGAAATTTGCCGAGTATGATGAGAGTGGCGGGAGCCAGCGCAAAACTAGACCTGCAAAAGTTCGCTGTATACACAATGATGAGAGGGATAATTTAGAGGATGGTGAAGCATTGCGCGAATTTGACTGTTTCAAAATCGATGACAACTGCGAATGTGATGAAATAATAGAGTGCCGCGTTGGAGGGCAATCACTTCTAATGGTGATTGATTCTGGCTCCCGATTTAATCTTGTTAGTGAAAATGACTGGAAGCTATTAAAAGATAAAAAAGCGGTTACATGGAATATTCGATCAAACTCATCAAACCAATTCAAAGCATATGCGTCAGATTATATCCTTAAGGTAATCTGTGTTTTTGATGCCCCGATCGCTATCAATAATGATTCAGAAACTGTTGCTACATTTTACGTGATTGAAAATGGAAGCCAGTCGTTATTAGGTCGTGAAACATCGACGAAACTTAAAGTACTTCGAATTGGTTTAAATGTGAATCGTGTTGACAACGTAAAGCCATTTCCCAAGATGAAAAACATACAAGTTAAACTAACTATCGATACTTCTGTTAAACCTGTGCAACAACCACTTCGACGTATACCAATTGCTCTTGAGGAAAAAGTAGCAGCTAAACTGGAGGAGGCAATTAGTTTAGACATAATCGAACCTGTTTATGGACCAAGTCCATGGATTTCACCAGTAGTGATTGTGTTCGGGCAATGGCGAAATGAGACTGTGCATTGATATGCGACGCGCAAACAAAGCTGTTTTAAGGGAAAATTACCCTCTGCCTACTTTTGACTCTTTCATGACAAAATTAAGAGGAGCAAATCACTTTTCAAGGTTAGACCTTAAAAGCGCATACCACCAACTCGAACTGCATGAGAGCAGCCGGGAAATAACTACTTTTATTACACACAAGGGTCTATTTAGGTATAAGAGATTGATGTTTGGTGTAAATTCTGCGCCTGAAATTTTTCAACGCATACTAGAAGGGCTGCTGGCGACCTGTAGCAATTGTATTAATTATATAGATGATGTGATCGTATTTGGCAGCACGGAAGATGAACATGACAAGGCGGTAAAGGAAGTTCTCCACGTGTTGAAGCAGCATAATCTCGTGCTTAATGAAGAAAAATGTATTTGGAAAACACGGAAATTAAAATTTTTAGGACATATTCTTTCTGAAAAGGGCTTCACGGCAGATCCGGAAAAAATCAAGGTAATTACAGATTTTCGAGCCCCGAACACTAAAGAAGAGGTAAGAAGTTTTCTGGGTTTGATTACGTACGTTGGTAAATTTATACCTGATTTGGCAAATGCCACCGAACCATTGAGAATTTTGTTGAAATTAGACACAAAATTTGTATGGGGTCCAGGTAAGGCGAACGCTTTTCAACATCTTAAGATAAAATTGTCTCAAATACCCAATTTATCGTATTTTGACCCAAAGAGGAGAACTCGGGTAGTAGCGGACGCCAGTCCGGTCGCTTTGGGCGCAGTCTTAATCCAGTTTGATTCCAATAATAATCCGAAAATAATATCTTTCGCTAGTAAGAGTTTATCCGACGTAGAAAAAAGATACTCTCAAACGGAAAAGGAAAGTTTAGCTCTGGTGTGGTCAGTTGAGAAATTTTACTACTATCTAGCAGGCCTGGAATTTGAATTGGTGACAGACCACAAACCACTAGAGGCAATTTTTAAACCAACATCAAAGCCTCCGGCCAGAATAGAACGGTGGCTATTGCGGTTACAATCATTTAAATTTAAAGTAATTTACCGAATCGGAAAGGAGAATATAGCGGATTCTGTGTCTAGGCTTTGCAGAATCTCGGAAACAAGTTCATTTGACGGAAATTGCGAGGATAACATATTTTATATTGTGTCAAAATCTATTCCATTACCTCTTGGAATCACTCCTATAGCTAATAAAAGTGCCGAAGATGAAGAAATCACCAACATTATAACACATATCCAGCAGGAGTCGTGGGATTCGGATAAATCCACTAACTATTATCCATTCAGGTTTGAGCTCTCGGTGATTGGTAATATTCTCCTACGAGGCACTCGCATTGTGATACCCAAGTCGTTGCGTGAAAGGGTACTTCAGTTGGCACATGAGGGGCACCCAGGTGAGTCAGCTATGAAACGCAGACTAAGAGCCAAAGTGTGGTGGCCATTAATAGATAGAGAAGCGGAAAATTTTGTAAAGAACTGTCGCGACTGTTTGCTGGTATCAAAAATATCAAATCCTCCGCCTATGCAGAGGCATGCGTTTCCGAATGGTCCCTGGCAATGTGTAGCAACGGATTTATTAGGCCCACTGCCAAACAATGAGTACGTTTTAGTACTAATAGACTACTACTCACGATATCAAGAAGTAGTGTTTTTGAAAATTATATCCTCTGAGAAGATCATTAAGGCCATGGAGGAGATATTTTGTAGACTCGGATTGCCGAAATCTTTGAGGACAGATAATGGACGGCAGTACATAAGTTCTGAATTTGAAAGTTTTTGTAAGACGAACAACATCACACACATCACCACGCCACCCTATTGGCCGCAGGCCAATGGTGAGGTCGAGAATATGAATAAGTCCCTGGTCAAACGATTGAAAATTGCCAGCGCCAACAAAAGTAACTATAAGCAGGAGATACAAAAGTTCATTTTAATGTATAATGTAACACCTCACGGCACAACTGGATCACCTCCATCCGAACTAATGTTTAACCGAGTCATACGGGACAAGATACCAAGTATTCAGGATATCACAGAAGACATGATTGACTCGTCAGCTAGAGATTTAGATTGTATAAATAAGCAAAAGGGGAAGGTGAGAGGTGACAAGAGACGAAAAGCAAAAGAATCAGAGATAGCTGTGGGAGACAAAGTACTGCTCAAAAATGTTGTATTCCCACATAAACTGACAACAAATTTCGATGTAACTGAGTACGAGGTTTTAGAGAGGAATGGAAACGTAGTGGAAATAGCTGGTAATGGGAAAACATTTAAGAGGAACATTACCCATGTCAAAAAGATACTAGCATCAACAATCTCTGGAAATACAACCCCAGAGGATATTGTTTCTTCACAGGAATCGCCATCGACGTCAATTAATTCTTTGTCACCAGATCATACGGAAGATCCACCAGCAGACGCAGTGCATCCAGTAGATCCGGTGATGAAATTAAAGCTGAAAAAAATAGGAGGGGTGTGGCAACACTGATCGGTGCCGGGAGATTATTAGGAATGCGTGGCAAGGCTGTAGCTGGAAAAATATGTTAAGTTGGATTTTAATAATCAGAAATATTATATGAAATAGCGTTTAATTTGTAAACAATTAATATTTAATAAAATTGTAATAAAACACAAAAACAGCGTTCGTGTCTCATTGTTCGGAGTTATTACAATCATACCTCTAATTTTAGTGGTTTTATGAGCTTTTAAATTTCATTAACGGTAGATAACGTGAAAAGTGGGCGTTATAGTAGGCGTGTCAAAGTTATTTTTGCGAATGAGTACAACTTAGGTGTTTCAATATAGCCCTTTATTATTCCAAAATCTTTATTAATAGAGAAATTATATGAATTTTAGTTAATACGTTATATGGGAGGTGGGCGTAAAAGTGGGCGTGGCACATTGATTTTCCGTTACAAAAAAGCCACTCACCAAAAAGCAGAGTGTGCAAAATTTCAGAGTCGTACATCCAATTTTGTTGCTTTTATGACGTTTTTGTTTTTAAATATACCGAAAAATACACTGTGCGGTATAAATTTTCGTACATTTTGATCGATAACTCCTCTCCTAATGCATAGATTTAGACAATTTTTGGGGAAAAATATTGTTTTTACTCAGGAAATATATATTCGAAGTTTCATGAGTCTACGTTAATGCGTTTGGACACAATTCCATTTTATTCGATGTTCGAAGGACACGGTTTTTTCGACCTACTCTTGCTTTTCGAGCTATAACTCTCTTCCTAATATTCCGATTTAGCCCATTTTCAATACCAAACAAACCTTGTCTATAAGAAAGATTCTGGCAAAATTTGAGCCCCCTAGCTTTTTCGGTGCGACCTCTATCGTGCTTTCAACAGACGGACAGACGGACAGACGGACGGACATAGCTAGATCGTCATCAAATCAAACCCTGATTCAGAATATATATACTTTATGGGGTCTAAAATGGATATTTCGATGTGTTACAAACGGAATGACAAAATGAATATACCCCCACCATTTTTTTGGTGGCGGGTATAAAAATATATTAAGACACCAAATTGTAGGTAGTATACTTTCAACTCATTATTTTGTAATCAGAGTTTTTTCTATAAGTTTTAAAACATTTCCAAAAATAACCGAAAAATTGAGATAAAAATTAAAAAATTTTTCTGATATTTATTGGCAAATATACATAAACAAACTACATGTTGCTTTTGCATTGTTGTATTTATTACTATGATTTGTATAGAAAAACGTTATTTATACACTCTTTCATCTATCTATATGTCATTTAAAGATAACTGTATAACTTTTAAATATGTGACCAGCGCGGCTATTACGTGAATTAGACTGTATTTTAGCAAGAACACATCGAATATTCGCTTCCAAGTGCTCGTTTTATTCTGGCTTATTTGCATAGTACTGAGATTTTAGCTGTTCCATGAAACAGTTACTCAGTAAAGAAGGTGGCTAGTTAATAATTTCATTTTTGAAAACTTGTCGTCTTTAAGTGTTTCTCTTAGTAAATTGAGAGATTGTGATGGAACAATACTAGGGCCTTTCAATTTAGGTACAAAAAAGTTAATGTGCATGCCTCTATACCGCCCACTGTTAACTATATAAGGTTTACACCATCGTTATTTGTAATTCCACCAGCCCATAAAGCGCAGTAAACACTGAAATTTTGTAGATGTTATAGTTTTTCGACAATGGATTATCATCGCTCTAAATGGGGAAGTACTGTATACTGACATAGTCTTCTAGCCAAAAGTACTATTTATTCAACGCCCAATAGGTATGTCGTATTAAACCATGATATAAAATATCAAGCTTTATTAGAGATTCCAATACCAAAATCCCGATGCCAAAAATTTCGGGGTCCCTAAAAATCCCAGAATCCCAGGTTTTAAATATTTTAAGTCCATAATACCAGGATTTGCAAAATCTGTTATTTCAAATGTCATACTTTATATATAAAAAGAAGCATACACAAAGAAAATCTCTCCTAACTACGATTAGCGATAAATAAATATGCCATATCATTTATTAATACTACACTAAAAAATTCCAATTATATTTTGCTTAGATATTTCAACTAAAGCAATTTCATCAAGCCAATTAAGTGTTATTAAGAAATATATTCCACAAGTAACCATAACGAAATACTAAATATTATTTTGAAATATTTAAATAATATGCTTTTAATAATATTATACCTCTTTGATAATTTTATTACGAAGAAACGAAATTAATTAAATTCCATTTAAAATGGAGTATAAACTTAATTAACTAATTAACCAAAAATAAGAGCTGTTTTATGGGACGCACCACAAGTGTTTTAAATACAAAAACCAAGTCAACGATAATTGTAATAATATTCCACAATTATATTGTATTGCTATAGTAACTGAAGACGCCAGAACTTATTTCAATTTGTGAAATGAACAAAAATATTTATTAATCAAATTCACCCCTTGATTCGATATTCTTTGTAACATGCGAACAAAAAAACATTAAATTTTATGAAAGTTTCTTGTGTAAAGAAACAGACTTTGAAATTTATTATGGCCCGTAAAGCCAACTATTGAGATACACTACTAAATACTATTTGTGAAAACATTTTAGTAGATTGACTTGTATTATGTTTTTTTAATTTTTTAAATAAATTATATTTATTTAAAGTTCTTTTGAAAACAATATAATAAGCAAAACATTCTCAAATAGTCGTACTTGTCGTACTTGGTTTATTTAGCTAAGTTCATCCAAATCATACTGTAGAGTGTTTTGTAAACTTACTATAAATTATTCAAACACCACCGAAAAGCAAATATTTAAATGAATTAACGAACGTTAGTCTATTGTAACCATTATATAATATGCTTGTCTGTAAAACTTATTATATCTTTTACGGTAATTATGTGGTCTCATTACAAATTTAAATACATTTATTTTATTTTTTATTTGTTTTGTTGAATTCTATTTTCTCCACTCAAGCTATACATTAAGGCGGATCGAAAAAAGTTGTGTCAGTCGACCCCTAGAATGAAAGATATGTCATTAAAGTTTCTAAAACAAGAAAAAAAATTTTGCCACCCCCCAAAATACAGAACTTTTTGTTTTTTATACATAGCGCCGCGATTTAAAGTCTTATCTCATCATATCTCATATCGTTGTTCATGGCTTGACTATGGCTTTATTTTTTCCCTGAGTGATATTTTAATCTTATGTCAAATTGAAGATGTCATTTATGATATCTTGGATCCATCCCCTCTAATGCAAAATTTTTTACATCTTTTTTGACATCTTTAATTTGACGTTAAATTAAAAAGACACTCAATTAAGAAAATGAAGCCATAGCCAAGCCATAAACAACTATATGCGATATGATGAGTTCGGACCTTAAATGGCCGCGCTTAATATAACAAACAAAAAGTGCTGTACTTTGGAGCGTGGCAAAAAAATTTATCCTGTTTTAGAAACTTCATAAACATACCTTTGATTCTAGGGAGTGACGACACAACTTTTTTTTTTTTGTATGGAGGCTGACCCGCCTTACTATACAAAAAAGTGCCTTTGAGGTTTAAACAAAAAGACAATGATTTTTTTCATGAGAACTTTTTTGTGGTCATAAACCTGTTCTTGCTTTAATCAATATCAATGGTATTAGAGGCTTTGATTAACTAAGCCACTTTACTTAATTATTCAAATATTTTTTTTATTTCTTTTTATATTTAGTTGTTTAGTTGGTGCTGAGCAAATGTTGGAGGAACACGTAATTTGTAATTTACTATAAACTTTTTATACCCGCCACCAAAAAAATGGTGGGGGTATATTCATTTTGTCATTCCGTTTGTAACACATCGAAATATCCATTTTAGACCCCATAAAGTATATATATTCTGAATCAGGGTTTGATTTGATGACGATCTAGCTATGTCCATCCGTCTGTCTGTCTGTCCGTCTGTCCGTCTGTTGAAAGCACGATAGAGGTCGCACCGAAAAAGCTAAATGGGCTAAATCGGAATATTAGGAAGCGAGTTATAGCTCGAAAAGCAAGAGTAGGTCGAAAAAACCGTGTCCTTCGAACATCGAATAAAATGGAATTGTGTCCAAACGCATTAACGTAGACTCATGAAACTTCGAATATATATTTCCTGAGTAAAAACAATATTTTTCCCAGAAAATTATCTAAATCTATGCATTAGGAGAGGAGTTATCGATCAAAATGTACGAAAATTTATACCGCACAGTGTATTTTTCGGTATATTTAAAAACAAAAACGTCATAAAAGCAACAAAATTGGATGTACGACCCTGAAATTTTGCACACATGGCTTTTTGGTCAAATGTTTTGTTCTAACGAAAAATCAATGTGGCACGCCCACTTTAACGCCCACCTCCCATATAACGTTTTAACTAAAATTCATATAATTTCTCTATTAATAAAGATTTTGGAATATTAAAGGACTATATTGAAACACCTAAGTTGTACTCATTAGCGAGAACAACTTTGACACGCCTACTATAACGCCCACTTTTCACGTTATCTACCGTTAATGAAATTTAAAAGCTCATAAAACCGCCAAAATTAGAGGTATGAAGATAAAACTTGCTACGTATATCCCCCTAGGTATTGTCTTTACTGTGCCAAAAAATTAAGGTGCCACGCCTACTTTTACGCCCACCTCCCATACAACGTTTTACCTAAAATTCATATAATTTCTCTATTAATAAAGATTTTGGAATAATAAAAGACTACATTGAAACACCTAAGTTGTACTCATCAGCGAGAACAACTTTGACACGCCTACTATAACGCCCACTTTTCACGTTATCTACCGTTAATGAAATTTAAAAGCTCAAAAAACCGCCAAAATTTGAGGTATGATGATAAAACTTGCTACGTATATCCCCCTAGGTAATGTCATTACTGTGCCAAAAAATTAAGGTGCCACGACCACTTTTACGCCCACCTCCCATATAACGTTTTACCTAAAATTCATATAATTTCTCTATTTATAAAGATTTTGGAATAATAAAGGACTATATTGAAACACCTAAGTTGTACTCATTAGCAAAAACAACTTTTCACGATATCTACCGTTAATGAAAATTAAAAGCTCATAAAACCGACAAAATTAGAGGTATGATAATAAAATTTGCTACATATATCCTTCTAATCAATGTAATTGTTGTGCCAAAAAGTTTAAGTGACACGCTCACTTCACCGCCTACTTCCCATATAACGGTTTATCATAAATGCATGTAATTTCTCTATTGACAATGTTTTTGGGAAAATAAAGGACTATATTAAAATATCTAAGTTGTATTTATTAGCAGAAACTTTATTGATACTCCTACTTTAACGCCCACTTTCATTGAAGGACTAAATTTATAAAAACATTTTACTAGCGTATCGAGGGATAAAAGGGTGGTTAAATTTTAAGGGCCGATGTTGATTTTAAATAAATCACAAATTGTTTAAGAAGTTATTATCATTTCTTTTTATAATGATAATATTTGTATGGTTCAATTATGTATTGAATAAAATATCGGCCAAATAACCCCCCCGCCCATCCTTGGCGCCACTACTCTATCTGATGGTCCAAATTTTAAATGACAATGTTGATGCTCAATTGTTGGGCATGATGATGAGTCGAGGTTTACTGTTCTTTTGCCACACTATCGCAAAAACCATCAGTGGTTCCCATTCAACGAACTAAGAAGGCATTCACAGATTTTCTAACATTTTACACAGACCTGTTTTGCAGAAATTTTAATATTTTTTACAATTCTCCCGATTGTGGACGAATTTGAACGATTATGTTGATCAAAAGAATTACGAAGTGCACAAAATGCATTTTGATTTGAACGCCCATTTTTATAAAAAAAACTGAATAACTTTAAAGCGTTGCTCATTTGTGTATCTTTCCACGGATCAAATTGAGTAAGTTTGAGATTGAGAAATGTCAAATGAAATGCAGAAAACAAATTTAAAGACTAGGTGTAGTTCACCTTCAACATGGGCCCTTAAAATTTAACCACCCTCTACAAAGAAAGTGATACATATTTTATTATAAAGAAATTATTCCATAGCGATTAACAAAATAATAAATATTGTGCCTTAAATATGCACAAAATTGGTGGTGGGTATAAAAGATTCGGCACAGCCGAATATAGTGCTCTTACTTGTTTTGAAATGAAGTATGTACTTTTAAAAATTTCTCTGAACACATAATTCTTTAAAAGAATTTAAAATGTTTAGAAAAACATTTTTTATAATTTGTGGTACACTGGGGGCCAAAAGTGACTCCAACCTATAAAAACTGAATTAAATATTTCAATTGAAAAAAAAAACCAAAGAAATTATTCTATTTTTAAAAATTGGATTGAGTGAATTTTATAATTAAAGAGTATACGATTTTTTTTTAATTATAAAATATGAGACTGCTTTTATTACAAGAAGTTTAAAATTCAAATTTTTAAATTTTAGTTTTTATTTAATTTTTATCAGGAAACGAAAATAGCATTTGTTTTGAACGGTTAAACATTTGGAACCGAAGTTTAGAGTATTGATTTTGGCATGTCATAATGATCTTATGCTCTTAGGGCCGTATTCATAAAAAATATTTTAGGTTTATTGAAGGCTTATTTGACAAATTTCTCAACAACATCTGTCAAATAAGCCTTTAATAAACCTAAAATATTTTTTATGAATACGGCCCTTAGGCTTTTAGAATTTAAATAAAAAGCATAGTAAAGGCGTTTTTTTACTAACAATTGGTTTTAAATTTTAAAAATAAAATTACACAAACTACAAATAAAAATAATTTTAATTATTAAAAACTAAAATCGCTCAAATAAACAGCTAATACACGGCAATATGTAATTCTGCATGTCTGTCAAAATTGTTATTTTAGAGTCAACTGCCGCTGACTGTTTATATGAAAAAATTCTTTACAAGTGGTCGTGATATCTATAATGCAAAGAAAACAAATTTTATATACCATTTCCGCCTCTATGTTAGAGCACAACTTGAAAACGCCTTGACGGATTTTGGTAAATCTCTTTTGTTGTAATTATAATTCTAAAAAATAAAGAATCTCTTTGTGGCTTCTCACAATCAAAAAAAATTCGTTTGGTTACATATGTATATAAAACACTACTACAGAATGTATGAAAGAGCAGTACTTGACCACTGATTTCGCTGATCCTTTTTTGTGTTGCTTTTGTAATTACCAGGACAATTTTTGATTAAAAAAATTAAAAAGAAGGCGCTTGGTATCCGAAATACAAAGAAAACATATTTTAAGAAGGGAACTAAAATTACAAATTATATTCAATTTCTTATATGATATTAACATTTAAAGAGTTGTTTTGGGAAACTATGTATGTAAATTTTTAAATGTCTTTAAATCTCATCGAACTTCTAGTATTAAAATCGTAAAACTAAAAAAATATCAATATTAATTTAAAGCTCTTAGTTGAATAATTATAAAACTTGTTTATTTACAATATCTTAATCCAATAGAGGCTATAGTATACCTTTAGACATGTTGTACACGGCCAAAATAAATAAAAACAAATAAATGAAAAAAAAAAAACATAACAAGTCGTTAAAGTACAAAAAATTGTTAAGATACAAAAGTTAGCCAACAATATAATGGTCAAGTGATAATTTTTGAAAAAAAATCACAGAAGGATATGCAATACCAGAGAATAGGTTTAAAATATACTTGGGGTATTTTAGAATATTCTTATTACCAAAAATCTTAAAAATAATTTGAAACATATATAACTTTTATATTTCAAAATAAAAATCTATTAACAAAATTTAACAATTATTTTCCCCTAATTTTACAATTGCTTTAATGTAATAATTTGATTTTTAATGTTAAATAACTTTAGCACCTAAATTTTTGTTAAATTAATGCTTTACGATGGCTACATAATCTTTTTCATTGCTCTTAAAATGCACGTTTGTTTTGGGTGAAATTTCAATTTTCACATTTCTTAAATTGTTGCCAGTCGCGCAATTTATTTGTGGTGTTGCATGCTGTGGTGCGGAAAAATGGTGGCCTTTAGCTGATTGTTGGTAGCACTGCCGCTTGTTTTTTAATTTTTATATTCAATGTTTGTTGTTGATTTTGATGTTGCTCACACCACTAGCATAAAGCAATTGTGAATATTTTTCTTTTAGGTTTTCGTTTTTTGTTGCTACTACTCTCGTTATTATTTCTTTTAACTCGCTAATTCTGTAGGAATACAAGCAAATTGAGTGAGACTCTATTTTTATGCCACACAAAAATAAACTTTGTCGAAAATCCATGCAACCATCATACAACAACAAGCAAGTAAATGAACAAAGGGAAAAAAAACAATTTCGAATTTGAAGTCTTGTTTTGCATACACAAGAAGGATACAAATTTATATATTTCTGCAGAATTACAACCACACTGAAGTGTGCTGCAAAACTTAACACAGCAAACAATAATGAAGTCAAATATATAAAGACATATACAGGGTGAAACAAAAGTCACCATGAGGTTTAAAAACTTAATAGCTTTTTCGTTATTGTATAAATAACACCTAGAGAATAAATAGTGGAGAGAACCAGAATAATAGAGTTTCATCATTAAAATCGGCGATCAATTATTTTAGCACAAAGGTGACATTTTAACGTTAGCATTTTTAACTCTGAAGCAATAATTCGTTGTTTAGTTCACCGTCAACAGCAGGGTATCGTAAGATTTTTACCTCTACCCGTTAAACCATGTTTAATTCACGGAAAATATTAAACGTGTTGATAAAACACCCGAAATATCTACCAGAAGGGATTCTGCCAGCTATTTACGGCTCGATCATCGCATTTAAAAAGGAATTACTTTTACTCCTTAATAAGGAGCATTTGATGCGGGAATTAAAATCCGCGTGTCATCGGAAACGTTAAAATTTTTCAGTTGAATTTCAACAGTTTGCCAGAAATGAAATCAACTTCATTGAAAATCTGATTATGAGTGATGAAGCTCATTTTTATTTTAGTGGTTTTGTTAAGAGGCAGAGAAAGAAACTTCAGGAGCCATTCATCAAAGCTAATTGCGTACAATGTGGTGTGGCATTACATCTGAAAATATTGATGGGTATTCTTCGAAAGTGAAGATGGTAGTGCTGTTGCCCTAAATAGAAAACGATATCGGTATACAAGAGGATATTTTTTCCCTTCCTTAGATGTTGTTTCGGCTGAATGGAGCTGCTGCCCTAACTACCCGAGACACATTGGAACTTTTAAGTCAAATTTTGGAAAAACTATTAATTTCCAGAACTTCAGATATAATTTGGTTCGTTTAGATTTGTCTGCACACGACTATTTTCTTTTGGGTTATTTTAAGAATTGAATATGTATGTGTGAGCTAACCTGAAATAATCCTTGAAATGAAGGCGATGAACGATGTTGCAAAAATTAATGTGCTACAGTCACAAATTTTGAAAGTTGTTTTGGGAAATAAAATATTTTTATAAACGAATAACCCTATGGCTACTTTTGGCACAACGTGTATATGAGTACTTTAAGCATTTTATTTCTGATTTGTATACCCTTCACCTGTGTTATTCGGTGCCATAATATATACATATATATTTTCAGAAATATAAATTGAATTTTTTGAATTTTTATTTTGTCGAACTTTTCAGAAATATTAAGAAAAGGGAAGACGATTGAGCCTTGTCCATTTGGCCATCTGAACTTGAGATGGTTGAAATAAACATTGAAAAGCTCCTACATGTTGCACAGACTTGTATGTGGTAACAGTTAGAAATCTAGGTATTTAGAAGTAAATTGCTATTGAAATCCAGCACGATCGCCCCTTACATTTCTTATATATAAACAAGCAAATACGACTGCATCTGTTTTTTCTATATTTTTAACACAAAAGTTTATTTTTTCAAGCCTCCGGACAATTTGTAGAAAAGTTAATTATAATTTTTAAAAATTATTGCTTCTTAGGCTGTTTGTAAAAAAATTTTAACAAATCGGCCACAAACTGTGAAATTTATAGGCACAAGTTTTAAATACAAAATATTTTTTTAAGTATCAAGTTCATCAAACTCCTTATTCATTGAACATCTATTATCGAAAATTATTCCTGAGAGCAACTACCAAATATGATTATATCGAGCTGAGGTATTAGTACCTAAATAGAACTGGTTGAGTTTTTTCTAAGCCGTATCAATTAAGGTTATTAAATGAAAAGGCTTGACTGTCAGAACACATTTAACAACGTAAAGAAAGCGCCGGAAATAATAAAGCAAAATGGCGCATAACATTAAATCTGAAATTTATGTCACGCATCAATCACGCCATTATACCTATGCTAATCATGGCGAAGGGTATTATCAGATTTGGCACGGCCGAATATAGTACTCTTACTTATTTTAAATTTTTTTTTTGTTCTTCAACAGAAAATGTTGTCGTTTCAATTTCAAAATTCAACTGTTTAATTATAATGTTTCTGTAGTTGTTTTTGTTACTCCTGCTTTTTTAATATTTTTTGGTATTGTTTTGTTACAGCTAAAGTTATTTCTGGCTTTTAGCGATGATGCTTAACGTAATGATGATGATGGCTGCCTTTCGGTCTGTAAATTGGATTTTGGCATTTTTGCTATTTTATATAGAAATTTATTTTATATTTTTATTATTTTTTTAATTTTAATGCCTTCAAACTAAAAACTCATTTAATAAGGCATGAAAGTCCTATTTAAACCAGCAGCTGAATGAAAGAACTAGAAATTGTTTTTTTAGGACAGAGTGCAAAAAATTTTTTTAAAGAAGGATTTGTTTGAAATTGAAATTTTTAAATTATATATTTATATTTTATTCGAACTTTTTCTATAAATTTAATTTTAATGTGAAACATTTTTATTTTGGCTTAAGTTCATTTATTCTTTTATTTAATTTTATAATTCAAATAAAATTAAATTTTTAGGAATATTCTTTCTAAAATTATTTCCGATATTAGACGAGTGGAATGCATTTTCGAAACCAGCTACGATTTCATCATCAGCAGTCTTTATCGGTATACTACTATGTAATTTAATATTTCTATTTATGTTACAATTCAATGAAATTTGAATTAGTGAATCTTAGTATTAATTTTCAAATTTGTTGAATTTTACTTCACCTATCAAATGTCAATTCATAATTCAACATGTTCATATTCTTTTATAACGAAAATGTATTACAAATATGTAATGTACCTGCAAATTTCACACAATTTTTATACCCACGACAAAAAAATGGTGTCATTCTGTCATTCCAAAATATCCATTTTATCCACTTCTATCAAAATTTGATTCCCCTAACTTTTTCGATTCTAGCTCTATTGTGCATCCAACAGACGGACTTAGCTAGATCGTCCTTAAATAAAACCAGAACTCAGAAAATATATACTTTATGTGGTCTAAAATTGATGTGTAACAAACGAAATGACAAACTGAATATACCCCTACACCTATTTTTTGGTGGTGTGTATAAAAAAACTTATAGAAATCACTAAATTATAGAAAATTTCTAAATTACAAAAAAGAAATCCTTAAATAAAATATTCGCAAAACAATGCTAAAATACTAAAAGTTATAATAAATAAACGCTTAAATATTGTATTAAATTAATTAAAACACATAAAGATATAAACCGATAGAATCGAAACAACAGAAAAAAACAAATTCAAAACATAATCTTTGCATAAATTGCATAACAAAAATCTATATGTATATATAAATATATAGCGATTTTTTTTAGTTGATAATTTTTTATTATAATATTATTAGCGAGTAGATACGAATTTTACAAGCTTTATTCACATTTAAGGCGTTTTAAAAGTAATTTATATTATTGATTAACTTTTCTTGTTTACCCTCGTATCTTAAATAATTTTCTTAACAAATATTTATGAAGTAGTTAGAATTAATATGCAAAGCACATGAATATATCTGTATTAATTGTATTAGCAAATAATCTAAATATTTTGAACATAATCTGCAAATATTTATTTCAGTACAGACAAAAGAAAGACATGGTCAAAGTTATAATAATCTAATAGCAACGTAATCTGATTGGATTGTATGTTGAAAGTCATTAATATTTTTATCTCTGAAATGACTCATTGACTATCAGATTTGGTAACAACTTGAGGGAACCACGGTTTTGTCAGATTGTCAACATTGTAACCCGCCATATGAAAAGAACACTTCATGAGAGATCCCTGGAATTTAAGCAATACACGATGGCAGTCTTCTTTGGTATAGTAGGGGCTTACTACAACTTGACTACCCTTGTAATTCGATATTCACTTACTTAATTTCGAGAATTTTATTAGCAACTACCTAATATCTTCAAGAGAAGTTTTAACGAACTTTGGTAATATCAATATGTCAAAACTTGTTTAATTAGATACACGTCTGGGTGGTGTAATCACTACACTATTTTGCCTTTTACTACATTTACGCCTGAGCGAAATCTAGTAGATTTGATTTAAAATATTTATTAAAATCTATACCGTTTATACCACTGTTTTTTGTCATTTTGCAATATTTCGTTGTCAAAACAGTATATTTATTTACAAGGTGGTCTGAGAGGCTTACTATGCTCTACTTCTCCGAAATTCAAACTCCATATAAAAAAAGTGTAAACAGTAAAGTACTTGTGAAATTGCAACCACCTTATATATTATGACTAGAAAAGCCCGGCGCGCATTGCTACGCCCCTTAATGAATAAAAATGCATTCTGAATTTAAATTGAATATCAAGTGGGCGTGACACTGCCCACTTTTGGAATCACAAGATTTTAAAGTCATGACAGCTCAATATGTGTGCAAAGTTTCAGAAAAATCGGTCAAGTTCAAGTAGCTAAAAATTACAACTAATTTGTATGGGCGTAGCCCCGTCCACTTTTTACCACCCGTAAACACCACCCGGAATGTGTACAACAACTTTCCAAAGTTTGAGTCCGATCGGTTTTACAGTTTCGGAGTCTATAGCTAACACACAGACAGAGTTTCACTTTTATATATATAGATTGAATTTTTCTTTATGCAGCGTAATAGGACAAGGATTAATTTTGTGGCTTAAGCAGACAATGTTGTGATACTGGTATCGGGACTGTTTCTGCCCGTAATTATTAATTTCATATCCGATGCCTTTGGGATTTCTAAGCAATTGGGCCGCAAGTATCGGTTTAGATGTAAAAAAATGCAAAACGGAGCTGGTACTGCTCACATTTAAGACCAAAATTCGAATTTTGGACTGCCTCTATCAAAAAATTTCAAATATCTCGGTATTGGGCTGTACTTGAAATTGTCATGGTTAAATAGGTGTGTACTGCCGAAACACATCTTGCTAACGGATCTCTAGTATGGTGAACTAAAATATGGCGCAAATATTTAGGTTTTAGGCCAGTTGTACAGAGTCTAAAGATAAGAATCCATTAAAATTATGGATGCATTATGCACTAGTCTTTCAGAGGCACTGAACACTATAATGCATCTCATTTCCCTTGATCTTCATATGATGAATATATCTGCAATTAGATCAATAAGACTCAATACATCTTGATGTTGGATTTTGAAAATTCTGACCAAGCTGCCTTCGAACTTAAACTTTCTGATTATGTCACATGTATTTTGACAAGGTGTCCAAATTTCTAACTCCCTCCAGAAATAAGGGGATAAATAATAACCTTGAGATAGATTCGATGCCACGATTTATACTGATGTTCTGTGGAGTTTGGTCCAGTGCTTTCTCTGGCGGCCTAGGGATAGACCTCTTTCCGCCATCTCGATGAATTTAGTGCATTTCAGGCTGCAGTATTAGCTACCAAGGAATCACATAGAATACTAAGTGACAAGAATATTCACTAGAATATTCGTGTTTCTGTCTGCAGTCAGTCAGACACTCTTCTTACTCAAGACATACCCCCATGCCATAATTAGTCAGTCAATGCCCAGGCTTGGTTAACTTACTGACGTTTCTCTACTCTGGGTCCCTGAGCTTATCACAACAGGACCCTCGGAGGACCCAAGTGAGCTATGCCTTCGGGCGGCTGCCGGAGCTTAGAGGCTACTATGGTAACGAGCAGGCCGTCTCATTATGGTTAGGGACTATCAAAAGCAAAATCTCCAGATAATTATTTTAGAATGCGGTGAACATACAACCATTGTCACAGCTGTCAGCATATAGAGAAGAATGAATCAGATTTCCAAGAGACATTGCATCCTGTATGCATACAATAGATAACCTTTCTGAGATATCCGAGGTCAGAGTGAACGATCTACTGAGATACTTTACGACTACGAATTGGATCTACTATTACTAATACCATATTGCAACCATGACCTTTCTTTAAGTATATGTACGTAAGTGTGTATATAAATATATTTGTACGCATGAGTGTTTGCTAGAAGTTAAAAAAATTTCTTCTTCCAAACTTTAAAATCATTTATTTAAATATTTGTATCTATATCCTGTTGTCTTGTTTGTCCAAACATTTTTCTTACTGCATTGGTACTTGGACGGCAGCACTGCTGCAATGCAAACTTAAGCGATTGTTTAAATTGCTGTCGAAAAATCTGTCCTTTCTTCCTAGAAATAGCTATTGAAACAGCAACAACAACCAAAACAACGACTGCAACGATAATGAAAGAGAAAAGTTAGTTTCTCACTTCGTTAGTTACTTGTTTTGTTTTCCTTAATGATTGTAGTTGTTGCTATTGCAGTTGGTTATAAATATTTTTCTCTTTTTGGGCGTTTACTATTTTTAATTGTTTTTATTTTTATATTGTAAAATTTTCCAAAAATATTTTGCCTTAAAAAACGTGATACTTCTTGAAAAGTAGCAAAAGACTAAATTGCCATGAAGAACATAAAACACAAAACAATACCACAGGCAACAGACAACAATTTACTAGCTTACAGCAACAATAAATGTATGCAGCAACTCTCACTGTAAAGTTATTCTATTATGTTGCCTTCAATTCTTATATATTTTCTTGTTCTTCTTTTTTCGTTTCTCTTTAAATTAGAATTGAAATTTTGAAACAAAATAAAACTAATAATTGCATTAGTTTTCGTTTAAATAAAATATATTAGAACGAAACTAAATAACTTTGTTTTTCGAAAATTTATTCTTCAAACTTAAAGAATGTAAATAAATTACAATCATATATGCGTGTGGATATATGTGTGCGTTTATTGTAAATTGTTGCCTGTTGCCAATTGAGTCTATTTTGGTAGCAGTAATGAAAGTTAGACTTTTAAGGAAAATTTTAATTTATATATAATTAGATTTTCTATTTAGAGAATATTTTCTTAAAGTTTTACAAAAATTTCTTTCCCTATTTTTACAAAAACGATAACCCAATTCGTGTCGAAAGGAAATATTTTCTAATACTTATAAGAAAATATTTTTAATTGATTCCCTATACTTATAAAATGTCTGCTGAATGTCACTATCAGAAAAAATTCAAATTATATTGTATATTTACCATATTGTACAAATTAATTTAACATGAAAATATTTACATATTGTTCGGTATTAGTAAATTTATCCACTTTTTTCGGAAATCCCCACATTAAAGATTTTATAGTTCCTTCTGTTACCTTTTTGGACGATGTGGTTCACTTTCGCTTCAAATCGGAAATGTCCTGGGATACCTTTTATGTGTTATTTAATTATTTTTATACCCGTCACCAAAAAAATTGTGGGGGTATATTCATTTTGTCATTCCGTTTGTAACTTATCGAAATATCCATTTTGGAATCGGGGTTTCATTTTATGACGATCTTGCTATGTCCGTCCGTCTGTTAAAAGCACGATACAGGTCGGACCGAAAAAGCTAGCAGTGTGAAATTTTACCAGAATCTTTCACAAGGTATGTTTGTAATTAGGGTTGCCATTTCTATTAAAAAAAAAAGGACGCCAGCATAAAAAATGTAGGACATTTGCCCAAAAAACGAGGACACATTTAAAAAAAATAAAATTTGATAAAATTTACGACGCCATTTAAAATACAAAAACAAAATTTGTTTTTACGAAAAAAATTTATTTACAAAAATACAAACTGAACATATCATTCTGATTTAATGGTTGAAAATAAAATCAAAAAAACAACAAAAATTCATTGAATTCATTATTGGGAAAGAACACTTTTAAAAATTTTACATATATTTTTCAACACTTCCAATTTGAGCCAATATATTACCATCGCATCTCTTCAAATATTTGTAAAACTCTAGGCAATCCATATCAAAATTATATACTCTTACTTTATTTGTTGTTCAAGACTTCATTCTATATCTGAAAAACAAACTTTATGAACAACACACAGCTGACAAGCAGACCCCTTTGCCGAACTTTGTTAAAATAAAAGACAAGTTGAAATAGGCCACTTCGATAAATACCGACAATTAAGGATAATAAAACTAATTTTGTAGAAAGAGAAGTTTTAAAATTGTACTTTTTCAAAACTAATTGTACGAGCACCTAAATCTTTTTTTTTGTACATTTTGTGACCTGTTATTTAAAATTTAAATGTAAGAAAAAAACTTCAGAGAAGGTGCAAAAAGCCGGACAACCCCGGACATTTGCTGAAAAAGAAGTAGGACTACCCCGGGTGCCCTAAAAAAGAGGACGGTGTCCGGGGAAAAGAGGACGGATGGCAACCCTATTTGTAATTAAAAATGGGCTAAATCGCAATATTAGGAAGAGAGTTATAACTCGTAATGCTAGAGTATGTCGAAAAAACATTGTCCTTCCAACATCGAATAAAATTCAATTGAGTCTTCACTCATTGGCGATAAATTTTCGAATATATATTTCCTGAGTAAAAAGAATATTTTTTCCTGAAAATTGCTTAAATCTATGCATTAGGAAAGGAGTTATAGATCAAAATGTACGAAAATTTATACCGCACATTGTATTTTTCGATATATTTAAAATTTAAATGTAATAAAACTGGCAAAACTAGGTGTATGATTCTGAAATTTTGCAACCATTGCTTTTTTGGTAGAAGGCTTTGCTGTAACAAAAAATAAATGTGACAAGACTACTTTTACGCCCACCTCCCATATAACGTTTTATCTCAAATTCATATAATTTCTCTATAAATAAAGATTTTGGAATAATAAAGGACTGTAGTGAAACATCTAAGTTGTATTCATTAGCAGAAATAACTTTAATACGCCTTGAAGAATTTTAAATATTTTGGCTGATTATGGATGAGACCCACTGAAGCATTGCTGATCATTGGTAATGCATAGATGTTGCACGAAATACACTTATGGTGTTTTTTGCATTAATTCTGCCCTATGCCTTTTTTGTGATCTTTTCTTAAAATATGCAATATTGTAAACGGGTGACAAGTTCTTTTGTAATAATGTTGCCATAAAAATGAGAATAAATGTTACATGTCGTTCCCAGAATTAAATCAAAGGGCTAGAATACTGCCCTCTTTAACATCTGATTTTAAAAAGAAGAATAAAGTTTTATTGGTATTAAAAAGTTATTTTTAGTCCCAAATTATAAAAAATGGAATCAAGAAATGCAGTTTTACATAAAAATATAGCCATCATGTAAAAAAGATGAAAAATTGTTTCTTAGAAAAGAAAACACCTTTAAAAAGTGTTTTTTGTTTGCATCCCTCCTTACTACAACGCATAAATTTTTTTATCAGTAACGGCACATATGGGTAAATGTTTATTTTCTGACACACGTACATCTTTTGGTGGCAGAGGTTTTATTGACCTTGCTATTATTTGTAGTGGTTCGTCTTCCAACTCGGATATTGTATTCTTTTTCTGAAATGCACCATCAATTAAACGTTCCACGATATAAATTTTTTTTTTGTTTTCCCCGCAAGTATGTTTGTCTTTTTTAAATGTTATCCAGAAGTTGCATACGACAACGGACACAAAATACCAAAACACCTTCAAGGGCCATTGGTTTGGTCGAACAGCAATTCTATATAATTCAACGAATCTGTCAGTAAGGTCAACTCCTTCGTTACTTTGGTTCTATCTGTATATCGAATTTAGGCAATCAATGTTTATGTATTCAGTTTACAACTTTAGCCCAGCTTCGAGCGGATTGGATGGGAAGTGATCCAATTGATTTTGTGGTTATTAGTATCGAGCCGCTATTTATCAACTTCACTACACATAAATATTTGTTTTTTTTTTTTTTTTTTTTAACTTTCAGCAAAAAGATTATATATTTCTTTTAGTTAATAAATATTAAAATTTAAAAAAAATTAATTAAAATTCTTGAGAGTCTAAGAAAATGTGTGTTTTAAAAGAGTCCAGTAGACTGCATATGAGGAATGTAGAGCATAACACTTTTCTACACTTTATTTACTTTGAAATCTTTCTAAAACTATGTTAATACATTGCTAAAAATATTTTACCTACTTTTACTATACAAAACATATACGCAAATGTTTGATTCTCTATCTCTTTCTCTTAAAAAATAAAATGCATATTATTTTTCCGTAATTACTTCTACTTTGTACCATTTTGACTTTAAGTCTGCAGTTGACCATTTCACTGACGATTTTTCTTTTTTATTTTGGGTTTAACATATTAAGTTTTAAGAACACAAAAGTTTTTTTTTTCTTTTGAAATTTTAATTAAACACAAAACTTACTTAATGTACATGTGAATGAAAGAAAAAGTTTGTTAAAATGCCTTAACTTGGTACTTGCTGTGATGCTCTCTATAAAAAAAAATAATTTAAATGAAACTTTATCTCACAAATAAATTTTCAACGAAGCTTTAATTAATGTGCAAAATGTTCTTTTGTCCAACTAATGTTTTATATGTATGTGTGTCAGTTATATAATGGGAAGTATAATACAGGTTGGGTCAAAAGTCACATGTAATTTGCGAATATTCCCATGTTTTTTTTTATTCGTATTCGATTTCGCAAAATGTATGCGAATATTAACGCACGAAAAATCCATAATGTACATAAATAACATTAAATAAATAAATTTAAATATATGTTAGTTGCTTATTAAAATATTGTCTAACAAAAATAATATAAAAGAAATGTCCTTAACAAAACCGTATTGCTAATCTTAGATTAAAATGCTTTTTTGTAATAATTCCACCCCAGTGCCACCTATTGGATCGGTGCGAACCTATGGTAAAAACTTAATTGCTACTTTTCAATCGATTAGATGAATACGATTGATAGTAAGCCATATGTTTTTGAATTTTTAGATTTGAGCAAAAATTTTACTTTCCGCGAAAAAAGTATTTAATTAGGCAAATTAACATATTAAATAATATTTAAACATTAGATGCAAGGCATATTTAATAGTACAATTTTTTAAACATATAAAATGGTTTAGTTTTCAGCTTATTTAAATATATCTACAAAAAATCCTTTTAAGGCATTATATCCATGGCTTTCATTAGCAACCGCGTATGTCTTAAAATCATAATTTTCGGGAAAGCCGCAAAACCGTTTTAGATCAAACTGTGGGTTAGATATTGAACTTTTTTTATACCCGCCACCAAAAAAATGGTGGGGGTATATTCATTTTGTCATTCCGTTTGTAACACATCGAAATATCCATTTTAGACCCCATAAAGTATATATATTCTAAATCGTGGTTTGATTTTATGACGATCTAGATATGTCCGTCCGTCTGTCCGTCTGTTGAAAGCACGATAGAGGTCGCACCGAAAAAGCTAGGGGGCTCAAATTTTGCCAGAATCTTTCTTATAGACAAGGTTTGTTTGGTATTGAAAATGGGCTAAATCAGAATATTAGGAAGAGAGTTATAGCTCGAAAAGCAAGAGTAGGTCGAAAAAACCGTGTCCTTCGAACATCGAATAAAATAGAATTGTGTCCAAACGCCTTAACGTAGCCTCATGAAACTTCGAATATATACTTCCTGGGTAAAGACAATATTTTTCCCCGAAAATTGTCTAAATCTATGCATTAGGAGAGGAGTTATCGATCAAAATGCACGAAAATTTATACCGCACAGTGTATTTTTCGGTATATTTAAAAACAAAAACGTCATAAAAGCAACAAAATTGGATGTACGACTCTGAAATTTTGCACACTTTGCTTTTTGGTGAGGGGCTTTTTTGTAGCGGAAAATCAATGTGCCACGCCCACTTTAACGCCCACCTCCCATATAACATTTTACCTAAAATTCATATAATTTCTCTATTAATAAAGATTTTGGAATAATAAAGGCCTATATTGAAACACCTCAGTTGTACTCATTCGCAAAAATAACTTTGACACGCCTACTATAACGCCCACTTTTCACGTTATCTACCGTTAATGAAATTTAAAAGCTCATAAAACCGCTAAAATTAGAGGTATGATGATAAAATTTGCTACGTATATCCCCCTAGGCAATTTCATTACTATGCCAAAAAATTAAGGTGCCACGCCCACTTTTACGCCCACCTCCCATATAACGTTTTACCTAAAATTCATATAATTTCTCTATTAATAAAGATTTTGGAATAATAAAGGACTATATTGAAACACCTTAGTTGTACTCATTAGCAAAAACAACTTTGACACGCCTACTATAACGCCCACTTTCACTTTTGAATTGTGTCCAGACGCATAAACGTAGTCATGAAACTTCGAATATATATTTATCGAGTCAAAAGAATATTTTTCCCTGAAAATCGCTTAAATTTATGAATTAGGAAAAGAGCTATAAATAAAAATGTACGAAAATTTATACCGCACAGTGTATATTTCAAATTTGAAACGTAATAAAACTGACAAAACTATATGTACGATTCTGAAATTTTGCAAACATGGTTTTTTGGTCAAAGTCTTCGTTATAACGGAAAATAGATGTGCCACGCACACTTTTTTCCTTAAATTTTTATAAAAATATATTAGTCATATATATTAGCATTTATTCATCTTACACTGTGCCATTTATTGTACTGTAGCTAAATATAAGATAAAGATGATAAGATAGGTGACTCTACTAGCAACTACTAGATGGCATGCTAACAACTTATGCTTATGTTCTCCTTAAATTATGCTCTAATAAAAATGGGAATTTAGGAAAATTTTGACCTAAGTCAAAAAAAATTGTCTCTAAACATTATGAACAATTTATTTTCATGTACTAATGGCTAACAAATTTTAAAATTATACAAAACTTATTTCGTTTGAAAATCTTTTAAAAGCAAAATGTTATAGAAGTTTAAAAATCAAAATCTTACTAATAAACTTCCCGTTTTAGAAAAATGCAGAGAATGTATATTTTAAATCACCCTATGGCCCTTAAAATGTAACCTTAAATTCACTTTCTTCCTCTTAAATTCATGTAAATTCTCTATGAATAAAGATTTTGGAATACTAAAGGACTATATTGAAATATCTAAGTTATGTTTATTAGCAGAAACTTTATTGACACGCGTATTTTAACGGCCACTTTCATTGAAAGACTAAATTTACGAAAACATTTTACCAGCATACCGAAGTTATAATGGGTGGTTTTATTTTAAGGGACTATGTTGATTTTGAATAAAATTATTATGAAATTATTATCATTTATTTTTGTAATGATAATATTTGTATGCTTCAATTATGTATGGAACAAAATATCGGCCAAATGGCCCCCCAACCTAAGCGGCACACCACGATCCGATAGTCCAAATTTTCAATGACACTGTTGATGCTGGATTGTTGGGCACGATGATGAGTCGAGGTTGCTTGCTCTTTTGCCACGTTATCGTGAAAAACAGCAATGTTTCCCATTCAACGAACTAAGACGGCATTCACAGATGTTTTCACATTTCATACAGACCTGCTTTGCAGACATTTAAATATTTTTTACAATTCTCACGATTGTGGACGAATTCGAACGATTATGTTGACCAGAAGAATCACGAAGTGCACGAAATGCATTTTGATTTGAACGCCCATTTTTATAAAAATCTTTAATATTTAAAAGCGTTGCTCGATTGCGTATCTTTCCACGGTTCAAATTGAGTTAGTCTGAGATTGAGAAATGTCAAATGAAATACAAGAAAAAAGTTGAAGTTTAGATGTGGTTCACCTTAATCATGGGCCCTTCAAATGTAAACACCCTCTACAAAGAAAGTGATACATATTTTATTATAAAAAGATTATTCTATAGCGATTAACAAAATAATAAATATTGTGCCTTAAACGTACACAAAATTGGTGGTGGGTATAAAAGATTCGGCACAGCCGAATATAGTGCTCTTACTTGTTTAACATTCATGTAAATAAAAATCTTACATTTTTTTATAAAAATTTCAGACAAATTTCATTCAAAAATATTATCATATATGTAAAGAAAAACCAATAATTACCGCATGGTCACGACGTTCATATTATAGTTAATATAACAATATTTAATTATCGAAAGCGTTTAATAATTATTTTTGAATTTTTTTTATCATATATTTTGTCACGATAATCAAGTCTCTGTTTGAATTTAATCATTTGATGTTTACTTTTCATGAAAATTTAATGAAAAACGATATGGTTGTCCTTTAATTTAAAAATTTAATTTAAAAATTTTTGTTGACAAAAATAATATGATGTCTTCGCAATTATTACATTATATTCAAAAGCATTTGAAATTACAGATAACCCTTAAATAGCTTGTGAAACAACAATGTGAATACAAAGCAGTTAAGCTATGATGCTTTTTAATAGTATTATGTTCTTCTTCTTGCTGAATAAATTTTATTAAATATTTTAAAAGTTGGACATATGACATAAATATAGGAAAATTTGAAAAAGTAAAGAAATACAAACAAACGATAAAAGGTAAAACAATTTTGGTAAACAAAATTGCAGTTATAAAGGTGAGTACCTACAAACAATATAACTAATAGCAAAAAAATAATAATTTGTTTTAGAAAAGATTGATCGTTTTATTTGTAGTCATAATATGTTAATTGATAAACATTATATGTTTTAACCACAACTATAAAATTTAATCCTAGTATGTTGCTCTTTGATTAGTGAATACCAATGTAAACAAAGAGATACGAAGAATCGTAAAAATGCTAGAATACGACCACCCAAGGACATTCAGATTGTACACAAATAATTATAAGTTCTATTAAAGTAAAAAAAATAATCAAAGAATAATTTTCAAATGTGCTTAGAAATAACTTCGTATGTGCTTGTATATTTTTTGAAAACAGAAATAATTTGTCATTAAGCAAACATAAGTCAACATACTGCGTTAGAGCTGAACGCATTTTTAATATATATGGAAGTAACGTTGTTATTTCATTTAAAAAAAAATCGGATTGGTCCACCTTATTTCAGAAATTTTTACCACCAAGTAAACGGCGTTTAAAATTAAGCCATATAGCATTAATAACCCAAAATCGCTGCGCTGTTGTTCATGAAAACAGATATATCTGTAGTAAAAGGAAAAAACTGTTTATATAGTTTGTAAGGAAAACGCTTTCAAATTTTTGAGCTGACTTTTACAAATTGATTCCCTTTAAAATTAAGGATATTTAATGAATTCCATTCTGTATTAATTCAAATTATTTGTTTTCATATATTAAGTTATTACTCCAAATGAAATTGTTTGTTGAAAAAATAAAACCAATAAAGTTGTCCAAAATAGTTAACAATTTGTCTGAGGTTAGTTTTCAAATATAATATATCAATGGTGTTATTATCTCAGTTTTAGCCTTTATCAACTTATGCTGATATACCTATTTTTCACAGATATAAGAAAAATATCTTGTACTGCTTATCCAAGGATTATCCCTCTCTTTCACATAAGTATCTTCCTGAAATATTTAGATGATCAAAATAATAATGTAGACAACCGATAACATGAATATTTTTCCTTGTAATAAACTCTTTTACAGTTCCAAAGCTAGGATAACAATACTATTGTTAAATTCATTTGGTCTTAGAATTGCATTTACTTGCAAAAAAAAAATTAAGTTAGCAAGGAATTATCTCTATTTTTCACTTAGAAACATGAAGTTTACTAAGCAACAAGACTCCCTTCTGTGATGGCGATTCAGTTTCCTTGTTTATCATATCAAGTTGTAATTATTGTCTTTCCGTTCTTCGATTCCAAATCATATACTTCCTGGCAAATTGCTGTTCATTTTATTTACTTGCATCGTACAGTGCGTTTTTTCTTAACTCTTCGCAACTCAAAGTGCTCACAGTGTACTATCGCACTAGTACAATTCAAATGCTTGTACGCCGCACAGTGAGACAACGCCGGCATTAAATACAAGGAGTAATTGCAGAGTTCTGAAATTTTGCACAGGTTACTTTTGAGACAATTCCAGTTAAAAAAAAAGTTAAAAAAAATTCTCCCACTTTTACGCCCACCTCCCATACAATCGAAATTTGTAAAATGCCGTATTGTCCGTAATACTTAAGGGATAACTTTAAATTTTGGTACACTTGAATGTTATATTGTTACAAACATTATCGGAATAAAGTTTTGGACTTTGGCCCACTTTTACCCCCACCCCCCATACAACCTTAACATAAAAAGTGCCATATTTTCTAAAATATTTTAGGTACAATCTTCAAATTTGATATTATTATTATTTATATAATTTAAAATGTTTCATGCAAAAATTACAATAACACGCCCACTGTTACACCCACTTCCCATTAAAATGCAATAAAAAAGAACAATTTTTTTCATTCTATCAATAATTTTTTAATATCATCATGGTATTCTAATTTTTTCAATATCTTTATTGCTATCGATCCAAATATCAGAAATTGCACTATAAAAAATTATTGAATTATCCATGACCTTGTAAACTTTTTTTAACACTTTATATAAACTTGTATAAACTTGCACTCTCAAATATGTATATTGTGAATTAAACATATAAGTACATAATTGCAATTACCGTTTGTTGATCAATAATATTTAAAACAACAACAATGTAATATTTTTTTACATTTTGTTTTTAAAAAGTTTGTGAGCACAATATAAAATATCAAACAAACAATTTAAAAAAAAATTAAAAATTTGTAAACATGCTATTGCATGCTAACATATGTACTTATGTACATACTTACGTATAGCGACAAAATGTACACGTTGCGTATTTTTTGTAGTTTTTTGTATGTTTAAAGTGCTTTTGCAAACTTTTGCTATATGTCCTCTACTTTAAATGAAAGCTGAGACTTCAATCTTTCATTTGATATAAGTCTGCACCTAGGGCGAGGGGCTGCTCTATATTTCCTAGTCCATTGAAAATGCAAAATGTTAAATTTTTACACCACAATTCTGTTGTAAAGAAATTTTTTGTGTTTCTTTTTTTAAATTTATTTTTTTATCTACTCATTCTACAACAACTAAATTAATTAAAAAAATACTTAAAGGTTATATTTATTATGTATTTTTTTATTGATAAGCTTTTGAATATTACATATTGAACCAACATATTTCAAGCGCGTTAGCATACCTCAACTTTGACTTGCTCTAGACCAAAAAGTAATGAAGTTATGAATCTCAAATTTCAGGGAATTCTTACTCATATATCTGTTAATATACTGTGAAAATTTCATCCAAATTGGACGACACGCCAAAAACTATTTTTTGCCGCTGTTACTTTAGAGCTGTCTCACTGTGCGCCGGTGGGTGGAATTAAATAAACAAAAATACAATTGCTTCTAACTTTATGTATATTTTTCGATATATTCATTAGTTAAATAAAAGGCTCTAATTGCTGATAAGAAATTAAGTTTTCATTATTACATTGAAAAAGATATGGCTTAAACATAAGTTTAGATCTCAAAACGACTTTACATAAATCTGGTTTTATTTCAAACTTAAATAAATGACGTTTAAAAAAAATAATCATTAGCATGTATCAGCATGTATTCGCATACGTAAATACTTAAAAATTGATATTCGTTACAACACTAGTGCATACATACTTACATTTAATTTAATGTTTTGAATATTTAAAATTATTTTAAAAGTATTACAGATATAATGTAGGTATTCTGTTTTTTTTTTCTAATTCCGGAAAATTTTTTCACTAATACACTTAATCATATGAATGCAATTTATCTTTATGTTATTTATGACATGCACTCTAAATGTAAATGTGTAATATTGTTTCTTATTATTCATATTTTATGTGCATTAGAATTGTGCAATAAAGTATATTATTCTCTTTTTCGAACAGCATTCTTAATTTCCCACTTAACGCATAAAATTATTGTACATCATAGTCAACTTCTTTATCACATCATATGATCCAATTATGGGATAAAAGCAAACAAAACGGACGAACCAACCAGCCAAGAGCAAATTAAACTGAAAAATAAAGAATTGTCACTTTGAGGAAAACAAGAAGATGCAAATAAACTGACTTTTATAGTCAACATATGAATGGCACTAAAGTCATACTTGACTACATACATAGTCTAGATGTCGCACTTTATAGTCTTATTTGGAAGAGATACATGTATTCATAACTATTTGCATGGCAATATTTTTTATAAAAATACAATTTGCATTTTTGTATTAAGCTAGCTATACGTATCGCAACACTATTCAAATAAAAGATTTTCTTTCGTTTAAATAGAGCCAAGAGTTTATTGTGAGAATAACTACGAATAAAGTCATAAACAAATTAATAACTGCAGGCAATGCCTTAAATGTATTTATAACAGAAAAACTGGTGGTGATTTAAGATAATATTTAAGATAATAGATACAAGGCTAGCAAAATACAAAATTAGTTAAAAACAAAGAAAAATATGCTGCAATTGTTCACTTACTTATTAATTCTTAAAATCCGTTAAAAGTATTGATTGGTATTAAGTGCGCAAACTAGAAGTATATGTTGAGTAATGAAAAGAAGTACAGACAAAGCTCGGTATAACGAATACGCTTAAACGAAAATCCGACATAAAAACGTTATAAAATTTAATACTAACTACTTTATAAAGCGAACATTAAGAAATTGTATACTCGAAATTAAACGAATGGCATGAAAACAGCAGCAAACAAAAAAAAAAGACAAACTATCTACATAATTTTAAACATTGCAACATTGCATTGTTTTTACAAAAATTGTTTGTTTTTACAAAAATTTTGTAAAAACACACAATTTCTTTCCTAAAAATGCTACACAAAGGAGTAGCGAAATATTGAATAATAAATAAATCAGCAAATATTTATAAAGACCTCGAGCTTGAAAAATCAATTAAAAATTTTATAAAATAAAGGTAAAAAAGGAGCAATAAGAAGTAGATAAGATTATTATCAGCATAGTAAAATAGATTAGGAGGAAAGCTGTAAAAGAGATAAGGTAAGAGAAGAGGTAATTGTCTGGTTCGTCAACCGTTTCCGGGAAAGTTAGTCCTATACGCTGCCAGTTTCCCAATCTTGGATTCGTCCAGGGAACCACCCAGATTTCCTTATAAAGGCAGAAATTTAATTCAAAAAATATAGTTCATCTGCAAATGTTGACCATTAACAATGTCCTTGTTATAATTGTTAAATCAATACTAATAAGTAAAGGTTTAGTTTAAGAACTATTTACTGTCCTATAACACTTTGCATAAAATAGTAGATTGCAAATGTTGAGTTATGGTGACTTATAAACAATTATGTTTAAAGATATCGCAAGTATCAATTATAACAAAGTACTGATCAGTTAATCCGCATGTTCTTAAAGTGCGCAAAAAAGAGATTCTTTTGTTGTTTTAACTGTGCCTAGAAAACTTCTTATGGATTTTCTTCACTTAAAATTAAACAGCTTTGTTGATTGGTATACTCCTAAACTAAACAACGATGACAGATCTGACAACTGTATTAAAGATCAATGTCCATCGATAGGAAACACCCTTAATACAAACAAATTTTTGCATTTATTTTCCAACAAAAAATTACTATAGTATAGTTAAAATTTATGTTATGCTCTAATTTCTGACCAATTTTCCTTCAGCTAAATTGGTTTCATATACTCTTTGTTTCTTCGCTTTTCAACAACAGAAGAACTTCTGCCAGAGAAACGAATTTGTATGAGGGACTAAAATAATACAGAGAATTATAAATGCAATTGTAGTATTTCGTCTTCATAAAATGTAGTAAATCCTAAGAAAAAGCACAAGAAACGTAACGTACGTTGAAAATTGAGCATGTAAGAAGTAAGACGACGAAATTAATATGCTTCTGTTGTTTTTCTGAACGTTGTACTAATGTAATCTCTTCTTATAAACAGACTACATTTCGACTTACTCGTACTTTTATTGCGACTAAAGGAAAACAGTCAAAAACATAAATCAAAATGGCAAAAAAATAAAACGGAAATACTCTAGTGTTTCAATGAAAAATAATGCTAGAACACAAACGGGGAAACAGAACAAAAACAAAAAATGAACAGAAAAAGAATAAAATAACACAGACAAATATGATAAATGAATTTATCATCACGTTTTAAAATGCGAGCGTCATTAAATTTTTATAAATATTTGCATGTTTTAAAAAAGCGTATAAAATGGAGTTTTATTAAAACAAATTTATTTAAAGCTTCAAAGTCAGAAAATGTTATTACTTTCAATGACATGTAATCCGAAAAAATGCGTGTAGATTTTAAAACTTTTGTAAATATACTTAAGTATGCAAATATAAAGAGTTTAGTAGAAATTATTGTAAAAAATTCCCTTAATTTTGAAAAAAGAAACTGCAACGTATTCTTGCTACTTTTTAAAATGATGCATTGAAATATTTACTATTTTTTCGAACATTATACAAAGGAATTAAAAACCCCCTTTTAAATAAGTACATGTTGCTGCTACATATCTGCAGGAAATGTATGGAGTTTAAATATTTGTCTAAATAAATACATTTTTACACATATGTTAGGGAAAAGTTAAAAAAAAATATAAATTTGTAATAATATGCAACTACTAAATGGACGCATTTTATTCACAAAACCCTTAAAAAAATCACTGAAAATACACTGAACAACTTTGTTTGTTGAGCTTAAAGAAATATAGTTAAAAAACCTAAAAGTGCTCTTATAAAAGTCAGAGCTAAAGAGTTAACAAAAATATATAAGCTCAATTCACAACCAGTCGTAGGAACCGTAGGTTGTAAGAAATTCTCTTCTCTATATTGAAGAAATATGGCGATAGTACTTTACGACATTCTATAAACATAGATTAAATTGTTTTTATTGTTGTATGAAAAATTAATGTAGAAATTATCAGCAAAATGTGTACAACTACTACTCCTATGACAGCCAGTGAATTGGTTCATATATTTGTTAAATGAAGCTTAAGGATAAAGTTAAAAATATGATGCAAAAGGTAATATAGAATCATAATGGCGATCTGGTTAACTCTACACCAAGTTATATAGGATAACCACGAAAAAGCCGTGGCATTCATCTCGTCGGTTTGTTACTTCAATGCTAAATTAGTAACCAAAAGCCGAAGCATTTATATATTTAAACTATAGCCACATTAGCCTCGTCGGATTGTATTTCCAAACTGATAAGCTAATTGACTAAAAGTCAAACTGTTAAACTCGTAAAACCATAGCCATGGTTGGTTGGTCATCTGAGCTCTAAAATAAAATTGTATGGGAAATTTTGTTTAATTGTTAAAAACTTTGAAACAATTTTTGATAAATTTTTCAAAAAGTTGTGATATTTATGAAAGAAATTAGAAAAATCTTATTTTATTAGAAATAAAAATTATAAAAAATCTCTGATACGTTCTGATTTGATCAAGTAAATTCTTTTCAAGTAAGCTAAGCTAATTTAAAAGCAATTAAGAATGCTATAATCGGCCGTGAGAAATCTGATAATACCATCATGTACACAAGTATAGTGCCACATCATACCTTATCTTAGATTTCCGATGTCACCTTTGATTTTGAATTTTTACATAATAAGTTAGTTGTGTTCTGCTTATCAAATCCTTTTATTTAATACTCATATTGGTGGAGTTGAGAAAAAAGTACCCTCCAATTTGTTTTCAATTTCAATTTTGTTTTCATGGTTTACTGTATTCTGCTCATCAAGCCCTTTCGTTTAATACAATAATTTAGGGGGTTAAAGTGGGTACATTTTTAGTTACTAGATTTGACCGATATAAAAATGTATTGTATGCCATTTCGCAGTACAGGCCATAATGGTTTTTAATTTTTTTTTTTAAGTAAGTTATATTTTGCTAGTCAAACGTTTTCTTTAATACTGCTCCTCTCTTTTGTCCAGAAGCCTTATTTTTAGGAAAACCCCCGCAACATTTCTATTTTTGTATTTATATCTTAATTAGTTTCCAGACTACGGTTTTTATTTTTGTGTCTTTGGAGTGTTCGAATATATATATATATATATACCCTTCACAACGTGTAGTCATGCAACAACAATAATTTGTGTCACCATTTATCTTATATGAAATTAAAGACATACATACATACATAAAAACATCCCATTGCAAAATTATAAATTGAGTTTACGTATGTATATTTCTAAAAAAAAATTACAAATACAAAAAAAAATATATTAAAAACAAAAAAAAAACAATAAAAAAATTACAAAAAAAATATTTAAAAAAAAAATTTTAAAAAAAATTTGTAAAAATTTTTTAAAAAAATTAAAAATAAACATATAAAAAAAATAATATATAAAATTAAAAATTTTTTTTTTGGCTCAGCTGGGATTCGATACTACGTTTACTCTAACCAGTATATATCTATGTTGTTGTTGTAATTGTGAAAAAAATCGAGGTGGTCGTGGTTTTTTGCTCATATCTCAGAAAGTTATGGGGCGATTGTACTGAATTTCGATAGCGATTCATTCCCGGATATTTCCAAGAGATTGATACCATACACAGCTCTGAGGAACATATAGTTTCTTCTAAAAGTTGATTTCAACCAACACACGGACAGACGGGCAGACGGTCAGGGCTTAATCGACTCCATAAGCTTTCAGAAAATATATACTTTATGGGGTCGGAAATGAAAATTGCAGAAATTACAAACGGAATGACAAAGCTATATATACCCTTGTGCACCACAGGTGAAGGGTATAAAAATATGCATATATATTTTTAAAAATGTACTTTAAATCATTTTTATTCTGGCTTAAGTTAATTTTTTAAATGAAATTGTATTCAATTTAAGAATATTGAAAAGCTATTCCGATATTAGGCGAGTGGAATGCATTTTCGAAACCAGCTACGATTTCATCATCAGCACCTTTTATCGGTGTGCTCATAAATAATTTTAAAACTACTATTTATGTTACAAGTTAATAAAATTAGAATTAGGGAAGCATAGCATTCATTTTTAAATTTTTATTTTTCTTTCTTTTGATAAAAATGTTGTCGGCCAAGCAGTTGCCGTAAACAAAATACATATGGTTCCAATAGGATAATGCCATTTGCCACACTTCCAGCGAAACAATGGCGTGAGAAAATTCAATGGCCGTGTTGTCCCACCTTGTGGTGATATTAGTTGAATACCACTCGATTTCTTTCTTTGGGTATTTATTTTATTTATTTATTTATTTATTTATTTATTTTATTTATTTAATCAATACAGTACAACAAGAACTAGTCTTATATAAAAGTACTGGGGAGATAGTGGCACAATATGATTTTTGTTATTAAAAAGAAAATTAAATTAGACAAAATTGAGAAAATAAAAATATTAAACGATATTTCAAAAATTACAAAATTATGATGTTTAAATTAAATAAAAAGAAAGCAAATAATATTACTAACATCAAATAAATATAAGTTAACACATTAAATATGTAAGAGTTATATATAATTAGTTTTTTTGTTACCCTAAATGATTAAATATCGCAATTTTGAAATGCTTTGCATTGCTAATGATTTGAATATTAGGGGGAAGTTGGCGCCAAAGATTAATAGCGTTGAAGAAAAAATGTCTTTTCGATATATCTTTTCTGATGCGAAAGGTATTAACCCTCTTACCTTGGTCAGACCTTGAAAATATTATTCTATTGTATAGGTATTCAGGCTGTTTATTGTAAATTAATTTATGAAAAAATAATAATGTTCGAAGCTTTAATAGGCCATCAAATGATATATTACATATTTGTCTAGAGTACTGTGAGATTCTGCTTCGCCTACTGCGGCCAAACACATATCTGGCAATATTATTGTATGTTACATTAAGCCTTTTCATACTTAAAGTATCACAGTTAGCAAATAGTTCACAACCGTACAAGAGCGTAGGCAATAAATATGTTCTAGCAAGTAACATTCGAATGTCAAAAGGTATATTTTAAAGAAAAAGTGTATATAAAGCCAAGACATTTCAAGCGCTAAGGGATGAGATAATTCGGCACATTAACGACATTAAACTTCAATTATGTCTCACTGTCATTGTAAATATAAAACATCGGATAGAAGTATCTCTCTAAAGCCGTGGCAAGTATTTGACTGATTATTTCTTTCAGACATAATTTTCATAGATCTTTCTATTAAAATAAATAATATTAAGATAATTCTGTTAAATCTTTTGGTTTTATTTACAATTACCTGTAAAATTTTAAAAATAATTTTTTGTCTTGGGAATTTTATGCAAAAATACTTTTAATAAAACATAAATTCTTATGGGCGGTATAATATTGCTTGGCTGCACATACATATCAACTAAATACATATGTAGATAAGTACGACGATTATATAAAAATATATAAAGTAAACGAACTTTGTCTATGTCCCACGTAACATTGAAGAAGTACGCAAAATGACAAGATGCATATTGCAAAAATAGCAATAGAAGTTTACAAGAAAAAAAAACATTCCGAAAACAAAAATATAAATGATCAAAGGAAAGAACTGAACTGAAAACACAGAGATATTTTCAGCACTTTTACACACACAGATGCACACGCATTAAATCGCACCTTTTTAAATTGTACTCATACATATGAACCTCAAAACATATACTCACTCTGATAACATGTATTCAACAATTCTATACAAGGATTATCTAACTCAGTACCCCATATAACTAGAGAGTATGTCGTGTATCGTATACCAATGCGTTTACCGTTAAGCTACAACTATATGTATTACATTTTAGGAAAGAAAAAAAATTTAAACATTAGCGCATACATATTCTCAAGAGTGCATGTTAAAGATATGTATTTTAAGTTAATCCGACAAGAACTTTTAATACAGACACTTACATAAACATAATCTCAGATTTCTCATGAATATCTTTATGGGAAATTATAAAGGATGTGTTACAGGAGGTGTAATACAATGATTTAGTTAATTATTGTATTTGTAACTGGTTTTTCTACATTTATTTATATATAATTTTGTATGAAAAAATAATTTACCTTTTTTTATATTATACGTTTAATACGTAAACTCTTTGCAATAAAAAAGACATTGCAATTTTATATTGAACTTAGAGTTTATATGGCAGATTGCTTACATAGAGTTTTTACTGCCGGATGAGAAAAATGCAACTATAACGACTACTTTCTTTACTTCAATTTAATTTTTTTTTTTTAATTTTTGCGTAATATTTATATATCTATTGTGCAATATTTATTTTTTTATGTTAGCAAATATTAAAGTGGCAACATTATAAAATTATTTTACAACAACTTATGCTAGTCAAGACTTCTCTTCGTGAGCATGTATGTTCTAAAACAAAAACTAACTCACTGCAATAATTTTAATTGTCGGAAACTTCATTTAATTCTACAATAAACAAACGATAAGTTATTATAGTAAATTAAAGTGGTAATTATAACCCAAGAGTTTTATACAAATAAAAGTTGCAGTTATCATTGTTATATTAAAAATTGCGTTTATTTTTTAATGGTTCAAATTACCAAGGCTCCTAAATAAGTTTTGGACATGCTAGTAACATCAAGTTTTAAGCCGTAACTTTTGAAATTATTCATGAGGAAAAACTTACAAACCGGGTGTAAACTGATATAAATATAGCCAGCAATAGACATCTTCTTCGGCGTTTTTCCTAAAATTTGCAATTTTTTTCAGTTTCTCCTCAACGGAGAGGGCCAACATGAGTATGAAATGAAAGCGCTTGATTAGTGGAATATAATCTATATATATAAAAGAGTAACGTGACTGACTGACTGACTGAATGACTGACTGACTGACTGACTGATTCATCATCGCACAGCCCAAACGCAAAGAGCTAGAGACATGAAATTTGGACAATCGTTTCCTCTTTCAATGTATAGCTCCACTAAGAAGGGATTTTTGGAAATTCGTACTTTAAGGGGGTAAAAAAGGGTAAAAACGGGTAAAATCGGTAATCTTATATCTGCTAAACTAAAAATGATACAAATTAAATTGAAAAAGTATTGTAATTTGCACAAAAAATAAGCTGACAGGTGTCTGGCCTTTTTTAGAATTTTCAACCCCTAAGGGGAAAAAACGGGTAAAAACTTTAATTTGGTACTTTTTTGGTACCCTATGTAACTACCAAACGCATAAAGCTAGGAAAAAATTTAAACTGTATTAAGTAGTCCACAAAAAAATATTAATAAGAATTCGGCACTTTTTTCAAATTCATATGTATAAGGGGTAAAAATTGTCCCTTTTTTGGTACTTTTTTTAAAATAAACTTTTCTTATATTATTCAATGGGACAATATTTGACAATTATTATTTCCTAATAGAATATGGACAACTATTTAGGTGAAATTTTTGGAAACTTTTTTGGGGACAAAAAAGGTACCAAAAAGGGGAAAATTCCGGAAAATGTATGTAATTCCTAATTAGACGGCCAATTTTCACAAAATTTTTAATTGGGATTTCACTAGACATAAAAAATTATGTAATTTAGTAAAAATTTAAACACATTCATAACAGGGTAGAAAAGGAAAAAATCGGGAAGAGTTTGGTACTTTTTGGAACATAATTACTTTTATGCAAAAAAGAGTAGATTTACTGAGTTTTAATCATGTCTATTAAAATATTTTGTTACATAGATATTTGAACATTTTAAACTTGAAATTTGGAACTTGGACTAAAAATGTACTTTTTCGCTTTTCTATGGTACTTTTTGTATTTTCTACGTTTATAAAGGTAGAATTGTAAAATAAAGGACTATTGATTTCAGATGAGACCAAAAATGTTATGGGCGACCAAAAAAGTACTTTTTTGAATTTTTATGGTACTTTTTGTGTTTTCAACGTTTGCGAAGCTAGAATTTTAAAATTAGTGGCTATTGATACAAAGTGAGACTAAAAATGTTATGGTCGACCAAAAAGGTACTTTCTTGAATTTTTATGGTACTTTTGGTGTTTTATACGTTTATGCAGGTAGGATTGTACAATCAAGGACTATTGATTCCAGGTGAGACTAAAAATGTTATGGGCGACCAAAAAGGTACTTTTTTGAATTTGTATGGTACTTTTTGTATTTTCAACGTTCGTGAAGGTAGAATTTTGAAATCAGTGACAATTAATACAAGGTGAGACTAATAATGTTATGGTCGACCAAAAAGGTACTTTTTTGAATTTTTATGGTACTTTTTGTATTTTCAACGTTTATAGAGGTAGAATTGTAAAATAAAGGACTATTAATACAAGGTAAGACTAAAAATTTTATGGGCGACCAAAAAGATACTTTTTTGAATTTTTATGGTACTTTTTCTTTTTTTAACGTTTGCGAAGCTAGAATTTTAAAATTAGTGGCTATTGATACAAGGTGAGACCGAAAATATTATGGTCGACCAAAAAGGTACTTTTTTGAATTTTTATGGTACTTTTTGCATTTTCTACGTTTATAAAGATAGGATTATACAATCAAGGACTCTTGATTCCAGATGAGACTGAAAATGTTATGTGTGAGCAAAAAGGTACTTTTTGGATTTTTATGGTACTTTTTGTATTTTCTACGTTTATGAAGATAGGATTGTACAATCAAGGACTATTGATTCTAGGTGAGACAAAAAATGTTATGGGCGACCAAAAAGGTACTTTTTTGAATTTGTATGGTACTTTTTGTATTTTCAACGTTTGCGAAGGTAGAATATTGAAATTAGTGACAATTGATACAAGTTGAGTCTAAAAATGTTATGGGTGACCAAAGAGGTACTTTTTTGAATTTTTATGGTACTTTTTATATATTCTACGTTTGCGAAGCTAGAATTTTAAAATAAGTGGCTATTGATTCCAAGTGAAACTGAAAATGTTATGGGCGACCACAAAGGTACTTTTTTGAATTTTTATGGTACTTATTGTATTTTTAACGTTTGCGAAGCAAAAATTTCGAAATTAGTGACTATTGATACAAGGTAAGGCTAAATATGTTATGGGCGATCAAAAGGGTAGTTTTATGCATTATAATGAGACTTTTTGAATTTCCTACGTTTAAAAAGTTAAAATTGTGAAATAAAGGATTATTTATTCAAGTTTAGAATTAAAATGATATTAAAGACACAAAAAAAGCCTTTTCGCATTTTTATTGTACTCTTTGTATTTTTACGTTTGTAAACATAGATTGTTAAAATTAGTGTTTTTTGATACAAGGTCTAAGTCCTAATATTATGGACGACCAAAATTACTTTTTCTCTTTTTATATATTTTGTATACATAGAATTCTAAATAAAGGTAATAATAAACCAAGTGGAAGTTTAATTGAAGGAAAAAATTTTTCTTTTATTATTTTAGGGTAATTTTCGCAAAATATGAATCTTAATTTTTGAAACTCAGTAGCATTGATCTTGCTTTTAGTTAGGAAATATATACCCGATATATCCTTACTCTACTTTTTATATTTCTAAGTAAATTGAATCAGAGATACAAATTTTCATAAATTGAACCAAAAATATTTAATAATTATAAATAGAACTTGAGCATTCAATAAATAGTAAGAACTGCGCTAACGAAGTAGCGGGTTAAATGCTAGTAAACTATAAAGAATTTAAAATCCATTATGAACGCCACTACGAAATGGCGTACAATTAATTTAAATATGGATTTAATATTTATTTATTTATTTATACAACAAGAAATTAATGTTTTTAATTACAGTTATTACAGTGTTATCTTATAGTGCTATTAAATACATACTTGTTACAGCTATATTATAAATCACAAAATTATACAAAAAGTTGATAGACATACATATAAAATACAAAAAAATATATAAAATATAATATATTAAAACCTCAAGAATAACTTTTTTTTAATTGTTTAACGATGCCTATAGTTTGCATTGTGTTGGGTAGTGAGTTCCACAGTCGTATGATGTTTGTAAAGAACTGCCACTTAGAAATAAGAGTTCGATATCTAATTTGAATAACATATTTTCCTCTATTAGATCGAGCAAATTGTAGGCGATTGAATTAACTAATTGGCTCTTGTGTGTTGATAATTTTGTGTAACAATAATAATGACTTAATTTTAAGCAATTGCGTTAGTTCAACTCTGTATAATGATTTATAATATTGAGAAGTTCCTTCATATCTTTTTATGCCGAGTACATATCGCAAAATAGCATTATACGCACCTTCTAAACGGCTCCTACTGCAAGAATCACAATAAGCGAAAATTTCACATCCGTACAGCAGCTTGGGCATCAAAAAGGTTTTTGCGAGAAGCACATGAATATTTATAGGTGTAAGATGTTGTAAGGGGTAGAGGGTTCTAAGCATTGTAAATATTTTTCCAGAAACAGAGTTAATATGAGTATTCCATTGAAGTGATTTATTGAAAATAACACCAATATTCTTTACTGATTCAACAAGCGCAATAGTTTGATTACCTAATAAGACCGGAATATCAACAATGATGTTTTGATTCCTTTGAGATATTATGAGGCACTTTGATCTTTTAGGATTCAGGTAAAGTTCATTCGATGATGCCCATATAAATATTCTATTTAGGTCCACGTTAAGCTTTTCTATACACTCATGTATAAAGTTTTTTTCGCAACTTATATATATTTGTACATCATCAGCATATATATGAATACTGATGTGCAACAAACGACTAGGTAAGTCATTGATATATAGTGAGAACAGTAATGGTCCGAGAATAGAACCCGCGGTACTCCCTTCGACATATGTAATGCAGAAGATATTGAGTTACCGACTGATTGGTAACGATCTGCTAGATAGGTCCTTAGCAGTGAAGTGGCACTCGATGAGAAATTATATTGATTATATATCTTAGCGCATAGAATTCCGTGGTTGACAGAATCGAATGCTTTAGAATGATCCAAAAGTACAAGTACTTAACGTAATCTATATATATAAAAGTGAAACTCTGTGTGTGTGTGTGTGTGTGTGTGTGTGTGTGTGTGTGTGTGTGTGTGTGTGTTAGCTATAGACTCCGAAACTGTAAAACCGATCGGACTCAAACTTTGGCAAGTTGTTGTACACATACCAGGGAGTGTTTATGGGTGGAAAAAAGTGGGCGGGGCCACGCCCATAAAAATTAATTATCAGTTTAAGCTACTTGCACTTGACCGATTTTTCTGAAACTTTGCACACATATCGAGGTGTCATGACTAAATAATTTTGTTATAAGAAAAGTGGGCGGGGCCACGCCCCTAAAAAAGTTTTAATTTTGAGGTACTTGCACTAGACCGATTTTTCTGAAACTTTGCACACATATTGAGTTCTCATGGCTTTATAATTTCGTGATTAAAAAGTGGGCGGGGCCATGCCCATAAAAAATTAGTTATCAGTTTTAGCTACTTGCACTGGACCGAATTTTCTGAAACTTTGCAAACATACTGAGCTGTCATGACTTTACACTTTCGTCATTAGAAAAGTGGGCAGTGCCACGCCCATTAAAAAAAGGTATAATTTTGAGGTACTTGCACTGGCCCGATTTTTCTGAAACTTTGCACACATATTGAGTTGTCATGACTATACAGTTTCGTATTTAGAAAAGTGGGCAGTGCCACGCCCATAAAAAAGGGTATCATTTTGAGGTACTTACACTGGACCGATTTTTCTGCAACTTTGCACACTTATTGAGCTGTCATGACTATACAGTTTCGTAATTAGAAAAGTGGGCAGTGCCACGCTCATAAAGAAAAAGTTATAGTTTTTAGCCTTGCACTTGATATTCATGAAGGGGCGTAGCAACGCGCGCCGGGATTGGCTAGTCTATATATAAGTGAAACTCTGTGTATGTGTGTGTGTGTGTGTGTGTTAGCTATAGACTCCGAAACTGTAAAACCGATCGGGCTCAAACTTTGGTAAGTTGTTGTACACATTCCGGGTGGTGTTTATGGGTGGAAGAAAGTGGGCGGGCCACGCCCATAAAAAATTAGTTATCATTTTAAGCTACTTGCACATTACCGATATTTCTGAAACTTTGCACACATATCGAGCTCTCATGACTAAATAATTTCGTGATTAGAAAAGTGGACGGGGCCACGCCCATAAAAAAGTTTTAGTTTTTAAGGTACTTGCACTGGACTGATTTTTCTGAAACTTTGCAGACATATTGAGCTGTCATGACTTTATAATTTCGTGATTATAAAAGTGGGCAGGGCCACGCCCATAAAAAAAGTTCTAATTTATAGGTACTTCCACTGAACCGATTTTTCTGAAACTGTGCACACATATTGAGCTGTCATGGCTTTACAATTTAGTGATAAGAAAAGTGGGCAGTATCACGCCCATAAAAAAAGTTACTTTTTCAGCTACTTAAACTTCACCGATTTTTCTGAAACTTTTCACACACATATTAAAGTCTCATGGTTATACAATTTCGTGATTAGAAAAGTGGGCAGGGCCACGCCCATAAAAAAAGATATAATTTTGCGGTACTTGCTCTGGACCGATTTTTGTGAAACTTTGCACACATATTGAGCTGTCATGACTTTACAGTTTCGTGATTAGAAAAGTGGGCAGGGCAACGCACATTAAAAAAAGTTATAATATTTAGTTTTTTGCACTTGATATTCAATTTAAATTTAGAATGCATTTTTATTCATAATGGGGCGTAGCAACGCGCGCCGGGCTTTTCTAGTATAAAATAAAAATAAAAATGTTTCCCTATTAACTCCCTCAATATATGTAAGTATCATATGACCAGTAGAATACACATGGCAAAATGGCGTATAACAATTAATCTAAAATCTAAGCGCTATGATGTGGTAGTTATTTCTATGTTAGTACAGGATGCTGAAGAGTATTATTAAATTTGGCACAATTGCTTTGTTACCATACGGTTGTTTTACCTTATATTTATTGGTTGTTTAAACATTTTAAAGGCACCATGAAAAAACTCCCCAAGAAATAACTCCCCAAAATGAAAATGAAATAAGTCCCCAAAACTTTGTACATGAAGCAACAACAACGAATAATGGGGATTTATTTCATTTTTTGGGGCTTTATTTCAGTTTTCATTTTAGGGAGTTATTTTATTATGAAATAACCCCCCAAATTTAAAAATGAAATAAGTTCCTAAAATTATTTTTGGGGACTTATTTCATTTTCTATTAATTCACAAATGTTACTATTAAAAACAAGGTGTTGTATTTTCAACCAAAAACACGTTAACATTGAAATTAACATCTTGAACTTTTAAGCGTTACTGTTTTATTATTATCAATTTTCACAAATAAATAACTAGTTTCTCATATAGCGTCGCCTTGTAAAGAAATAGTGAATTAAAAAATGAATTAAGAAGTTATCAACGGTTATAGGAAAAATTAATATCTTATGTACTGAAGCAACCATTTGTGTTTGCACTATTTCTTCTAATGGCCTGACAAAAATGAAACCTACAAAAAAATATTATTACAAAATTTACCAAACAACTTGTTTAAATAAAAATTACATATACATATGTTTAATAAGAGTTAAGGAGTTTTAAAAGTGTATAAAAATTATTCACGTATACATAGGTTGAGAAATGAGAAAATTCGCGCGAAATTTCTCATTTCTTATTTCTTATTTTTATTTAAACAAGTTGTTTGGTAAATTTTGTAATAATATTTTTTTGTAGGTTTGCGATCCGGCAGAAATCGCACCAGCCATTAGTTTGACATGACATTCATCAGAAAGTTTTAAATGTTTGCATAGCAAAATAACAATATTCGGTGTATTGTCTTTACATACTAAACATTCGTTTTCATTGTTAGAAATTGGTAATTCTAAAGCAAACTAATGGCTGGTGCGATTTCTGCCGGATCGCAAAATTATTCTTGTCCTTATTGTCGTGGCGTTGCTCAAGATGCAATGCAAGTATTTATCTAGAAAGTAAATATTTTGAAATAAAAAACATAGTTTCTACTTTTTAATTTAACTTATTATTTTTCTTCTTTTAAAATAGGGAATTATTTCATTTTTAATTTGGGGATTTGTTTCATTATGAAATAAGTCCCTAAATGTTGGGGTTTTATTTCATTTTTGTTTGGGGTGTTATTTCAATTCATTGGGGGCTTATTTCATTTTTGAGATTGGGGCATTATTGCTTAATGAAATAAGTCCCTAAAATTGGGGACTTATTTCATTTTCATTTTGGGGAGTTATTTCCTGGGGAGTTATTTCATGGTGCCATTTTAAATGCTTTTGAATATAAAATAAATATTATTTTTGTGAATAATACTAAGTATTTCTGTCATACTAACTTTGTAAATCATACTACTTTTTGAAGGACAAGCATATCGACGTTAAGATGAAATATTAAATAATAAAATATAAATAAACACTTACAACATCTCTACAACATCTGTCAAATAAGCCTTAAATAAACCTAAAATATTTTTTATCGAAATGAAATAAAAACAAGCAAGAACACTATATTCGGCTGTGCCGAATCTTTTATAACCACCACCAATTTGATGTACTTTTATAGCACAAAATTTATTATTTTGTTATTAACAGTAATCGCTATGGAATAATAATCTTTTTATACTAAAATATGTATAACTTTCTTTGTGTAACATTGATTTGCTATTAACTTTTTTTCTTAAATTTAGTTTTACAATAAAACTTGAAGTACTATTTCTACATTAGGAGTGATACTAAGTATTCACTCTTTTTTTTACCTACCACCAAAAAAAAGTGAGAGTAAATTTATTTTGTCATTCCGTTTGTAACACATCAAAATATGCATTTTAGACCCCATAAAGTATATATTTTCTGAGTCCTGCTATCATTTTAGGACAATCTAGCTAAGTCCGTCCGTTTGTCCATCTGTTAAAAGCACGTTAGAGCTCGACCCGAAAAAGCTAGGGGGCTCAAATTTTGCCAGATTATTTATTATACACAAGGCTTGTTTGGTATTGCAAATGGGCTAAATCGGAATATTAGGAAGAGAGTTATAGCTCGTAATGCAAGAGTAGGCAAAAAAAGAAACATGTCATTCCAATAGCGAATAAAGTGCAATTGAGTCTTCACTCATTGACGTAGAGCGATAAATTTTCGAATATATATTTCCTGTGTAAAAAAACTAAAAATTGCTCCTGAAAATTGCTTTAATCTATAAATTACGAAAGGAGTAATAGATCAAAATGTACGAAAATTTATACCGCACAGTGTAAAAACGTAAAAAAACTGACAAAATTGGATGTATAACTCTGAAATTTTGCGAAAAATGTTTTTTTATCAAAAGACTTGCAATAACGAAAATTAAAGTACCACGCCCACTTTAACGCCCACCTCCCATATAACCCTTTATCTCAAATTCATACAATTTCTCTATGAAATAATAAGGACTCTGTATTAAAATATCTAAGTTGAATTTATCGGTAGAAACTACTTTGACACGCCTACTTCGACACCCACTTCTCATATAATATACTGTTAATAAAATTTCAAATCTCATAAAACCGACAGAATTAGAGGTGTGCTGATTAAATTTTAAATGTGTTACAAACGAAATGACAAAAGAACTATACCGCCAAGCCATTTTTTTGGTGGTGAGTATAAAAACACTATTTTGGCACGAACATTTTTGCTTTCCATTCACAAACGATTTGAAATCCTTTTAACTTGTATAAAAATATGTATGAGATTGTATTTGTTTTGCATTAACCTGAATAAATTTAGTAAAATTTCATACATTTAAACACGTGTGGATGAATGGAAATGCATTTCACTAAACTGAATTTTGTGAAAATCAAAATCACCAAAAAAAAAAAAAATCATCGCAAAAAATATTTAACGTAACCGTTAAATTGTGTGTAATAATATGTGTATGGATATGTATATAACTATATATGTATGTATGTATGTATATAAATTTAAGAACTTGGGTTTGCGTTTTGTAACTGTGTTGATGATGCATGAAAAATACTCTTTATAAATGGTTGCTCGGATTTCTGTATGCAAATGCGGAGGTTTTTTTTCAATGTTTACGTGCAACTGTAAATTAAATTGCTCTTGGTGTTATCTTTAATACACAAACAACAATAACAAAAAATCTTGTACGTGCAAATTCACTTCACTAACAACTTTATAAAAAAAATTATAACCACAAAAATGTTCTTGTGTTCTCTGTACTCTATGTGTTTTAAAGCATTTAAATCTTAAAAGTTAAAATCATTTTTTTTAGTATAACATGACACATTAATATTCTTCTTAAGAGAACATACTTATTTTCGCTTTAATTATTTGTGTTAGAAATCTAAGCGCAGATTTTTAATCCTGCTGTTAGGTTAAAAAAAGTAGCCGAATCCCAGATTAAGAGAACTTGTGGTCCATGTATATGTAATAATAAAATTCAAATCTTTAACTAATTTTTTTTAACTTATTTGATTGAATATCTCCTTAATGCAATATTTGTGATTTAGAGATTTCAGATAAGAAATTGACTATGGTTCGGAAAATAGCAAGGCAATTAATTCTGAAACAGAAAGTGAACAAGACGTGGGTGCAACTATTTTTAAACCCCTTTTTATCAAAATTATGTTGAGTTCTTCTCCTACACCTACTCAATCCATTAGAAATGCTGCTTGAGAATATTATATATCAGCACAACCAGGGCCAATTAAGTTGGCAGTATATAGACGCACTGACATAATGTCAATATTTTTGTGTTTTTATACCCGCCACCAACAAAATGGTGGGGTATATTCATTTTGTCACTCCGTTTGTAACACATCGAAATATCCATTTTGGACCCCATAAAGTATATATATTCTGAATCGGGGTTTCATTTTATGACGATCTAGCTATGTCCGTCCGTCTGTCCATATGTTGAAAGCACGATACAGGTCGGACAGAAAAAGCTAGGGGGCTCAAATTTTGCCAGAATATTTCCTATACACAAGGTTTGTTTGGTATTGAAAATGGGCTAAATCGGAATATTAGGAAGAGAGTTCTAGCTCGTAATGCAAGAGTAGGTCGAAAAAACCGTGTCCTTCCAAGATCGAATAAAATGCAATTGTGTTCAAACGCATAAACGTAGAGTCATGAAACTTCGAATATACATTTCCTGAGTAAAAATAATATTTTTCTCTGAAAATTGCTGAAATCTATGCATTAGGAAAGGAGTTATAGATCAAAATATACGAAAATGTATACCGCACAGAGTATTTTTCGGTATATTTAAAACCTAATAAAACTGACAAAATTAGATGTACGATTCTGAAATTTTGAACACTTTGCTTTTTGGTAAAAGTCTTTGTTTGAACGGCAAATAAATGTGACACGCCCACTTTTACACCCACCTTCGATATAACGCTTTTATTCAAATTCATATAATTTCTTTATGAATAAAGATTTTGGTATAATAAAGGACTTTATTGTATACATTAGCAGAAACAACTTTGGCACGCCTACTATAACGCGCACTTCTAACGTTATCTACTGTTAATGAAATTTAAAACCTCGTAAAACCGACAAAATTAAAGATATGATAATAAAATTTGCTACATATATCCTTCAAGTCAATGTCATTGTAAACGCCTACTTTAACGCCCACTTTCATTGAAATACTAAATTTACGAAAACAGTTTACTAGCATGTCGAAGTTATACAAAGAAGGTGATACATATTTTAGTATAAAGGGATTTTTCCATAGCAAAATAATAAATTTTGTGCTGTAAAAGTACACCAAATTGGTGGTGGGTATAAAAGATTCGGTACGGTCGAATATAGTGCTCTTACTTGTTTAAATTTGTTTTACTTACTAATTAAAAAAATTTCTTATTTCTGTACTCTATTAACATTCTTCCAGTCTAAATAATTAAAAAGAAAATTTTATACATCATTTTAAAATATATATTTCAATTATAACATCGTCTGAAAATATGTATTCAAAAATTTTTTATATTAAAAAATAATTTTAGTTAAATTCTTTAATATCTGAAAATTTTTTCCAAAAACTTTCCTTACCAAAAAAATCGCTGAACCCTCTGATGTATTTTACAAGATGTTTTCTATTTTTTACTACAATTAGACTATCCAATGTATTCAAAATATCTTTAGTCCAATGAACATAAACTTTTTACTTACATATATAAACTTCATTTCTCATGCAGGATATGTAGACACTTTAACAAATCTCTTAAAATGTATCAAAATAATCTTACCGCCAGCAAGAGTATCCACATTTGTAACAGCAATTTGCAACTAACGAGCTAAGTTTTCAAAATAAAAAGAAAAACAAGCAATAAAAAATGCAGACCAGTAATGACATAAGGAAGAGGGAAGAAACAGGGAATGTGAAACAGGAGAAAATATTAAAGCAGTCTACAGTAGAAAGTAGGATTAAGGAATACCTACAACTTACTTATTTGTTTACAGAGCAGATATACCTTCAATATGTGTTACTTTCAAAGATAAGTGCAGCAATAAAAAAATTTTTTTTGACATACACGTAACCACAAAAAGATTTATGTATTTTTTTTTTATTAAATATAAGCCATTGGTATACCTGGAACCAGTGTTTCCCTAGAAAGCCATTGTTTTCTCTTCTAATTTTCTGTTTTAGCTCTGCTGTCCCATAAGCACATAAAACAAGGATACTTGGTAAAGCCGCTTTGTTGACCTAAGAGGTAATTTACCATCTTAATATTAACACAAGTTACCCAGTTATGTTCATCATGCTTTATTTTCTTCATGACCAATGCAATTACGGAGTATTCTTCTTTTACTTTGGTTGAATGTGCGATCGGCAAGGAGTGAAATTTATTTCCATTATGCAAAAGGACACACTTCAAGCTGCGTTTTGATGAGTCAATAAATAAACGCCGTTCGTTTAAATCGTATCTCTGTAAACCCATGGAAGTCATTAAACCAGAAATATTTGTGCAATACATAAAATCATCCTCTTCAACAAAAAAATTAAGTAAGCTTGCTTCTCGAGTACCGTAATATGAAACTTTAGTTTTTACAGTTATGAGATTTGATTCTTTCATCCGCGACGCAAGCAATTCAGAAGATCTTTTTGACAATCCAAGATCTCTAATTACATCATTAAGCTGTCTTGATTCCATGGTCTCCGCCAGAAATTTTTGTGTGGGATGAACTCGTCATTATCAGATGAAGATGGTATTGCTTTCCGTTTTTTCTAGGTGATATATTGGCCGCACCCAAAACAAAATGAATCCGGATTGTTTTTACATAAAAATGTTCTGGGCTTCTGGCTAATTTTTCTTAAAGCTTGAAAATTTATTCTTACTTGTAAGCTGAATGACTATAATCGTTATGTAGGGATATAATGATGTTTCTGCTATTACAAACACTTCTTAAATAAAAAAAAGGGATCAAGGAGCTCTTATAAATACTGATACTATAATTTGGGATAACCCTTTGTGTGGGTAAAGTTTTTTGTGTGTGCTGCAAATTGTCTGTTATTCCCAAGAATCATAAAAAAATATTAAGAAATTTTATGCAAAAAAACACATCAGTTACAGATAGCCAATGGAAAAAGAGCAATTCAGCGTGCACGTACATTTATGCGCGTTTATAACTTTCCTACCGCAATCATAAAAATTAAAAATTATTTATCACTTTTTTTAATTCTGAGAATCACAAACATGTCAAAAAGGTTTTTTCCAAAAAAATTTTCTAGGAGAAGATCATTAACTACTCAATTTTATTTGTATCAAACAAAGAAACTAAAATTTTGAGAAAATGAGCGAGATCTCTCAATTGTGAATAGATTCGAAAGTATTCAATCGATTTCTATGATCGATATCTTATTTTGTTGCTATTACATGTGGCTTTACGATAAAGATTTTTTTTGCCGTTTTCGATTTTTCATGATTTTTTGAAAACAAAAAAATTGCTATTTTCACGTAAAAAATATTTTCTTTTATTTTGCTTCCATTTTTATACCCTTCACCTGTGGTGCACAAGGGTATATGTATATAGCTTTGTCATTCCGTTTGTAATTTCTACAATTTTCACTTCCGACCCCATAAAGTATATATTTTCTGAAAGCTTATGAATAGAGAAATCGATTAAGCCCTGTCCGTCTGTCCGTGTGTTGGTTGAAATCAACTTTTAGAAGCAACTATATGTTCCTCAGATCTCTATATGGTATCAATCTCTTGGAAATATCCAGGAATGAATCGCTATTGAAATTCAGCACAATCGCCCCATAAATTTCTGAGATATGAGCAAAAAATCACGACCACCTCGTTTTTTTACACAATTACAACAACAACAAATAAAATAAATAAATAACAACTATAAAATAAAATAAAATAAAATAAAATTTTTTTTGGCTCAGCTTGTATTCGATGCCACATTTATTCTAACCAGTATATACATATGTACGTATTTTATATGAGATAAATGGTGATACAAACAATTGTTATTGCATGACTACACGTTGTGAAGGGTATATAAGATTCGGCACGGCCGAATATAGCACTGTTACTTGTTTATTATAACTCCAAAACTACTGAGCCAATTAAAACGCAATATATAAACGGATTAAATGTTATGTAAATCTAAATTTTTCTAAGTTTATTTTAATAATATCGGACTAACCGCTTTTGAGTTATCATTGATTACGAAGAGAAGCGTCTAAAAAAATATGAATTTGACTTAAAAATTAAAAAAAATAATCTTTCCATTTAATTTAAAATTTGGACGATATTTGTACTACTGGAACCACAATACATCAAAATTTTTGTTTCCCGGGAATGCGAGATTTATTTTTTAATATTCCGGGATCCCGCCTCAAACCAAATATAAAGTAAAGTTGTTTTTAATTAATAAAAAACTTTTAATTAAAAACCATAAAATAGTTTATAATGTAAAAAAAACATTTTAAAACTCTAAAATTTAATAAAGAAACTTGAAGTTAAAATATAAATTGAGTAAAAATATTTTTTATTGAAAAAAATATTCTCTAAATACGAGATCAAATATGAGCACAAAAAGAAAAATACTGGTACTTCAGCTATGAGATAAATAAAATAAAATTATTAGAATTCAATTTCAATATAAACATCTTCCTTCGAATCGTAGCCACCTTTTTTATTTCCCGGGATCCCGAAATATAATCCCCGGAAGTCGGGAAGATTAAATAACTCAAATTCCCGGAAAATAACCCAATTTATAGAACAAAGTGTATTTGTTTGTTATTAGCTATACAATAATCTCTTTATACTAAAATATGTATCACTTTCTTTGTATAAGTTTGATAAGGTAGTAAAATGTTTTCGTATATTTAGTCTTTCAATGAAAGTGGGCGTTAAAGTAGGCGTGTCGAAGTTGTTTCTACTAATGAATGCGACTTAGATGTTTCAATATAGTCTTTTATTATTCCAAAATCTTTATTCATAGAGAAATTATATGAATTTGAGGTAAAACGTTATATGGGAGGTGGGCGTAAAAGTGGGCGTGTCACCTTAATTTTCCGGCATAACAATGACATTGACTAGAAGGATATATGTAGCAAATTTTATCATCGTAGCTCTAATTTTGTCGGTTTTATGAGCTTTTAAAGTTCATTAACAGTGGATAACGTGAAGAGTGGGCGTTATAGTAGGCGTGTCGAAATTATTTCTACTAATGAATGCAACTAAGATGTTTCAATATAGTCTTTTATTATTTTAAAATCTTTATTCATAGAGAAATTATATGAATTTGAGGTAAAACTTTATATGGGAGGTGGGCGTAAAAGTGGGCGTGTCACATTTATTTTACGTTAGAACAAAGCATTTGATCAAAAAGCCATGTTTGCAAAATTTCAGGATCGTACATCAAATTTTGTTGCTTTTATGACGTTTTTGTTTTTAAATATACCGAATAATACACTGTGCGGTATAAATTTTCGTACATTTTGTCCGATAACTCCTTTCCTAATGCATAGAATTAGGCAATTTCCGGGGAAAGATATTGCTTTTACTCAGGAAATATATATTCGAAGTTTCATGACTCTACGTTTATGCGTTTGGACACAATTCCATTTTATTCGATGTTAGGCGATGTAGACCTACTCTTGCTTTACGAGCTATAACTCTCTTCCTAATATTCCGATTTTCAATACCAAACCTTGTATATAAGAAGGATTCTACAAAAATTGAGCCCCCATATTTCGATGTGTTACAAACGGAATGACAAAATGAATATACCCCCACCATTTTTTTGGTGGCGGGTATAAAAATATAGAGAACTTATACCGCTCAGTGTCTTTTTCGGTATATTTAAAATTTAAAACGTATTATTACTGATAAAATTTTAGAAACATTGCTTTTTGATCAAAAGACTTATAACAAGTAAGAGCGCTATATTCGGCCGTGCCGAATCTTATATACCCTTCACAACGTGTAGTCATGCAATAACAGTAGTTTGTGTCACCATTCATCCCATATGAAATACGTACATACATATAAAAACATACATATAAAAACATACATATATAAAAACATCCCATTGTAAAATTATAAATTCACGTATGTATGTTAAAAAAACAAAAAAAAAATAAAAAAAAAATTTAAAAAAAAATTATTATTTATATAATATATATAAAACAAAAAAAAATAATTAAAAAAAAATATCAAAAATATATATAATATATTAAATAAAAAATAAAAAAAAATAAAAACAAATAAAAAAAAATTAAAAAAAATTTTTTTGGCTCAGCTGGGATTCGATGCCACGTTTGCCCTAACCAGTATACACTTTTGTATGTATGTATGTTGTTGTTGTAATGTTGTTTTTGTGAAAAAAAAATCGAGGTGGTCGTGGGTTTTTGTTCATATCTCAGTTGTTTATGAACCGATGTTTCTGATGTTCAATACCGATCTACTCCCGAATATTTCTGATATTTTAATACCTCACCCGGGTCCAAGCGATTTCGGGGGGCTTCAAAAAGTTGATTTAAACATACAGACGGACAGACTGACAGAGCTTAATCGTCTCCACTATTCATAAGCTTTCAGAAAATATATACTTTATGGGTTCGGAAATGAAAATTGTAGAAATTTCACACGGAATGACAAACCTACATATACCCTTTTTCACTGTGTGAAGGGTATAAAAAACGGAAAATAAAGGTGACACTCCCATTTCAACGCTCACCTTCCATATAACGCTTTGTACTAAATGCGTATAATTTTTCTATTGACATAGAATTTTGAAGATTAAAGGACTTTCTATATTGAACATATTGACATAATGATTTTCTAATGAAATTTAAAGCTAAAAAAACCGACAAAATAAAATGTATAATGATAAAATTTTGCATATATACATTTCTCGTCAAAATCCAAAAAAATTAAGGTACCACGCCCATTTCAACGCCCACCTTCCATAAAACGCTTTATCTTAAATTCATATAATTTCTCTATAAACAAAAATCTTGAATTCATTAGCATAAACAATTTCGACACGCCTGCTTCTCACGTAATCTGCTGTTAATGAAATTTCAAAGGTCATAAAACCGATAGAATTAGATACATATTTGTACTAGATGATGAAATTTCGTATATAAAGCTTTCTGGTAAATTTATTTATGCCAGAAAATAAATGGCAAAAGCACACTTTAATGTCCACCTCCCATATAAAGCTTTATCTTACATTCATCTTTAAATTTATATTATCTCTAAATGCACAAAAATTAAAAAATAATCTGTTGTGGATTATCTTATCATTTCTAATGTAGAAATACATTTCATTGCAAGAATAAATTTAAGAAAAGAAATTAAAAGCAAAAACACAAAGAAAGTAATACATATTTTATAAATTACTATTAATAACAAAATCAATGTTAATAACAAAATAATAATATATACATATATGCAATAAATCCATACAAAATTGGTGGTGGGCACCTAAAATTCGGCACAGCCGAATATAGTGTTCTTACTTGTTTTATTGCAAACACTTCCTAAACACAATTGACTATCAGCTGTTCAATTCGTCTTGTTACATATTTTAGGCTATAATCCAGCCGGCTGAAAAAATATCTTATTAATATTACAAGTTTTTGTTAGTTAAAACATTTAAAAAGCTTTAAGCAACATGCCCTTTATGAAAGGTAGAGCTCCCATCCGTCGTACCATTGAATATTTAAGTTCCGGCAGATTAGTATTGAAGGATAAAGTGCAAATCTTTAGTATTAATTATAATACATACGGTGATCATCATGATGGTGCCAGGTGAGATTAAGAATACGTAACATAATTCTTTTTAATTGCTTGAACACTTTTGTGTAGAGATTTCGTATTTTGGAATATACCACAAGTACAATATAAAAATCCCCTAGTTCAAGTGGTTACTTTTAAGAATATGACTCCATCACCATTTGTAAGATGCTACTTCGAGGATGGTCGTGATATGATAATTGACATTGACAGCAAAAATAGACACGAAATTGAGGATCATTTGATGAAGGTGGTGGGTAAAACAAAGTAAGTAAATCGTGGGGCGAAATGAAACCGTTCGATGAACATCGAAATTATATTCGCCCGTCTAATTTTTATGTGCATTTGGTATAGCGTCCTTGTTAGATTTTTATAATTTTTATAAATTGTTCTAAAAACCGTGGAAGCAAATCTAGTTATCCAACGCAAAAAATATATATAGGTCGATAGAAAATTGAAAAATAAAAAAAAGTTAAGTGGTAACAATTTCGGAAAGACTTAGTTTTTGAGTTAAAGTTCTCTGAAGCATTCATATGTAAATATGGGTTTTTCACTACATTTCTTAACATATCGTCGTTCGGAAATTATTGTGTTCTTTATCGGGTAGGTCTGAGAATCGGTCAACATCTATTTTTCATACTCCTTAACGCCACGCCTTTTTCATGCCCCCTCAGGTAGGCCAAACAGCTGAACTGAAATATTCACATAATATAACTAGTCCAGCCAATACAGAAAGAAACAGTCAACATCTATTTTACATACTCTTAAATATTTAGGGTGACTTATTACAAGGGACAATTTATGTCTCACCTAAATAACGTTACCACTTCGATGAAATTTAAAACTAAAACAGATCTGCGTACCGTAGAACACATGGTTTACTTTTCTTTAGTGTTCTCAGAGTAAATTAGTTATTTTTATTGAACAAAAAAAATATTTTCTTAAAATATTTATATGACAAAACAACGTTTGTCAGGTCAACTAGTTATTATATAATATTTTTAAAAAAGTTATATCATATCATAAAGGAGAATCTTTGGTTGACGAAGACGCTGTTTGTTATACCATAAAAAAGAAAAACCTTAAGCCCGCCCAAAGGACGGTTATGTTGAAATACTTTTGTTGGCGAAGCTGCTTTTGTCTATTGATTTAATTTTTGTAACTTTCATTTGAATAAACAGCAGATTTGTCAACTAAAGTTTCTGTGTTTGGTTACGTTCAAAAGCTTATTTTCATTCGATCAGTAAAGCGCAAAACAAAAATTTACAGTTTTTAAAATTAGCAGGGTTAATGTATAACCGTTTTTTGATATTTTTCTAATTGCAGCATTCAGATCATTGGAAGAATGTTCGAAAAATTTAATTGTAATATAGATATTTTATTTATTAGAAAAATTATAGTCGTATTTTAATTGCACATAAATATATATGTACATAAAAAAATTAAAAAATTAATTAATTTTTATTTATCTCTACTAAAAATTTGAGTATTTTTGTAGTTATAAATGTTTTTTAATGACTTTATTTTTGAAACATTTTTATTTATTCTGAAAGATCTATTCAAAAGCTTTTATATTTATATGATACTTATATTGCCATATATGCTGAGAAATGTAGTGAAAAATCTCATATACATACATACATATGTATATAAAAACTTCAGAGGTTTATAACTCGATAAATAAGCGTCTCTAAGAATGTTAACACCTTAATTTTCTTCTTATTTCACAATTTTCTATTGATCTATTTATTTTTTTAATTTGGAGGTGCGTTATTAAACTAGATTTTAGCCAAAACGTCAAATTTGTTAAAAAGTTTAAAATCAAATATAATAATTAACCAACTCTTTCAGAGAACAATTGGATGCCGAATCAAGATTAGCCGAGAGTAAAGATAATCCAGCAAACTTTGGTTACGGTTGTAATCGTCATTGCATTTGTGAAATCCCTGGGCAAGTACCTTGTCCTGGTACTGTTCCTTTACCCAATCATATGCGTGGCAAGTACATATTTGCTCCAAAATAAAACCTACAATTAATTGCTTAAAAATCTAAGTTTATTTTATTATAAAGTAAAATTAAAATATAATTGTTGTAAAACTAGCTGATACGAAATAAAAATATAGAAACTACAAACATGAATTTTACTAATTAAATGAAACGATTAGTAATATTATTTACTTTTATCTTCTTTTGGGTCTTTGATGTCGACCGTAGGGACCGATATTTCCTTTGTGATATGATCTCCTTTGTGACGTAGATGTTGAGCAATTCGCATCGCGATCTTTGTTAAATTGGTACTTTTGTATAAGAGGTACTTCACATGCTAAAGACTGATTAAACTCCAAGTCATCTGTTTGTGTTTCTAAAATTTTGAGTTTATGTTCGATTGCCTTTATAGCTTCTTCTTTACTTATTTTGCCTTCCTTTTTACCAGTACCCAAAGCGGGTATTTCTATTTTCGGTTTGGGACGTTCCAGTTCATCCTGTAAAGATGTATATTAATTTGATATTGTTTACGTCGTTGTCTATAAAGCTTACATAATTGACATTTTTAGCTAATCTCACTGCGATCGGACGATTTAATACCATATGTCCATTTAATTTATCTAAAGCTGTAATGGCGCCGTCGGCCTGAAATATTCAAAAAATTACTTTAACTTTTTACAAATTCTAAAAAGTAACAATAATTTTAATATAAGCATGTAAATAGAGGACATTTTCTCACCTGATTAAATGTTACAAATGCATAGCCCCTCGATTGACCCTGTAGAGGGCCACCTTTATGAAACAGCATATCAAATTTTTCAATGGCGCCGCATTTTTGCACAATTTTCAAAAGTTGATACCCATAGTTTTGAAAAGGAATTAAAAACATTTTTAAAAATTAGCTTTTTTTCAAAAAACAATGACTCGAATCAACTTACTCGTTCAGCCTTGGATCTAAATTTCCTACCCAAATGCGACGCTCTTCCAATACGCCAGATGAACTAGTAGATGCCTTTAAATAGTATAAAATGTTAAGCATATCAACTTGTTTCATAAAAATTTAAAATTTACCATTTAATTCTGCAATATTATGTAAATTATGGCAAATAATTACTTTTTCTACCACAGAGTTATGAATGAAAGTGGAGAATCTTCACATTAATCAATAAACAAAACAGCTGCCAATGTTGTCAAACGAATGAAAATTACTCTCTTAAAAATAATGCTTGTATAGCAGTTCAATTGAATTCGCCTTGACAGCAGTGTATCTCAATAGAAAATCCTGGTAGGATTAGTAATTTTAAAATTTAAAGATAAGTAAAAACTTGCAATAAAAATATTTACAACAAATTTAAGTGTACCCCAAGTTCAAGGCGAATTCATACAGGTGAAATTATCAGCCCAGCTGATTGTGAAACATTTTGTCAAAATTGGTTGAATTCGCTTTGATTTCATTTATTAATGCAGGGATAGGAAATGTGATTTTGGTTTCGGTATTAAACAATAACTTGAGTGTACTTTTTTGACAATAAATGTGCTTAATTTATGTATATTTTTTGCTTTTGCGTCTTAAATAATGTGTTTAAAAAATTTATATTCTGTTTTTAATCAAATTTTATTATATTTAATATGTAAAAACAACTTTTCCATCCCTGATATACGAATTGGCCTTGACATAAAACATCCCATGAAAAGTTGCTTTGTTGTATCAATTCGCCGTTGCATATACCTTATGGATATGCCTTGCCCAAGTTGAAACGCCGCGGGCAGTGTTGCCAGATAATTTTGGTTAAAATCGGCATTTAAATTAATGAAAACGGCAAAAAAAATGTCAGAATAACAGAAATACTTATTTTTTATAAAACAAAACATATTTTATTAACAAAGAATTAACTAAATTTATAACCATATAAAATATTGTGTAAATTTCTTCGATATTTTTATACCCTTCACACAGTGAAAAAGGGTATATATAGGTTTGTCATTCCGTGTGAAATTTCTACAATTTTCATTTCCGACCCCATAAAGTATATATTTTCTGAAAGCTTATGAATAGAGGAGTCGATTAAGCCCTGACCGTCTGTCCGTCTGACCGTCTGTCCGTGTGTATGTTGAAATCAACTTTTTGAAGCCCCCCGACATAGGTTGGACCCGGGTAAGGTATTAAAATATCAGAAATATTCGGGAGTAGATCGGTATTGAAAATCAGAAACATCGGTACATAAACAACTGAGATATGAGCAAAAACCCACGACCACCTCGATTTTCTTTTCATAAAAACAACATTACAACAACAACATACCTACATACAAACGTGTATACTGGTTAGAGAAAACGTGGCATCGAATCCCAGCTGAGGCAAAAAAATTTTTTTTAAAATTTTTGTAAAATTTTTTTTAAAATTTTTGTAAAATTTTTTTTTTAAATTTTTTTTTATTTTTTTTTTATTTTTTATTTAATATATTATATATATTTTTATTATTATTTTTTTTTATTTTTTTTTTTTTAAATTTTTTTTTATTTTTTTTTTGTTTTATATATATTATATATGTATATAATAATTTTTTTTTTTTTAATTTTTTTTTTAAATTTTTTTTTTTTAAATTTTTTTTTTATTTTTTATTTTTTTTTTTGTTTTTTTTAACATACATACGTGAATTTACTGTTATTGCATGACTACACGTTGTGAAGGGTATATAAGATTCGGCACGGCCGAATATAGCGCTTTTACTTGTTATATTAATATATTGTTTTTTACCACATTGGGTAGCTTCTTCAGGGAAATTTTTTTTTTTGTAAAAACTTTCCCTGAAGAAGCTACCCAATGTGGTAGCGAAATATCGGAATAAAATAATAATTTTTATAAAAAAAGCGATCTTTAGCTCGAGGAAATAAAAACAATATATAAACCATATAAAATAATATTAATATAAAAACAAGTAACAGTGCTATATTCGGCCGTGCCGAATCTTATATACCCTTCACAACGTGTAGTCATGCAATAACAATTGTTTGTATCACCATTCATCCCATATAAAATACGTGCATACGTACACGTTAGAATAAATGTGGCATCGAATCCCAGCTGAGCCAAAAAAATTTTATTTTATTTTATTTAATATATTATTTATATTTTATTATTTTTTTTATATTTTTTTTAAATTTTTTTTAAATTTTTTTAAAAAATTTTTTTAGAAAAATTTTTAAAAAATTTTTTAAAATTTTTTTTAAAATTTTTTTAAAATTTTTTTTTTTTGTAGTTTTTTTTATTATTTTTTTCTTATTTTTAATATTTTTTTTTTTTGTAATTTTTTTTTGTTTGGTATGTTTTTTACATGTATGTATGTATGTATGTTGTTGTTGTAATTGTGAAAAAAAACGAGGTGGTCGTGGTTTTTTGCTCATATCTCAGAAAGTTATGGGGCGATTGTGCTGAATTTCAATAGCGATTCATTCCTGGATATTTCCAAGAGATTGATACCATATACAGATCTGAGGAACATATAGTTGCTTCTAAAAGTTGATTTCAACCAACACACGGACAGACGGGCAGACGGACAGACGGATAGACGGACAGACGGTCAGGGCTTAATCGACTCCTCTATTCATAAGCTTTCAGAAAATATATACTTTATGGGGTCGGAAATGAAAATTGTAGAAATTACAAACGGAATGACAAAGCTATATATACCCTTGTGCACCACAGGTGAAGGGTATAATAATAGTAACTATTATAACAAATATTTTAATAAATTTGTAGTTTAATGTACAAACAAGATATTTTTAACCGTTAATTTTATTTAATTTTTTTTTCAAAAAGTTCCTTTAAACATTTCTTAAAAATTTACAGTTGTTAACTTTCTTAATTTAGAGTCTGATTTTTGTTTTTTTATACCCTTCACACAGTGAAAAAGGGTATATATAGGTTTGTCATTCCGTGTGAAATTTCTACAATTTTCATTTCCGACCCCATAAAGTATATATTTTCTGAAAGCTTATGAATAGAGGAGTCGATTAAGCCCTGACCGTCTGTCCGTCTGTCCGTGTGTATGTTGAAATCAACTTTTTGAAGCCCCCCGACATAGGTTGGACCCGGGTAAGGTATTAAAATATCAGAAATATTCGGGAGTAGATCGGTATTGAAAATCAGAAACATCGGTACATAAACAACTGAGATATGAGCAAAAACCCACGACCACCTCGATTTTCTTTTCATAAAAACAACATTACAACAACAACATACCTACATACAAACGTGTATACTGGTTAGAGAAAACGTGGCATCGAATCCCAGCTGAGGCAAAAAAATTTTTTTTAAAATTTTTGTAAAATTTTTTTTTTAAATTTTTTTTTATTTTTTTTTTATTTTTTATTTAATATATTATATATATTTTTATTATTATTTTTTTTTATTTTTTTTTTTTTAAATTTTTTTTTATTTTTTTTTTGTTTTATATATATTATATATGTATATAATAATTTTTTTTTTTTTAATTTTTTTTTTAAATTTTTTTTTTTTAAATTTTTTTTTTATTTTTTATTTTTTTTTTTGTTTTTTTTAACATACATACGTGAATTTACTGTTATTGCATGACTACACGTTGTGAAGGGTATATAAGATTCGGCACGGCCGAATATAGCGCTTTTACTTGTTATATTAATATATTGTTTTTTACCACATTGGGTAGCTTCTTCAGGGAAAGTTTTTTTTTTGTAAAAACTTTCCCTGAAGAAGCTACCCAATGTGGTAGCGAAATATCGGAATAAAATAATAATTTTTATAAAAAAAGCGATCTTTAGCTCGAGGAAATAAAAACAATATATAAACCATATAAAATAATATTAATATAAAAACAAGTAACAGTGCTATATTCGGCCGTGCCGAATCTTATATACCCTTCACAACGTGTAGTCATGCAATAACAATTGTTTGTATCACCATTCATCCCATATAAAATACGTGCATACGTACACGTTAGAATAAATGTGGCATCGAATCCCAGCTGAGCCAAAAAAATTTTATTTTATTTTATTTAATATATTATTTATATTTTATTATTTTTTTTATATTTTTTTTAAATTTTTTTTAAATTTTTTTAAAAAATTTTTTTAGAAAAATTTTTAAAAAAATTTTTTAAAATTTTTTTTTAAATTTTTTTAAAATTTTTTTTTTTTGTATTTTTTTTTATTATTTTTTTTATTATTTTTAATATTTTTTTTTTTTGTAATTTTTTTTTGTTTGGTATGTTTTTTACATGTATGTATGTATGTATGTTGTTGTTGTAATTGTGAAAAAAAACGAGGTGGTCGTGGTTTTTTGCTCATATCTCAGAAAGTTATGGGGCGATTGTGCTGAATTTCAATAGCGATTCATTCCTGGATATTTCCAAGAGATTGATACCATATACAGATCTGAGGAACATATAGTTGCTTCTAAAAGTTGATTTCAACCAACACACGGACAGACGGGCAGACGGACAGACGGATAGACGGACAGACGGATAGACGGACAGACGGTCAGGGCTTAATCGACTCCTCTATTCATAAGCTTTCAGAAAATATATACTTTATGGGGTCGGAAATGAAAATTGTAGAAATTACAAACGGAATGACAAAGCTATATATACCCTTGTGCACCACAGGTGAAGGGTATAATAATAGTAACTATTATAACAAATATTTTAATAAATTTGTAGTTTAATGTACAAACAAGATATTTTTAACCGTTAATTTTATTTAATTTTTTTTTCAAAAAGTTCCTTTAAACATTTCTTAAAAATTTACAGTTGTTAACTTTCTTAATTTAGAGTCTGATTTTTGTTTTTTTATACCCTTCACACAGTGAAAAAGGGTATATATAGGTTTGTCATTCCGTGTGAAATTTCTACAATTTTCATTTCCGACCCCATAAAGTATATATTTTCTGAAAGCTTATGAATAGAGGAGTCGATTAAGCCCTGACCGTCTGTCCGTCTGTCCGTGTGTATGTTGAAATCAACTTTTTGAAGCCCCCCGACATAGGTTGGACCCGGGTAAGGTATTAAAATATCAGAAATATTCGGGAGTAGATCGGTATTGAAAATCAGAAACATCGGTACATAAACAACTGAGATATGAGCAAAAACCCACGACCACCTCGATTTTCTTTTCATAAAAACAACATTACAACAACAACATACCTACATACAAACGTGTATACTGGTTAGAGAAAACGTGGCATCGAATCCCAGCTGAGGCAAAAAAATTTTTTTTAAAATTTTTGTAAAATTTTTTTTTTAAATTTTTTTTTATTTTTTTTTTATTTTTTATTTAATATATTATATATATTTTTATTATTATTTTTTTTTATTTTTTTTTTTTTAAATTTTTTTTTATTTTTTTTTTGTTTTATATATATTATATATGTATATAATAATTTTTTTTTTTTTAATTTTTTTTTTAAATTTTTTTTTTTTAAATTTTTTTTTATTTTTTATTTTTTTTCTTGTTTTTTTTAACATACATACGTGAATTTACTGTTATTGCATGACTACACGTTGTGAAGGGTATATAAGATTCGGCACGGCCGAATATAGCGCTTTTACTTGTTTAAATCTTGTTTTGTTTTTTTCAGACTTGTCTTGTTTTAAATTTTTGTTAGGGTTAATAGTACCCAGCAAAAAAATCTATGACAAAAAAGTGATTTTGCAGGGGTTCAACTGGTGACGAAGTGATTAAATTTAGGTGAAAACACTTATGATTTTAACATTAGCGTGTCATTCTAGATCATGTGTTTACATGAATATTTTAATGAACTGCACTCCATTCTAATAGGTGCATGGAACTTATGCATATTTGGTGACACGTATCGGATATTTCATGTGTTAAATTTGTTTGTTTACATGAATTCTTTAAGATATTTTGCATGATGTTGCATTAATTTTTAAACACATCATTTATGACAAATTATTTTGCAGTTAAGAAGTCATTTAGAATTAATGATTTTACACATTTGATTTAGAAGTCTTGTAAACAAGGTGAATTTATTTATCAGGTGGTGGTAATTCTACAACAAATACAACATTAAAAAAACCACATGGTTTTTTATTGTTGCTTTCGACATCGATGTGTCAAAAACTATATGGTTTTTGTTTGTGTTTTTTTGCGCGGGAAGGAGTAATCTATGTAAACATAAATAATATTTGACAATGCAATCATCATTTTTGCAAATAAAAAAGTAGATCAGGTGCAAGGCGAATTCATACAGGTGAAATTATCAGCCCAGTTGATTGTGAAACATTTTGTCAAAATTGGTTGAATTCGCTTTGATTTCATTTATTAATGCAGGGATAGGAAATGTGATTTTGGTTTCTGTATTAAACAATTAACTTGAGTGTACTTTTTTGACAATAAATGTGCTTAATTTATGTATATTTTTTGCTTTTGCGTCATTAATAATGTGTTTAAAAAATTTATATTCTGTTTTTAATCAAATTTTATTATATTTAATATGTAAAAACAACTTTTTCATCCTTGATATACGAATTGGCCTTGACATAAAACATCTCATGAAAAGTTGCTTTGTTGTATCAATATGCCGTTGCATATACCTTATGGATATGCCGTGATCAGGTGCGTTGTCAACACCACCTGATAAATAAATTCGCCTTGCTTGTAAATGTAATTCGCTTTGCACTACTTCCAATTTTTTTTGCTGGGTATTTAAAGATTTATGTTTAAAATCAAAACTTTAATACAATTATTTAGAATTCAAATAATTCTGCTTTTATAAAGCTCCGATTTTAATATTAACTCTTAAGCTAATTATTTCAAATATACCTCACCAAATTTAGGTAAATTTTTCGTGTTCATATATTATATATTCACAATATTAATAAATTATATTAATGTAAATAAACAATGCCTTAAGTGTTTAACCGGCTTCTCCACGTGGCAATATTTATTGCCTTAAATGTGATGCTGGGTCTCCACGACACTGCTGGGTGGAGAACACGACACAAGTAATTTATTTATAAAATTTAATATTTTAGTTTTAACTTTTATGGGTTTTTTTGGAATACCTCACTCTAAATTATCATCAGGTAAAATTATTTTAATTTTTTTTTTGTTTCTGCATAGAAAAACAAAACATTCAAAGAAAATTAATCGATTTTGACAGCTTATTGCGGCAATAATTATTTAAGCAATCAGCAGTGCAATGATTGCACAACAAATTGTTACATATAGCAATTTGCGGTCTATACGTAGCAATCTCAATGGACTCAATCAAATTTGACAATTGCGGCAATAAATATTGTTACGTGGAAACACTAGGTGAAATAGCAATGAAGCAATTTATTGGCTTTGCAGAGTGCTTGAGCAATTATTAAAAAATTTTATGTAAATTTATAAGAGCTAAAATTTAATTAGTTGTAGGGATGATGTCACCTGATGTGTATATCCTTGGTCTTATACATGTGAAGCCGAAGAAAAAACACGAACTTAAGTAAGATTATAGAAACGTATTTCAGCTCTGGTCTGGTCAAGATCTTGCGCGTCATTATCACCGAATAAGAACAATTAGGCCGTCCTGTTCATCTGGATTCGAGGTTGTGAGTCTCACTCTCGTATTGGTTGATTGAGTGGCGTCGGTTAGCTGTACTGAGTCTCTTGCGCAAATCTTGTATTTATAGATAAAAGGGGCAAGGTCGGGTTAAGAGGAAGAAAATTGCTTATATTTGAGTGCACACTTGCCTGTACTCGGCATGTACAACAAGTTTTCGATTGAGAAACCAAAAACAAATAAAAAATGTCAAGAAATAAAAAAAAATAAAGGAAAACGAAACTTGGGCAAGTAATTTGCTGTATCTGAACGTGAAAACAAGTTCAAAGGAAAATAAAAGAAAATAAAAAACTAACGTGCGCAAGAGACTTGCCTGTTGTAAAAAAATCGTTAGATTTTCCGCTAATATTAAATACGTATTATAGCCCACTTCGTATTTTGAAATCGCTAGATTTAATGAGAAAATAGCTTAATTCCTATCACTGCCTACAAACAGCTGATTTTTTACATTCCTTTGTTTGTTTTGTTGTTGCAAAACAACCCTCATATTGGGTTTATCTTCAAACAACGTTTTCTTTGTTTGAAGAAAAATACATATACGCATTAATTTACATCAATAACAATAATAGTATAGAAAAAGTTGGAGAGTGATTTTAATAACCATTTATATTGTTTTTAATTAGAAAAAAAATTAATAAAATTTTAATTAAAATGTCATGGTTTAATATGTGGGATGGTTTAAAAAATAAAACATGTCGATATTTATTACAACGTTATTTAGGACAGTTTCTAGACGAAAAGTTAAATCTTGAGCAACTTAACATCGAACTGTACAGCGGAAAAGCCACAATAAAAAATGTTTCACTGCGAGTAGAGGCTCTCAATGAATTGCTTGATGCACAAGGCTGGCCCTTTGAATTCACAGATGGTCAAATAGGTCTGCTTACTGTTTCAGTGCCCTGGAATGCCCTAATGACTAGTGACAGTTCCATTGAGGCTTCCGATGTCGTGTTATGTCTGAGGCCTGTTAAACGAGCTCATGAATGTACTGAATCGATGATTGAGTCTATGTGGTCATCAGTTAGTAGTTCGCTTCAATTGGCAGAAGAGTGTTTAAGGCAGGGGAAGCAAGAAGAGGAAGAGTTTACGGCTACTAGTGCAGGCGTACCGGCCGGAGGAATAGTAGGCTTAGAGAAATTTGCCGAAACCATAGATAATGTTTTAAATCGAATACAAGCTAAATTTGCAAATATTACGCTAAAAATAGAATATCCCTGCCACTATAAGTTAAGAGGTGTAGCCTTTAATATATACTTAAAAGAGTTATTTTATAAAAATGAAACGGGCAATGAAAAAATACCACAAATATCTACTGAAAAAAGTAATGCGCAAGGTGAACATATGAATCTTCTGCCAACTTACGCAAAACACAGTGTATTTCTTACAGGGGTATCTATGTTCACACAAGAGAGTTGGGTGTCTGACGATAAAGATCTAGTGCATCACGAAAATATACCTATTGTACAATTCATGGGTCAACAGAATCTTCAAATTAAGGTAAAACAGTCCGAAGAGATAACGGGGCCAAAAATCTGTTTCGATATTGAATTAGGCGCTATTTGTTTCATATTTTCGCCAAGACAACTTCAATTGTTATCACATTTTCTGAAGGCTTTTAGTGAAGAGGATTCTTTACGTCTGATAAATCGACGTAGTAATGCTGCAACAGTCCACTGTCCTATAGACGACTTGGAAGAACAGGAGAGATTTAAAAGCAATTTGGCACATGGTAATTTAAATATGTGGAATTGTAGTTCCCCCTCTAATTCTTCGAATACTATCAAAGCCTCACCTATAAACTTTAATCGTAATCATGAAAACTATTGTGATTCTATTGGCTCCTCATCCTTAAGTTCTAGTACGATCACCAGTGTTTCGAAGTTTCATCGCAAATCCGCCAACATCGATTCCTGTTCAGAAATTTCCAATTTTGTAATCAAAATATCAGCCATCGTGGGACTTATTTTGCATGAAGATATTTTAGTAGAATCGAATTCAAATACTCATCAACATTTTTGGAATGAACGTAGCCTCAGGGAACTTTTGCATGTTTCCCAAAATTTCTTTTCATACACAACATCTTCATCGATAGAAAGTGAATTGGGCAATCAAAGTTTATATTGCAAGAAAAATCATATTTTTGTAAGACTAAAGCCCATAGTGGCGGAAGGAAAGCAAAATCGTAATAAAAACATACTTCAAATAACAGCTACCATTTCAGCCACTAAAGCCGAACTATGTGAGATACTCGAGCAACAGATAACACATTTGTTGGAGTTTAATCGACAGAAGAATTGTTTTAACAACTATCAAATAAAACCAGAATTTACTATGAACTTTAACTCCAGCAATAGCATAAAAGACAAGAAAAATAGTCGCACATGTATAGAAATAATGTTGGAAGAAAATGTAGTGGAATTTGATATTAGCATAATTGATCGTTTAGGCTCATTTTTTGCACCCTCACCTTATCGAAATTTCTCAAATACAATACCTTTTGCTGATGATGAAGAATTATGTTCTAGTAATAAAACAGAAATTAGCGTAAATTGCCCGTTAGTCGATGTGAAACTACGTTTTCCAATTGTGGACTTAAGACCTTTACATGACCCAAATCGTATACCCTGGTGGAAGCAAAATATTCGTTCGGATTATCTTTTACTACGCTTTTCTGAACTAAAAATTGTATTTTGTGAAAGCTGTGTAAAATTGTATGCCTCACAAATAGAAATATTCTATGCGGAGACCGATGATGTGCACAATCATTTACTTACTACTACGTACAACAAACACCAGCCAGTGAGCTTAGAAGGGTATCCCCAGATTCTGGTAGACTTCAAAGAAAGAAATTTTGCTCCTTTAGAATTGGGTGCTGAACTTAAATTACCCTTCAGTGCAAAACGCCATTGCCGGCAAAGCAGTACTTTTTCGTATGACAACAAAACGGAAAATGATTTTACCGAAAATATTCTACTACCTGGAGAAAAACATGAAATTGATGACTTTTGTGAAAGTACTATGGCTTATTCGGAAGTTCAAATAAAACTGAATTTTCCCGTAGTGGATTTCTTTCTGGAATCGAAGCAAGTGTATGAGATGGTATATAATAGACTTAATACCGATTTGTTTATGTGGGAGCCTACATGTCCTTACATCACGAAATCCTCAGCTGGAAATGTGCAGTACCAGATGACCCAAAGTCTTTTGAATATGAGTTTAATGGATTCTGTTTATATATCAGCTATAGCACAAAACGAAGGTTTTTCGCAGTTTTTCGAGGAACAAACACAAAATTATGATGGCAACAAACGTTCGATAGTGTTGGAGCAAAGTGATCAAAGTGATGACAACCAAGAGCTAGATGACGATCTAGAAGCGGTTGGTGGAGATGACTATAATAATCCATGTGTACTGAAACCACCTAAGGCGTTCCCTGCCAAAATATCACACAACTGTTCTGTGGAAATAGAGTTGGGCCAAGTTTCGGCTTCCTGTTTTGTGCCTGTTCGTGATAGCGAAAAACACATACTGCCCCAAGTGTGTGGCAAATTTTTATTCAATTTAGAAAATGTTAAAATTTTCTTAGTGGCTGGTTTTAAAAACGATGTTAATTTAACGTATTTGTGCACACAAATAAAAAATGGCGAAATGTTCCATTGTGGTATAGTGCCAATGAATACACCACTGAGATTCGATCATCTCTCCCAAGTAGAGGAATTTATGCAGTCCACAATTTACAAAATACCTTCAGGCCTAACGAAGGGCATAGAGGTAAGCACGTCTGAAAAAAGTGACATGCTTTCATTGGTCATAGAAATGAAGAAGAATCCTGTACAGAAAATCAAAAGGGTTAAGATTACTGCTGGCATACACCATACTACGTTACGCTACAATCCTTCGAGCTCTTCACAGTATTGGCTAAATCAGCTCATTGATTTTCTAGATGTTATTGATTATCCGATAGAGGGCTATAAGCCTTTCAGTGTTTTATCTGAAATGCAATTACATATGTGGGACTGTGCCATAGATTTTCGTCCAGAAAATTTCTCATATCGAACGGTTTTGGAGTTGTTTTATTTTTCCGTCTGCAGCAATATTATACCTTCTATGCCCTGTTGTAATCTTCGCTTCGTGTTGGAAGAATGTGTTCTCTCATTAGCTCCTTATGAAGAATCGTCACGCAAAAAATATCCCTGCTGTGTGATCTCATTTATAGATTCCAAAAATTTAGTTCCCGTTTTAGATGTGGGTTTATTGGATATTTCGTTGCGTCTCAACGATGCGGATTCTGATAAATGTCCAACCTTTGATTTGAGATGTTCTATACATGATGTACATTTTCGCACTTGTTATGATTCTGGCAGTGCGTTTGCCCAGCTCATTGGTTATATTGGCAGCAGTTCGAATATTAACAGTGATCAAGGGAATCCAAAAGAGCAGTCATTGCAATCCTCTTTTAGCTCAGAGTCTGATTTGTTTTTATCCCAAATAGATCAGCAGTTAACGAAAGATATAACTAAAAAGCAACAAGAAAGAGTTAATATTCTGATGGCAGAAGCGGTACAAGAATTTCCGAATGATCATCATACTTTACACACCATCCATGAAGAACCAATAAGAGATAAAGATGAGCTCAAAGTGTTCTATTTTCCAGATGAAAATAATAAAAAGGAAACAAAAAAATCTATATTAATTGGTACAAATGACACAAGTGACACTTTACCTATTGTTAAAGCAGAATTTGGTGAGGTAACGGAAGAGGAATACACAAAACTGTTTGAAGATATTCATAATGTTTCTTCAAACGATGAAGACTATTGCATAATTGCCGAAGAGGAGCATGCTTTTGTCGAAACTAATTTAGCAAGTGGCTCGATTGAAGTTTCCGAAGATCCTCTAATGATTGTTGACAATCACTTTTGTTTACCTTCGCCTTCCAGCAATGATCTACTACGCACACCTATTCATTTTCCAATACCTGAGCATCGGTATACTCTATGCGAAATGACTATTACCTGGCACTTATATGGAGGTAATGATTTCTCAACTCCCTCTACAACTACAACAACCGTAGCATCATCAGCAGAAACAAATGCAAATAAAAGTGCCATGTCTGAAACATACCGCCAGGGTGTGTTTTTTGCTAATGAAACGAGTCGCTTGCAACAGGTTAAGAAACCTAAAGAAAAGATAACCTGGAAATCCAAAGGTGGCATTAATCGTAACCATGAGGTTTTGGTAGAAATGCAATTTAGCAAAGTAAGATTTTCTTATGAAATATATCCGCGCAACACATCTTACGCTTCGAGACAAGTGTTAGTAGTAAATGAGATTGAAATACGGGATCGTCTACAAAGCTCTGAAATTAACAAGTTTCTGTACAATGCCAACACCAAAACTTTCAGCAATCGTAGATCTCAACACATGGTGGTGGTCAAAGCCGTCCATGTACGGCCAAATCCCCAACAAAACAACAATCAAGAGTGTTCACTGCGCATATCCCTCAGTCCTCTACGTGTTCACATCGATCAAGATACACTTGAATTTTTAACATACTTTTTTACCAATTTTGGTAGAAATTGCGGTAATGACGACAGCACCTCCAGCGACTTAGAAGATGATACAAAACACACTAATTTAGCAATATCTAAAGCCGATTTTCCTATTATGACAATCAGTGAAAATGAACAAGAAATACCAGATGCTGTGCAAGATTTGAGGGCACGCCTCATTGTAAATCAAAATATATCATTACTCATTGATGAAAAAGAGACTGGAGCAGACAGCAAATCCATTAAGTCAGATAATACAGTATCACAGGAAGTCAATACGGCGCCTATATATTTTCGTGAGATTATATTCGATCCAGATGTGTCCATACGTTTTGATTACCATGGCCGACGAATTGAATTGTCTAAAGGCCCTGTGGCTGGACTGCTAATGGGTTTAGGTCAACTTCAATGTTCCGAGATTATATTGCGTAAAGTTGCTTATAGACGTGGTATACTGGGATTTGAAAAGGTGTGTACACATCTCTGTAAAGAGTGGTTAAGGGATATAAAACGTAATCAATTGCCCAAGATATTAAGCGGAGTAGGACCTACCTATGCTTTTGTACAACTATTCCAAGGTATTTACGATTTGTTTTGGCTACCTATTGAACACTATCAGAAAGATGGCCGCCTCATAAGAGGTCTGCAGTTGGGAGCACAAAGTTTTAGTGCTAGAACAATACTTGCTGCATTGGAAATCACATCTCGACTAATACAACTTTTGCAGTTCACAGCAGAAACCGCCTTTGACATGGTATCCTCGGGACCCTCAGTACGACAATCGAAGAAAAGCAAAAGGGGTCGCAAAAAACGTCACAATCGTCCCAAAGATATAAGGGAAGGTGTGGCCAATGCCTATCAAATACTTAAGGAGGGCATCAATGATTCGGCGAATAATCTTGTAGAAACAGCGGCTTCCGAACATGATCAAAAGGGGTTGACGGGAGCTGTAGGTGCTGTCATGCGTCAAGTGCCTCAGTTGGTAGTATGTCCCGCTGTATTAGCCACTCAAGCTACTACGAATATATTGAGTGGTGTTAAAAATTCTTTGGTACCTGAAGCAAAATTAGAAGCAAAAGAGAAATGGAAGGACGAAAACTGTTAACTTAAAGAAATAGAAAAATATACATAAATTCATACATATATGACTATTTTTTTTAAATATATTTAACTTTTATTATATAACAATTATTTTTAAAACAAAGGTGCACATAAAGTTATACTATATAAGTATATATTTTTCTTTTATTATTTTATACATTTACGTTATACATACATAAATACATATACATATGTTTAATACAAACAATATGTAAGTATATGTACATATACATACATAATTACAAAGTACGTTGAAAAAGTATGCTTATTTTATATTTTGAAAAAATAAATAATTATGACAAAAAATGGATTTTTTTAATAAATTTTTTTTAACCCAACTAAAACATTAAAATTGGGATTTTTATTTAAAACCGAATACGCATTTCTCTAGCCTAAAGGCAGTTTTAAATTTGCATCTGAACTCAAATAATCTTAAGCCAAATTTATTCATCATGTATTCTTGATTCGTCAGCTGATTATTGACTTGACTTAAAATAGGTATGTCGAGAACTTACGAATTTGTACAAATTTTTACTGCATTTTACGAAATTGCGTTCGTTTTCACAAATTTGTAGTAAATGAGAGCACAAATAGAGAGCGAAAAGTGACAGTTCTTGACTGAGTATTTGCAAATTTTTACTACAGAAATTTCTTGCAGTAAGATTTAGCAAAACCAAAAAAAGGTAAACAAACAAAAGTAAGCAAACAAACAGTATACAATTTGTGAAAAAGTATTAAAAAAGGAAAATTCAAACAAAAGTGCAAAATATTATTAAATTTAAATTGTTTGTGAAATAAAGTTAGTTAACAATAGGTTCGTTCGAGAACTCACAAATTTGTACAAATTTTTACTGCATTTTACGAAATTGCGTTCGTTTACACAAATTTGTAGTAAATGATAGCACAAATAGAGAGCAAAAAGTGACAGTTCTTGACTGAGTGTTTGCAAATTTTTACAACAGAAATTTCTTGCAGTAAGATTTAGCAAAACCAAAAAACATGATTCAAAAGGTAAACAAACAAAAGTAAGCAAACAAAAAGTATACAATTTGTGAAAAAAATATTAAAAAAAAGGAAAATCCAAACAAAAGTGCAAAATATTATTAAATTAAAAAATTAAAATTAAAAAAAATTAAAATTAAATTTAAAAAAAAACGGAAAATAAGTGTTTTAACGAAATAAGTAAGTTTTGCGTTAATCATATTGTGCAGTCATATCTTTACGATTACAAAAACTTAGCATTCCACTATTTTATATAACAAGAGTATTGATCGAGGATATATTTTAGTAAAACTAAATGTATTAAATTTTAATGTGAATCATTTTTATTTTGGCTTAAGTTCATTTATTCCTTTATTTAATTTTATAATTCAAATTAAATTAAATTGTAACCATTTTTAGGTTTTTAGGCATTTGCACATTTTTTAGCTAATTTTGCATAATAAACAAAAAAAGTCCATATACAAGAAATTAAGTGGAATATATGACGATATCAATCCTGCTTAGAAAAGAAGTCTAAGTAGTCCCGTTAAGCAAAAATCTTAATTGTTGTCTGTTACGGACGTTACACTTTTTCTATTAAACCAAATTGTGTATATAAAAAACATTCATGTATTTAAAAATCTTTTTAACTTTGTAATTATTAATTTATTATATTTATTTGGTTGTTGGGTTTAAGCTGGTTTATATGCATTTCACTGGTGCTTATGCCAGATCATCAGTAAACCTTTACCCAAATTCTTGAAAAAGTTTAAAATTTTTATAAGTTATATTTTTAAATTCTCATTAACAAAATGAGAATTCAAAAATAAAACAAAAAAACTATAAAAAACTTTTTCAAAAACCCAACCAACAGTTTTTTAATTTTAATTTATTTTATTTTTCTAATCCCTTTAGCATTTGGCTAACCGTTGGTTAACACTAAATGCTTATAAGTGCAACCGAAAAATAAAATCTTTATTTTAGTTAATTTACTCAATTATTTAGGATATGCTCCCATAATTTTTCAATTATATTTATTTGGTTGTTGGGTTTAAGCTGGTTTATATGCATTTCACTGGTGCTTATGCCAGATCATCAGTAAACCTTTACCCAAATTCTTGAAAAAGTTTAAAATTCTTATCAGTTATATTTTTAAATTCTCATTAACAAAATGAGAATTCAAAAATAAAACAAAAAAACTATAAAAAACTTTTTCAAAAACTTTTTCAAAAACCCAACCAACAATTTTTTAATTTTAATTTATTTTATTTTTATTTGGGTAAAGGTTTACTGATGATCTGGCATAAGCACCAGTGAAATGCATATAAACCAGCTTAAACCCAACAACCAAATAAATATAATTGAAAAATTATGGGAGCATATCCTAAATAATTGAGTATATTAATTTATTAGTTACAAAAAAATTATAAAATATTTTATTACTCTTATATTAGCTTATATTCATTTATTTATTTGTTTATTTAAATGTTTAACATTGTATCTTATGCTTAATAGACCCAGCTGTTCGAGCTACTTTTATAGTACATATTGTCATTGGAACAGCCCGAAAAATAATGATATGATTTAAGAGCTGGATATTTTTTACATTTATCCATGTTTTTGATATTTCTTCAGATATATTTTTGACATAATTTTTATCAACGTAAATTAGGAAAACGCCATTTATATTTTTTTTTGCTAATTGGTGAAAATCTCGAGCGTTTTTTATAATGAGATTTTGGGCTTTTACTAGTTGCCAAACTTTTCGCTTAACAACAGCTCCAACACCGTCCACCACTTCTTTTTCATGCGAAGTAGCAAAAAAGTTCCTAATTTCTAACGGAAAATCCAGTACGTAAATATTGCATGCATGGGCGTACCGCCAAATATTTGAAGAGGGACATGGGGGTTGCGGTTTACAACATGGTTATTGATTACTAATTATTGATTTTTAGGAATTATTTTAGGTTTCAGAAGAATTTGAAATTCATCTCAATTTAAGTTGCAGATTGGGGGATCGCATGTTATTTAAACACATTTTCTGTTACTTTGAGGTGAAGTTTTTCGGATTCTCAATTTAAGCCCAGATTCAGCGGATGAAAATCCATTATAAACACTTACTTCAACCTCATAATAATCAAATTACAAATTTACATATATTTAAAAAAAAAGTGTAATAAAGGTATTTCTTTTTTTTCAGCAGATTAAAGTAGATAAAAAACTCTGTTTATAAAGCTAGTTTGGAAAACAAAATTATTAAAATTCATTCTGTTAAACTTAAAAAACCATATTTTCCGTTACGGACGTTACACACAGTGTACCCATTTTTAGTTCTGATTGTTAATATATATTAAATATATTAATATATTTAAAGCACAATATTTATTATTTTGTTAATCGCTATGGAATAATCTCTTTAAAATAAAATATGTATTACTTTCTTTGTAGAGGGTGGTTAATTTTTAAGGGCCCGTGTTGAAGGTGAACCACACATAAGCAACAAGTTTTTTTTTGCATTTCATTTGACATTTCTCAATCTCAGACTAACTTAATTTCAACAGTTGAAAGATACCTAAATGAGCAACGCGTTAAAGTTATTTAGGTTTATTATTTATTTTATTTGATCTCTTTTTTTAAATTTTCATATTTAAATATCCAATTTTTGTATTTAAATTCTCAATATTGCGCTACTCCTTCGTGTAGCATCTTCAGGAAAATTCATTATTTTTAATTAATTAATTATTAATTATTTGTAAATTAATTTTCAGGTTTAATATTCAGGTTTTTTTTATGAAAATGGGCGTTCAAAACAAAATGCATTTTATGCACTTCGTAATTCTTTTGATCAACATAATCGTTCAAATTCGTCCACAATCGGGAGAATTGTAAAAAATATTTAAATTTCTGCAAAACAGGTCTATATAAAATGTTAGAAAATCTGTGAATGCCTTTTTAGTTCGTTGAATGGGAACCACTGCTGGTTTTTGCGATAAATAGTGTGGCAAAAGAGCAGTAAACATCGCCTCATCATCATGCCCAACAATTGAGCATCAACATTGTCATTGAAAATTTGGACCATCAGATACTTCGATATGCTACTAAAATGCTTTTGTAAATGTAGTCTTTCAATGAAAGTGGGCGTTAAAGTAGGTGTGTCAATAAAGATTCTGCTAATAAATACAACTTAGATATTTCAATATAGTCCTTTATTTTCCCAAAAACTTTGTCAATAGAGAAATTACATGAATTTAAGAGAAACCGTTATATGGGAGGTAGGCGTTAAAGTGGGCGTGTCACCTAAACTTTTTGGCACAACAATTACATTGATTAGAAGGATATACGTAGCAAATTTGGTCATCAAAACTCTAATTTTGGCGGTTTTATGAGCTTTTAAATTTCATTAACGGTAGATAACGTGAAAAGTGGGCGTTATAGTAGGCGTGTCAAAGTTGTTTTTGCGAATGAGTACAACTTAGATGTTTCAATATAGCCCTTTATTATTCCAAAATCTTTATTAATAGAGAAATTATATGAATTTTAGGTAAAGCGTTATATGGGAGGTAGACGTAAAAGTGGGCGTGTCCCCTAAATCTTCTGGAACAGTAATGACATTGCCTAGGGGGATATACGTGGCAAATTTTATCATCATACCTCTAATTTTGGCGGTTTTATGAGCTTTTAAATTTCATTAGCGGTAGATAACGTGAAAAGTGGGCGTTATAGTAGGCGTCTCAAAGTTGTTTTTGCGAATGAGTACAACTTAGATGTTTCAATATAGCCCTTTATTATTCCAAAATCTTTATTAATAGAGAAATTATATGAATTTTAGGTAAAGCGTTATATGGGAGGTGGGCGTAAAAGTGGGTGTGGCACCTTAATTTTCTGGCACAGTAATGACATTGCCTAGGGGGATATACGTAGCAAATTTTATCATACCTCTAATTTTGGCGGTTTTATGAACTTTTAAATTTCATTAACGGTAGATAACGTGAAAAGTGGGCGTTATAGTAGGCGTGTCAAAGTTATTTTTGCGAATGAATACAACTTAGGTGTTTCAATATAGCTCTTATTATTCCAAAATCTTTATTAATAGAGAAATTATATGAATTTTAGCTAAAACGTTATATGGGAGGTGGGCGTAAAAGTGGGCGTGGCATATTAATTTTCCGTTACAAAAAAGCGTGTCACCAAAAAGCAAAGTGTGCAAAATTTCAGAGTCGTACATCCAATTTTGTTGCTTTTATGACGTTTTTGTTTTTAAATATATTGAAAAATACACTGTGCGGTATAAATTTTCGTACATTTTGATCGATAACTCCTCTCCTAATGCATAGATTTAGATAATTTTTACTCAGGAAATATATATTCGAAGTTTCATGAGTCTACGTTAATCCGTTTCGACACAATTCCATTTTATTCGATGTTCGAAGGACACGGTTTTTTCGACCTACTCTTGCTTTTCAAGCTATAACTCTCTTCCTAATATTCCGATACCAAACAAACCTTGTCTATAAGAAAGATTCTGGCAAAATTTGAGCCCCCTAGCTATTTCGGTGCGACCTCTATCGTGCTTTCAACAGACGGACAGACGGACGGACATAGCTAGATGGTCATCAAATCAAACCCTGATTCAGAATATATATACTTTATGGGGTCTAAAATGGATATTTCGATGTGTTACAAACGGAATGACAAAATGAATATACCCCCACCATTTTTTTGGTGGCGGGTATAAAAATACCCTTGTTTTAAAAAAATAAATGAAAGCAAGAGGTACGTTTAGGTTAGCCTCTGACAAGGCCAAACAAACCACTGTAAAACTGTATTGCTTATATATTTTGGAGCTTGAATATGCATCCTATTATTCCATTAACAAACATTTGGATTTTGGGCAACTTTAAATTTCTGTCTTTGGTTTAAAAATTTTCGGATTAGCCCATATGTACTTATATCTTTACCTTAAGTAAGTAAGGAGTAAGCTTGTTAAACATGCATCTGTTAATAACATTTAATTGCAAATACGTATTAACTTCTCCTTCTGAATTGAATAGTTCTTTTCACATTTTGCTTTATCATGAGTTGAACCCTTACATTCACTATTTTTTATGTATTTTTTTACTGGTGGTTAACTGTATACTACTAGTCAAGCCCTTTCATTTGATAGCCATAATGATGGGGTTCAGAAAAAAAAAACGGTTGCAATTTTGTTTCGGCAAGCCCTTTTCTTTTGAACCGATATTAAGGGGGCTTAATTTTAAATTATTAGTTTGGACCCATATTGACACGGTTGTCTAAATACAATAAAAAACTAAATCCAATTTGTAAATATTAGAAAAAACACCGAAGCAGTTGCATTTTGGTGTTTATGTCTCACTTTCAAAACGATTTGTTAGCCTTTTTCAGGAATAATTTTTAAGGCTACGTTTTGAAAAATATGTGTATCTTTTGGATAATTTGTATACCCACCACAAAAAAAAAATGGTGGAAAGTATATTAATTTTGTCATTTCGTTTGTAACACATCGAAATATCCATTTTACCCCCAATAAAGTATATACATTTTATCTGAGTCTTGGTTTTATTTGAGGACGATCTAGCTATGTCCGTCCGTCTTTCTGTTAAAAGAACAATAGAGCTTGAACCGAAAAAATACCAATAACTTTCTTATAAAATCAAAAAATATACATACAAGGATTCAGACTACGGAACAGTAAACATTACATTTGCCCATTTCGCAGCCTATCGTAGTCGCTGTACATACTTATGTATATTAGAAGAAAAACAATGATAGGATTTATTATTCATCTTCTGCTGTATTTAAAGATTATAAAATTTTGTTGTATGTAACATAATATTAGCAGAGAAAAAATTAACAAAAGATGCATAACAGAGAGTTGAGAATTGGTCAATTATGTTTAATGTAAAAACATTTTTTGAAAAACTTTTCTAAACCGTTAAATACATAGTACATATTATATTTAAGCAAGAAAATGCAGTTCTTCATACAGCCGTTCTGAGTATTAAAAGTTATCCCATACATCTTCAGCCATTAGCTGTTTTTAATCTTATCTGTACTAAAATCTGGAAATAATATAGATATTTCCCTTAAAGCGGAATCAACAGTATCCGAACCATGACAGGCATTACGAGTATCGGAGAGACCAAACACTGCTCTGATGCAATCGGGATTTAAGTAGACAGCCCTATAAACCTTTGTAGGACCCATAAGAGTTCGCCACTTTGAGATGCTATTGTTGGATTGCAAAATTAAGGCAAAACTGGGGCCACTAAAAATAAGAAATAACATGAATATAAAAAAACCAAGTATATCTTTTTCATTTAACCTGCCCATAAATGTTGTCAAACGATTGTAAAAGAATTTTCCTTTGTGCTCCACATATAATCTTTCCGACAATTGTTTAGAAATGTATATTTCTCTGGATTTTAATATTTTAAAATTATCCTCTATTATAGATTTCAGAGCCTGGAAGGCTATAACATTACGTACTACATGAGGTTTGATAATTGCCAATGTAATTTCCATTATAATTTTTCTAAATTTTACTATTTGTTTACCGAGTAACGGGAATCAATGATTTTATCAAGGTCTATTTAATAACGCATGTTTTAGTTAGTTTTGAACTGAGTTTTTATTTAATTTTTGAGAATTAAACTTTATTTTTTGTTTTTTAGTATAAAAGAATTGTTTTTATTTAAACTTTTTTATTTTACTTATTTACACTTCCCTGCACTTTAGAACACAAACTAAATTCATACAGGTGAAATTATCAGCCCGGCTGATGGGGAGACTTAATGTCAAAATTGGTTGAATTTGCCTTATTAATGCAGAGATGGGAAATGTGATTTTAAATTCTGTATTAAACAATTAACTTACGTGTACTTTTTTGATAATAAATGTGCTAAATTTATGTATATTTGTTGCTTTTGCGTCATTAACAATGTATTTCAAACAATTATATTCTTTTTTTAATCAAATTTTATTATATTTAATATGTAAAAACAACTTTTCCACCCCTGATATACGAATTGGCCTTGACATAAAACATCCCATGAAAAGTTGCTTTGTTGTATCAATTCGCCGTTGCATATACCTTATGGATATGCCTTGGAACCCATGGTACAATCATCAGATATCAGATAGATGGCTCTATACAGGGGCTCAATTCTCGTTCTGTGAAACTGTGAAATGAAAAAGTTTTTGCATAGCAAAAGGTATGGTGGCACCATATGATATTACACACAAAAACTTTTCATTTCATAGTTTCATAGAACGAGAATTGATACCCTGGCCACAAACTCGAGCTCAGAAATTCTTAGCTTTTCCAATTTTAATTTTATTGATAAAAATATGGGCCATGCCGAATCTTATATACCCTTCACAACGTGTAGTCATGCTATGTGTATGTTAAAAAAAAATAAAAAAAAAAAAATAAAAAAAAACAAAAATTTAAAAAAAAAATTTAAAAAAATATTAAAAAAAAAATTTAAAAAAAAATTAAAAAATTTTTGGCTTAGCTGGGATTTGATCCCACGTTTACTTTAACCAAAATACAAGTTTGTATGTATGTATGTATGTTGTTGTTGTAATGTTGTTTTTGTGAAACAAAAAATCGAGGTGGTCGTGGGTTTTTGCTCATATCTCAGTTGTTTATGAACCGATGTTTCTGATTTTCAATACCGATCTACTCCCGAATATTTCTGATATTTTAATACCTCACCCAAGCGATTTCGGGGGGCTTCAATAAGTTGATTTCAACATACACACGGACAGACTGACAGAGCTTAATCGACTCCCCTATTCAAAAGCTTTTAGAAAATATATACTTTATGGGGTCGGAAGTGAAAATTGTAGAAATTTCACACGGACTGACAAACCTATATATACCCTTTTCACTGTGTGAAGGGTATAAAAACAGAGGCAGTAGTGTTTATTTGCTTATATCTCAGAAATTTATGGAGCGATTGTGCTGAATTTAAACAGCGATTCATTCCAAAAGATTGTTACCATTCACAGATCTGAGGAACATATGGTTGCTTCTAAAAGTTGATTTCAACCAACAAACGAACAGACGGACTCATCTATTCATAAGCTTTTAGAAAATATATACTTTATGGGGTCGGAAAAGAAAATTGTAGAAATTACAAACGAAATGACAAAGCTATATATATACGCTTGTGCACCACAGGTGAAGGGTATAAAAAATTGTTTTTATAATTATTATTATGAAAGGGCTTGACCAGTAGAATACAGTTACCTACGTAAAAACTCAAAATCAAGGATGGCGTCGGAAATAATAAGCTACGATGTGGGATTATACATATCTATGTACATGATGGTGAAGGGTATTATCAGATTCGGTACAGCCGAATATAGTACTCTTACTTGTTACAATCAAATAAAATTTATAGTTATTTGTTGTTTTTTAAATTTGTATTTATTTAGAAAAAAAATTTTGTTGTTTCAATTAACAATACATTTTAAAAACTATAATATATTGGTATACCATTTATTAATAAATGTACATACATACATATTTTAACAACCAAATACATAATAAAAGTTATACATAAATATGTCAAATAAGTATTAATTATTAAAAAATAAAAAAAAGTATTAAAAATTTCTCACAAAAAAATATAAAAAATGCTTAGCCGAAAACTTGAAGTTTAACTTTTATTTAGTTTTTGTCTTTTATATTTTGAATATAAAACTCATTTATGCATACATATTTAAAAATATAATTATATTGCTTGAAAAGCTTAAAATCTTGCATGATATTAGGTTTGTTCGTTTAGTAAATTTACTTAACATTTAAACAACAGTGTTTCAAACTATATTTTTTTATTTATTATGAAACATATTTGTTGCACAGTGCAATATTATAAACCTTACATTTATTAATTTATTTAATTCATATATTTTGTTTTTCCATAAGACTTTTGTTGGGTTAATAACTGTATATTCAATTTATTTGTATTAACAGTTACATTAGAAATGTAAATAATTTGTAATTATTGAATTTAATTTATAACGATTTGTTTGATTTGATTTTACAATTTTTTATTAAAAAAAGATATAAAAAATTATTTCTTTTATTTTTAAAATGAAAAAGTAAATAAATTATTAAAAATAATTTTAAAAGTATTATAGAAAAATATTAAAAAACGGTTTAATTGAAAAAAAAAATATTTATAATTTAAATTAATAAAATTTTTAAAATTAAATAAAAAACAAGGTTTTAAGTTATTAAAAAAGTTTTTAAATAATAATAAAAATCAACATAATTGGGGTATTCGTTTTATCTGCTAAATGTCTCTAAAACTTTGAATTTACTTTTAAATTCTGACACGTATTTTCGCTTTTTCATTTATTTTTAACATAATTTTTATAGTTTTATTGCAAAAAAATATGTTCGTTCGTTTAAAATAGTTGCTAAATGCAAACAATTTAAGATTTGCTAAGAAATATGTTAAACGAATACCCCGTAAAATTATGCATTTATCTATTTTTTTTAACACCTATTGCCGTATGCATACAAATTACACTGGTCTGCAGCAAAAGTCGCCTTTGAATAAGAATATGTGGACTATAGAGTTTTGGACCCGCTAAATTCAAATCCGTTTTCAGTTTTTTCTTTCGGGCTCCGAATTTATTTATAGGCATGCATAATATTTCTCCTAAAACAAGGCGGTTATTTTATTCAGAAAAATTATAAAACTTTAAAATGTTTACCCTAATAATTTTTTAAGGATGTTTTGTTGCCACTTATTTCTGAATAACTCCAAAACATTTGAAAATATAAAAAACGTTTTTTAGCTGACTTAAAGAAAGATTTAATTGTTAAACATTTGCTATTTTTCATCAGAATTATAAAGTTATAATAAAATGTATCAGCATAACCGCCTTGTTTTGGGTGAAATATTAGGCATGCCAAAAAAAAGTATCTGAACCCGAGAAAAACGGATTTGAATTTAGCGCGTCAAAATCTTTATAGTCTACGTATTTTTATTTAAAGGCGGGCAATTTTTTTGTAGAGCAGTGTTATTTAAGGTATATTAAAGAAATATCAGTTTAATTAACCTTCTGTAAACCTTTGATAATTTTTATGCATACGATAGCTACTCTTTAATTTTAAGTAACAAGTTGCTTTTTTATATTGTTTAATTTTTTTTCATTTGCTTAATTTTTTTTTTCTTAAAATCTACAAATATAATAAATATAATTTACATATTGTATTAATTTATATTAGTATATACTTTAATAATTTATACCTTTGTAATTTTTAAAATATGAATGTTTCGTTTTCAGTAGTTTTTTTTCTTAGATGTTTTGTGGTTTTCTTCAGAATATTTGTGTCAAAAAGCTATTTTATAGCCTTATAACTAAATACATATAAATTCAATCTAATATATTAATAGTCCTCTTTGATACTTCCAATGTTATTCCAATGTCTTTTAAATGTCTATCAAAGTTTTTCGATTGTGTTCTTATTGTTGTTGGTTGGTTGATCTGGTTTTTAATCGAACATGGCCATTGTAGAGGTGGGCACAACTTCCAATAATAGTTGAAAGAACAAAGTTACTTTGTCTAGAGTAATAAAATAGAAAATGGTTTGCTATGTTTTATTTCTTTTAAATATCGATTCGTTTTTAATATCTTATTTGAAAAAATTTAATTCATTACACATTTCACATAATGAAGATTTGCATATTCAAGGCCCTTTAACAGTTATAATTTCTAATTATGTGTCTTAAACATAATTTACATAGTTTATTTGTCTGAAGTCAAATCGATTGTCCATTTGTTAAAAAATAATAAGTCCCCTGGTTTAGATGGGATTAACAGCATAGTACTTAAAAATATGCCCGATTACTTTTTTGAAACCTTAAGTAAACTATTTAACTTTTGTTTAAGCTATGGTTACTTCCCACTCGTTTTTAAAATGGCTAAGGTAATTCCAATCCACAAATCTGGAAAAGATCCTAAATTACCCTCCAGCTATAGGCCAATTAGTATTCTTAGCCTATTAGATAAGGTTTTCGAGAACATTATTCACACCAGAATTTTAGATTTTTCAAATTGCAATAATATCATAAATCAAGAACAATTTGGTTTTCGAAAAGAGCACTCCACTGTACATCAACTTAAAAGAGTTGTAAACTTTCTTGAATGTAATAAAAGTAATCGAAAAAGTACTGGAGTCGTTTTTCTTGATATCGAAAAAGCTTTTGACTCAATCTGGCCTGATGGACTAGTGTATAAATTAAATACGTTGCATTTTCCAAATTATCTACAAAACTTTATCAAAAGCTTTTTGGATAAACGTACGTTTGTTGTATCTGTCAATAACAAATTTTCTAGTGAAAGGCAAATACCTGCGGGCTTGCCACAGGGATCAGTATTATCCCCTACACTATACTCGATATAAACATCCGATGTTACTCTAAGAAGAGGCCAGGATGCGGCTTTTTACGGGGATGACAGCGCCTTTATTTGTTGCGGTAAAGTGTCGAATGCGATAATTAGGAGAATGGAAAATAATCTTAAATTAATTCGTAAATACTATGACAAATGGAAATGACGATAAAACTCAAGCAATTATATTTCCATTCAACAAATCGCGAAAACGCTTTCCTACTAGATATTTATCGTCTAGGGGAACAATTATCCCATTGAAGGACGAAATTAAATATCTAGGAGTAATCCTTGACAGAAAACTTTTATTTAAACAGCATCTTAATTACATTTGTGAGAAGGCAATTAAGTGTAGCCGTGCCTTATACCCCTTAATTAGCCGAAGATCTAAACTTAATATAAAGAACAAGGTACTTATTTACAAATTAGTACCTTGTTGTTGGCAAATCTGGTCCAAAAAGGCTGCTAAAACGCATACAAAGAAATTGCAAATCATTCAAAATAAAAACTTGAAAATAATACTAAATCTACCTTTTAGATATCCAACTTATCTCCTAAATAGAAACTTTAACTTTTAAATGTTTAATTCATTGACAAGGGAACTGTCATTTAATGAAAAATGCAGAAGATCAAATTTTGAAATAATAAGAAATTTGCTGAACAACCACTGAGGGTCTTTTGTTTAAAAGACACATTTCAGTGATTGTTCTAAAATCTCTTATGACTTCTAAGTTGATACGAGGTTTTTTATGAACAACTTATCCTTTAAACTGTGATATTAGTAGTTTCTTTATTTAATTAATCAGATGTTAATTGTTGTAATACTATATGTAAATTCATAAACTCTGTTAACGATATTGATAAAATTAATAAGTTTTAATAAATAAATATACATATAAAAAAAAAAAATATACATATAATTTACATAGTTTTCATGATATAAATTGACACGTGTAATGGTGCAAATGCCATTATTCTGAACTTTATTACAGTAAGGGTATTGATAATACTAACTTTTTATTTCATCTGAATATCTCATTCTATATTTTTCGGCAGAGCCGAATTACTAAACAGGAACAGAGAGACATGTGGTTTTTAAACATAATCTTATAGCATAGAAAATTCAAACTTTCTCGGAATATATTTTGAATAGAATTACTTTTTTTTATGACATGTGTTAAACAATTAAAAAATTCTCTACAATTAGGGTATTTACGTACATACTTCCATATCCGAAAATATTAAACTATGTATGTATTACCATTTAAAAAGAATATATTTTAAGAGAGAATTTCTTTTTATAAAAGATTTTTTTCTTTCATAGAAAAACATATACATATATGTAGGTAAACTTACTCATAAATCTAGGTGTCATTCCCAACTTAACAAATGGTATATAAAATATCAGACCGGCAAATATGAAGAGTAGCGCATACAAGTATTCAATGCGTGGCGTATCAATAATGGGAGCCACCACTAGATACATTGAGATCACCAGAACCACATAGGGAATGATAATAGGCACTTTATATGGCCTTGGATAGTTTGGTTTGGTGTAACGCATCACAATGAGGGCCAACATAGAGCCACCATAGAAAATCCAAGCGGTAAAACTAAAGAAGTCAATAAGAGAATCGATTGTACCATACAACACCATAGCAGCAGCAATTAAGGACTTTAAAAAATATAAAATTTATGTTTAAATAATAATATAAATATTTTATAAAAACTATTTAAATTACATGGAATATAAGACCAGGTGCTGGTGTAAGACGGCGTACATGTACATACGATAAAATATCTAGCAAATGACCTTCACGTGAAGCAGCAAAGCATAATCTGTAGAAAAAATACAAATTTAATTTATGAGATGATATTACAAATTCTGTCTTGAATTTTTTATTTTACCTTCCTGCTGCAAACAATGTACCATTTGCACTGCCAAACGTACTGATCGTCACACTCAATGGCATCAACCAAGCCAAGGCGCCCAAGATACGATTACCAAATGTTACCGCTACGGCCTCAGATTCAATCATTTCGGTGGGTGACATAGCCGCTAAATAGGAAATATTAATCAAAGCATAACACAAAGTAACCAATGGTATGCCAATTACTATGGAGCGTGGTAAATTCTTGCTCGGATTCTTAATCTCCTCCGTAACATAGTTCAAATTATTCCAGCCATCGTAAGCCCACAAGCCCGTGTAGAAGGCTGTGGCTATTGCTCCCATGGTGGGTGTAGGTCCACTAAATGCATTCGATAGATGTTGTGTATTGCCCTGAAATAGTTTCCAGGCACCACCACATATAACAATAAGAACAGCAACTAATTTTGCAGCTGTAAATATATTTTGAACTGCCATACCTAAATTAACACTATAACAGTTAACAAACAATATCATCACTATGGATCGTTCCAAACGAGTCGGAACAAAATGGTGGTGGTATGAGAAGTAAACCAAAATATATAAAAATTATTATTATTTTTAAGATTAAAATTTTATATTTAGATTTAGTACTTACCTATTGCTACTAATGCAACCATTTTAACAACCGACATTGGTGGATCACATTCAGAGACAAACGCCTCCACTGCATACTGTGCAAATGAAAGACAAATTATTGCCATTTGCGATGGCTTTAAAACTAATGTCGATACCCATGAGAATAAAAACGCCGGTGCTGGTCCATATGCGTCCATAAAATATGCCCATTCAGCACCCGACGATGTATTCATTGTACCTAATTCAGCATATGCCAGAGCGCCTGCAAACATAGAAGGCAGAAAATATATTTCATGACATTTGTCGTATTAAATTTCCATTTAAAACATAATTTTTAATAGCACAAACATATGTAGATATAGAAGTCGGGTTAGCTATGTCTGTCAATTCGTGTGAGTAGTTAAATCAACTTTTTAATGCCTTCCATTTATACCACGAACTCATATGTAGTGTCAATTTATCAAAAATAATTTCGAAAATTTTGGTATTGAAAATCACGTATGCCTCTGTTTTTTTATTAAGATTAAAAACAAGTAAGAGTGCTATATTCGGTCGTGCCGAATCTGAAATTCCCTTCACCATCATGTACATACGTATAAACCCACATCGTAGCTTAACCTATATTTCATGTTCATATCTCTAGAAGCATATTATATCTACAAATAATAGCAAAGGTACCTATAAAATATACTATGGCTGAAAAATTTTAATTTTGGTGGTAAAAATATGAGAAAAAACAGAGGCAGTCGCGTTTATTTGCTCATATCATAGAAAGTTATGGGGAGATTTTGCTGAATTTCAATAGCGATTCATTCCCGCATACTATTTCCAAAAGATTGATATCATACACAGGTCTGAGGAACATGTGGTTGCTTCTAAAAATGGTTTCAACCAACACACGGAAAGACGGTCAGATGGACATGGCATAATCGACTCCTGTATTCATAAGCTTTCAGAATATATATACTTTATGGGGTCGGAAATGAAAATTGTATAAATTACAAACGGAATGACAAATCTATATACATATACCCTTGTGCACCACAGGTGAAGGGTATAAAAACAATAGGAGCAGCAGTGTTATATGATGGTACAAATTGTTGGTTGTTGTTTATTTTTCCTTCTTATTTATGTGTTTTATGTATGTAAGTAATGCTAAGTTTTTCGTTTGTTAAGCAAGCAAACAATTGTAAATCTGTTTCACAAACAACTTATATGTATGTATGTATGTATGTATGTATGTATGTATGTATGTATGTATGTATGTATGTATGTATGTATGTATGTATGTATGTATGTATGTATATATGTATGTACATGCTTATAGTTGAATTTTTGTGAAGGGTGTATTAAGATTTGGCACAGCCGAATATAGCGCTCTTACTTGTTTGAACTTCAGCTGTCAAAGTGCATAGATAAAATAAAAACAATTTTATATCTTTTCTTATTTAATTAGAACCGTATTCATAAAAAATATTTTAGGTCTATTTAAGGCTTATTTGACAAATTTCTCTACAACATCTGTCAAATAAGCCTTTAATAAACCTAAAATATTTTTTATGAATACGGCCCTTAATTTAAAAAAAAAAAATAAAGGTTTCGAACTGTTATCCCTGATGAGCCTTGGGTTTTATTATACGAAAATTAAGGAATTCAAAAATACATTATGTAAGTTTTTTTTTTTTTTTTATTAAATGAACGAACTATTAATACATATGTATGTATTAATCAAGTTATATTTAAAAATCAGCTGTATCTTTTTTCATATCAAAATATCATACATTCTCCCTTCCTCCTTTTTTTATGTTATTTCAAAGGTGAAAATTTTTCTACAGTCCTGTAGATAAGGCATAGAGTGGATGAAAAAAGAAGAAGAGGATGAAAAATTTATATTATAAAAGTACATTTTTGTTTTGCCAGCTGAGTTAGTTTTTTGTATATTGTTCCACTGTTGTTAATGAGATTTTTAATTGAATCGTAAAATCAGTCCTGTTTTATCAGCCTTCCGTTTTTATTTTGTTTTCATTGTTCACTTCTCTTAAAAATATTTATAAAATGCAATGCGCCAAAGTGATTGGAGGTGGTGTTGTCAGAGGTGACACAAGTCCATGTTCATTAAACGTCATATAAGTAAATAAAATTATTTTAAGATACAAATTTTAATTAATATTTAAAATATTGCACATACATATATTGTAAATATTGTAAGTATGTTTATAGTTGTATAGTATATTCCAATTTTTAAGTGGGTATATTGGTTTTTATACCATCCACCACTAACGGCGATTATATTTTGATTAGTCATTTCATATGTTATCAAAAGAATATATGTATACACATACATTTAACCCCTTAAAGAGTATGGGCCGTATTCATAAAAAATATTTTAGGTTTATTGAAGGCTTATTTGACAAATTTCTCTACAACATCTGTCAAATAAGCCTTTAAAAACCTAAAATATTTTTTATGAATATGTTATTATATGTACATATGTATATACACAGAGAAAACAGTATCGTTTGTGAATAACATACTTGTTGCTGTTGAGTTGTCATCCAATTAAATGGTTCAGTTCTTGCAATCGAACTTTTATTTTGTGATTTTAAAATTTTACTATCTCAACTAAACTACACGATTGGCAACAATTCTGGTATTCAAATCCGCTGCATGATGTTTTTTCTCTCTGTACATGCATATATATGTACATACATAAATACATACATACATACATATATGTATGTATCATGTCTGTGACGTTTTGGACCAACTGTGGAAATAGAAATGGTATTGGTATCAAAAGAAATGAATTAACTAGTAGAGTATAAGACACTTTTAAAAATTTAAAATCCAAGATATATGGGTCAAATTTAGTGATTGGAAATGTAACAACTTCAACGAAAAGGCTTGTCCAGTAGATTAAACTAAACTATGAATAAGTTTAAATGCAAGATGGCGTCCGAAATAAAATAGCGGATATATGAGTCGAAATAATAATTACGATTCGTTTCCCTTTAATCCCAACAATACTGGTATCAAATGGAAGGAGTTATCCTAAAGAATAGTTTTTCGCCACCCTATCAATATGGTTATCAAATAAATGGGCTTGACTAGCAGAATACACTTAACTATGTAAAAATTCAAAATCAAAGATGGCGTGGGAAATAATAAAGCAATATTGCGTACAACGTTAAATTTTAAATCTAGGATGTGGTCACTATACCTATGTATATGATGGTGAAGTGTATCCGATTCGACACGTCCAAATAAGACATTCGTACTTCTTTTTGTTAAAACATTTTCAATTTTATTTTGCAATTTTATTACTATTGTATAGTCCTACCAAAATGTTAAAAAAAATTTAAACAGTCAGTAAAAGGCAAAAATTCGGGCTAGTCCTAACCTAACTAACTAAATAACTTTATTATAATAAAACTATAAATTAATACTCAGTTAGTGGAATTGACTGGAAAAATGTCTGAATAATGAGCTATGACCTTTCCCTGACTTCTTTTTTTTTTTTTTGCAAAAAATCAAGGAAATCATTTTTTATTATATTATATGTCGTATGTTGAAGTTATCTCCCAAAATATGTCTTTATCTACAGCGGACTACGTGCAAGAATTTAGTTAGTGATACAAATAATACTTTTTAAAAATAGCTAACATAAATCGCCATTAAAACTATCTACAACTAAAATTGTGATTATTTATATTGACTAAAAGTCCTTGGCAACAAATAATAAAAACAAACAAAAATAAATAGCAAAAAAAAGTTAAATTAAATTAAAATAAAGAAAAAATCTATGCATGTAATTTATATTGTACTTTTGTTATTTCTAACTAGAACATTTCATTACTACATGATAGAGTACATAGATGGTTTGTTTGTATGTATTAAAATTAAATAAAAAAATATAAAAACCACGTGAAAGTAAAATAAATAAATAAATAAAAACAAATCAGAGAGCAAGTCAATTTTTTCGTAAATCTCATCTCTTCCATGGCCTTAAAAAGTTTTTTTATTTTTCTAATTTATGTCATATTTGTAATTTAAATTTAATGTAGGCCAGGGATGGATAAGTAGTTACAATTTTAATTGTTTTTGATACTCCTAATTGTTAAGAAATATCGTAGTACTCCCAAGACCCATTTAATACTTTCAAACAACATTTATTCATTTATGTAAATATTTTTCAAGTTATGAAATAAGCAGAATTTACGTAATTTTACTAAAATTTTTTAAAATTATTAGTCATGTTAAGTAGTGCATTTAGTTAAATGTGTTAAATATCAACTTTTAAATATTCGCGAAAATATGGTGTTAACTTTAGGCCGATATAAGGATTAACTGCCAAATAAGCTGTCTCACTCATTTTTGGATATTTTTCATTGGTACAGTTTAGCATATTACCATGGATATATAGGCGATTGAACAACGCTATTAAGTTATTATAATTTACTTTTAAAAATTAGTCATCAATTAGACCGATGTTTTATCGAAAAGATGTGTTTTAGTTAAGAGACTTATTTCTTGCTTAACGGATTTATAATTTATAAAATTGCCATTAATTTCGTGGGATAAATCCTCAATACACCCTACTAAAGAATGTACCATTTGGTTGGGTTTACACGCTGGTGGCATCGTCCGACCTTATAACCTATGATGCAGAAGCCTCTCGCATTACGGTCAATGTAGATTATATTCGCACCAAGGTTCAAAAATATGGATGTCATTGATCAAAGGAAAATGTACATGAAATATAGATTAAGCTACGATGTGGATTTATACATATGTACATGATGATGAAGGGTATTATTTATTTATTTTTCTTATTTATTTAATATCAGATTCGGCACGGCCGAATATAGCACTCTTACTTGTTTTTATTGGAGTAGATAGATAGATGTGTAATTTAAAAATAATACAAAAAATGGTTATTTTTAAAACTGTGTGTATACTTTTCTAGTTATATATATACATAAGTATGTATGTACTGGATTTTGAAATGTTAATGAACATGTACATACATTAGACCTTATCATATATACCTCACCGAGCACTTTTGAATATTAATTATTTTTGTAAGGGTCGCCATTTTAAATTGTCAACAATATATTCGATATTAAAATCACATTTTCACGATGTTTTTCTACCGATGCCATTGACCGCATGTACCTCAATACCTACCTACTTTTTTCTGTATTTTACTTGTAAGGTGGTACGGTTTAATGTAAATACATACATTTGTGGCAGATACAAATTCTACAGAATGTGTAGGTAGGACAAAAAAAAAAAACAGAAAATGATTTGGCACTTTACCAAAAATCTACCTTATATATACATACATATGTATATGTATGTATGTATAAGAAACGATAAGTAAAATGTGGCGTTTATCAACCTCATCGTCATGTGCAACAGGTTACAGTTTTGCTAAAAAGACGGCGCTTGTCTAGGAGTTTTTTTGAATAATTTATTTATTTTTTTTTGGGTTTTCTTCTAGACTAAGTTAATCGAAAATATTCGACGAATTTTGTTTTATATTCAACAAATTTGTGCACATCAGATATTACATTCTTAATACACAAACGTATATGTAGGTGTAATTAAAATGTATTTTTGACATGACCTCAATTGACATTACTTATTTTTTTTGCTTGGTTAAAAAAAACACAGTTTTAAAGTTAACCTGTTGATTTTATTGTTTTTTGCAAGGGAGTTTTTTTTACCTAAATATTTTGATAAGTTTGTTTTTTTTATAACCTTCACAGATAGTGTAAGGTTATATATAGGTTTGTCATTCCGTGTGAAATTTCTACAATATTCATTTCCGACCCCATAAAGTATATATTTTCTGAAAGCTTATGAATGAGGAGTCGAATGAGCACTGTACGACCTTCTGTCTGTCCGTTTGTATGTGTAAATCTTTTTTAACTTTCACCAAGACCCGTGTGTCAAAATATCAGAAATATTCGAAAGCAGAACGGTATTGAAAATCAGCGTAATCGTGCGATAACATTCCGAGATATGAGCAAATAAACAAGATTGCCGCTGTTTTTTCTTTATTTTTACTACAAAAATTAAAAATGTTTAGCCCAAAACAATTTATAGGTATGAATGTGACTACTGTTAGAAATCATATACCACTAGAGATAATCGTGAAAAAATTTGCATAAATCGGTTACTAACCGGCAAAGTTACAGGCAAAAACTATTTGAAGATATATATATATATTTTTTTTTGTGATAAATGCAATTTTTCAAGCGCCTAAATAATTTTTTAATACGTTAAAGACACTAAATTATAAACCATGGTCTCAAAAATTATTTTCGGGAAAAACTGAAAAAACAGTTTGAAACTAACCGAGATATAAGTACTCAAATACAACTGCTTCGTTGTTTTAAGTAAAGTTTACGAACGAAAATCGATTTTTTATTAGTTTCTATACTATCGAGAGAGCCAATATAAGTATCAACTGACAGAGCTTGACTAGTAAAATACAGTTAACTATGAAAAATTAAATATCCAAGATGGCGTTCTAGATTAAATGGCGAATATATGAGTCAAATGCAATAGTAACGGCTTTGTCACCTTTAACCCCGTCGGAAATAATAAATAAAATAGCGTATAATATGAAATCTGAAATCTAGGATAAGCTACAATGTGGTGAAGGGTATTATGAGATTCGGAACGGCCGAATAGAGCACTCTACTTTGTTTTATTTTTGTATGATTGTATATACTTACCTAACAATGAGAGCAAACCACAGGCCAGCCATATTATAAAGCTAACACCAACGGAACCAGTTCTAACCAGTAGACCAGAAGGTGACACAAATATTCCAGACCCTAAAAATTAAAATTTAAATATTTATTAAGTCCTTTTTTTAACATTTTCTATAAATTAGAAAGTTAACATAAGATATTTCCTCAAAACTAATCGAATATTTTTGTTTTTAAAAGGAGGTTATGTGACTACGCTTGCAGGTAATTAATCTTTTCGAGCAATTTTTTATCACGAATTCGCATATTTGAGGCTGTATGCTCTCGATAACTTCACGAATTCCACTTGTCAGCGATTGTGAAAATGGTCGAAATTTTTTAACTGATGAGACATTGTCATAACTAGACTATTAAAAGACTTAACTATTTGAATTCAATATACATATAAAATTTACTCAGTTTATGATTTTGACCAAGAACAAATTTTTTAATCTTTTCCACGTCCAGACAAAATTTGTAGCTACACCAATCTGAAGGGGTAAGTTAGTTATGTGAACATCTAGAAAATTATGGCATTAACTGATTGTTGTTTACCTAATAATAAGTATTACTAAAGCTATTTTTAAAAGAAGAATTTGTAAAAAGTTTTTTACGAAAAACATATAGTAATATACAATATTTTTTTTAGCTGTTATGAAGAGTTGTTAAAATAAACAAATCTTTTTAAATGATGATTTCCAATCAAAGTTAAAATTTTTTTTTATTTTAATTTATAGCCAGCCAAAGCTTAAAGTGCGGTTGTTGATGAGCGAGTAATTCAGCAATTAAGAAGATTAGCATTTGAAAGATGATGCAAAATTAATTTAGTAGTATTTTATGCTTTCAAACTCAACAAATATTTTTTTAAATGTTTAAACTAGCGACCATAATAACTAAGCAAATGTGCGAATATATTTCTCGTTGGTCTTTAGAAATGGGCATTCCACAAACGACATATACCTATGACCGAAATTCCGGGATACTAATGTGAATGACGTTTATTTTTAACAAGATGTCGCTACTTCCCACCCAAAAAACGATACCATCTCTCTTTTGCGTTAAAGTTTTACTGACTCTGTGATTTCTTAAGAAAAAGATTAAAATTGGCCGTCGAGATCTTGTAATTTATTACCTTTAGACTGATTCTTTAGAGTTACGTAAAAGGTTAAGTATATACCATAATAGCAGTCGATTCAAGACCTCAAAGCCGAAATTCGTAGAGTCAAAAGACGAATAAAAACAAATTTACAGCCTTTCTTTCTGCTTTAAGTACAATTATGAAGTTTAGCAAAAAAATATAAAATTTAGTCTAAAAAATTAAAAATTAATTTTTTATAAATAGGCCAATCCCAAAAACAGTTTATCAACCAAAATTTTTATAAATCAATCCAACTTAAATTTTTTTATGACAAAATTCACAATTTTATAAATATGCATAAAGAAAAGATACAGCTGCTGTAATTTTTTTGTTAGAAAAGAAAAGGATGAAGATTTATTGTCAATTTAAATTCCATGTGATCATTTCGGTAATATGAAAAAGTTTTATAAAAATGTTCAAGTCTGCGATTAAAGAATACTCATTGAATGTAAGGATGCTAAAAGAAATATTACTATCGGGTAATTTTGTAATTGTTTAGGTTTATTTTTGCCATTCACTTTTTAAAGGTTATTTCATTTAGTTGGTCCATCCTTGAAATACATTAATGGCATACTTTTTTTTAGCATTTCGGTCGATATAAAAATTACAGCTGTAATGTTGTCTTTCTGGGCTAGAATTGTGACTGGCTTGTACCTTTACACGAGATACTTTACGTAACCTTACAAAAATTTGTCTACTTAAATTAAATCGCATGATCTTGGTGGCTAATGGAATACTCCAAAAGATTAATTTTTCTTTAAACTCGTTTTTAATAGGTTCATGGTATTGCTAAAACCACATATCAAATAATAACAATTCTTCCATTTTAAGCAAAAAAAAAATTCAATAATTATCGCAATTTTTATTTTTTTATTTTATTGGCTGTAATGTTGCGATTTTCATCGGTCTTAAAGAACAATGCCACCGGTCCATAAACCGCACTAAACAGTACATCTTTCAGGGTGTATTGACAACTTTTGCCGGCGAATTGACATGTTTTCAGGGTGTATTGTCAACTTGCAATTTTGTTTATTGTCGTACCCATTGAGTTAAAAATTACGATGACCATAAAATGAACATAAAACGAAACACCATTTTCACACAGCACCAATTTTGATTAAAAAAATTTAATGTTTTGTAAGCGTTGTTCTTTTGTTGGTCTATTCGTTCTGAAATGGACATCCTGTTTAAGTATTGAAGGTATGTATCTTACCCAAATTACATTTTAATATACAGGTTTTGAAAATAAATATTTGTTAAACCAGAATTTACGCCTTAATTCCCAAAATATAACTGTTAATTTTTAGCTATGGTATTAACTTTTAAATATTGGATTGCGGCTAAGTAATTGACCGATTAAGAGTCACTGCGTTAAACTTAAAAAAAAATTAAAAATTAAATTATCCAAAAAGTTATTCTCTAATTAATTTTTTTTTTGTTTGTGATGAATCAGTTTTAAACATATAAAATAGATTGATTTTCAGTACCTCAATACAAAAACAATTCAAAATTTTTTATTTATATTATTACCACCATATTCATAAAATTTAAAATAAGTTTAAAATGTATTTTATTTAAAAATTTTCATGTAAAATTTTCTCTAAGAAAAAAAAGATTTCAAATACATTTTATTTTTTTTTTTATGAATACAAGCGTTAATAAATGATTTATTATTGTTTTAAAAATATAAAATGCAGGTTGCATGACTAAAAATATAAATAAACAAAAAGAATTGGCTTAGCAATTGCTGACGTCAAATCACAATTTATAACTGAATTTGTGTTTATTATTTCACTTCGGAACTATAATACGACAGAAACTAAATATGTCATGTTGAAATTTAAAAATGCTAGAATTTTATACACAAAAATATATTGAAAAAATTAAAATTCTAAATATTTTTTGCGTTTGATACATTTAGCAGACAATTAAAATAGTCTGTTACAAATAGTACTTAACTCTATACGTCAGAGTACATACAGAAACAGTGATGCCAGTTAAACCAAATTATTTATTTTTCTTTTCTAATGTTTTCCTAATACAATAGACAGACGACAGCATTAGAATCTCACTAACGCAAATTAGAATTTTGCTGTGACAGACGACAGTTTTTGTATTTAGTAAACAGCTGTTTGTTTGTCAACTAATTTTTTTACATTAACATCGAGATCAAATGGATAGAAAGCAAAAAGTACGAATAGCAGCGATGCTGTTGGTGAAAAATACCTATTTATTTGAAAGAAAGCTGAAATTACTTTTGCTAAAACTGCTTTATAATGTAAAAATTGTAATTGCACTAGCAATCACAAATCTGAACACGTTGCTACAAGTTGGGATGGCAGAAGGACACTCTGAAATAAGAGAAAGGGAATTGTAGAACTTCGTAAGTTTAATGGTATCTTTGAATGGAGGTTATAATTCATATGTAGGTATATAGTATGTTTTTAAAGGACCGTAACAACACTTTTTGGGGGTGTGACGTGCTTACGATGGACGATACCAGTATTAAGGAAAACTTTCGCCTAAACAGAAAGGCATTACAAAAAATATGTAAAAAAAGTTCACATATCGAATGAATCTATTTTAATTTTACATTTTTGATTTTTTAATTTTTTGATTGATTTCAGACCGTGTTTCCATATTGAAATTGCTAAATTCAGAAAAAATTCAATATGATTTAGTGCAAATCTAATACACATTGGGATGGGGATAATTCATAAGTTAATTTGAATTAAGACTTTTAATGCAAATTAACGCTGTCGTCTGTCTATGGTATAATATTAAAATATCTACCAATGGCATCTTTTATATTATATACATAATGGTTAAACATTTTAAAAGGAATGGCAACGACATACTTACGAATTATTAAAGTCAGTACGCATGTAATTCAGCCACACAATTCTTTTTTTACTTTTAAACGAACAGACAAACGTGTAAAACATGTTTGTTTGTTTTTAAGAAAAAAAAAAATGAAAAAAAAGATGTAAGAATGATCAAAAAATATTCAAGTGTTTAAAAAACACGAATCGACAAAAATTCATTAGTCAAAGAACTCTCAGAACATTAATTTTTGTTTCAGTACCAGTAACTGATTAAATGTTAAGTTAAATAGCCTTCCTGTATTTGTTAACAGATGTGAAAAATTTCGTTCACAATTTCTTTCCGCTGCGTACTAAATTTTTAAATTCAGGATGTACATAGTGGTTTTTAATGTTTGTCAAAATGGTTATTTTACTTTTTATTTTACCGCCACTGGCTACTTTTTCAAAGCTGTATATGGAACATTTTTTGAAAATTTGTTCTTATGTGTTAATCTAGCACAAGACATATGCAACAGCGAATTGATATAACAGAGCAACTTCTAAGTAGATGTTGTTTGTCAAGGCAAATATGTATCTAAGGTTTGTTTAATCTGTTTAATTAAAGAAACTATTGAAAAGGATATAAATTTGCAAGACCCATGATACATATCGTCACCTTTCTGCAGTTTTCAGAAGTTTACAGGAGAAGGAAAAAAAGTTATAAAATTGGAACTATTTGCAATATTGAAGCGAAAATTACATATTTTGATTAAAATGCAACCAGAAATTTATATCGGTTAAGAAACTTTTGGTTTTTTAAACAAAACTTATGTTATGTCACTTAGGTTATTTTGAATTGTAAAAATCTGAAACCACATAACCTATCAGCAGTACTAATAAGTATGAATAAATTAACAATTTCTTTATACATATGAACATTGTATCCATTAAATAATAATAGTTATAGTTTCTTTTACTGGCTTAAGCAAAAAATAGTACGAAATGTTTGTTTAAATTACACTATGCTACAAAACTAAGCTTTTATCGTGATTTTTGATGATTTATTTTCCTCTTTTTTTAGTGCGTAACGGTCATTTGTAATATTAGATGTTCAAAATTTTGCACACATATGCGTTATGGTATAGAGAATAAGAATCCATAAAAAACTTAATTTTGAAATTTTTGCAGATAGGTTATTAGGACTTTAAGATAACGATATGTAGTTTATAAATAAAGTAGCTACATTTATTATCAAAAAAGTACAGTTAAGTTATTTGTTCAATACCAAAAAGAAAATATCATTTTCTCTCTCTGAATAAATAAATGAAATCTAGAAAAATTCATTAAATTTCGACATACATTATGCTAACCGATCAGCTTTTGCAATGAGGTTGCCTTGTGAATATGCCTTGTTCTACACTTACAATAATTAAAATATAGCATCTAGTAAAAAAATATTAATTTCTATTTGGAGCCTAAAATAACCTAATTTATTTGAAATAGCAATATTTAAAAATTACTTTCAAACCAAAGTCTTTTTAAATATTAAGGGCCGTATTCATAAAAAATATGTAGATGATGTAGAGAAATATGTACAGATGATGTAGAGAAATTTGTCAAATAAGCCTTCAATAAACCTAAAATATTTTTTATGAATACGGCCCTAATAATATAATAAAAAGTATTCAATATATTTGACTCTTTGGGTACTTACCTATCATTGTTCCGACAATTAAAGCCACCCCACTGAAGAGTCCCACCCGTCTCTGGAGGTGAACAGCGTCGTTCGGCGCTGAGCCCTTCCTCTCCAACGACTTCCGCATCCCCCCGGTCCCTGATGAGTCGGTCTCTGTCGTTTCGGGCCCTTCTGGCCCAATAGAACCGTTGGTATACGTTGACCCATTGAGCGTTGCTTTGTTTGGCACATTTTGTCCTTAAATTATTCAAAATGCCAAGTCATCATCATATTTTTTTATATATATGTATTTTAAATTGCCACAAATTTGAAATATGCAAAAAGAGAATCATAAAAAGTTATTGATTAGTAAAAATATTTGTTTAAATATTTTCAGTTAGTTATTTTAATTCACTACGAGATAAATATTTTTCAAGACACAATTTTTTATTTAGTTATTTATTGCAGATCATTAAATTTGAGATTATATTTTTGCTAACAATATTTTTTTAATATAAAGTATTCAAAATACATATAGACATATTTATGTATTTAAATAGCATAACATTTTTAAATATCGTATTTTTTTACATTTCAGAATTTCTTAATATCACGAAAATCCAATCGAAAATTATTAAAAAATAATATTTATATATTTTAATAAAATTGTTAACGTTTTATTTAAGTCGAAAATTTTGAAAAATTCTTTGCTTGTAAGTTTTTTTGTTTTATAGATAGAAACCAATTAAATGCTTCTGTTATAACAAATATTTTGTATAAAGATAATTTCAACGAGAGCGACTAAATGTTGACGGTTTGTAGCGGATTCTTTTATTACTTTTTATTATTTCTTATTTGGAATATTTTTACTCCGTAAGTTAAAAAATATAAAGTAGAAAATAATCGGAATCTTAAGAACGTTTAACATAAACGATTGGTTATAATAGTAAGAAATTTAAATCATTTCGATCAAAATGTGTGATACGCTACACTATATTGCACATAGAACTTAAGTTTTCGATTGGATTACATTGCCGCGAATGTCCATTAAATGTTAAGTAAAATATTGCCTATAATTACAATCTTCCCGTAGATGCAGAGAATAGGTTTCCAACGCTATATAAATAACAGAGTGACCGCTAATAAAATATAATAATTTTTTCTATTTAAATTTGAACACCATAGTTTATTGGATTTTACATAAATTTTGCAACAACTGTATTTTCTTATTTCTTTACACGTTTGTTAAAAAAACAAACAAACAAACAAACATATTTATATGTACAAACCAGTGATGCCAGGAGATTTTCCAAAAATTCCCAAAAAAATAATTGTTTTTTTTCCTCCACCCAATGTTTTACCCCTTCATTTTTCCTGATATGTACTACTTTGTTCAATTTTTTTAAATAAATTTTTTTAAATGTTTGTATTTTAAATTCGGGTGTATAAATTCGCTACCACATTGAATAGCTTCTCCATGGAAATATTTTAAGGTTAAAAATCAACAGTAAATAAAATATTTCCACAGATATCTGTTGACTTTCAATTCGTTGTTGTTTTTGTGATTTTCTGAATAATTTTAAAATTTATTTAAATCGTTTATTTAATCAGTTTATACAGACAAAAAATCACCTTTAATTATTTTTTTTTTAATTTAATTTATTGTTTTTTTTGCTCTCCTATAAATTTGAAATAAGTTTTTTTTTTAAACGGCCACAGGCGTAAAGGGTGTGCAATCGTAATGCACAATGTTAATAGTCACACCTTAACGTCAAGTTTTTTGTCCAATTTAATTTCTTTGTTTCAAAAACATTTACGAAAATTGGAGTTCAAATTTAAAACGTATTACATACGTATACTACTTTTTTGGTTAGCATAATCTACCAAATGTATGTACCAATCGGAAGAATTGAGCACAAATTTCAGCAACGGGGTTTGTAGAAAATGTGGAAAAATTTGAGCATTCTTGCCCAGTTCGTTGGTAGAAGAGCCGTCAACCTCAATTGGTCGTCTTGCCCAACAATTGAACATTTCACGATCATGAATAGATTTGAATTTACAAGCTTCAATGGACTCAAGATCTAAAGCTATAAGCCATGGTCATAACAGTCAATATGGTTGAACAGACAGAAGTGAATAGTGACTTTGCAAAGAAAATCATTTTCAGCACAGTTTAGATTTGTTAACAAGCAGAATTGCCGCACTTGGACAAATGAGAATTCACGAGTGATTGTTGAAAAGTCGTTGTATTAATAAAGAGTGACTGTTTTGTGCGGTTCATGGGCTGGCGGCGTCACTAGGCCGTACTTCTTCGAAATTTAGGTCGGCCAAGCAGTGAATGGTGTTCACTATCGCGAGATGATAACTAACTTTTTGTGGCCAGAAATTGAGAATATGGAATTGAACGATTTGTGGTTTTAACAACATGATATCACTTGGCACACAGCAATGAAAGCAATGACTTTTTTACGCAAGAAATTTAATGGCCGTGTTATATCACGTCGTGGCGTTGTTGACCGAAACAATCATGTTATTTGACACCGTTGGACTTCTTTCTTAGCAGACATTTAAAAGAAAAAGTATATGTTAAATTTAAGAGATAAAATATAAGAGAATTCGGCACATTAACGACATTGAACCTGAATTATATCCCAGTGTCATTGATAATATGAACCATCGGATAAAAGTATGCCACCGAAGCCGTAGCAAGCATTTGGCGCATATTTTAATTTACAAAATAATAAATATAAAGATAAATTAAGTCGACTTTATACTCATAAACTAACAATTAGAATTCATAGGCATATTTGTTATTTTCAATGGCTACATCGGGATTTAATAATTCCATTTTTAATTTAAAATTTTTACACAAAAATCTGCAATTAAAAAACTCTACAATTTGGCAAAAGTAAAAAATTTTTCCATGTCAAATTATGAAAAAGAACTACAAAAAGGGAAAAATCCCCACACTTGGCATCACTGGTATAAACATATTCACTCTTGAACTATTTTTGGAAACTTTTTTTTATCAATGAAAAGTTTTTAGAAACTTTCTAATACTATTTTTAAAAGCACAAAAAATTCTGTTTTTATTTAATTCACTTTTAATAGCTGTAAGTGTATCATATTTTTTTTTTTAAGTAATAAATAATTATTTTTTTAATTTTGATTTTTTTTATTATTGATTTTTTTTTATGGTTTTATTTTTTATTTAAACATTGTAGGTAATAGAAACAAATTTTCAAATCTACTTTAACCACAGATTATATTTTAAAATTTTAAAATTAAATATCTTAAATCTTTACAATTATGCTTCTGGGTAAAATTACCAGAAATTAGATATAAAAAGTAGTGTTGCTTTTAATAATCTTTCAACTTATGTAATTTTTAGATTTTTATCTTTTTTTGGTGTCTTAAAACAAATATATATTTTTGCTTTATGAATTCTGATTTTAGAAAATTTTTGTGATCAATATATATACATATTAATTTTGTAGGTAATTTTATTAAATAATAATATAATAAAATTAAAATATTTTCGCTACAATATTTCGTGATATTTTTTCTCTTAAAATTTTGTGTATAGTATTTGTTAAATTAAGTTAATTTTTTTTGCAGTTTTGTTGTTTGCACACACACCTCCTCGATTATCTGTTGAATTATTTTTGCATGCGTTTTTTTGCAAGCAAAATAGTTGGGAAATTTTATCGCGCATGGCATGGACGGATTACAAATTTTACAAATTATTTCGCCGCAAATATTTAATATCAGGCGAACGAAAGAAGCGATGTCTACGACAGATTTTAACAAACTGTTGTTTGGTTTTTCACACAATACACTTTTCAGCAAAAAAAAAAAAAAAACAAATCGTTTCAAAAGACACAAAAATCTTTCACGCCGACTAATATCGAATGGTTACAGCAAGTGGATGTTTTTTTAAACACACTCAAAAATAGTGGGATAATAGAAAATTTCGCTATGAAGATTTGCAATTCGTTTTAATACTTTTGTTTTAAGAGATTTTCTTTTTTAACTAGTTCAGCTATTGTTCTTTTTTTCTTCTTTTGGTTAAATGGGAAAATACGATAAAAAAAGTTTTAATTTTGTTTTTTTTTGTCTTTTTGTTTTTATGCCACTTTTTTATGTTATTGGTCTATTCACAAGAACGTGTATATTTTTTATATGAAAATACAAATTGTTGACAAAATAAATGAGTATCGAGAAGAAGAACTTAAGGCCGATGACGACAAAGACGTTTTTTTTGCTAGTGATGATAAAGAGACGGCTAATTTCTAGACACTGATTATATTTGGTTGGGTTTGGAAGATGTCTCCATACTTTTAGATATTTTTATACTTTTATTATGTCGTTTAGTTATAAGATTTAAATTTTTTTAATTTTTTTCCAGTTAATTTGAAAAGTATTTATTTAAAAGTGCGTGGTATCGAATATTTATATAATGAGTTGTTATCTTTAAATTGCAAACTGTTTATTAATCATTAAAAATATTTTGCATTCCATAATTGTTAATGTCAATAAACAATAATTATGCCATAAAATAGTTTTTTTTTTGACTTCAAAATAACTTTTTTTTATTAAGGTGACACTTTAGTTTTTTTAAGAATTAAAAATTTTTTGATTTAGATAAATTTTTATTTTTTTCCAAAAAATTGTTTGCATATATTCAATTTTATTTAATTTTTTTTATTTTTAATTTTCAGCTCGTCCATTTGTTTGTATCTTTCAGCTCAGTTACTTTTCATCAACTGAATGTGTTAATTTAAAATAATTGCTTAAAATACTAAAAATTTATTTCAATATTTCATTTAGTTTTTCTGAGTTTATCTGAGTACATCAGTTATTGCACCCTTCCCTTTGTCATGTGCTAATGAAAAGTTGTCATGTATGATTAATTTGTCATTTGGTTTGCAACATTTACATTTTTTAAAAAATCTCTTAGACATTTTTCATATAACCTACTTTGTAAAATAAAAATGGGAAAAATCACATTTATATAAGAATATATAAAACCATCAGCTGCACCTTTATCTTGTAGGTATGCACCTAAACCGTAGATAATTAACTAAGAAAAAGCTTGCTTGATTAAATTCGATAGTCAATTCATTTGTAAATATAACGCTTTTAAGAAAATTAGATGTCGGACAACTTACGGCTTGCAAAATATATATTATTGACGTCATTTGTAAAACATCTCAGTGGAATCGGTCTATTGCTGAAAATTACAATGTGATTATTAAATAGTATGGCACTGAATAGGTTTCGCTTAAGGACAAGGCAGTCAATAGCGATAATAGTTCACGATTATTAGTCTCTTATAGTTATGCTTTCAGATAAAGATTAAAAAGGGATATATTTAAAATATACGAAAAATTATTGGACAAATTTACCAGTCATAAGAGAACTTCTAAAATGTTAAAAACCAGTCTACAAATGGCTGAAATATATCGGCTGGCCCATTTTAAAGCACATTAACTGACAAATTTTTTTTAGTAAAAATGCACTTTTAAAATTTAGAGTCGTTTTTTTTTTGTGCAAGTGGAAACTCTGAAATTTGGCAGCTATTACACATTATTATTCCGATTATTAAAAATGAAAGAACAATGATTTATTATTGTGAAAACTTTATTTGGTTGTTAAGTTTAAGCTGGTTTATATGCATTTCACTGGTGCCTATGCCAGATCATCAGTAAACCTTTTACCCAAATTGTTCAAAAATTAAACAAAAAAACTATAAAAAACTTTTTCAAAAACCCAGCCAACAATTTTTCGATTTTAATTTATTTTATTTTTCTTGTTATGAAAATTTGAAAAGATATACTGAGACATCTCGCATACTAAAAAAAAATTTCAGTCGAAAAGTTTACATATATTTGTATCAACTAAGATATATTTCAATATATAACAAACCATTTTCTCTATTCTCTCACTTTTTTCAAAAGTCAAACTTCTCTCTGAACTTCGACTACCTGTTATCACCCAAGGCATATTTATTTTGATTATTTTTTTCTTCACTTATTTTAAATTTCAGCTGTCAAAGTCCGTAGATAAAAACATTTTTTTCTCTTCTCTCATTTATTTAAAATGTCAAACTTCATATTAAAAAAAGGTAAACAAAAATGTTATTTTTGAACTGCGATTACCTGATGAATTAATATGCCTTAGTATCAACCATTTAAAGAGTGTTAAAATTTTTTTTTTAAACTAGGTCGGTTATGAATAGTACGACTACTTTAAATCAACATACCGGTCGGTCTCTAAAAAACATTGCTGTTTTAAACGAGAGTGTCGCCGAAAATCCGAAAACAACAATTTGGCGTTCTTCCCAAAATTTTCAAGTTTTATGAAGCACTACGCAGCGAATTTTGGTAAAAGAGCATCACCTGCATACGTACACAATCTAGCTTACGCAGGAGCTTTAACCAGAAACGATGTAAAGCGCTGGCAATTTGTTTAATGGGTAAAGGACCAAAAAAAACTTTTTCAGTAAAGCGCAATTCTATCTGAACAACTTCGTAAACACATAAAATTGTCGAAATTGGAGCTCAATCCATGAGAAACAAATGCATCTACAACGACCAATTGTCTGGTGCGGATTTTGGTCAGGCGGCATAATTGGGCCTTACTTTTGTGAAGATGAGACCGAAATCGTAGTGACTATGATTGGTATTTATTACAGAAACATAATGACGGAGTTCTTATGACCTCAATGGGATAGTATAGTTCTGGACGACATATGGTTTTGGAAAGACAGTGACACTTGCCACACAGCAAGGATTTCTGGAACAGATTATCTCAAGATATTTTGATGTCAACTGTACAAAACAATCCTGTAATTAAACGCCGTTTAATTTTTTTTTGAGGTTTTTTTAAATTTCTTGAACTCAAATCCGACACAGAAAGCGTCATCGGTGAGATACAGCAACATATTTTTTAAAAAGTCATGGAAATTTTAATCAAAAGAGTAATCGCCTGTCATCAAAACTGTCGCACCGTTTGCCGAATATTTTATCCTATACTTAATCGAAGCAAGTCTTGTATTGTAAATACAATAAAAAAAATCACAAAAGTTTCGAAAAACACGTGATTCTATATTTAAAAATAAAAAGGTGAATTCTTTTAAATTTGTAACTCCCATTTAAACAAACATTCAAGCAAATAAAGGACTAAATGAGGAACTTTGGGCACGGCCGTCTACATTGTTCAGCAAACTTTTTTTTGATGGTGAGTATACCAAATTCGACACTGTTGGATATTTTTATCACTTTTACTTGTTTTATGTATTTGATTATTTGTAAATTTTTTTCTTGTTTAGATGCTTTTAAAAATTTCTTCTTCTTTTTTTTTTGCTAATTAAATTGAATACTTTTGAACAACGTTTGGCATTTTTATTGTTTCTTTTTTTATTCTATTTATTTATTTTTTTTTTGTTTGTTTTGATATCATTCACTTGAGTTAATTGTTTAAGTGATTGTAAACTGATCATATTTGTGGTTGCTGATCATTTAAATAAATTGATGAATTTATGTGTATGTGTTTTGTGGTTTGTTAAATATATGAAATGTTTCGGTTTTGTTTGCGCTCCTTTCATTTATTGTAAAATCTCAAGTATTTTACGTTATGTAAATTTTGATTGCAGTGGAAGTCTTGGAATTGAAATCAACCATCGTTTTGGGGAAATAATATACATAGTTATTGAGCAATCTTATAGTAGGGACTTTAGACACTTTTTTAAATATTGAAATTGTCAAAATGCGTTATTAATGAACTTTATGTAAAAAACTCTTAATATACAAATTTATGGTATTTGCACTTACTTTAAATATTCGATTAAATTATTAATTAAATTTTTTTTTATTAAAAACATTTTTTATTTTGTTTATGTTAAAGTGTTCTTTACGATTAAAGTGGCATCTAACGTATGTTTTATGTAAAGTTTTAACATAATTTACCCATAAGGTTAATGTAAAAGGCTATATATAAGTTTGTCATTATATATATTTTAGACCCCATAAAGGAAAGATAATCCACCCGTCTCTCCATCTCTCTGTGTTTACGTTAAAGCCCCCACGTATACTTAAGACTCTCTTATATAGTATCAATTAGATCAGATATGCTTTCGAGAATTTTTGCTTTTAATAATCAGGTATATGGTCATATTACGAGCTGGAATATGAGCGAAAGAACACAATTGTCTCTGTTTTTTATTGTTTTACAAAGATGGATTTTGCAGCTCCTATGAAACTTCTTAAAACCTTTTTTTATGTTAAAAAATATGTACCTTGGCAGCATTTACAGACAGGTTCAATGGGCCAATTCCCGAAAAGGTATTGGCAAACAAAGTTTTGAAAAAAAATTACAATTAAAAGTTCAAATAAACGATTTTCCAAATAAGTTTTCGCCACTGTTGCACTATATAATTGTCAACGATGGTAGAAACTGTGTGAAGGGTATTAAAACTTCGGTACAACCGAAATTAACCCTGTTATTTTCTTTTTTAAACTTTGAACCAAGACGCATTAGACAAGGTAATATAAATGGATCAGATAATCATCAGCAACTCCTTTTCTAATGCCTTTCTCCTTTCCCGTAAAACCAAACTCCCTAATGTAATAAATAAAATAATTTTGTCGACAAATAAACTTATAAAGTTACACCAGGCTTTAGGATTTCGCAAAGTTTATTGTGACGACTTTAAAATCCATATTTAAATCTTTTGATTGTTCGATCTATTAAATTATCGCATAAAAGATTAACACTATCGTAACACCAATATTAAACAAACAATTAATGACTATAATTTATAAGCCTTTATTTAAAATACAATAATGCATATGTAAACATTTTTTTAACTTATTAAAATAAACAGTTCGACAGTTGTTTGTGCATAATATAGAGAAAAAAAAATAAACAGTAAATTAAATTTTACTATATTTGTGGATGAATTTGTGTATGAGTAAATAAATAGCTAAAAAATATGAATAAATTCAATAAAATAGTACTAATACAAACATCCACACATTATTTGCTGACATTACACTCTTAAAGAAAAACTTGTGCTGTTATTAGAATCCGATACTATTTAAGTCAAAAACACGCGGACAGACAAATATCGTTGAATTAATTTAATATCTACAAGAATATATCTGTGGCTTGGAGCTAAAGGGCCAATGTCAAAATATTTACTTTTGAGAAAATTGGAATTTGACTTTTACATATGCTTTCATAGCGACATTGGCCAGCATTTTATTTATGAAGCTGTTCTGGGTTAAGTATGACTTTAGCTGTTTTACCACAATGAAAAAGAGCAAGAAAACAAATCTAATGCAATGATTAACTCAAAAGACCAAAAAAATGACATTGGCCCTTTTAGCTCCAAGCCACAGATATGTACTTTATAGGATGCAAATGAATAGTATACAACCTAAAAACGGAATGACAAGCTCACTCACAGTAAAGGATATACAAAGATAATTTTTTTCAATACAATTTTTTCCAGTTTATTTTTTATTTAATTTGAAAACATTGAGTTACTTTAATTATAATTCAAGTTTAATACTCATATAAAGAAACTACAATTTTGAGAGCGTAATCGTTGAATAAATCATTATATTTTATTTATTTAAAAAAATAACAGCTACATAATTTCTTTTTATTTTACGAATCCTTATTATTTACGATTGTTTTTTATGTATATATTTACCTATGAAACGCAGAAGACCTTGGATTCAGAATTTCTTACAGTATCTCATGAACATTGAACTGCTGAGAAATTATACTATTTAGAGAAAATATATAAGAAAATTAATTTTATAAAAATGTTTGTTTGTTTGTTTTTATCTGACTGAGTCTAAAACATAAAATATTTATTTGTATCTCTTTCACGTATTGTTGTTTTTATTTTAGCTTTAAATAAATATACAGCAATAAGTTTATACATTTAAAAATAATTTATTAATAAAATGCGTGGGTAACGATTTTTTGTTACACTTATATTTATTATTATTTTATTTTTATTTTTTGTATATCCAAATTTTTTTTTCAACTAAGCCAAAATTGTATATATAAAATAAAAGTTAAAAAAAAAAACTTGGAAAATTTCTTTTTAAATAATAGTGGATTCACACTCAGAAAACTATAACAAACAATCGACTAGGGAATAATATATCTCAAAGTATCTACTGAAAGCCCCTTGGCAGAAATGTAGTCAGGGTACTCAGATATAATCGGAGGACCCTGAGCTGGATAACTACTTTGGTCACAGGGCATTGCAAGTTCGAGTATCATCTGCACAGGATCGGGGTTGTGGAGGATGATTTTTGCAGATTGTGCTTTGAGACTACTGAGACAGAGGCGCATGTAGTAAGCGAATGTCCGGCAATGGCTAGCAATAGACTTAGTACCACTGGCAGGCACACGTTGGATGTAAGTGCTTTAGGGGAAATTAGCCTGTGGCAGATGCTAGCGATTGCAAAGGGCTCTGTAATGAGGATTGCAGATAATCATCAGTCTGCAATGTGAAGTTACAAAAGTCTAGAGCAAACGCCTTGGACGGCACGGGACTCAGTGAGATCGAGGTGACTTTGTTATCTTAGGGTAACGAAGAGAGTTGAAAAGGGACCTGTTTTTGAAAGAGGTCTGCTTGGATAGCCCCTAAATGTATGTTAACTTGGGGGATCCCACGACCCCTTCTCCGATCAATGGTTTTGTTTTAACTAATATCAAAGTAATTAATGCAAACTTTTAATTTTAGAACGATTAAAGATTTTAAAATAAATACGTAAAAAAATAATTTTGCTTTGTTTGGTTGGTGCCACAATCACTCGAAATATAGGGTTATCCATTTAGTGGTTAAAAAGCAGTCGGTCTGGCAAGGCTGTACGCTATTAAATATTTGTCACCTAAAGTGCCATTTACAAATATAAATCGTTTAACAACCAAAGAACGCGTAAAAATATATATGTATGTATAAACTTTCTACAAAAGTGGTGGTACAAACGTGGCTAGAGCAACAAGCTTTCAATACTGATTTTTCGAAACAAAATTTTCTTCAGATATGAAGCCCTTTTCCCACTCGGTGGTTATGTCAACAAGCAAAATTATCGCATATTAGCAATTGCATGCGAAAAAGTGACTGTTTAGTACTCATTATGGTCTGGAGGCGTCATGGGGTTGTAAATTTTTCGAAAGTTAAATTTTAATTGCCGATCCTAATACGGATTACCAAATGAAATTTTCGTATTAAAAATACTTTTGTATAAAACATTTTTATATTTATTTTGACAAAAGATTTCCTTAGAAATTTGTACATATTTATGTACGTGTCGTTTCTTAAATCTGGAATACAAATTTACCTATTCACCCTTTTTAAGTTTTTATTATTTTTATTAATAAATTTAAAATGCGCTTGTAACTCCAAATGGATTATAAAAAGTTTATAATAAATCTATATGTATTTAACCCGTCAATGGTAACGTAAATCTGACTTTAATGTAAGTGTGACGACGGTTTCACGCACCGGGTTTTTCAACGGAAGATTTCTTTAACGTATTTCAGATAGTTCATGTTGTGATTTTAATTTTTACTTTTTGACAATAAAACAACGATATTCAATTGATTTAAGCGCTACTATTTCAATTATAGATGCGCACTTTGCAGTACCAGTAAAATTGCAGTAAAATTATATTTTTCCTAAGTACTGAAAAAAATTTAAGTAATCAGTAAAATTTTACTGACAATGATGATGCAGTTAGTATAGAATGCAGCGTGCCCATGTATGGTTTCAATACCACAATTCACAAAACTTTTTAATTAGATAACAACGATTTTGGTAAACTAATAAAAATCTTATATTACTAAAAAAAAATAATATTTTTAAGTCTTTCGACATTCGGAACTTCTACAAAATAAACAAAAATTCGTATCCTTTCAAAGAATTCTTCTAAATAATCCCGGATAATTGTACTTACATACAAGGTCTCACGCAACGGGTTAGTTAAAAAAAATGCACAAGGTTTGCTTAATAAGCCGTTTTGACGCGAACTAATAGTGGGGGACATGCAACGCGGTAGCTACTCGAAACTGCAACCAAAAACAATAACAGACAATAAAGTTATTCGAATTTATAATACACGGCATGTTTTTTACATCTGACTTTAAAAATTTTTAAATCTACATTTCTGTCAAAATTGTACTTTAACGCTGACTGCTTTGCAGCAGCAGAGATTTCTGCCACATGTTTTGACAGAAGAAAATAGAGCGCGCTCTAATTGAAATTTTGTCAGATGTCTCAGCGCATGTTTTTTTTACAGAAGTTATGTTTTAAAGGTAACACACGACATGTTTGTATTAGTAGTGGAGAATTTGACAAGTCAGATGTAAAAAACATGCCGTGTATTAGCTCCTTAAGTCATTATTGGCGGATAAAAAGTAAAATTTCACACGTTATGTTTTAAGGCTAGTATACTTTCAGTGACACCCTTCTCAACTAATCGAAAATTAAAATTTTATCTTAAATATATGCCAACGATTTAAGTGGTCCTTTTACACAAAAGGATTTTGGATTAATAGTTCATTATATTTTAAGTTTGAAATTTTCAAGTGGTTATGCAGTAAGTACCGTGTTACAATTACGAATAGGCCTTTTCATAATATTCATTTTAAATAAAATCAATTTATCGAAAAGATGTTAAAAAAATGTATTATGTATTCAACACTAAAAAAGTTGTCAAAATTCGCACGTATATTCAAAAATGTAAAAACATATCATGTGAAATTCATTTTAAACTGGGAGAATAATAAAGTATATTGTGGCTATAAATTTGATCAAATAACAAAAACAAAACAAAAACAAATAAATAATAAAAATATATATAGTATACATATGTAGGTCTGTACATGTACATGAATGTGTACTTATATGATTATTGAAATATTTTGTTAGGCGTTAAATTTTTAGTTGGTGCTGACGTTGATACAGATCACACAACTAAACTCAATTTGATTCTTGTTTATTTCAATTGTTCTTTATTTAAGAAAATCCATTAATATTTACAGCAATTAAAACAAGAAAAACAAACAAATCGCTTTTGATAATTAACCAAAATATAACGTATGAAATAGTTGTCCTACAAAAAATGTTTTAATGTGTTTTAGAGTTGCTAAATTAGCTGTTTTGCTGACAGTTTTAATCTCACTCTAACTCTAAACGATCGAAATATTAAAAATCAAAATGCTATTAAAAGTATTATACAATTAAATTTTTTAAATTATTTAAGTGCATTTCAAAACTTAAATTAGACAGCATTTCAAAAGCTAGGCTTAAAGTTGCTATTTAAAATTGTTTTACAGCAGACGATGCAGACGAACTAGTCTGCGTTGGATCAGTACTAGGTTCAACATATGAGGAGGGTATAAGGTGAGGCCACCAAACGGAGACTATTTTCGATAAGGGCGTGGATATCAGATAATATTGAAATATCATGGAAGAACAGAAGGGACTGCAGAGTATCAAGGGCTCAGCGGACTTTGTCGTACTAATGGACTTGAATAGTTATGTCTATGGGCCACTATTTGGGTTATTATTAGGTGATATCTCGAATTTTAAACTAGGGAATATGATGGGATTCATCATGGAATCTGGAGAATTGTATGGCTTGATAGTACTATTTTAATGTTTTATTTATGCTACTTTTGAATTAGTTTACAGTATTGTATTCTTGTTAACTCAATAAAATTTAATTTTATACAACATGTTTCACATTTTTACACCTACAACAGAAAAAACTCATTTTTTTATCTAAGCGGTTTATTTTAATCTTTTTTGTAACTGTGTTAAATTTTTTTTAAATGGTTTTTATTTATTTTTTTTTCGGTAAATCTGCTGAAGTCAGATTTTATCAACTTTTCCGTTCCTGAGTTTTTATTTGCTTGGAGTGTTATAATATTTGACGTTTAACAATACAGTAACACAACTGACTCAATAGAAATTGTGTTCATAAACAAATAAACCTAAACTGTATTTCAATATACTACATACAAAATACAAAATTAAAGGGGCTTCAGAATAATAAAGGGGCTTCAATAATTTTTAATACAGATATTTATAATTAATAAAAACTACACACCAAAGTGGCATCCCTGAGCTGTGATCAACCTAAGCTAATTTCTTTATACGTAAACTACAAACAGCTGGTAATTTTGTCAATTGTTTATCATCACGACGATGATATATTTGCAAGTGCTTTATCCGCTGCGGAGTTGCATGCCTAATTTCGGCTAATAGTAGGTACAAACTTTGCAACGTGTTTTGGAAACACATTTGATACACTAACTGCAATCGACAACTAACCATAACAATAATCATAGCAAAATTAACCCTCCGACCACACGTGCAATATGTTTGGCAATTATTGCCACAGCAATTGTCAAAATCTATTGCCAACACCAGATATTAACATGTGGACCGCATGAATATGTATTAGAGCACATATTTAGCAATAAATGTTATAATACATTGCTGAACAATAATCTTTTAACACAAGCTGTCAAACTCAATTGCAAAAAAAATTAAATTTAACAACAACACTAATGTATAAAAGAACGTCGCAAAAAAAGGGAAACCAATATAAAAATAAACATTGTAATTATAAAAAATATAAGTTTTTAAACATATTAATATAAAGGCAAAATTAATTACAGCACAACCTTCTTCAGCAAAATTTAAAATTTTATGTTTTTAGATATTTGCGTGTTCGCCAGCTAGAGATTTAAGCTTAAACATTGACAGTTTGACACCGTCATTCTGCCGGCGTTATTGCTTATATTACAACATAAGCATAAAGAAACAGTATATTCCGGCAGGCTAAATCCACCTTTAGTTGTATTTTTTTCTTGTCTAGTATTTCAATGTCAAGTACATAAATAATCATCGTTTGTGCCACTTGTGTCATAGAAAAGTAGTAAATTTTAATTATTACGATTTCTTTTACAATTTCGCATTTTTTTTAATACCTAAGCTGAGTGAGAAATTCATAAATTTTCATTTAAGCTTTTCATTGACGTACATTTATGGCGTTTTTTTCAATTTTATCTTTAGAAAGAAATTGCGCATTTGATTTTGATGGTTAGAAATTTCATATTATTAAAACAAATGCATATTTTTTCTATTTTAATTAAATAAGAAATTTGTTTGTTTGTGTGCAATATTCACAACATATGGCGTATTTTTTTTTTTAAGGCGGGTTTTATCTTCAACAGCTTTTGCGTCTTTTGAAGGTTAATTTACGTCTAGACGAGCCATCGATTTGTTCAGACTAGAACAAAACGTCTGCAGAGCAACTGTCAAAAATGTTTCAAAATGTTCTTGATGTGGAGGAAACGTATAATGTGTATTTTGTTGATATTTTTATGTGTCGTCTCTTTCTTTCATATTCAAAATGCCTTTTAATATCAGGCATCGTTGTTTGAACAAATGTTCGACAACATCGAAAACATCGGTCCACACCAGGCAAATTCATGTGCGCACAAAAAATTGTTCGTTGTTAGAATAAACCGATAGCTGGTGTAGACCGTACGTTAAATATCTGTCATTAATCAGAATAAGTTATTCCAAGTTATTGTGTAAACGAAAACGATTCTGTTTTATACGTTTTAATATTAAAGTAGAGGTATGTGCGGTTCAAAGATGGTAATTTTGACATGGTCAGTCCAAAAAGTTTGAAGACCATGAATTGAAGGCATTACTGCATGACGATATTTGTCAAAGTCAAAAATTCAAAACATTTGACAGCATCTGTATTCATCCAAAATCAAGGAAATCTAGTACCATATGAATAATAGCAGAGATACCTTGATATACAATTTTGAGTGTCCGAAATACTGTTTCAACGCTATAAAATAAAATAGTTTTTGTTCAGAATCATAGATAGATCCACTACGACAACCCAAGCCTTAAGAGGTCGTATGTAAAGCCAAGCCAATTAGATGAATTAACAACAAGGCAAATACCCATGACGCTTAGAATATGCGGCCACACATGAAACCGTTATCATTATGATAACGCTAGGTCCCATTTTTCAATACCAGTTTAAAACTATTTAGAAAGCAGTGCCTCACCCGCCCTATAAGCAAAACTTGCACCGAAAAGTAAAAGCAGAAGAAAATCAAACAAAAAAAAATGTGAGAATCGTTCGTTAATATCGTACTTAGATTTAATTATAAACTTATTAGTAATTTTGACTGAAAATACAGACACAGTTCTGTTTCAGTATTTACTCTTGCAGTTTCCTAAATAGATAATAGAAAAAAACATTTATACATATATCTTAAGGCTATAATACACGGCATGTTTTTTGCATCTGACTTTACAAATTTCGCACTGATAAATACGAACATGTCGTGTGTCACCTTTAAAACCTTACTTCTGTAAAAAACATGTGTTGAGACATCTAAGAAAATTTTAATTAGAGCGCGCTCTATTTTCTTCTGTCAAAACATATGACATCAGTCGTTGGCAGAAAATTCTGATGCTGCAAAGCAGTCAGCGTATAAGTACAATTTTGACAGATATGTAGATTTACATATGTCAGATGTAAAAAGCATGCCGTATGTTATAGCCTCTAGCCGCAACTCTAAGTGATGCACCACACAACTTTGACTTCAATAGCGACACAAAAACGCGGTTGAGGAAAGCATTTTTTGTAAAGAAGCAAAATTTTAAATTATTAATTAAGGTATTTTCACTTTCAGATTTTTCAGATGTTGGAACGTCTTGCTACGTTTGTCACTTATATATAAAGGGCAACATTTACAGAAAATTTTGATTCAATGAGCCAATTACTGAAAAAGATATCGGCAAAAAAACATTTTTTACAGTAAAAAAAATGTTAACCAAAATTATAAAAATGTCGACTGACATTTATACCATATAATTTTCAGTTATAATCATTATATGATGGTACAAACCATGCAAAAAGTATATATGATTCGGTACAGGTAAAGTTAAAGAATACTTGAATTGGAAAAACTGTATTCTTTCATTAGAGATTCGATCTATGATCTGGTTTATGAAATCTAAAAATTTCTTTTAAATTTGAGTTTCTGCTGCTTTTGATAAAATAAAACTAAATAAAACCAAACTATTTTAATTTAAAAAAAATATTTAAATTCTAAAGAAATTTTAATAGCCCAATACGCAATCGTGTTTTGCATTTTGTATCAGTGTATTTGCTAAAAGTAGAGTTTATTTTTCACTTTACACTGACAAAGTATTCAAAAAAGAACACATTTTCAACACTGCAAATTTGCAATGACAGATGCACAAGATTTTGAATTGGGCTAATATTTAATGATTGCAAATTAAGCTCAATACAAATGCTACAATCGTGAAAGAGAGGCGCCAATAATAAATTTCTTGGAAATTCTGTTAACATTTTAAAATTTTTTAACCGCATAAAAAGTGTTTATGTACTTTTATATTTTATATATTTTCGCTACACTCATTATTAAGTTTTCATATGCATTTTTAGGGTGTCCCAAAACTTGAGCAAGATTTAAATGTTGCCACAAAGCTGGCATATAAAATTATGCAGTATATAAAATAAAAAATTAATAAAAAAATTGAGAAAAACTGTTTATAATATATTGTAAATTATTTTTTTCTAAGTTAAGTTTTTTTTTCCTACATTAAACTCCAAAAAAATTTTTAAATTAAATTAAATTGTAATAATTTAAAAATACAAATTATTCCGATATTAGCTGAGTGGAATGCATTTGCGAAACCAGCTACGATTTCATCATCAGCACTCTTTATCTGTATACTTATATGTCATTTGAAACTACTAATTATGTTACAATTTAATAAAATTAGAAAATGGAAAGCATAGCATTAATTTCAACATTTGTCTTTTATTTCTTATCAAATGAGATTTTCTTAATGTTCATATTCTCTTGTATTCTTAATACATTTTTGTTATGCTATATATATCGAGATCGCACGATATTGGTGGCCAATTCACTTGTCCTCTACGAGAAATAATGCGATTTTCAAATATTTCTTTTGAAAGGTCCACAGTTTTTCTTGATGTGTGGTAGGTGATACCATCCAGTTAAAACCACATATTCTCTTCGTCTAAATTACGCTACGAAAGACTTCGGATCATCTCCCTGTAGCCATTTCCATTTAAAATTGATATTCTAAAGGTGGACACTCTTAATTATATACATATTGCGTTGATTTTAGAAAACCTAAACATAATTTTATATTAATATTCAAAAACAACCTTGACACTGTCGACTACGCAAAGAACAACAACAATTAAAAACAAACAAATAATTTACAAGAAAAGCCTTGTGTTTTTTTTTATTTTATTTTTTAAACTTCTAAGAGGGCTAAATAAATTGAAAAGAGTTGTCCAGAGAGTCCACAAAACTGTGCCATACATTATCATTGAAAAAGTCCTTCACTTATAAAAAGATCAAAACCAAATAAATTAGCACAATTTTCTACAACATTTGACATTGTCAGTTCTTTTTACTCGTGTTAATTATTAAAAAATAAATTTATTAAATATGTTCTGAATATGTAAATCGATTTTAATCTTATAAATACAGTTATTAGCAAAAGTTTCCGTACAAGTATATGTACATTTAAAATGTATACTAATTATATAAAAATATAATTTTTAAGCAGTAGAAGATGAAGAATTTTAAATTGAAAAAAAAAATTTTTTACATATAAGTTTTTTATTTTAAGATATGTGATAAACACTTAACTTTTAAAAATTTGTATGAAATTAAAAGGCTAGAATTACATTACAGTAGATACAATGTAACATAAAATCTAACTTTTACGTTTTGATTTGAAATTTTTATTATATGCAAATCAATCTAATAAATTCGTGCATTCCAAAACGGAACCATGTCAATTATGACAATATTGCATTTCCGAAAATAATTTTTGTTTTAGTTTTTTGTAGCATACAAGTGTACGGAAGTGCAACAGAGTATATTTACTGGACTGTTTATTACTTCAGCAGTAATTAAATTTTTGAACGCAGTATGCGCTTATTAATTTCAAAAAGATATCTACACAATGGACATTTCGCGCTCTTGTAGGCACACACAAGGAAAGCTCATCGAAAAGAGATTTTTGTTGGTTATACCAAAAGAATGCTGCGATCGATAAACTTACTGATGCACTAGAAATACTAAAAAAATAATATATTATGATTTTTAACAATGACCGACAAAAGGGTGTTAATTTAAAATATGTTTGTTAAGGAAAAAAAATTTATTTGCTTTGTTTTTCAGCAAACAGATGTTTAGAGGCATTTCAATCATATTATAAAATTACAAAAATTTGTTTACCTTTCCTAAACATTTGAGATTTTTTGAGTTGCCATCCTTTTTTATGTTTCAAATAATGAATTTCTGAAATTCGAAAAAAAAACTTGCAGAATATTTTAATCGAACGTTTTTCACTGAAGTGAAATGGAAACAAAAAGTTTTAACATCCACAAGTTCATTGACATTAAAATTAATTGATTTGTAATAATTTTGTGTGGTATGAACTGTAAGTAAATAAAATCATACCATTAAAATATTAATTGCAACGACAAGCTAACAATCCAACAAATCAAAAATTCATTTCCAAACCTAATTGATCATATGTTTAAATAAGTTATCAAATTCATATAGAATGAATAATAAAAAATGTTTACATAAATGTTACAAATTTATATTGTATGATTGTGGTTAAAACTTATAATTGCAAGTTATCATTATTATGATTAATTTAAGTATATGACTGGCAAATTATTGTTTTATACTCTCAGTTATATCGATTGTAACCTTTTAATTTTAATTTTCTTTCCAATATTTTTTTAAAATTTTTATTTTATTTCTTAATTGTTATAAAAATTTTTCGTGTGTTAGTTCATATTTTAAACTTTTAAATTATTAATAAATTTATTCAACAATTAGAAGAAAATTCTAAAACAAATTATTATGAAAAAGTCACTGCTTGATTAGCTTGTAAAAAAGAAAAAAAATTAATCTCAAGATCAATAATAACAAAATACACATTTTATTTTTGAAATTTATATACGGAATATCAGTTCAATGAGATTAAAAATAATGACAGAATATTTGTTATCCGAGTAAAATGCAAATATTGTATGTAAATATCAACTATTAAACTTAATATTTATAAAGATCGAAAGAAATTAGACGATTGTTTAGACGATTACCAAATTTTGTTATAGAGAATATAATAAGTCCATCATGATCATGTTGTATCCATGGTTTTTCTTTGTGTGCATAAGTATTTAGTAAACCAAAAATTGATAACTGTGTTGAAAATAATTGCTGTTGAACGTCATCAAACACATGATTGAAAAAAAAAAATCAACATCAAAAATAAACATAAATTCCAATATGTGCGTGACTCAAAACACGCCAACAAGAGAAATGAAATAATTCTATTCATAATTAATACATACAACCTACACAACTATGAAATTCGTGCGTGTACGTATACGGTATGTGTTGTTCTCAAATTTTATCAAATATAATTTGTTAATAGCTGTTAATATACACTTTATATTGTTTTTGCTATTTTTTTTTATAAAATCTTACTTTTCGTTAAACTATGTATATATTTATGAGTTGTTGTATCTTTAAATTGCTTTGCTACGAGAAAATTCTTTTTTGTTTTCAAATATTTTGACGGACATACAAAACCAACCTCTAGTTTTTTTGCATTTTTTTACACACCTTCTTTTGTATTTAAAATCTAAACGTTTTATATTTATTTCAATAAAAAGAAAATTTTGTAAACACAAAATTATATATAAAATTTGTATAATGGGTGTAGAGATTTGTCTACACCTTCTGAGTATTATTATGAAAAAAAATCTTTAACCTAATATTCAATTGATAGTTTTTAATGGAATGTCTAGTCCAATGTAAATAGAGTGAAAATGATATTATTAAGATTATCATGTGTTACTTCATCTTAAAACTATTATAATAAGTATTTAAAAAAAAGAGAATTAACAGTTTAGTAAAAATTTTTAAGAATTTAATAACAGTCGAAAATAAGTACAATTTTTCTGGTCACCATTATAATTAATAAAAATAACTAAACTTTTCCTTTATAACCAATATTAAAGACTTTTTTTATTTTTATTTTTTTTTTGTCTTTAATTGTATATTCTTGTTTTTGTCCTTGTATAAACAATACGAAAGGTAACTGAAAAAACTAAAAATCTTTTATAATAGTTATACCAAGACCATAAATAATTAAAATCATTTATAGAGGTTATGGAAGACAAAAAATAAAATATTGATTTTTTTTTTTTAAACTTAGGTTATTAGGCAAACATTCGTCCAAATAAGCGTAACTTCTATTTTTAATTAGTATTTATTTACTGATTTCCCTTTATACCAAATATAGTCAAAACATCTAATAATGACTTAATATTGCAATTGGTTTAAATTTAAAAAAAATTAAATTTTAAATTATAACTCAGTTAGATTTGCTAGTTTTTTTTAGGTATAATTTTAAAAGCTACGGTCAATTATTTGTTTTTTTTTTATTAATAGCACGCCAAAGGAAGCTTTAGAAACTTAATATATATACAAAATATTAAAATTGCAAATCTTTTTTGCCTATAACTTTGCCCATTAATCTTCTATTAGTCCCATATACGAACTGCCTAAAGACATATCAAACATACAAATAATAACAAATGCTTCGATAAATTATCCTTTGGTTGAAATATATTGATTTTTGGCAGTTCTGCTTACATCTAATGTGTTGGATTTCAATAGCAATTCATTCCCAAATATAATCTAAAGGTTGATACAACATACAGGGGCCAAATTACGTCATTCGATCACGATCGAAATTTTACTCGAACGATCGAGTTCGCCGTGCTTTAGGTATAGAAATTCTAATAAGAATTTACAAATTTCGATCACGTTCGAATGCCGTAATTTGCCCCCAGGTCTTAAAGTTAATTTCAACCAATACACGAACAGACAGATATTGCTGAAATCACTCCCCTATTCATACAATTTCAGAAATGAAAATTATAGAAAGCACAAACGTAATAAGCTATATGTACTAGAGTGATCGACTCGGTTTTACAACCGGTGAAAAATCCGGTTTTTTCCTCTTTCAGCTCGCGGTTTTTTCTAAATGTTGATTTTTCGAATATCGAATACACCGGTTTTTTTATCCGAAAAAGCCGGTTTTTTTAAAGTTTATTTTTATATATCTTTGTAACCAATCGTACCATAATATATTTAGTACGCGAGAAGTTTCCAAAAATCAGAAAATAAAAACTATTAAATATTATTTCATAATATTGTAAGAAATTTATTTGTTGTTTAAAAAAACAATCACTTTTAGGTAAAAAGTGTAGTTACAATAAAGAAAAACCAACAATCTCTCCCTCCAGATCCTAATTTTAATTAATGGCATTGAGTGTCTGTCAACTTAAATTTCAATTAAACCATCGAATAAACTAGCATATATTTGTTTGTCTGTCAGGGGTATAAGAAAGAATTTTTAAAATGAAATTTTAAGGATTTTCTCCCTAGCCTTTAAAATGTATTTTAATATACAGAAATCATTTTAAACAAAATACGTAAGTGCATATTAGTTTAAAAGATCTATTTAACATTTTAAAAAATGTACAGAAGAACATACAAAAATTTATAACAGCCTCATAAAAAGTCTTAAATATTTATTTATTAATTTATTGTATTTATTTATTTTACTTGTAAAGGGTACCTTTTGTTCTTAAATTCAACTAATTAAAACCAAATGGGTAAACTGCATTCATATAAGCAATTGCGTAATTGTGCATCCAAACGTAAGTATATAAACTGTAAAAATTTCATATATAATTTTAAATATAATCTTTTTTAAAATATTTTTTAATTTTTTCTTTAAATATTATATTTTATATATTCGAACCGGTTAACCGGTTTTTTCTTAATTTTAAAAATAGCAACCGGTTTTTTAAAATTCTAAATTTCAAACTATTTGAAAACCTGTTTCTTAAAAAAGTCGAATAATCGATCACCCTAAGATGTACCCTTGACACCACAGGTAAAGGATATAAAACATTTATTTATTAGAGCATAAATTAATATATTTTAATAATTACGTCTATTTTATCAAATATTTGGGTAATTTTAACCAACCTGAACATTTCTAATTTATTCTGGCACAAGTGTGGATGTGTGGTTAGTCGATTAAGCATTGCCGGACTGTTCTTATGTCAGTGTGTATGTTGAATTCAACTTTTTGAAGCTCCCGACGTCATTTTGGAGCATATTGGTATTGGAAATTAATACAAGCAAACATTTTTTTGCTTATTTTTACCACTAAAGGTATTCGTGAAAAATTTTGAACAAATTTGTCATTAAAAAAAAATATATTTTTTTATATATGTATATAAAATTTTTAAATTCCTAAATATTTTTGAAAACGCTTAAAATACCAAATTATAAGCCGTAATACCAAACATTTTTTTTAATAACAAGTAAGAGCACTATATTCGGCTGTGCCGAATCTTTTATACCCACCACCAATTTTGTGTATATTTAAGGCACAATATTTATTATTTTGTTAATCGCTATGGAAAAATCTCTTTATTATAAAATATGTATCCTTTCTTTGTAGAGGGTGGTTAAATTTTAAGGGCCCATGTTGAAGGTGAACTACACCTAGTCTTTAAATTTGTTTTCTGCATTTCAATTGACATTTCTCAATCCCAAACTTTTTCTATTTGATCCGTGGAAAGATATGCAAATGAGCAACGCTTTAAAGTTATTCAGGTTTTTTATAAAAATGGGCGTTCAAATCAAAATGCATTTTGTGCACTTCGTAATTCTTTTGATCAACATAATCGTTCAAATTCGTCCACAATCAGGAGAATTGTAAAAAATATTTAAATTTCTGCAAAACAGGTCTGTATAAAGTGTTAGAAAATCTGTGAATGCCTTCTTAGTTCGTTGAATGGGAACCACTGCTGGTTCTTGCGATAGTGTGGCAAAAGAGTAGTCAACCTCGACTCATCATCATGCCTAACAATTGAGCTTCAACATTGTCATTGAAAATTTGGACCATCAGATAGAGGAGTTGCGCCAAGGATGGGGGGCCATTTGGTCGATATTTTGTTAAATACATAATTGAACCATACAAATATTATCATTATAAAAATAAATGATAATAATTTCTTAAATAATTTGTGTTTTATTTAAAATCAACATCGGCCCTTAAAATTTAACCAACCTTAATAACTTTAATGTAATAGTAAAATGTTTTCGTAAATTTAGTCTTTTAGTGAAAGTGGGCGTTAAAGTAGGCGTGTCAATAAAGTTTCTGCTAATAAATACAACTTAGATATTTCAATATAGTCCTTTATTTTCCCAAAAACTTTGTCAATAGAGAAATTATATGAATTTAAGATAAACCGTTATATGGGAGGTGGGCGTTAAAGTGGGAGTGTCACCTTAACTTTTTGGCACAACAATTACATTGATTAGAAGGAAATACGTAGCAAATTTTATCATCATAACTCTAATTTTGGCGGTTTTATGAGCTTTTAAATTTCATTAATGGTAGATAACGTAAAAAGTGGGCGTTATAGTAGGCGTGTCAAATTTGTTTTTGCGAATGAGTACAACTAAGGTATTTCAATTTAGTCCTTTATTATTCCAAAATCTTTCTTAATAGAGCAATTATATGAATTTCTGTCAAACCGTTATATGGGAGGTAGGCGTAAAAGTGGGCGTGGCACCTTTATTTTCCGGCACAGTAATGACATTACCTAGGGGGATATACGTAGCAAATTTGATCATCATACATCTAATTTTGGCGGTTTTATGAGCTTTTAAATTTCAATAACGGTAGATAACGTGAAAAGTGGGCGTTATAGTAGGCGTTACTAATATATTTCTGCGAATGATTACAACTTAGGTGTTTCAGTATAGCCCTTTGTTATTCCAAAATCTTTATTAATAGAGCAATTATATGAATTTCTGTCAAACCGTTATATGGGAGGTAGGCGTAAAAGTGGGCGTGACACCTTTATTTTCCGGCACAGTAATGACATTGCCTAGGGGGATATACGTAGTAAATTTGAACATCATACATCTAATTTTGGCGGTTTTATGAGCTTTTAAATTTCAATAACGGTAGATAACGTGAAAAGTGGGCGTTATAGTAGGCGTGTCAAAGTTATTTCTGCGAATGAGTACAACTTAGGTGTTTCAATATAGCCCTTTGTTATTCCAAAATCTGTATTAATAGAGAAATTATATGAATTTTAGGTAAAACGTTATATGGGAGGTGGGCGTAAAAGTGGGCGTGGCACATTGATTTTCCGTTACAAAAAAGCGTCTCACCAAAAAGCAAAGTGTGCAAAATTTCAGAGTCGTACATCCAATTTTGTTGCTTTTATGACGTTTTTGTTTTTAAATATACCGAAAAATACACTGTGCGGTATAAATTTTCGTACATTTTGATCGATAACTCCTCTCCTAATGCATAGATTTAAATAATTTCCAGGGAAAAATATTGTTTTTACTCAGGAAATATATATTCGGAGTTTCATGAGTCTACGTTAACGCGTTTGGTCACAATTCCATTTTATTCGATGTTCGAAGCACACGGTTTTTTCGACCTACTCTTGCTTTTCGAGCTATAACTCTCTTCCTAATATTCCGATTTAGCCCATTTTCAATACCAAACAAACCTGGTCTATAAGAAAGATTCTGGCAAAATTTGAGCCTTCTAGCTTTTTCGGTGCGACCTCTATCGTGCTTTCAACAGACGGACAGACGGACAGACGGACAGACGGACGGACATAGCTAGATCGTCATCAAATCAAACCCTGATTCAGAATATATATACTTTATGGGGTCTAAAATGGATATTTCGATGTGTTACAAACGGAATGACAAAATGAATATACCCCCACCATTTTTTTGGTGGCGGGTATAAAAACAAACCTACTAATTCAGTTTGAAACCAACTTCAAAACCGGTTCAAAGTAGTAAACTCTTAATGAAGTGAAAAAAACGGCGGAACAATTTTTTTTTATACGGATAGCATATGGATAGCATTTTGCATCTATCCACGGTTTTATAGTCAGCATTCTTTGAATATAAGCCTCCTATTTAACATAAAGGTTTTCAAGTAATACAATTCGGTAACAATTACACTGCATTTCTTATTTTTCCTTTCACAACAAATTTACCACAACAATCTTTTATTTTTTTTTTTTTATTATAATTTTTTATATTAGCAAAAATTTTGTCCTGCTCTAGCCCTCAGTTAGATAGCGACGCGAACATTTTGGTCATAGAATACAAACAAAAAGACCAACGGAAATATTTTTTTTTTGTTATTTATAATTAAATATTAAGGGCCGTATTCATAAAAAATATTTTAGGTTTATTGAAGAATTATTTGACAAATTTTTCTACAACATCTGTCAAATAAGCCTTTAATAACCTAAAATATTTTTTATGAATACGGCCCTAAGTCTATAAAAATTAAAACAGCTTTAAAATGGGCTTATTAATAAAATTTCTATAGAAAATCAGTTTTATAAGCCTTTAAAATTTTTTTATATAAAAATTTCAAAAATATTACTCATACGCTAAAGAGTTTAATTAGGAAAATACTAAGGCGGGTCGAAAAAAAAGATGCGTCAGTCACTCCCTTGAATGAAAGATATGTCAATGAAGTTTCTAAAACAGGAAAAACAGTTTTTTTTTGCCACACCCCACAATACAGCACTTTTTGTTTTTTATATATAGCGCCGCCATTTAAAGTCTAATCTCATCATATCGCATTTCGTTGTCCATGGCTTGACTATGGCTTCATTTTTGTCCTGAGTGACTTTTTAATCTAACATCAAATTAAAGATGTCATTTATGATATCTCTGATCCTTCCCCCCTCTAGGGGGTGACTGGCTCAACTTTTTTTGTATGGAGGCCGACCCGCCTAAGAAAATACTCATGTTTTTCCATTGGCGTGGCATTAGAGATCATGAATATTTTAATGAATCACACGAATTTTTTTACATGAGTTGAGGAAGATAGACAATTCTACTCATTATATCACACCTATTCACTAAGTGACCAGTTATCTCGAGCTTGCCTAAATAAACATTGAAGAGTCGGTTTGGGCAGCAACGTTTAACGCCACACAATAATCGCATGGCAAACCGCGTGTGCAGTAAGGAATCCTCATTTAAAAAAAAAAAATTATTTGGCTGTGTTGTTTTATCACTCCATGCTCATTTGGTATCAATGTCTACATAATTGTTTAAATTTTTGATTGAATATGCAATATGGCTACTATAAACCGAAAATATCGATTTCTATCACTCGGAAATTAATAAAACATTTTCTAAATTTCATATCACAATTATCTAACATTTTTAATAAATAAATAAAATGTAAAGGAAATTTTCTTTAAAATAGGTATAATGAAAAAATTTCAAAATTACAAATGCTTTGAAATACGATAACCATGATGATATGAATTTAAGCAAATTTAATAAACCATCCTACTCAATGCAATAAATATAGACGGACAACAATAAATTGATAACTGTAAAGGTTTTTCCCTTTACACTATTTCCTAATGTTTTTGATACATTAAGTAGGATATTTTTTTGTTGTTTTTTTTTTTTTATTTTCAACGATTGCTAATAATACTTTTAAATTCGATCCGTGAGAAATATATTTCATTTATTTTTATATTTGTTTTTATTAGTTTGTTTGTGGATTTCCTTAAAACTGGTTTTCTTAGAAATGCTTAGAAATTAACAAGAAAGAACACTTGGGCGCCATTGTTAAAATAAAAAATGTTTACCAATATGGTTCAATGATTTATGAAATTACGTTCACAATCAAATATTTACTGTTATTATGTAAGAACATACAGCAGATTCATATACTAGTATAAGAAAAAGTGCGTCTTAGCCATGTATTGGTAAATTTTATTTACAATTCCAAAAAAAAAAAACGTTGTCCTTGAAATGTAATTTATTAATTGACTTTATTAAGATATACGAACTTGGTACTTATGTGCTTAGTTTAACATTTTACGTTAAGGAACGTTAAACATGTAATTTTTTAAGTATTTTAAAATTAAAATAGTCATCGAGATTTTTTAATACACTTTGATTTTTATTATTCATAGATTACTGAGGAATTTAAGAGAATTTTTTTTATTCTCTTAAATAGAAAATTACCAAATTTTTTTTTTAAACAAGAAACTTTTAAATAAAAATTGAAAAAAATTATTAAACTTATAAGACATTTAAATTTATTTTTTAATATTAATATATTTTTCATTGCTATATACATTATATACATTCTAATGGGGCATACCTGTATACCTATTATGTGTTTGGGCTTTTAGTACCCCTCTTTTTCAACCAAACCTTACCTAACGTAATATTAATTGAATAAATATGTCAATCATGAAAAAATTTCCGTAATAAAAAATGTATTGCAGATTTTCTGTAAATAAAAGTTTCCATGGATTTTAATTAAAATGTAATTTATCAAATATATTCCATAATTAGGAAATAAGGTCTTAAGTCTACAATTGCAAATTTTATAAAAAAATTTTTCAAAGCTTAAAAATTTATATGTATTTTTAAACCATAAAAATAATACCAATCGCATCCATACTCGAAATCGCACTCATCATGACATAATCAGAATACAACTTATTAATGTAAATTGCTTTTGACAAACAAAGTTAATCCATAGCTGACGTTTTGGAGTACGATAAGGGCGAAACAAAAGTTGCTAAAGGGGTCACAACACGAGTGCGAGTTCTAGAATCCTGTCAAAGTCGAGGTTATGCCATAACAAGAGCTAAACAGCTGTCTCCAGAAGATACTAATATTTTTACAACCATATTATTATTTTATAATAACAACTTTAAAAAAAATATTTACAGTAATTTAGTAATGGGTCTTTTTTCTAATAACATGTTTGTAACAAAAAATTGTTTGTTAAAAAGGAGCAATAAACTATTAACTTCATTTAAAGTTAAATTGTACAATATACATCTATATATATAAAAGTGAAACTCGTGTGTGTGTTCGTGTGTGTGTGTGTGTGTGTTAGCTATAGACTCCGAAACTGTAAAACCGATCGGACTCAAACTTTGGCTAGTTGTTGTACACATACCAGGGAGTGTTTATGGGTGGAAAAAAGTGGGCGGGGCCAAGCCCATAAAAAATTAGTTATAATTTTTAGCTACTTGCACTTGACCGATTTTTCTTAAACTTTGCAAACATATTGAGCTGTCATGTCTTTATAATTTCGTGATAAAAAAAATTGGGCGGGGCCACGCCCATAAAAAAGTTATGATTCTGAGGTACTTGCACTGGACTGATTATTCTGAAACTTTGCACACATATTGAGCTGTTATGACTTTATAATTCCGTGATTATAAAAGTGGGCAAGGCCACGCCCATAAAAAAAGTTATAATTTTAAGGTACTTGGACTGGACCGATTTTTTTGAAACTTTGCACACATATTGAGCTGTCATGACTTTATAATTTCGTGATTAGAAAAATTGGCAGTGCCACGCCCATAAAAAAAAGTTTTCTTTTTCAGCTACTTAAACTTCACCGATTTTTCTAAAACTTTTCACACACATATTGAGCTATCATGACTTTATAATTTCGTGATTATAAAAAAGGGCAGGGCCACGCCCATAAAAAAAGTTGTAATTTTGAGGTACTTGCTCTGGACTGATTTTTGTGAAACTTTGCACACATATTGAGTTGCCATGACTATACAATTTCTTGATTAGAAAGTGAGCAGTGCCACGCCCATTAAAAAAATTTAAAATTTTTAACTTTTTGCACTTTATATTTAATTTAAATTCAGAATGCATTTTTATTCATTTAGGGGCGTAGCAACGCGCGCCGGGCTTTTCTAGTACATTATAAACGCTTTAAACACCTATGCTTCTCATAGTTACAATAAAGGACGTTTTTGTAGCAAAATGTCGCATAGACATCACTCAGGCTAGAAGGCAAATAACATCCACACTTAATTTATCCTGTGATTTTTAGTCTACTGCTGGATGTTGATAATACTTTTGTACCTCAGTCTAGCAATAATACAATAACATGGATACGTCGCCAAAGTAACATACCCTATCCTGTGTTTTAATTTTCAACACAAATTTACCGAATTCCCAATTTATACATATACTTGTATAATTAAAAACAAATCAGACTCTAAATGAAACAAAGTTAAAAATATAACCAAAGGTTAACAAAACAACAATTTTTATGTTGTAAATAATGAACATGTAAAACAAAATTTTTGTATTTATTCATACATATGTGTATGTATTTAAAATAGGAAATATATATGTAAAGATATAGCATCAAGATTCAATGAAATGCAGCAAACGGCGAAAAAGAATGCATTTATTTTTATTTCTAAATATTTTCGTATGTGTGTGTATTTAAGAGTAAAAAAGTAAATACATATTAGACCGTACCGAAAAAGTTCGTCGCATACCTTCAAATATTGAGTATTTGTGCTAGGCAATTTCTTATTAATTTTTCTTTAAATTTTCGGTATTTACAATTAGATTTGAATATGTAACATATTTAGTTTTTGTCTCGAGATAACTAATATTTTGTGCTTATGATCATTAACCTCATGAAAAATGTAAAAAGCCGACCCGCACCTTAAAAAAAATTAAGTTCTCTTGCCAAAATAGTTATCGTAATACTTTCTCATGAAAAGTTTAATTAGGGTGGTAGAAACTAAGATGTAGTGAATAAATACTAGACCAGGGTACCTGAGGTGACTGGTCTTTGGAACAAAACTTTGGTCTCTTCAGACAAAAACATAAATGTAAAAAAATTACCTCTACACAGAAAAAAATATTCCTTAAATTTTTTTAATTAATTGGCTTTTTGACTTTTCTAATTAAAATTTTATTAAATTTAATTAATTTTTTTAATTGATATAAAATGTTTTCAAAAAACATAGAGATTTCTGTTAGTTGAAAAATAAAAAATTTTATTTTAAATGACATTTTTTTTAAATTTGCTTTCGAAGGATAAATTTAATAAAAAATAATGTATCCAAGGAACAGAATAATAAAAAAAACGTGGACAATCTACAAGGGATAGTTCTGGTAGGTGCACACATATAATAAATATATCTTGTTTTAAATATAATAAATTGTTTCAGTTTCATTCTAGATGTGTCCAAAGCCAATATTTCTTGTATTCTGGTATATTGCTCAAGATTCTAATTTTAATAGGTAAGTCAGTAGTAGTCTACACTCTGATCAAGCTTTTTTACCAGTAAATAATCCATTATGTATAGGTTATTGATGCTACCAATTATTTTTTTGAATTTCAACCAATCGAACGATGTAAACGTGGACGAAACTTCCCTATTACATGTTACATAGTGAACGTTAAAGTGAAAGTTCTGTATAAACAATTTAAGTGTTCAATTATCTATTCCACAGATGGCGGAGAATTATTTATCAAATACGTGCAATTTGATTTGGCTAAAATTTTTCTTGGGGGTCTATGGAAATACGCTACAATCGACGAATGAATTTAAAACCACTCCTGCGCTTGACTTGGCATAGTATGTGTGCTTGTGGAACCCCACATCTTATATTAAATTATTAGTGTATAAGTAATGAAATGTAATTAAAATTTATGTTAAAAAAAAATATTAAAAAAATTAATTTTTTCTTTTTGGGTAATTTTATTAAAAATAGTTTTAATAATATTAATTACTAATACAATAAATTTTTTATTTATATAAATCGCGAATTTCAATTATAGGCATGATTCAATTAATTAAAATCATTTTTAAAAATTATAGAAATTTTAATTAATTTTTTAATACTGTTTTAATTGATATTTTTCGCAATATTTTTTCAATTACAACTATTAATTTTTATTTAATTAATAGTATCATTTTGATGATTGGAGCAATATTAAACATTTTTTTAATTAATAGTATTAATTTCGTAATTGAAATTCATATTTATTTTTTTCTGTGTAGCTTTGGCAAAAACAAAAATAAAAATTTTAATTTCTAATTTGGTAAAGTACACAAATTTTATTATTTTAATAGTTGATAAATTTATAATGTTACACGGTTTTCAAAGTTGATATTTTTTTTTTACACAAATTAGGTTAATTTTTTATATTACGAATAGATCTTTTTTATTAAAAATATTAAAAAAAAAAATCTGTTTTCGCCTTAGATTTGTTCAGTTTTATTACGTTTTTAATTTTAAATAGACCGAAAAAGACACTGTGCGGTAGAAATTTTCTTACATTTTGATCTATAACTCCCTTCGTAATGTATAGACTTGAGCAATTTTTATGGAAAGATATTTTTTTACTCAGAAAATACACTTAAGGAATCTTATCGCTCTACGTCAGTGCGTTTTGACACAATCGCATTTTATTTGATGTAGGAAAGACATTGTTTTTTTACCTTTTCTTGCATTAGGAGCTATAACTCTCTTCCAAATATACCGATTTTGCACATTTTAAATTTCAATGAAAGAAATATTCTGCCAAAGTTTGATCCCGCTTACTTTTTGAGTTCGAGCTCTATCGTGCTTTCCAAGACGCAGAAAATATGTACTTTATGGGGTCTAAAATGAACATTTCGACATGTTATAAGCAAAATTACAATATGAATATACCCCTACACCATTTTTATTGTGGTGGGTATAAAAATACACAGTTATAGTATTTCGCTGATTCTTTTTTTTATTATTTAATTGAATACTAATATTGTTAATTTTTCCCTATATTAGAAGGATGACTGGTTTAGCTCAACAAGCAAGAAATACAAATATATACATATGTATATTAAACACAAATAAATTTAGAATATAGAGAAACAAGTTTCAGTTTGGGTTTCTATTTTTATTTATCCTTTTTCCAAAAAAAAAAACATGGCAACACTGACTGATATTTATTTAATTTCTTTTGCAAAAAAATCTAAAAAAAATATAAAACAAAAAAAAAAACGTCAGTAACTCTACGTCTTGACGAGCCATCGATTTGTTTAGACTAGAACAAAACGTCGGCAGAGCAACTGTCAAAAAATTGTTCATGTTCTTTGATATGGAGAAAACGTATAAAGAGTATTTTATTGGTATTTTTATGTGTCTTCTCTTTCTTTCATATTCAAAATGCCTTTTAATATCAGACATCGTTGTTCGAACAAATGTTCTGACAACGCTGTTTGAACAAGAACAAAACATCGACAACAGCGGTCCACACCAGGCAAATTCATGTGCGCACAAAAAATTGTTCGTTGTTCAAACAAATCAATGGCTGGTGTAGACCGTAGGTAAGACTATTATGGTTTCTGTTGTTCTTTTTTATAGAAATAAAATGCAAAAAAAACAACAAATAAACTTGAGATTTTGCCAAAAGAAATAAAACAACTGATCAAAATGCATAAAAAAAATATTTATAAATACATATATACACTCGATAGCATATATATGTGTACAAGCTATTTTATATACTTAACACAATATTGCGGTAAGTATTAACGGTAATCGTCTAAAATATGTTAACTTACATTTGTAAAGTCTTTATAACTGTTTAATTTGAATAATTTTTGTTGACAAATGTTCTACAGCTGCATTTATAACAGTAGGTTTACATGATGAATTTTATGACGTCCAATTTTGGACGTCATTTTTTGTTTGGTAGCAAGCAGTGTAGAGAAGAAAGGGGGGTAAAAAAAATAGACATGGTTTCATGGTGTAATTACATAAGGTGATAGCGTAAAGGAGAGCAATTTTTGTCTCTCTTTTTTTATGTATGGAGTTTGACAATTTCCAAAGTTGCAATAATTTTTTTAAGTATGTATTTTGACATTCTCCAGAACACAAAAAAATAGTCAGCTGGGCTTGCACCGTTACCATGTATAAGTGTACCGTGCATGGTTTCTGTTTTCATGGTTTTTTTTTTGACACTTCGCTTTACACTTTTTTCTGTTCTTTCTGTTACGTTTTATTTTTATATTCTCATCAACTGGATTGTGCTTTTTGACGGATAAAAAAAATATTAAACAGTAATTAGTTTTTTCGACATTCAAAATAAAGAAAATAAAAAATATTAAAAATATAAATTTAATAGTCTACAATAAAAATTAGACGTCAAAAAAAACCATCGTAGAAATTTGAGTAGTTTTTGGTAACAACTTCAAACGGGAATTAATTAAATTAATTAAATTGGACGTCATAAAATTCATCATGTAAATTGGGTGTTAGAAATACTTTCGGTTTAATTAAAGCTTATTTCACAGATGTTGTAGAGAAATTTGTCAAAGCAGCCTTCAACAAACCAAAAATATTTTTTATGAATATGACAGCTAGTATTTATATTGAATTCATCAATAAATTGGTTGCAGTAAATGTAAAAGGCAAAAAGAAACTAATTTAATGTTGCTGACTGCAAAGTTGTTATACATTTAGAAAAAACTATGCGAAATCGGAAATCCTTAATGCAGGGAGTAATAAACAATTACAAAGCATCAAAAATGGCTGAAAACGTTATTTTAAGATTTAATAAACATAAGCGTGTTCCAAGACACTGTGCGCAATATTTAAAAAAATGCAACTACAAAAGTGGGAAAAAATCGCTAGTCCCGTTAGGCAATAAACAGAAACTGTTTGCTTTTGCTAAAGAACGCATAAATAAACATTCAGAGATTTGGAAAAAAGTTCTGTTTACGAGTGTAAGTAAGTATGTATTTCTGGCTTAAAAGTCCGCCAGCTTGTTTGGGGGATGCATGGTAAACAAAGTTGTGAGTAATTTAAAACTTATTCTATCGACAAAGAATTACAGAGTCCATTCAAATATTGTACCTATAATAAATCTTACCGAAAGTTTTTAAAAATTGGTATTTAAAGGTGGCTTTGGTTTTTGTATTAAAAAAGGGAAACAATTTGGAATTCCTCGTCAGTCGGTAAAATGCCATTGAATATTTGGGGGGGTTGCTCAAAAGCAAACTACAAAAAAATACAAGTTTTAAAAATTTCTAACTAAGGAATAGGGACCGAGTAACTCCGATTACACAGAAAAACTGTACGTATAATGCCAAAAAGCTCTTCATGGTTATCCAATTTGTCATATAATTTAAAAAATCCCTTTCGTATTATCCTACTTCCTACTTAATATAATAAATGTGAATGTTTGTATGTTTGGATATTTGCTACTCTAACACGCGAAAACGGCTGAACGGAACTAAATGAAATTCAGCACATAGATATATAACAACCTAGATTAACACATAGGCCACTTTTCATCACGATAATAACGCGAAATCGTTGGTAGACTCATCATCACACATCCTAAACGGGTTGTTTGTGTAATAAATATTTTTTAATTTTTGTTGTTAATACTAAGTCTACCTATCTAGTCTAGTCTAGCGCACAACATGCCAACTGGGCATAAGTGTATACCTGTCATAGGTTTGGGCTTTTAATGCCCCTCCTTTTCAACCTAACCTAACCTAAGTCTACCTTTTATCCCGATAACTACGCAGACGAAGTCGCGGGCACAAGCTAGTTATAAATATATGTTCGCAGGCTTTTGCCTAGACATGAATTTTTTTAATTAAATTTCTACAAATTTTGTTAGTTTTAAAATGTGTATGTATGTATGTAAAAAATATCTAAAAAGTAAAATATATGTCTACCCTAAAATGAGCGTGTATTTTTAATTTCCATTCTTGTTCGCAGACTCGTGCAGTCTAGTGTATATCAAAGTATTTTAGATTATTTATCTAATTTTTTTTTTATTTTTATTTTTTTTTTAATATTATAATTGAAAACAATATGTACGAGATTAAGTCGAACCTTTGATACTTATCACCAATATTGTATATCATTGCTCACAATTAGCAAAATATTTTAATTAATAAATAACTTTTAAGAAATTAACTGCTCTCAAGATTGTGTTAAAGAATATTTTTATAAAGAAAATAGATGAGTCGATATACTTTGTACCACCTACACATACATACGTATTTGAGAAAAGTATGTTCAAAACTTTTTACAAAATTTGTATCTACATTAAATGCAACACAGTCATATGTTTATTTAATCAGTTTATATGTTTAATATGTCTTTTTTTCGGTGCATAAATATTTAAAGATAAATCACAAACGCACGATATATAATGCGTCCATTCGCCAAATAGGGAAAGTCCACGGATACTCGCAAACATTTTACGAGTGGCCTTGCGATTTGTTTATGGCTATTGCAATGACCAAACGCATGGGAAATTTAAGACGCTTGAAATTAAATAGCAAACCCGTTGAAATCTTCGGTATAAGCAATATCAAGACATTTTTTTCTTTGTATTTCCCTTTATACTCTTGTCCACGATGATGTTTATTTTTTAGTTTCTTTACAGACAGTTTCATTTTATTGCATCGTCGGGGTTGATTATTGCTACGCAGCACAATCACAACTTATCACACCATGGTGATAGCATAAAGGAGAGCAATTTTTGTCTATCTTTTTTTATGTATGGAGTTTGACAAATTCCGGAGTTGAAATCATTTTTTTAAATATGTAATTTGACATACTCCAGAACACAAAAAAAAGTCAGCAGGGCTGGCATCGCCACCTTGTATAAGTGTACCCTGGATCACACTTTTAATTGTAAGTTGTGAGGTGTTACTCCCGGCACATCCAAAAAATTAAAAATTGTGTCAACTGATTTGTATTAAATCAGCTCTTCTGAAAGAAAATTTTCAATCACCAATACCTTTGTTTTTGGCCCCGAATATTGCTCGATAACTCAGCCAATTATTGTTATTGAAATGTTGTACTACACGCAAAGAAAAACCATGGTTACGACATGATCACGACGGTCATATTATTTTTTCTTAAACAATATTTGGTTGTCGAAAACAAGTAATAGTTATTTTTGTTTCATTTCATCATATATTTTGTCACGATAATCAAGCATTTGTTTGAATTGTATCATTTAATGTTTACTTTTCGTAAAAATTTCAAAATGGTTATCATTTAAAAATAGTATGATTTAAAAAAATTAATTTGACAAAAATAACATTATATTCAAAATCATTAAAAATTAAAAATAGTGATTAAATAATAAGTGAGACAACAGTATGATTACATATTAATCAAGCTATGATTTTTTTTTAATAATAATTTGATTTCAATTGTTCTTCTTCTTGCTGAATAAATTTTTATTATTTTAAAAGTTTGAGATGTCAAAAAAAGGAAAAAAATTTTGAAAAATTAAAGAAAATTTACAAATAAACGATAAAATGTAAAAAACTATTGGTAAAAAAATTGCAGTTAAATTGGTAAGTAAAATCAATATGTGTATGTTACAGCAAAAGAAAATAATTTGCCATAAAAAAGCAAAGATTGTCGATATCAATTGTAGTCATATATATGATTATTGAATGATACTTAAATTAAACATAATAATGATAACTGGTAACCATTTTTATTTTAAACATAATCATACAATTCAATCATAGAATGTTGCTCTTCGATTATGGTTACCACAACCATATTTTTTCTTTGCGTGTATATGTGTAAAAACACCTGAAAACACTGAAACTTTTACATGATGATGTTTACAAAACAGACCAAAGAGACTACTACAGCTATGAAACAAATTAATTTCTGAATGCACTTATACATGTTTGACAACCAGGTGACAACTTTCTATTTCTAAAAAGACGAAAGACATTAAAAGTTTTACAGCTAGGAATAAGTTGTATTGGAAAATTTCATTGTCGTTGTTAGTATTTTTAATTATTTATTATTTTTGTTTCTAATTGCATAAACCTTCCTTAAACTTCCACAAATATTTCAAGATCAAATCGGTTCTCAAGTTTTATCAATACAAATGAACTGTCGTAAAAAGGGTATAAAAAAGTCCAAACAAACACATTTTTAATGGAGTACGTTCAATTATCGACCACTAGACGATCACCAGTAGTTCAGTAGTTATTTTATTCATTGTCCTTTTTCTTTTATTCTTTACTGTATTATTTTTATTCAATTATCGACCACTAGACGATCACCAGTAGTAGTTCAGTAGTTATTTTATTCACTGTCCTGTTTCTTTTACTCTTTACTGTATTATTTTTATTGAAGCTCTAAACACATAGACGACAGCAGGCTTCACAACTTCACGGCTTCAAATGCTGCCAACTTTAAATGCTGCTCTGAAGTCAGCTTCATAATTATTTTGAAGACAGCAACAACATAATAATCAGCTGATGTGTATTTTAGCAATGCAAATTTCAGGGATGCCGCATATATATTTTATAATGAATAAAATTAAAGTTATTGATAAAAAGCATGCAATAATATCACGAAAAACTATAAATACACATAAATTTATTTCTTTATTGTATTTTTGTAATGTTCTTTTATGTTTAATATTAAAAATAAGTTTTTGTTCTTATTTTTCCAATTTAATATATATAATGGCAACACTATATTTTTTTATTGCTGCCCTTCAAAATAGAAAATAGCCTAAGTTGGCAGCAGCAGCAAATGCTGCTGTGCAGTCGTGCTGCTGTGGTGCCGTCAAAATAATCAGTTTCATTTAAACACATGGATTTTATTTTTGACATATTGCTGCTTGCTGTCTGCTGTCGTCTATGTGTTTAGAGCATGAGTCTTAATATATTCTTATTATATCTATTATTTTATTTTATTCATGTATATGTTCTTATATATAAAATTCACTTGTCTTAAGACATCCAAGAATAACAATAAAAAAAAAACTCGTGATTATTACTCATCTCACTCACACGCATGTACATATAATGTATATTTGTATGCAGACTAAAAAATGTGTTCTGCGTGTACAATTAAAAAATTATCTTTTTTAAGAAAAAAATTTAATTTTCTTAAAATGCTGCTTCTACTTAAATCACAAGACTCGTCATACGGGCATATGAAAAAGTCAATAACTAAAATCTTAATGAAGCTGACGAAATAATAAAGCATTTATTGTAACACTGTGAAAAGAATAAATTAAATGCTTTGGTATACACCCAGAGAAAAAAGCATCGACTGTAAGTGAGAGAATTGTTGTTGCCAATCGTATGGCTAGTTGTGAAGGTGGATTTTTATGATTGAATCTAAGAATTTCATTCTGAAATATATAATTTTTATTCTTAAATATATAGAGTAAGCACTCAGAAGTTATAATTTTTTTATAACTTTATTACCACAAAAGAAGAGTTCAATTGTTAGAACTAAACTATTCGGTTTGCAAAGTATTTGACTGACTGCTTTCTATGGGCAAAGAAAACCTTTTTTTTTGTAATAATTCTTTTATTTTAAACCGAATTCTAAAGATTCAAGAATTAATTGTTTTTAAGGACTTTTAATAATAGTATCAGCCTTAATCTGCATAATGGGGAAATTGTTTAACATCATAAACATACATTTGTATAATATAACAACCAAAATTTATTTTTTAAGCATTAGTAGCCTTAAAATTAAAATAACAAACGGCAAATTATTTTAATATTTAAATTTTTTAAGTACTTGATTTTATGAATAGGGTTTCTTTCGCAATCGGAATGAAAAAAGACATTGTAAGCAAATTCCTAATCGAAAAACTAATTTGAAGTTTTAAAGTATAGAAATATTTTCATGTACATACATATACAAATATTGAAAGTTTTAAAAATGATGTTTAATGTTTCTTCATATTATTTTTTTAATATCAATTTCATTAAACTTGATCTTCTTTATTCCATACGTCAACAATTTATTTGGCGCTACTGGCCGTTATTGCATATCCTGCAGATTATAAAAGATAAAAAAAAGAATTTACATACAAAGAACACTATTTTGTTTATTATTTAAAAAAATTCTGCTAATACATAAAACACATATTATTGTTCCATATAGGAAAAAAACAAAATTGGAGAATTAACAAAGTATTCTATGTTTGGTATTTTCATATTGTCATACTTTCTAAAAATTTGTAAAAGTTTGCCATAAACAATACAATACTCTATATTTCTTTTAAATTTTTTGGAAAACTATAAAATTATGAAAATACAACACACTCTTGTGAATGCAGAAAATATGTTATTTAATATTTTTATATAAAGTCAACTTATATATTTGAATGGTGATTACAAAAACAAACAATAACATTCATGGAATGCTTGAGTATTCATTCATAAAACTAAAAATCTTTTAACGTACATAATTTTTCATTTTCATATTGTATTTTTTTTCAATGTTTTCGTTTTTATTATGGCTGTTGTCCGCGTATAATAAATTATTAAATTTTGTTAAATATTTATGTATTGGTTTTGTGTTGTCAGACAAATGCGTTAGTATGTATAAACATAGTTTCAGCATTCAGTACACATAAACATCTATAGATATACATATGTATGTATAGAGCTATTTATGTATATATACATGTCCTATACATATTATACAATGATTTTAGTGCAAAGACATAAAAACATATGTAAATTAGACCATACCGAAAAGTTCGTTGTGCATTTATAAATAAAAAGTATTTTTGCATTAAAAAAAATTTTTTTAGTCTTTTTAAAATTTTTCTTTATACCTGCATACCTGCAAAGGTAGGAACTGATATCCAGTGGGTATACAACAAAACATGGCCTTTAGAAAAAAACATAGGTCCTCCTCGAGGCAAAACATCAATTAATCACACTTCAAAATTTGACAGTAAAAGACGATTAAATATAATTTTTTTTAATTGCGTTGCAAAAATACTTTATATTCAAATACACTTTCATTCTTGACCCTCACCAATCAAGTTTCCATAAAGAAACAGTTTAATAAAATTTCTATTAACCCTTGACAATTTGTATGAATACAACAGCTGTTTTTGTGCTTATTTTATTTTTATATTGTCCGCACTATTTAGTACATTTGGCGCATCGTTCATATTAACCTAACTAAGCGTACCTTATGTATTATGTTTTTGCTTGTTTTAATTATAGAAGAAGCTGACATACATATTTACTAAAATTATTTATATTAACTGTTATTATAATGGTAAAGTCCAAGCACAAACTATTATAAATTTTCTGTATTTTTGCTGCCACTTCCACCTTTTGCGATTTCTGCGCGATTTTGACAGTATTTCGTGTGTCTTACTTTTAAATAGTTGGCAACACTTAACGTCTAGAGAACAAAATCTCATATATAATTACAAACCTTACATACCCTTCTGTTTTTATGTATGTAAGTTTGCTTAGAAATAAGAGAGTTCTTATAAAAAAAATTTTTTTTGGTAAATTTTAAACCATAAAAATAAAAGATAAAAAGAAAGAAAGATAAAATTTAACGAAAATATTTAAAAAGTAAATGCATATATTCATATGTCTTTATGATATTCTAAATAAAAAGTATTTTAAAAAATTTTATTTCTTTTTTTAATTTATAAAAAAAAAATTTTATTGAAAATTTTTTAGAAATAATAAATTTTTTAAAAAGCATTTAAAAAACAAAAAAAAAAATAGTTTTCTTCTACATAGAAAATTTGCCATACATTTATTGTATCATAAATACTCCATGCAATTTCTAATAATTTATTTCACTGAGATTTTAGTTTTTATAAAAAAAAATATCAACTAATTTTAATAAAATTTTCTTGAAATCTAAAAAACTTTTTTTGCATATATGTTAGGTTAGGTTAGGTAGAACAGCTCACTTGCGTCCATTATATTGATCCCTTTTTGATACCTGAATAGAAAAGTAAGAATAGAATAGAAAAGAGAGAATAGAAGCAGACAAGCCCAGAGTCTCAGGCGGGGATCGAACCCGCAACCCCCAAACTAGCAGACCAGCACACTACTGACTAGTCCACCGGGGCATAAATATATGTTAATAATATTCTATTGAAAAAATATTAAAAATTTTTATTTTAGAAATTTTTAAAAATTTTTCCTCAAAAATTTATCAAGAAAAAATAACAATAAATTTTTAAAATATGTTTAGCAAAAAATAAATACAAAATTTGTTATAAAAGAATTTACCAATTCTTCTTTCAAAAAATTATATATAAAAAATCTTTTTGTAAATCATAATTCATAACTTGTTTTATAAATTTTATACAAAATTTAATGCATAATTTAATTTAATAAAATTTTTGGAAAAGAAATCTTATCAAAACTTGTCTATATGAATTTCGATATACATAGAATAAAATTTTTAAATTATAAAAGCGAATGTTTTCAACCAATATTAATACCACATCACATTTGATTTGCCCCATGCATATTTTCATAATAAAAAAAAATTTAAACACTGATAAAAGTTTTATATCGTGCACTGCCGGCACAATTCTGTTGCTAAAGCCGATATGTAAAATACAACCTACAACTGTTACCAACTCTTTGCTATGCTTAGCTACTAAACAGCAGAGTATTTAAGTAACACAAGAGCGTATGTGTCATATCAAGGACATTATGTACGGCGCAGACTCTTGCGAACCCTTACATACATACACACATTTACATTTATTACACATGGAATATACAAAGAACTATAATTTTATTATGAAAAAAGAAAACCAGTTACTACGTCATTCCAAAACAAAAACGAAATTAAATGGCCGGCATTTAGGGCCCAGCAAACATTTTAGAATTTATTAATATAGATAACACAACACAAAATTAAATTAAAAAAAATCGGCTAAATATTTATAGTTTCACGTTCAAAGTAATTTATACATAAATCAAAAGTCATACTTATGTGCATATGTATGTGTATACTTATTGTCGTACAAGTTTGTATGAGAAAGCTCCTTCAATGATCACAGTTATGTCTATAAATAAGCACGTCACAAAATATTTATCATGTTTACATATAAATATATATACATTCATATACAAACAAATACAAACATTCATTGTCAAAATAACAGGCAGTCAGCAGTTTATGCTGCTATATACGCAATAGATTTTTCAAGTGTTTATAGATTTTAGCGTATAAATATACGAATGTTTTCAAGTTTTGAGATATAAAATACGTACATAAGTAACTAAATGTATGCACATTACAATTTGAGCTAGTACCTGATGGAACTGATTTCAGAAACTTTTAATGCAAACCTAAGCACGGTATACATTACTGGTACCCAGTATGCTTATTTGTTATTTTTTAGAATATATTTATATAGATTCAAAGTTAAATGGCAGGAGAATCAAATAAGTTACTATATATTATTTCTTAAATTGTATTGTTCTAAAATAACTACGACCTTGTGCAATATGAATGGTACTGAACATCCAATGCTATAAATATTCAATGAAATGAATTTATTTAATGAAATTTTTCCATTGTGAACTGTTTAGACTGTTTAGTATTTCGGATGCTTATGATGCCGTTTGTTATATTTTATTAAGAAGTAATATAAATTCATTTCGGGGTTTATATGAAATATTAATATTCTGTTTGCTGTTTTGCTCTTAACGTCTTTTTTATGTTTGTAATTCGTTTTAGCATTTTATATTAGTATTTCTGTCATTTTTATGTCTGCTAACATAGACTGTTATTAGTTATAAATATTTATGCAAAATTCAATATGTATCTTATTATTTAGCAAGTAAGAGTGCTGTATTCAGTCATGCCAAATCTAATAATATTATTTGCCATCATATACATAACTTAGCCTATATTTCAGATTTCATTTTCTTTATTGTTTCGAACGCTTTCTTATTTAATACTTATATAGACGGGGTTAAAAATATTTCCGCCGCAATCTAACTTATTAATAGTTAGCTGCAGTCTACTGGTCAAGTCCTTTCATTTCATATAAATATTGTGGAGGTTATTTAATCTAGAACACCATGTTTGATTTTTACTTTTTCACAGCTAACTGTAATTTACTGATCGAGCACATATTGGCTGTATCGTTTATAAATTTTAGGAAAAATAATGAAGCATTATTACATATACATAATTGTATATTTTTAACGTGTCCAAAAATTATTTTAGATCTTAAAAAATCCCAAATATTTCTGATATTTTGAGACCACAAACGGGTCTTGGCGATATCGGTGCGCTTCAAAAAACTGATTTCAGCATGCACACAGACAAATGGACAGATTGGCAATGTATAATCGGCTCTACTGTTCATAAGCTTTCCGAAAAGAGATGTTTTATGGGGTGGGTTCAATGAATTTTAAAGAAACGTCAGACGAAATGACAAACCTTTATATCGCTGGTCACAGGTTGAAAGCTTTATATGTATAACAGGTTTTTCTACAGATAAGTATAAAAACAAATTATAGCACATGCATTTGTATACACATTTTTATATACGAGTAAAGATATATGTATATGAATATTGCTTTTTACTAAAAAAAAAAAGTCATAATCAATACAGTCTTTGCAATGTAAATCCTGCATAAATTCAAAATTATTTGCCAAAATTCATGCAAACTCATGTACAATTTTTTTATACGAAAACCAAATTTTTATCGTTTATGAATACTTTTTCTGCACTTAATGAAATAGATTACATTTTCATAATATGTATGTACTTTGTCATCAGTTGAAGGAACACCTGCATAACCATTTGTACGCTAAAGGAGCTAATACACGGCATGTTTTTTACATCTGACTTATTAAATTCTCCACTGCTAATACAAACATGTCGTGTGTTACCATTAAAGCATTACTTCTGTAAGAAAACATGTGTTGAGACATCTGACAATATTTCAATTAGAGCACGCTCTATTTTCTTCTGTCAAAACATGTGACATCAGCCGTTGGCAGAAATCTCTGCTGCTGCAAAGCAGTTAGCGACAATTGCCTGTAAAAGTACAATTTTGACAGACATTTAGGTTTACATATGTCTTACAAATTTTGAAGTCAGATGTAAAAAACATGCCATGTATTATTGCCTTAAATAATTTTTCATTGGGTTATTAGATTTTAAATGTTCTCATGCGTATACTTAATATTGAAATTTAATCAGCACTATTTTTAATTGCTTATACGCATTGATAGTATAACTGTAATTGGAGACTTTTAAGAAAATTTAAAAAATTATTTGAGATATTAAATTAATTAAATAAAATAAAATATTGCTCCTTAGGACTTTCAAACTTTGCAACAAGAAATATGGTTTCCTGATCACACAAGGGCCAAGATTTAAATGCACATTCGTACATACATTTTACTTACTGGCATATCAAAACGAATAAGGCATTAATATTACTGAGGTAATTTTTTTAGAACTTTGTTTTTGCATTGTACTTATTTGTAGATCGATTTTAATATTATCTTATACCATTTGTTATGCATGCCATAATTGCCAAAAATAATATTTAATTCATATGAGAGTGTCACACATATTTTTCCGATCCTTATCATTTTTGTTTCCATTAGGACATTGTTATCAAAAGAAGATCGTACTAAATTTCAGTCAAATAGAGATTACAGACTTTTAGAATAACACAAAATATATTTTTGGAATCTCTCTGATCCTGTCGATTTTGCGAGCGAAATATGAAACTGGTATCGCAGCCAATTAAATAGAATATAAATAAATTCTGCAGATATGCCACTAAATATATTTTCTTTGTAAGGAAAGTGTCATGCCCTCTAACTTAATCCTATCCAATCATTTAAATATATTGTACAATTTTTAATTAAATGTCTAGCAACAGGATGAGAGTACAATGAGTTTTTTATTTGGTACGTATAAATTTCCCTACTTCGATTGGCTGGAATAAGGAAATAAAAGTAAAACACACAAAGTTTTGTTATTTAAGATGTATTGCTTTCTGAATATAATGCATTTTATTTTTATTAAATGTGTCATGCCTTATGTTGTGTTCCAGGACATTTAATGCTCAACTATGCAAGTTATTTTTGAAACATCCCGAACTCATTTTGAAGGATTTGGGTATTACAAAGCGAAAGCTGTTGATTGGCCACCCTCACTTTAAATTATAAAAAGAAATTTCCATAAGAACCATTCTTAGCATCAAACATAAAAAACAAATGAGCAAAATTATTATTATGCATTTATATTTATATAGAAGAAGATTACACAAATATTAAAAAGAAATTCAAGAAAAACTTAAATTGGATTATTACAAATATTTGTAAACACATTAGACAGATGGGTCCTTAAGTGATGTGATTACCAACGAATGATAAGATTAAAATTGTAGTTTTGGTTAAATAATCCATAGACACATATTATATATGTAATCTGTGGGAGAAGGACAAACTGCTTATTTCTGTTCGTATCGTTAACCATTAGTTTTTATGTTATGTAACCATAAACTCCTATCAGTTTACATCATCGAACGCTTTCTGAAGAATCACCCTTTGTTATCTCAGGAATGAACCCAATCGACGACCTAGCCAATAAGTCAAAACTTTTCTACTAACGAAAAATAAAAGAAGTGCAAAAGCAATACGTAAACTAGAGAGAGATACATCAGTAAGATTATGGAAATCCCAATGAAAGAGAACCCTAAAAGACAGGTAGACATACAAACTCTTACCAAATATCGAGGTTATGAATAAATAGGAAAAACGGAGAGATAAATTATTACCTAACACATTTCCTAACTGGGCATGGTGGTTTTAAAAAAAAAAGTTTTATAGGTTTGGACTTGACCAATGTGTCCCGGTGTGCAAACGTAATAGAAGATTCTTTTCACGTAATGTTTCACTGCACTGAAATTAATTTATCGGCCATCAACTGAGAGTAGTAGAATATGATCAACACTCTACAACAAGAACAACAGCATCAGGACATTGTAAGTAGGATAGTAAAATGAATCTATATAGAATTAAGAAAGAAAGAGGAAGAAATAAGACACTCTCTGTTACGAGCACGATAAGACAGACTAAGCCTATCCTGACCGGCGTTGCAATTCAAATGGTCAGTTCCGCAGAGCATATGGATGAAACAACACGCTAACCATACAGAAGTATTGAGTATCTTATGAAGATTTACACCTTCTTATCATAAGAAAAAAAAAAACATACAATACATATATACATACATATTGTGCAAAATTTTTTTTAAATATAAATTGATCTGTTAAAATTTAATTTTGTTTAAAAATATTAATCATTAAAATAAACAAAAACACTAAGTTGCAGATGGTAAATTTTGTCCTCAAATCAAATTAAAAGTAATTTAAACCTTTTTAAACAAATAAAATCAGTCTATTTTACGTTTTTTTTTTGATTTTCCAAAATCCCTAATAATCTTGAAATTCCAAAAAATTTCGCAATTAAATACTACAATATTTTGTTTTAATAAATATGTAAATAAATTGAATTAATAAAATTAAAAAAATAATAATTTTTACTTTTAATCTCTCTTTTTTTTAATCGTACATCAACTCGCAATAGTTATTAATTGTTTAGCTTATAATTCCCTATTGTAAAAACTTACAGATCAATTAGAGGAAGTGTAGCATTGTCATACTTTTTAGTATTCATATGATTGCAGTCATATATTTTTTCAATTAAATGTTCAATTTTGTATTTATTTTTATCAACTTTAGTAATATCAGCCATCAGTGACGTAAACACTGCTTTACACAGTAACAATTGTTGTCAGTTGTAATAATATACATATGTATGTGTAATTGATGCTACTAAGTAGTGTATTTAAACAAGAGAGGCAATAAAAAGAATATAAATATTTTTTATAGGTGAATCGTTGTTTTTTTTTTAGAAGAGCTAATAAAACTGGCAAATAACCACAATAGCAAAAACAATACAGGGAATACAATAAAAGTAATTATAACAAAAGTTAAATAAGTCAGTGTTGAAATGTAGATGAATAAAATACAAAAAATAATAAAAATTCCACATATACATTCCAAAAAGAGCGTGCAAATGTTGCCAATCTGTTTCAGCACTATTTTTATAACCACCGAAGTTAAATTAGAGTGCATTTAAATGTTGCTTAAATTTTTGTTTTCTCCTTTTGAATGCCTTCGTACGTTTTAATTGACCAATGCCTTAATACCTTTATTTGCACAAAGTGCTGATATAAATTAAAAATTGTTAATTTTTCTAAATATATCATAGCATTAGTATGCTAAACTGCCAATGTATTTGTTCTTTTTCTTACATTAATTAATTAACAACTTTAAACCTTAATAAAATAAAAAAGTAAAATTGACGACAACGCTTATATATAACATTGTAATACTACAATTGGAATAAATAATAAAATTGTAGCATTTATTTTCATTCGGTACCTAGTTTACTAATTCGTAAGCCCCTCTATATCTCTCTCCGACAAATGTGACAATTTAGCTTGATGCAGAAGTTACATCCAGCATGATCTACAAGTGCTCTTACTATTGTATGAAAACTTACAAACAAGGACGAATTGTCGCAATCGACCTATTTTCTTCAAGTTAGCATTACATATGCCATCACCAAGATCCAGTTAAACCTATATGACAGAGTTGCTTAAACTTCGACAAAAAATTTGGATCAGTGGCTCACTTAAGGTCGCTGTGATAATTAAACTAATGCCATAATACGTGAGTATATACATAAGTACATACATATGAACCTTTCAAATAAAAAAACAAATTCGTTATCTGTTAGATATCATTTCAGCATCAACTCGCTTTTAATTATAATTTTCATATTATAAAATGTTTGATAGGCTCCTATTTAAAGGTTCGTTTCCATTATACCCTTCACCTGTGGTGCAAAAGGGTATATATAGCTCTGTCATTCCGTTTGTAATTTCTACAATTTTCATTTTCGAACCCATAAAGTATATATTTTCTGAAAGCTTATGAATAGAGGAGTCGATTAAGCCCTGACCGTCTGTCCGTCTGCCCGTCTGTCCGTGTGTTGGTTGAAATCAACTTTTAGAAGCAACTATATGTTTCTCAGATATCTATCTCAGATATCTTTTTCACAATTACAACAACAACCTACATACATACTGGTTAAAGTAAACGTGGCATCGAGTTCCAGTTGAGCCAAAAAAAATTTATTTTATTTAATATATTATTTATATATTATTATTTTTTTTTATATTTTTTTAAATTTTTTTTAAATTTTTTTTTAATTTTTTGTTAAATTTTTTTTTCAACTTTTTTTGTAATTTTTTTTTATTATTTTTTTTTATTATTTTTTTTTTTTTAATTTTAATATATTTTTTTTGTTGGTATGTTTTTTACATGTATGTATGTACGTATTTTATATGAGATGAATGGTGATACAAACAATTGTTATTGCATGACTATACGTTGTGAAGAGTATATAAGATTCGGCACGGCCGAATATAGCACTGTTACTTGCTTTATGATAAATTAAATATATTTAGAAAATTTTCATTGAAATTTGCATTTAAAAAATATTTTTAACCGATTCTCTATTAATAGAAAATTATCGTTAAATGTAAGAATATTTAATGAAAATATTCAATTAGTTCTTTATTATACTAAAAACTCAATATCTTAAGCCTAAATAAGGAAACTTTAAAGTTTCTTCGTCATAAACGTAAAATATTTAGGAATCTTTGTTAACACTAATCGACGTCGTTCTGTGTATAAAAATAGAATCAGGGAATTGATTTTATTACTTAACTTTAGCAACTGGATACAACCTATAAAATAAGCACAATTAATTTTAATTTAATTTTTCTTATATATTTTACATATTTTTCAACAAAAAAAATTTTTAAACTTATAAAAAAATATCGTTCCCATATTTTTATGTTTTTACAGATTTCATAGTTTTAAAAAATGTCTAATAAGTTTTCTTATTTATTTATAACATTTAAATAACATAATAATAACAACGTAATTTAACTCAGAAAAAAATCAACATCTAGTAGAATATGAGAAAATCGCCGCTAAAAACTATGCCAATGAAATCAGATACTCAAACAATAACCACACAATTAGGCGACAGTACTACTACATTAACAGTGTCGCTGACGGTCTTCATTAAAGAATGCGGTAGTAAACTTAACAGTTATGTACTTATGTATTCACAACGAAATAAATTAAAAGCTACACTGAAAAAATTATTTCTTAAATTATTCTAATTAATTGGCTAATTAACTTTTTTTTGAAATTTTAAATATATTTTTAATTAATTAAAATAATTTTTTAATTAATTTTCATTTTTTTTTTTCGAAAAACCAAAGATTAAGATTTGAAAGATAAATTTTATGAAATTGTGATTATGTAAAATAGGACGCAATATAAAAAAAGGTGCTACTCTGCAGGATAAATTTCTAGTAAGAACATGCATAGGAAAAAATAAACTTTGTTCTTAAGATAATACAAAGCTTCAACTTTATATATGGATTAAGTCATTATTTCTTGTAGCTCAATATATTCTGCTTAATAAGGGCCTAAATAAATTTTAACAAATAATTTGAATTTCTGCCCTTTATTTGATCAAGAAATTTCTTTGTGTCAAGGTTGGCGATGTCACCAATTATTTTGAAAAATAAGGCGTTTAGTTTTGCCACCAGTTCCTACCTATGTTTATTGTATGTATTATTGTATGCTGTTTTTTATTTTTTACTTAAACAAAAAAAAATGTTATTAAAAATTTATATATTAATGTATCTAAGCTAAAAATAAATAGATTAAAAATTTACAATTTCTTTTCGGTTAACTTTAAATGAGACAAGTTCAATTTTTTTATAACTAATACCCTAAATGTTTTGTTAAAATTTTTACCAAATCGCAGTTATAGGCGTAAATAAATTAATTAATATTATTTTTTAAAAATTATAAAAATTTTAACTAATTTTTTTTCCGCATTATTTTTTTAATTAAAACATATAATTTTCTTTTAAATAATAGTATCAATAAAATAATGGAAGCTGAATCAAATAAAATTTATTTAACATTATTAGTTCTGTAATTAAAAATTATATTTATTTTTTTCTGTGTACTTTTTAATGCGCAAAAAATGCGACATATTAAAAGTATTCAAATTCGTGTTGTATGTAATTTAAATAGGGCAAATAATACTTTTTGTTTCTTCTCTTTTATGCTATATAATTGGTACTTGTTTAATTATCATCTCAGATTAGCTTTGTTTAATAACATAAGAGAACGCTAATAATGCCATAAAAGTATATGGTAATTTCAATTTTCAATAAATTGAAGCGAAATGTAGAAAAACGAGATTATCTTGAAAATTCTTTTCAAACTTGTTACGTTCATGTTTTACAAATCTTACAATTAGTTGTGAAGTTGTACAACTCATAAAAAAAATATATAATATATTTACGAATGTATGAATGTATACAAAAACCTATCAGCTTTGACCTTGAGGAATAATAAAAAGGTCTTTAGTGAGATTTATCAGCTTGTAAAATAATAAAGGAAAAAAAATTATTATTCTTTTGTCTTTCACGCTTATCGGCCGTATTTAAAAAAAAAATCCTAATGTTTATTACAAATAGATGTAAGACACTTGACGTTTTAAGGCTAGCATGCCTTTGTTAAGAAAACGTATCCGAAAACATTATTTAAGCTTGCATTAATTTTAACAAAAACAAACTTTTTATACTGACAATACCATCAATTTCTATTTCCATTTTTTTTTTTTTTTTTGTTAATGTTACAAAAAAACGAATAAATATTCATTCGTTATGAATGCTTATGTTTTTCCAATCGTTTTTCTCTTTATATATAAGGAAACAAACAAACAAAATTTATTAATTGAAAAGAAGCAACAAAACTGTTATGCTAAGGAACAGAAATTGTATTCGAATAACGAGCTTTTATTATTTGTTTTGATTTTATTTGCATCACTATAAAAAACCCAACTTACAAAAACGCAATTAACTTTAAATTTTTTATTAATTTATTAATAATTTGATATTTTACAAATTTTTCAAATTAAAATTAATATATACATTTTTAGTACAACATACAAATTAAAACCATCTGTGGTTTTTTTCAGCAAAAACTAGGTAATGACTTGGTCTTACTTAAGCAACATACTTTTTAATGACTATTACATATCGTCTGACTTACTTAGAAGTGTTTTAGTAATGACTTGATTTATAATGTGAGACGTTATTATTTATTTTTAGACATTTGCTTAGATACATACCCAATACAATTTCTTATTGCGAAATTAGCTAGAAGCCATTCAAAAACATAACTTTTTATAATTCTCATTTAGTTTAATACGCTAAGGGTATAAGTAATAATGATTTTGACTAGGTCAATGCAACTCCAAATTATTATTTTGTGTAGCGTGGTTTTTCATCTTAAAGTTATCAAAATTGGTTTACATTTTATTGTGTTTTAGACATTTCACAGATAGTTTTTACAGTTGCTCAGACATGCATATCAAGGCGACTCTACTGCATGCGAGTTTATTAGTACAACAACTTTTAAGCAACTGCGATCTTTATTCATATAGAGTTTTAAACATTATCATTGATAAAAAATAAACTTTTAAACAGACTTAAAACAAAAACTTGCGGCTCGACACGGAGCTGGAAGAATGGACACAAAGTAAAGACTTAATACAAAATATAGAATAAGGGCAGTATTCATAAAAAATATTTTAGGTTTATTGAATGCTTATTTGACGAATTTTTCTTCAGCATCTGTCAAATAAGCCTTTGATAAACCTAAAATATTTTTTATGAATACAGCAGTAAGTATTTGTAAAAAGTGACATACTTTTATAAAAGTAACTTTGTTTTTTTTTTGATATTATGATTGATATTGAAATGTACTTTAAAATTGTTTTTTAGTTTAAGCATTGCTTTATTATTCAAATATGTATATTATATTTACACTTAATTTTATTTTAATATTATGTATTTAATTAATTGTTGAAAATCTGTGTTTTTTTATATTGAAATAAAGTTCTTTTTTGTTTACTAAAACTTGCCCCTTTTTTACTTTAAAATACCCTTTTCTTGACCCTTTTTATTTAAAAATACTCTTTTTTGCCACTTTTTAAAATTTTTCAACGGCAACCCTGCCTACAACCTCTGTAAGTCCACAATAGTAATGATTTATTTAGGTTATTAAAATCAAGTACTTATTTATTGCTATTAAAGTAGATACTTATTTAAGTCCCTATTTATAAGCGAGCGTTATAAGTACTTATTCGAGTCCCTATTTGTAAGTAAGGGTGGTAGATACTTATTTGAGCTTCTATTTGTAAGCGAGCGTGGTAAGTACTTGCCTCCAATGACATCGCGGTGTTCAAATAATGGGTTTAGATGCCAAATTGTAAGTAGTGAGGAATTGTTTTCTAGTACTTTCAACTCATTATTTTGTAATGTGATATTTTGCTGAGTTGTTAATATTTTTCAAAACTTATTTAGGTTTAATGTAGGTTCAATCCTACTTTAATTTTTTTAAGATAATAAAGGTATGTTGAGCTTTTTGAATATAACATTAAGGAATTTCGCTTAAAAATGATTTGTAAATCTGCACTAAGTTTGTTCGCATACGGCCGTAAGAAATTATAATTCCATTCAGTTATATACAAGCTTTCAAAAAAGCAGGTCATCTCGCTATTTTTATGATAAAAAAACAAAACAAGTAGTTCAAAGTTCAGCACAGCAGTGTTATGTCGTATTTTTATACTTTCAGTACACTGAAAATACATTTGTTCATTATTGTGTATATATGTATGTATGTTTATTAAAATGTGGAAAGTAAAGTGATAGAAATTTTTCTGAAATACACATATTTAAATTATTCAATTTATTTATTTTTATTACTTTACTTATTTTAATAATAAAGACTGATGTAAATGGTTATAAGTTAATTAATGTACCATTAAGAATTTGGAAGCTTTGCATGTTTGGAATTCATTTTCTTACCAATACTTGTAGTTTGTCTCACAAAAATAATTTTTTGAAAAGTTGGGTGTTTGTGTGAGCGTTGTGAGTATGTTAATGTGCGTGTACTTCAACTGACAAGCAAACTCGTAACACAATTTAATTTCGTTACTGTCATCACGTATACACCATAAAAAAAGTTTTATTAAGGATATTTACGTCATCAATTTTAGTATTGCGAAAATGCATAAATTTAATTAAGTTAACTGAGCACTATTTAAAAAAATACCGATGGTCACAAGTAGAAAGGCCCTAACTCGTATTTTTGCGAAATTTATTTTTTTAGTAATTCCAATACATTTTACAGAAATACACAATGACACAAACATTTAATGCAATAGTACCAAAAATAACAGTTTCATAAGTGATTTTACAAAAAAAAGTTACATTATGATAGTACAGTTTTTATTACGTTTTTACCTGCAAAGTTAAAATTAATTATTATATTTATTTAAGGGCCTTTTTACCTGTGACCAATGATATGTAAGTATATGTTTAACATTAGCAAAATTATAAAATTTTTTTTTCTTTCTTAATTTTACAAAAATTAAACTGTCGTGAATGCCTTTACTAATATTTTCTATATATAAAGTGTATAAACAAGTTTGTCTTTTTCAATAAATTAAAATAAAAACATATAAAATGCGGAAAAAACCCCTTTATCTCGTTTATTTTTCTTATGATTTCAAACATATAAATGCTGACATGATATGTTATTCATAGAAGTATTAGTTAAGAACTTACTAAGTCGATGAAATAATTTCCCATATTTGTATTTTTATACTCTTCACATTCACTAAAAAAAATTAACATTTTCAGGTTGTTTGTTACTACTAATATATTGACATCTCACTCGAGCTATTCGTAGAAAAATCGGACACTAACCAACAAGGTTTATGCAAAAATTATTTGAAAAACAACATTTTTTTTTTTTAAACAGATTATAAGCCGCAGTCTTGAAAATTATTTCTGAGAAAACCTAACAAATCTGTTTGAAACTAACTGAGATATGTTCACCAGAAACTGCTTCGGTGTTTTTAGTAAAATGTACAAACGGACGCTCAATAGGATCTACATTAAACTAAAGGGCTTGAATACCAGAATGTACTACACTATAGAAAGTTTAAAATCTATGATGTCCGCCACTACAAAATGGCGTTCAATAAATGTATAAATTGATAAAATCTAGTATTTAAAAATGTATCCTATTTAGTCCCCTCAATAGTAACTAAATAAAATATAATAAATATATAAATATATAAATCCATGATTGAATCCTGAATAAAATAACGGATTTGTCAAATATAGTAATTACGACTTTGCCTTCTTCAACACTACCAAAATATTGATATCAAATTAAAGAGCTTAGCCAAATGAGTATAGTAAACTATGAAAAATTCTAAAATCCAAGATGAGGACTGAAACAAAATGGCGAATAATTTTTTTCCGAACCTTATCAAAATGGTTATTAAATGAAAGGACTTGAATAGTAGAATATAGTTAACTATGTAAAAAAATTCAAACATGAATTTGAAAATAAAGCAAATTTGCGTATTACATGAAATCTACGCTACGATGTGGTCACTACCTGTGTACATGATGGCGTAGCGTATTTGAAGATTCAAAACAGGCGAGTTTAGTGCTCTTACTTGTTTTATTTATTTATTTATTTATTTATTCAATTCACAGTTTTCACAGTTTTTGATTTTTTTAATAAATACTCTACAATATTTAAAATTTGTTGTTGAATTCAAATATAAATAATTTTAAAAATCTCTTTTTTAAATATATAATTTAGGTTTGTTTAAATAAATATGAATTAAAAATTAGTTTTGTAAAAAATACATGCAGTTATACATACATATATATTATCTGTCGTATTCATAACAAATATTTAAGGATAATTTTTTATTTATTTTAACCATTTTAAATTACTGTGTTTATTCTAAGCTTCTTTAATAGTTTTATACTACTTATATAATATTAACACAATATGTACTTATATTTTGTTGGTAGATTTTCTTTGCATGAAATTATAGTTCAGAAAAATTCCTCTAAAAGTTAAAAAGCACTTGTTCAAGCATAAGAGGGTTGTCTGAAGTGTTTGTTATACAAGTTAGATAACAACTATTTTTAATGCTATGAAAATATAAATATTAGATTTACAATGTATGGGCGTTTAAGTAGGCGTGTCAAAGTTATTTCTACTAACGACCATAACTTAGAAATTTTAATATAAAGTGCTTTATTCTTCTAAAATCTTTTTTCATTGAGAAAATATATGAATTCTGCATAAAGCGCTATATTACAGGTGGGCGTTAAAGTCATCTTTATTTTTTGGCATTATAGTAACATTAACCGGAAAGCTAAGTATATATGCGTAATTTCATCTTCAAACATCTAACTCTGTCGCTTTTATGAGTTTTTAAATTCTATAAATAGTATTTTATGTGAAGAGTAAGAGTTAAAGTAGATATGCTTAAGTAATTTCTGCAAATGAACTTAACTTAGATATTTCAATATGTAGTCTTTTGTTCATCTAAAATCTTTGTCAGTTGAGTAATTATGTATATGAAACCAGAACTTTATATACTAAATGGGGTCTAAAGTGTGTTACAAACGAAATAACAAAATTAAAACACCACCATACCTTTTTGGTAGTGGGTATAATAAAGTTATTTTACCAACACGCACAATACAATTTACATATACATACATATACATACATACATACACACATTCGTAAATATATATGTAAAATACAACAAGTTGGCAATTTAAGCAATGTCATGGCAAAAAATAGGAGAAAGATGTTAACTAGTATATGAATTTGCATGTATATGTTCTATTTAATTAAATATATGCGTATATTAGAAGGATATGAAATTTATACATACATATGTATATTAATAAATGTGGGCAATAATTATTGTTTAGGCAAAAAAAAATCCATGCAGCATTTTAGGAAAAAATTTTTTAGTTATTTTTATATAGAATATAAAAATAAAAAATAAATTATTTCAACGCGTTTAAAAATTTAACATACTTATCATAAAGTTTTCTTAAGTATTTTAGTTAAATTTTTCAAATTTATTATAAATCATTTTATTCTGGCTTAAGTTAATTTTCTCATTAATAAACTTTCTAAAGCAATTTTAAATTAAATTGTTAACAATTAAGCCTAGTGGAATTTTTTTTTTCAAACCCAGATACGATTATATCATCGGTATTTTATATTATTATACTAAACTAGTATATATGTTAAAATTTAATGAAATTAGAAAATGGAAATATAAAAAAAACAATGAGACAGTACAACTTGGCATTTCCAACACAAATAATATTTATATTAAGCAATATTTGAGAAACTTTAATTTATCTGTTGTGAAACCGGGTCCTGGTCGCTAGTTTATATTTAAAGAAATTTTTTTATACAAATTTTATTAATTCTGGTTTAAGTTTATTTTCAAAAATTATTTTTTCTAAAACATTTTATATTAAATGGTCAACATTTAAGAATACTGAAAAATGAAGCCGATATTAGCCAAGTAAAATAATTATCGAAACTAGCTATGAATTCATCATCCGCACTCTTTATCGATTTTACCCACAAATCAGTATGAATTAAATTTTCATAAAACATCAGTTTTTTATGTAAAGGGTGGTTAAACAGAACATACTAATAATAATATTATAGAGAATATTCTTGGTTTAAATGTTTTAAAATCTTTATTACTGACTTGACTTACACTTGACACTTTGAAGTCAAAACAATTTATATAATAGTTGATACCAGCTTTAAATATTACAAATCTTACCCCATGCTCTTTAAATTAAACAAAAATTTAAATGGTGTTATTCTCAAGGGTTTTGAAGGTTATAGATTTCAATGTCATTATTTAGCGCACTAACTTTGAAACAAAAACACCTATTTTTAATTTTTATAAATCCAACATTTTACACTTAAACTCACAAAAGATTCCACCCCTATACCAACAAAGTTCACAATAAATCGAACAATGCTTACTCTGGGTACTTACATTATGAATGAACTTAAATAAAGAAGGCACGTCTTCTTTTCTTAGAAAAGACACACACACACACACACAAAAACTACACAACAGCTGTTTTGTTTACTTATTTGTACGAACACCCCAACGTAAAGCGGTGAAAGTCGGCTACGTATAAAAGTTCAGAATGTCGGCCAAAGTACCCTACTTGTACAAACAAAACACAATAAAGCAGTGTGTTTTTGAATATTATTAGTGCCAGTAGCATATACAACATACTTACTATTAAAAGATAATAAAATTTGTGTTTTAAATCGCTCAATACAACCCACGCAATATATTTCTCCATGTATCGTAACGATAATTATGCTATTTTTTCTGAGAACATGTTTTGATTTAAAAATATGCCGCTATTTTTGTGTCTCTGTTTACACTTTTATTCTCTTCGCTCGTGCCCAGATAGAAAAAAGGCTTAAAAAAATAACGGTTTTTAATACAGAAAATAGCATGTGGTAAACAGAAAAAACAATTTTAATAACATTTTCATACATATGTATGTATTTAGTATAAAGTACATACTATGTACTGTCTTTGTAATATAAAATTTTGTAAAAACTTTTAATACTAAAAGTATCTTAAACTATTCATTGAGCAAAATTAAAAAAAAAACTTAGAAGCAAAAAATAATCAACGCATGATTTATAGACAATTATCGAAAAAAAAATTCCTTATCAGAAAACGTTTTCTTAATTCTCTTTTTAGGAAAAAATTTAACAATTTTCTATTAAAAAAAAAAAAAAACTTTAAAACAGTTTCATTTTGAAAAACATATTAAGAAATTTAAAAAAAACAAGTAACTTAAATTAATTTTCAATGCCACAATTTTTGTATATTTTTCTCTCTGCTTTACGGCCTTATTTTGAAATTATCTAAAAAAATACTAAAAATGCCGCCATCATTATAACAATCACATTTTTATCTAATTTTCCGGGATGAAATAAAAATTGTATTTTCACATATTTATGGTGAATGTATTTATCTACAGATATACACACATATTGCCTTTGCTGTAGCTAGTGTATTTTGGAAGTGTTTTTTCTTTATATGATTTTTGTTTTAAGAAACACGTTTTTTTATGAAATTATGAAGAAATATTTCGTCATATATTGTTTAGATATTAAATGTGTTACTTCTTAATGTAAAGGTTTGTGACTTTTTTATTTTTTGGGGGTGTTGGTGTTTTCTAAATCATGCAAAATATTTGTATCTATATATGTATGTCTGTAGACTCGAATAGAACATTTTTTAAAACATAGGAACTTTGTTAGTATAAAAAAATTCTCTAATATTTTGCACAAATACAGAATTTTTCGAACAATTGTAGTATAAGATTTGTTCACAGTCTATAAAGCAAAATAGCTTTAGAATTTATTAGGTAAATCTTTTTTTTTTGTTAATTATGCCTTAGAAATTAAAATAAACGTACATACACAGATCCATATGTACATTGGTGATATACCTACTTATATATGTATATTGGTAATATTGTCAAAAAATCATTTTTACTTTCTAATTGATAAAAATAAACAAATAATATTTTATTTTAAAATATTTACTGAACTTTGTATAAACTTAGGTTGGTACATTCCTGACGGTAGGACTAAAACCTTTTGGGTAGGATCCCAGAAGAAAAAAAATTTAGAAGTACACCCATTGACATTCAGTATGTGACATGTGACAGTCACTTTGAGAATGGTATAAGATGAGATACCTAAGCCGTCACAGACAGTAAGAGAAGACAAAATTTATTGACCTAGGCAATATACTTTGTATACTTATAAAGGTAGACTCGCCTTCTACAATACAAGAACGAAAAGGAAAGAAAGCAAAAATAGCCGGAAAGGCTACAGTACCGTCACCAATATCTTAACAACTCTGAAATGGCTATTAAAACACAGGGAGAGCAAAACGAATGGGAAAAGGAAAGCAAAACCACAATAGTTGACAAGCCTCTTTCCGGGAACAAGGAGAAGCAGTATCTAATAAGAATAGTACATCCGAAGCAAATAAAGAACAAAATTTACCCTAAGAAAATAGGAGTCGAGATAAAAGGTATAAGAAGAACCCAAGTAAGAAAACTACTGGTTGAATTCAAAAACGGCTACGGAAAAGCTTAAAAGCTAAAGAAAACTATAGCAAACACACTGAGAGAGTATGTAACAATTAAAACTGTGACTAGGAACATTACAATAGAGATTTTTCGGAACTGATAAATGCTCTTATTAAGGAAACGACAAAAGAGAAATCTTGATTTTTCAAGAAACTGAATATTAGAAATTATTTCAGTGGTACTAAGCAAGACCTCGTTCATTTACCAGAAGACCTAACTTTACCTCTATTGCGTACAGGAAAATCAGAGTAGGATGAAATCTATGCAGGATAAAAACAAGTGCCAAAACCAAGCAAGTTTTGACCAATGACATATTGCTAGTCAATGCAATGGGTTGGACAGGGTTAACATAATCCGCAGATGCTGTTATGCAGGTACAACAATGATATCACTTTTGGATCTAGCGTGCTATGATATAGGAATACGAACTGGGTAGCACTAGAAATTTTTAATAAATGTTAGTCTTTTTATTATAGAATTACAATATGGTGCAAAATTAATTGGTTATGCTTCTTTATAGCGATAGCCTAAGTTAGGTTAACAAACAAAATAAAAGCTAGACTTAATCTCTAATATAAAAACATGGATTGAAAGTCAGCATGGTAACATGGAATACTTTTTATAACAAGTGATGATAGAACTTGGTAGCATAAACAAGTGCCTACATAGATTCAAAAAAAGGAGAATAAACAATTGGGAATCATGTGGAGCGTTACAAGAGAAGGTTAAATATATAGGTTTGAGTTGAACAATCACCTAATGGAGTCAATAATGTTAAAATCAAAGAAAATTTTGGAATATAGCGAGATGTTCGTTAATATGATAATGCAGGTGTGCTTTATTGGTTCCGAATCTTCTTCTCTAGAAATATGAAGGAGGACGTAGGAATTTCCTTTTTTACTGGAAATACCCCCCACCCTGATGAAATGCTGACTCAGTCCTAGGGTAAGATTTACCACGAAAGAATTTTTGACAAACATTCGATTCAATGGCTTCTAATTAAAAACTATATAAAAGATTACACATTTTTTTTTGTATTTATGGCATTTTGCCTTATTTTGTATTTATTGGTACTAATTTATCAAATCAAATTAATACATTTCAGCAAATTGGCAGGGGTGTAAAAAACTTTCACTTACACAAACAAGTCTATGAAAGGTAGACAAAGGGTAAGCTTTGGATGACCTTATTCATAAACACCTTTATAAGGTTCAAAACACCTTTATAAATCAAATTCCATAGAAAATCAGTTTTATAAACCCTTTACAAACAAACTTTTGAAAATAATTTTTATGAATAAGACAGTAATTATTGATGACAATACTTAATTAATGTTAAAGTTATTGCTAGAGCCATTACTGATAAATCGTCTCGTAAGTTAAAGCAATCGTAAGATTTAATTGAAGAAACTTTTCATAGATTTTGGTTATACCCAAAGAAAGTGGCAACATAATTATTATTGGTCAATAACACACACACACAACATGTCATATTCCATTGAAAATATATTTTAAGATTTTATAAGTACTCTTTTACCCATTTTCGTTTTCTAAATTCATTATACTCTATTTTTTCCAACACATGACAATCTTTTAAAAATCTGGGAGTTAAATTTTATGTTAGGTTTAACCAATTAATAAGAAACTACTTAGCCTTAAAACTTTTGAACACTTGTAACGGCGAATATTAAATTTCTGTCTGTGCACATATTCAACACACATTCATATTTACACAGTCAAATACAATTTCTTTTTATAAGTAATTTAATATGTATTGAAAAGTTATTAATAATATAAAGAACTATTTATTTTAATCATTAATAAACCCTTGACTTTATTCACAATATAATTTTTTGTAGTATACAGTTTTATTTTATTTATTTATGAATTTGTTTGTTAATTTATTTGCTTATTATTTACGGAAAATCAATAAGCCGATTTTTTTATATGTTATTTTTTAAATTACAAAAAAAAATCACTTTAATTTACAAAAACTTTTACACGAAATACAGAAAAATGTATCTGGTAATCCGCACCCATATTTTAGAAATTTTTATTTTAAAGACACTACACATTTTTATTTTATTTTTTTTTTTTTAGATTAAACAGTTATTTTATTTATTACTATTACATATATTGTCATATGTATGTATATGTTTTAAAATTTATAAAGACTTTTTTCACTTACCATTATTAAAAATATTTGTTGTGTTTGGAAGGACATGCTGATACATGACTTGCTACAGTACAGCAATCTACTCACTATCATGTCACTTTAACCACTACAAGAGAATGAAACTTAGAGAGCCTTGCTCTGCTTATTTATAATAAAAATTTTAATCCTCAAAGTAAATTCCCAAACAGAAAAATACTGTTTATGTAAAAATTTGTTTGTGGGTAGAATTTTTTTACTCTCTTATATGATTTAAGTTTTTGTGGCAGGGTAAGAATTAAATTGGTTATTAATTATTTCCTTTAAGAATACGTAGATATAAAAAATTTCCCACTATTTTTCTACTACACTCATTCTAGCCAAATTTTTACAGTTGAATTAACCGGTAATGAAGCTATTTTTTATTTCGTGTTACTACATATACAGAACATACATACACAGATACGTATAATATGTATGTATGTATGTATAATATGTATTTTTTTTCTATAACTAATTTTCACAACGTCTCACCCCGCTATTTATTGGCATAGGTTTTATATTTTGTACTTATTACCGTTTTTTTTTTCGTATAAATGTGTTTTAAGTACTTATTTGTCGTAGCACTTGATGCGTTGCAAGTTTATTGCAAACTGACAAAAAAAACTATATTATGTGACAAAAATGTGTTAATAAAATAAAGTCAGCGTTTATACTAAGATCACAGTTAACAAATAATTTATAAAATACTCTCCATACTGTGCATACATATTTAAAAAGCTGGTAATTATGTCACCGTTTTAAACTTATAGAAAAGTATAACTTAAGCTTTTAATAAATACACTTTTTATGTTCGAATGTAATTTAAGGTATATTTTGCCTCCATCAATGTGAAAACTTTTAAAACTAGTAAATATTACAAATATGGGTCGAATATGTTTTCTACATACCTACCAGCATAAAAAACATGACAAAGAAGTGATTATGCAGGAATTCGACCCGACGAACAAATTTTAAGTAGTGCAAATTGAAAAAGATTGTAAAAACTTCTGCACTAATAAATGCCTTTTTAAATGTAAAATAATTTGTCATAAATTATGTACTTATGAAATTAATGCAAAATATCTATATATATGACTGACTGATTCATCATCGCACAGCCCAACCGCAAAGAGCTAGAGACATGAAATTTCGGACAATCGGTTCCTCTTTTAATGTATAGGTCCACTAAGAAGGGAATTTTGGAAATTCGTACTTAAAAGGGGTAAAAAAGGGTAAAAACGGGTAAAATTGGCCATCTTATATCTGCTAAACTAAAAATGATACAAATTAAAGTGAAAAAGTATTGTAATTTGCACAATAAATAAGCTGACAGGTGTCTGGTCTTTTTTTGAATTTTCAATCCGTAAGGGGAAAAAACGGGTAAAAACTATAATATGGTACTTTTTTGGTACCCAACGTTACTTCCCAACACATAAAGCTAGGAAAAAAATGTAAATTGTATTAAGTAATCTGGCAAAAAATATTAATAGGAATTCGACACTTTTTTCATATTCGCATGTATAAGGGGTAAAAATTTTCCCTTTTTTTGGTACTTTTTTTAAAAGAAACTTTTCTTTTATTATTCAATAGGAAAAAATTTGACAATTATTATTTTCTAATTGAATATGGACAATTACTTAGGTGAAATCTTTGGAAACTTTTTTGGGGACAAAAAAGGTACCAAAAAGGGAAAATTTTTGGAAAATGTATGTAATTCCTAATTAGACGGCCAATTTTCACAAAATTTTTAATTGGAATTTCACCAGACATAAAAAATGATGTAATTTAGTAAAAATTTAAACACATTCCTAACAGGGTAGAAAGGGAAAAAGAGTTTGGTACTTTTTAGAACATAATTAATTTTATGCAAAAAAGAGTAGATTTGCTGACTTTAAATCAAGTCTATTAAAATATTTTGTTACATAGATATTTGAACATTTTAAACTTGGATTTTGGAACTTGGACCAAAAATGTACTTTTTCGCTTTTCTATCGTAATTTTTGTATTTTCTACGTTTATAAAGGTAGAATTGTAAAATAAAGGACTATTGATTCCAGGTAAGACTAAAAATGTTATGGGTGACCAAAAAGGTACTTGTTTGAATTTTATGGTACTTTTTGTATTCTCTACCTTTATGAAGGTAGGATTGTACAATCAAGTACTATTGGTTCCAGATAAGACTAAAAATCTTTTGGCGACGAAAAAGGTACTTTTTTGAATTTTTATGGTTTATGAAGGTAGGATTGTACAATCAAGGACTATTGATTCCAGGTGAGACTGAAAATGTTATGGGCGACCACAAAGGTACTTTTTTGAATTGTTATGGTACTTTTTGTATTTGCAACTTTTGCGAAGCAAGAATTTCGAAATTAGTGACTATTGATACAAGGTGAGACTGAAAATGTTATGGGCGACCAATAAGGTACTTTTCTGAATTTTAATGGGACTTTTTGTATTTTCTACGTTTATAAAGTTAAAATTGTGAAATAAAGGGTTATTGATTCAAGTTTAGAATTTAAATGATATTGAAGACACAAAAAAGCCTTTTCGCATTTTTATTGTACTCTTTGTATTTTTACGTTTGTAAATATGAATTGTTAAAATTAGTGGAAGTTTTAGTGAAAAAAGAAATGTTACTTTTATTATTTTTAGGGTAATTTTTGCAAATTATGAATTTTAATATTTGAAACTTAGTAGCAGTGATCTTGCTTTTAGTTAGGAAATATATGCCCGATATATCCTTACTCTACGTTTTATTTTTCTAAGTAAATTGTTTCTAATATATTAAAATTTTTGAGCTAATTTTAATCTCCCTAGGTTTTTATGTTTTCGTTTTATTGTGCTTCTTAACGTCGTATAAAGAAACAGTCTGACCGATATTGCTAGATCATTCAAGAACTTTATGTGTTACAAACGCAATTACAAAACTAACTAGACATATGTATATGTATATTTTTTGTGGTGGATAAAAACTAGGGTGGGATAATAACGGGTTTTTTCGCTTTCAGTAGGCGGTTTTGTTGATTTTCGAATATAGAATAAAACGTCATTTTTTACTCAGAATAGCCGATTTTTTTAAAACTTTAATCTTAGGAACCAAGCGTACACTAATATATTTCATACTAAAAAACTTTCCAAAAAATTGTAAACAGTAGCAAACACATGTTAAAACTGATCAAAAGTAAACCGGTCAATCATCAATTCTCAAGAAAGCAACCGTTTTTTCTTAATTAAAAATTTTGAAAACGAGTTGTTCCTACACTTAATTTTGTATTTTTTGTAATTCTAAACCGTGTTTTTTTTTTTTTTTTTTTTACCAGCAAATCTTAACTATACAAACGGCTGCATATTTAATTTTTGCTACAATTTATACAGATTTATAGAAAATTTGTGTGGGTATAGGAATTTTATTATATATTCTTTATATATGATTAAATTTTAATTAATCGAGTTTTTATTGTAATATACAAATTTTTTTTATTTTATATTAAATTTAAATTCGAGTGTACTTAATTTATTAATATATTAAAGAAACGTAGTAAACTTTTATATAATTTTTTATCACTTTTATTTATATATTCATAAAAATTTGTGATACCGCAAAAAACTTTAAGTTTCCATCAATACAAACTTTAAAGAAAAATATAAATATGTGCTGACAGTTTGGTGCTTTGTACAAAAACAATTTGCCTGTTGCATTTATGTTATTGTTATAGGGTATTTTTATATTTACCATGGTACTTTCCGTGTTTATTAAAAAGCAACAAAAATACTTAAATATTTAAATTATTTACACAGAAAAATATTTTTTTTCTATTTAGCACAGTCCATATATCACGACAAAAAGGATCAGTATCAAATTTATTATTTTTTATTGTTTTTTTTTTTTGTTTTTTTTTTTTATCACCTGAAATATTTCAAAATTAGTTTTTTAATAAAAATAATACAAGAATTGTAGGGCTTGGAATGTTTTTTTTTTGTTTTGTAATCTGGTATTTTTTAGTTTAAAAAAACGTGCGATTAAGCAAAATGAAGTGTTATTATAAATATTTAATTAAACTATTTTAAAAAAAGTATTAAAAACTGTGTTACCAGAATTCTTAATATTTTCGCTTTTGCAGAATATTATTCATTAGTTAATTAAAAAAACAATACTAGGGCAACATAACATAAAAGCAATAAAAACACAGTTTTAAGCTATTAATGTAAGCTTTTAAAAACATGAAAATAAAATGTTAAAAAAACAGTTTAAATTTATTAGCGTAATTCACAACCTTGTGCAAATGGACTTGAATCAGTGCATTTGCAAAATAATAGAGTATATTTTTACTTTACACTAACAAAGTGAACACAAATAGAACAATGCAATTGTGCAAATTTGCAATGGCAAATACACAAGATTGTGAATACCGCTATTGTTTATTTTTCATTTTCTTCGTTAAATCGTAAATTAAAAATTTCTGCGAAAATATACAAACATATAGCTCTATAATTTTTCGTCCACAGATGTTAAAGGATCATATTTAATAAAAAGTATTCTGTTTGCAATCCAAGTTTTCACTAATGGGTTTTAGTATAGAAAATCTTTTATTACACCCAGCCAAGGGTAAATATATGTAGTAGCTTTATCATTCCGTTTGTAATTTCTACAATATTGATTTTTCTATCCCATAAAGTATATATTTTCTTAAAGTATATGATTAGGGATTCGATTGAGTCATGCCCGACTGAACGTGCAAATTAAACTCAAGAAGTACTCAGATGTTACTCAGATCTTTAAGTGGAATTAATCGTTTAAAAATTTCTGGAAATGAGTCGCTATTGGAATCCAGCACGATCATCGCATAACTTTCTGATATATGAGCAAATAAACACGACTGTGATTTTTCCCATATTTTTATCACGAAAACCCAGGTTATTTCATAGAGACGTTTGTTACAAATTGTAGGTACGATATGCCTCAATTGATACTTTAACAAAACGTTGGATTAATCGATTACTAGCCGATAAGTTTATAGACAAAAATAGTTTTGAAAAATATATATATTTGTTAATATATCAAATGATTAAAGCTTCTATTAATTTGTGGACATGGTAAAAATACTGGAATACAAGCTGTGGTATCTAAAATTATTGCCGAGAAAAACTGACAAATGAAACTAACTGAGATATAAGCACAAAAATATAAATGCTTTCAGTAGTACAGTAAACAATGAAAAAGTTAAAATACAAGATGGCGTCTGAAACAAAATGACGTACAATTTTTTTTACCCATCAATATGGGTATCAAATGAAAGGGATTGACTAGTAAATATATAAATAGGTGTTTGTGATTAAACTCCTCCGAAATGGCTCCACCAATTTTCATGAAATTTTGTGTGCATATCGGGTAGGTCTGAGAATCGATCAACATCCATTTTTCATATCCCTCAACGCCACGCCTTTTTTAGGCCCCCTCAGGCAGGCCAGACGGCTAGACCAATCTTCTTAAAATTTTCACATAATATAACTTAGATTCTGATATGATTAATATGATACTTTTTTACCACGCCTACTTTAACGCCCACTTTTTTTAATTTTGTAGTAACATCGATATAGTTTTTAGTATTTTTCTTCAAATTGTACACAATTTATAGTAAATCCAATGCAGAAATAAACGTTTAAGAATCGGTCAAAATCTATTTTTCATACTTCTAAATATTTAGGTGACTTACCCCAAGGAAAAATGTATGCCTCACCTAAATAATGTAACGACTTCGATGAAATTTTATACTTAGTTAGATCTCCATACTGTAGAACACATATGGTTTACGTTTTTTATACCCTTCACACAGTGAAAAAGGGTACTATGTATATAGGCTTGTCATTCCGTTTGAAATTTCTACAATTTTAATTTCCGACCCCATAAAGTATATATTTTCTGAAAGCTTATGAATAGGGGAGTCGATTAAGCTCTGTCAGTCTGTCAATCTGACCGTATGTCCGTGTGTATGTTGAAATCAACTTTTTGAAGCCCCCCGACATCGCCTGGACACGGGTGAGGTATTAAAATATCAGAAATATTCGGGAGCAGATCCGTATTGAAAATCAAACATCGGCACATAAACAACTGAGATATGAGCAAGAACCCACGGCCACCTCGTTTTTTTTAACACAAAAACAACATACATACATTCAAACGTGGTATTATGGTTAGAATAAGCGTGGCATCAAACCCCAGCTGAGCCCAAAAAAAATTTGTTTAATTTTTTATTATATATATTATTTATTTTATTATTATTTTTTTTTAATTTATTTTTAATTTTTTTTTTCTTTTTAATTTTTTTTTTATTTTATATTTATTATTTATATTTTTATTATTTTTTTTTATTTGTTTTTATGTGAAGGTTTTTTTTATTTTTTTTTAAATTTTTTTTATATATATTTTTTTAACACACATACATACGTAAATTTATAATTTTATAATTTTACAATGAGATGTTTTTATATATGTATGTTTTTTATATGTATGTACGTATTTTATATGAGATGAATGGTGATACAAACTATTGTTATTGCGTGACTACACTTTGCGAAGGGTATATAAGATTCGGCATGGCCGAATATAGCACACTTACTTGTTTTAATATTTCCTCGAAACAATTTGTATGGCAAAACAACGTTTTCCGGGTCAGCAAATCTATTACTTTTTGCAGATATTCATCCATCTCAAATATTTTAAATAGTGCTGACTCGTTTCTGGATCTTGGAATTATTTTCAATGCAAAAATAAATTTCAAATCACATGTAATAATGATGGTTAATAAAGGGTATGAAGTTTCCTAAAGCGTTGAGCTAAGGAATTTAGTAGTTCTTAGGTAACAACAAATTTATTCATGTCATTGGTAAACCTTTACTTGTATATGGATCAGTAATTTTCAGTCCCCAATATGAGGTATGTATATACTCATAAACTTGAGTTAAAAAAAAATTGTACTATTCTGACGACGTTAGCTTAATTTGAATCCTAATATAAACTTACCGTCATACTGAATTGTATGTACCTTGTGTGAAGCGATATTTAAATGCTGTTGTATGCAATAGGGAGTCATTACTTATTTTTTTTTTTTTGACTTTGAAATTGATTGGCAGAGGTACGTAACCAAATAGCCAGGGTATTCCTCGTTGGTTCCGGCTCCGTAAATCGACCTATACCTCTGTATAGGAAGTCGGAGACACTTGACAATAATTAAATCTTGAGTTTTATGGTTCTCCTCCAGTTAAAAAACACGTTAGTTCAGTCACCGCAAGTCGACCTATACCATTGTATAGGAAGTCGGAGACATCTGAACAAATAATTATACTGAGTTTTATGGAACTCCTCCAGTTAGCGTTGAGTTTAATTGGTACTCCTCCAGTTACGAAAATGAGTTTGGTTGGTACTCCTCCAGTTGTAAATTTTGAGTTTAGTTGGTACTCCTCCAGTTAATCCAATTAAAATAAATGCACGTGGTTAATTGTAGAATAGTCTGGAAACTGTATCCAAAGCACAGTTACGCGACGCCACAAAATTAACCACGCGAGAGTGAGACGTAAAACTCTCGAAGACGGTTTAAAAGGACGGCCTGATTGCCCTTAAGAGATAATGGCAATGACGCGCGAGCTCTTGACCCGACCAGAGCTGTAATACGACTCGAGTCATTACTTACACTTTTAACCACATTGACTCAAAGAAAAATTTATTCACATAAACATACAGCAAACTCTGCAGAGAAATCGAACTTCTCAACAGACGGTCAAATCCTTTAGAAGAATAACTTATACCTACCAACTTATAAACTAATAATAAATTGTCATTTAGTAACTAATTTATAATTTTTTATTGGCCAAATTGCCACCAAGGCATATTTATTCATGCCTTGATTGCCACATGTAATAATACAGAAGAAATATAAATAAATAAAATATATATTAAGCAAGTTTCTATTTATTTTATTAAAACATCTTTTAATATAAAATAAGATTTTTAAATATCTGCTAGTGTGTTATAACTTTGCGTATCGTCACAACAATATTTTACAATAGATGTCACTAACAACCCATTACATACAAAACATCTGTTTACTTTTTATTCTTTGGTTCTCATTTTCTCACAAAACAAGAAAAAAAACAAAAGGATGATCTAAAAACATATAAAAATTAGCAAAAAAATAATCTAGAAAACAAAAAAAATCACTTAAAATTAAACTAAAAATGGACTCGGGTTGTGATGAAGCAGATGATAAATACGACTTCCTTAATATAACACTGGCTAAGCCAAAATTTTTGGATCCTATACCAAATGACGAGGCGGGCTGCAGTAAAAGTGATGAGACACCCATTTTTAGTAAGAGGAAAATGGTACTACGTATACCGCAACAATATACTGGAGAATTTATGCATTTGACAGTGTGTAAGAATTGGCTGGTATGTTTGTTGCAAGCACCCGAGCCATCTGCACAAGTAACGCTGTTAAGGTTTTTTCTACCTAGGGCCTTGCCACCGGGAGGTGAACTGCAGTTTTTCAGTGTGTAGATTTTGTTCTGATAGTTTTTCTTTATACAGAAATTTCGTTGGAAAAATATTTGACTGGATATAAAATTGGCAAACTATTTTTGGACTTCACTGGGCACCATATACTTGTAAGCTTAATCCCTTATTCGCCGGGCTTATCTGCCGATTTCCTGTATATTCATGGCAACGGCACTAAAGTAAGACGTATTGAAAAATTTAAAGATCATGAAATTACTGCGGTGGCTTTTAATAAGGATTTTGGCACTGAATCTTCAACGGGCCCTATATTATTGGGCACCAGTAAGGGGTTGATATTCGAGACAGAACTAACTTTAGAAGCCGATAAACCATCATATAGAAAACAGGTACATTCAGATACATACTTATGTATATCAAACAAACATAATGTCAAATTATTAAAAAATTATGCTTTTATTCCACCAAGCTTATAAGATTTTAGAGAATTTTACATTTGAAAAAAGGTTGTGGAAAATCCATACATATGTATGTTTAATATGTTAAGTGCAGATTGACAGATTTAAAAAGTGTTAAATATAAAAAAAAATAAAATAATAAAAAAATAGGTACCTATGACTTGATATAAAATTGTAAATAAGTGGCTAAGGACGAACAAATTAAAACTAATTGAAATCAAAAATAATTGAAACAAATACTAATACCAATATAATTTTTAAAATAAATAGGTAGGTACTATACGTCTAAAAACATAAGCAAAAAAAGTAGTTACTTTAAACAGCTAAGTAAAAAAATATCGCTTCTAACGGCAATAAGCATATAGTATACTACGGTTAAACCGCATTTGGAATTCTGGTCAACAATTATTTATTTATGCTGCACGAATTATATTAAAAACTACCAAAACTCCAAAATAAACCAATTCGCATCATTTTAAAATTTATTGGCTACAAATCGATTAGCCTTATGTTAGAATTTTTAATATTAATATAAACACTTAAAAATATAAAAATACGTTATTTATCTGACTTAAAGAAAATTTTATTGTTTATTATTTGCTGGTATTTTCATCAAAATCGGACAAATCATTCTCAAGTTTGATAAAATGTATAACAATCTTTTTTGAAAAATATTAGGCTAGCCCATAAAAAAATCGGAGCCCAATAAAAAAAAACTGAAATCGGATTTGAATTAAGCGCGACAATAATAATAAAGGCATAATAATAAAAATAATTTCCTCTAAAGTTGGTGCAACAAAAAAATGGTTTAGCCTAACATATTGAGCTTAAAAAATTCTGTGTTAAAAAAAACAACTGCTTAAGTCGACATAAGCTAAAATTAAGATTATCAGATAATGTGATGAAAAAAGATTAAGACATAAAACCTATTTGAAAACTATGTAAGATGTGATGTGTTTTCGCCGTTTTGTCAATCATTTTTTAAATTGTTTTTCAATAATTTTTTAGTTTTATTACATTGTTTTTATTTTTGATTGAGATTTTATCTTCTTGTATGCTTTTTAGAAGTCAAAAATTTTGAGACTGGCTTAAAAATGATTTTCAAAAACTATAAGAATTCATTACACCTTTTAAAAAAGCTCATTTTAAAATTGTTTTGAAAGCGATCGTATTCTATATCACACCTGAATAGTTTGTGATTGGTTTAAAAATGATTCTCAAAATCTATCTAAATTCTTCACAACTTTTAAAATCGCATTTAAAACAATCGTTTTCCATCACACACCTGAATAACAACATTTGCAATCTAAAATCGAAATTTTAACTACCCGCAGGCGAATTTTCAACTATTTTAGACATCTTTATAGCTTAAAAACTTGTTGCTTACATTTTTTCAACGAGCAAAATGAATTGAAATAACTTATTTTAACTTATAATGTAACTAAATATTCGAAATCTTTTATGCTTTTTAATTAATACTGCGCGGAATTCATACTTTCGATGGAATCAATTTATAAAAATTAACTCAAAAATTTGAAAATTCTGTTCTCAAAAATTTAAAAAAAATAAGCAGTTTTTTACTATTGTCACAATAATCAAACTGTTTTTTTTAGGTCTATGATTTGGGCTTAGGTCGCCCCAAATACCCCATAACTGGTTTAGACTTTAACAAATTACCAAATAGTAATCAATATATAGTGGTTATAACAGCTCCTGACTGCATATTTACATTCCAAGAAACTCTGCGGATTGAAGAGAAATCTTTGCAACCAATTTTCAATAGTTACATAAATGGTACACAATCTCATGGTTACGAGGTGGCCAAAACAGATTTAAATTATTCAGTATTAAGATTTTTTGCGTCGGCAAATGAAAAATTTCCTACCAATTGGGGTTGGTTATGTGGTTCAGGCATACGACATGGCCAGGTGTCGCAAGCCTTGATAACAGATGAAAAGTTTCTGCTAGGCGATAATTTAATACCTCTAGACATAGATTTTGAGCAACGCCGTCATTTATCCTACGAAGAAAAGCGTCTAAATGTACCAAAATCGTTTGTGTTAACACAGTACCATGCTTTGCTCATGTATCATGATCATATTACAGGCATATGCCTACTCAATCAATCGATTGTCTATGAAGAATATTTTCACGAACAAATGGGTAAATTGTTAAATATATTAAGAGACCCTTTCACGGGAAATATTTATGTTTATACAGAGAAAATGTTATTTAATTTTAAAATTGTTGATGAACATCGTAACATCTGGCACATCTATTTAAATATGGGTCTTTATGAAATGGCCGAAATCCATGCCACTGATAATCACAGTCTCAATACAGTTTTCGAAACGAAAGCAAATAAATGTTTTGAAGATAAAAACTATTTAGAGGCTGCACAAATTTATGCCGATACCATGTTAGCATTTGAAGAAGTTTGTCTAAAATTTATAGATTTGGAAAATAAAAGACCTATTATTACGTATGTAAAGAAAAAATTGGACAAACTTTCACCAGATGCTGATGAACCATTACTTATTTTAGTGGTCTGGCTTACAGATTTATATTTGACCCAAATAAATTGTCCCGGACGCAGCAAAGAAGAAAAGCAGGAATGGCAAACAGAATATGATGAATTTATGCAACATTTTTCGGTAATTAAATGTGTAAGGGCAAATCGTGCCCGAATACAACATTTGATAACGCAACATGCAGATCCGCATAATCTAGCTCAATTTGCCATTGCTAATGAGGATTATGAAGAAGTTATCGAACAACACATAACAACTGAAAAATATCTAGATGCTCTACATATATTACAACAACAAAAGAATATCGAGTTATATTACAAATATTGTCCCCTTTTAATAGAACAAATACCTAAACAAACAGTAGAGGTTTTAATGGCACAAGGTCGTAAATTTCAAATAAGCAAACTAATACCCACTTTAATAGCCATTGACAGTCCCCTTCACATAGCTGAGATTACTAAGTACTTAGAATATAGTATCTACGATTTGGGTGAGACCAATCAAGCCATACATAACTTTCTTTTGCGTTTATATGCCGAACATCAACCAACCAAAGTTATTAAATATTTGGAAAATGAAGGCCTGGACATTACATTAATCCACTACGATATTTACTACGCTTTAAGCATATGTTTGGATTTTGGCGCAAAAACTGCTTGTGTGTTTTTGTACGGTTTATCGGATCTATGGTCAGCGGCTGTTGAAATGTCATTAGAATTTGATTTGGAATTGGCTAAGAAAACGGCTTCAAAACCAAAAGATGATGAAACGAAAAGAAATTTGTGGTTAAAAATAGGTAAGTACATATATTATGTTTATTTATGCCCCTGTATATATATTTTTGTCTTTGCATTGTCATTCTCAACTCAACTGAATCTTTTTTATTTTCTTTAATTTTCACTCAATTTTCTACGCTTATTTAAAATTTTTTATTTTACTGTTTCACAATACTAAAAAACAATTTAATTATTTGTAAGTTGTGTTGACTGTTTGACGATCAAACTGGGTTGAGTCGACAACGACATTAGGGGCATTAAACATTTTGCTCTGTTTCGAAATTTTCGACAAAATGGAAATCTTTAAAACAATTTTTGTTTTATTAAAAAAATAATTTTCGGAAATTTATACGTATTACTTTATTTGCCTTTGTAACTATTTTTTTTTTTTTTTTTCGTTAAGCTTTCCACGAAATCAACGATAAAAATGATGTAAAAAAAGCTCTGGAACTTCTTAAAGAATGTGATCTGCTTAAAATTGAAGATTTGCTTCCTTTTTTCTCAGATTTCGAAAGAATTGATGATTTTAAAGAGCCCATTTGTAAGTCATTAAAGGTACGTACTTATGTATACATACATATATATTTTTTTAATACATAAATGTACGCAGTTTTTGCATTTTTTAAACTTGGTTAATTTACAAGGTGTGCTATCATGTTAAAAATTTTAAAATGGTTTAAAAATATTGTAATGTACAAATATTTAAAGCAAAATTTACATTTTAGAAAACTATGACATTTTGAAAATGCATGATAGCAAATCTTGTAAATTCATCAATTGATTTGATTACTTTTTTAGGAATATAATCAAAGAATCCAAGAACTACAACACGACATGGATGAATGTTCTAAGCAAGCGGAAAGAGTGCGCAATGACTTGCAGAACATACGTGAACGTTGTATACGCATCGACGCAAATGAAGTGTGCAATAATTGCGATACATTTTTGCTTGTTAAACCATTTTTTATCTTTGGCTGTAGTCATAAATTCCATGCAGATTGCCTGGAAAAATTAGTTGTACCATTACTTAGCTCGGAAAGTAGTCGTAAATTAACAATGTTAAAGCAACAATTGGAAACAATGATAACGCAATCAGCAGCCATGGGTGAGAATAGCAGTGATTTTCAAAACAAACGTGAAAAACTGAAACAAGATATTGAGGAGATTATTGCAGCCGATTGTGTATATTGTGGTTTAATGATTGAGACAATTGATCAAGCATTTGTGGAAGATTGGGATCAGGTTAATGTTGATTGGCAGTAAACCAGAGATTAATGTGTTAACTAAAGTCCAAAATTATACTACACTTATATTTTTATTAATACTATTATAAAAATACATACAAAAATATTAAAAAATATATCTTTAGATATTATTAATAAAGATTAGGATCAGCTTAAAGTTAATTGGGGGAAAAGCAGAGACTACGGCATTGAATTCCAAAGTTAATACATTTATATTTTGTTATAAAAATATTAAAACATGTTTTTTAACATTCTTTTTAGATAAATATGTATTATAAAAATGTCAAACTACATGGTAAATTGATTACACTATTAACTGAAACCGAAGTCATAATAATTCATCAGGTAATCGTAGTTCGGTGAACATTTGTTTTTATTTTTTATACATGAAATTTGACGTTTGAAATAAATGAGATAAGAAAAATGTGTTTTTATCTATGGACTTTGACAGCTGAGATTTAAAATAAGTGAAGAAAAATCAGCTGACTAAAAAAGAATACCTGGGGCCGAATTACGGCATTAGAACGTGATCGAAATTTTAAAATTCTTATTAGAATCTCTATACCTAAAGCACAGCAAACTCGATCGTTCGAGTAAAATTTCGTTCGATATCGAATGCCGTAATTCGGCCCCTGATGTTAAAATATGACTTAACTGTAACCCTTAAAATAGTGATATCAAATAATTAGGAATTTTTCGAGTAAATTTATCAATAAGGTATATAATGACTAATAAGACTGCTAAGACCCCTTTCACAATGCCAAAATTGATAGACTGGCAGTCGACGGGTTTGTCTGCAAGAGGATGAAGAGGTAGAGTGTGTAGTACAAGAATGTCTGTACTGGACATTTGTTTGTTTCCCTTTTACTAATTTTGTTTGGTAGTTTGATGCGCAAGTAAACACAATGCAACCACGAATATAAGAAAAATTAAGAAATAAATTTCTGTCTATTAATTTTACGATTGTAAAAAGGTTTAGGCAAAGGCAATAGATATCAAGAAAAATGTTTGTCCTTAATTTCAGCATTGTTAAAGGGGTCTTACGAAACTTTTCTTATACATACCTTCATAAAGGAAACTTTTTAGTAAATTAAATCAAAATGCATATACATGGGTAATTAGGTGGGTCATTTTAAATTTAAACTACAAATTTCTTTGAATCGTTGTTGGAAAAAGCAATCTGTCTACGTTCACGTCCAGTTTAATCAAAACATTGATGCTATGATAGAGAATGTGCAAGAACATCCATCAACATCAAATTTTCATCCTTCTAAGGAAATGAACTTGTCACGTACTTCGAGAAAAAATGGGTTGATCGGATGGGGTACTGCCAAACTAGTCGTGGCGATCAAATGGACGATATTGTGTTCCACCTTTCCAAAACATGAAATTTTTAATAATAATTTGTACTTTTCTTTATAGCCGATTCAAGTTTTAATTGGCCCACACTATATTAAAAGCATCCTTTTCTTTTCGTAAATTCTCTTTCAACAATAAACTGAAGTTTTGTAACAAATGTTTCCTCATGTATATTAACGATGGCTATACGTACAAAGGCATATTTTTTTTTAATTTTTCTTGAAGAGACTTAAACTACGTAAAAAATATTATTTTAAACCCATATCTTTAAAATTGTAGTAATTAACAAAACACGGAACAAAAAAATTTAAATATTTTCCCAAAATCCTAGTTTTATCAGTCAATGATCTGCAAACTTAGTTCGTTTGAAACAAAACTCATGACGGTTTTTAAAACAGCCTTTTGAATAGACGCATTATTCATAATCAGTGGCAACAGCATAACCAAATCGGTTGGTTGAATCTCTTGTACGGCTTTAGTAACATGTTGAACAAGTTGTTCCTTCTGTGTATCTGTAAGATCATTTATAATAACATCAGCCAAAGGACGGAAAGAACCTTAAAATATACATAAATTAAGCTCATTAAAATATTACTCTTGTCAAAGAAATGTCCACGTAATTGAAAATTCTACTGTATAATAGTTTCAGTTGTAAAAAAATTAACCTTTTGTCATGTTATATGCCATCACACCTCCAGCGGCACCACCAATCGCAAGACCAGCTGGTCCCAACAATAGACCACCCACAAAACAACAAGCACCACAAACAAGACCACCTTTACCCGATTGTTTAACAGTCACTCGGACATTTTGATCATTGGCTAATACCGAAATAGCCTCTAACAATTCTCTACCATCGACAGGCATTTTAACAATACTTTGAAATTAATCAAATAATAACCAAAAGCGTTATTAAAAATTATTATAAAATTTATACGTAATTATTAAAATTTACCAACTTTGTTTAACAAATCTTTGTTTTTGTTTCACAAAACAAAAAAAAAATCAGAAATAGGGTTTGCATTATTAGCTAAAAAATGGAATTTTTCACGATTAAGTACCGATATAAAAACATAAATGGGGAACAACACATAAAAAGGGCTACCAGGGGAGCGACATGAATCTTCATTAACCATTGTGTAATCACAAAAGGTGATAGCGCAGACGGGCAAAGTTTTTCGTATCTCTTTTTAATAGAGTTTGACTGAAACCTTTTTTATATAAGTAGCTTGACAAACAGGACACAAGAAATAATCAGCTGAGCGAGTGGACTTGATATACTTATGTCGTACAAAATAAGTTATCTTAATTATCTTCATCCTCTTACAAAATCTGTATATTGTAATAATAATTGCTCTCCAAGGGCAATAATTAATACAATTAATACAGAATTATTAAATCCATTTTTTTAATTTTTATTTGCGCTAACAAATTTGAAAGATGTTGCAAATGTAAACAAGTTTTTTTAATTTTCAACATCTTCCACGCATTCCGCTAAGATGTGAGCAAGTGTAAAAAGGCTACAAGGTAATAGCATTTCGGAGAGGATTTTTCCATAACTTTTTTTTATTAAGTTTGACAGCAGCTGATAAACAGCTTACAAATTGAGGATACATTAGCTTGTGACCATCCGACCCAGTAAAAAGGTTTCTGTATATTTTCTATAGTTTTTGTTACACCAAGATGACCACTGATAAAACCGTAATAAAACTCCTTCAATATTTCTTAAATTTTAGTAGACAATACCACAATAAAAGTTTTCGCCGTTTTGTTGTTCTACAACTTTACACGTGCGGTGTAGACATCTATTGATCACCTGCAAGCTGCTCCACAGCCCAATATGATTTTATTAGTTTACATTTTGAATGCGAGTAGGCCTTTTTTACTCCTTTGCCGATAGAATCTTTGCCTGTATGGGATCACTTCATTGCTTTATTTTTAAATAGTCGTAACTCTGAAGACGTTCAAGTCAACGAGCTAGCTGCCCTTCTGACTATTTCAATTGCAGAAACCATCTTAGCTTTTTTCAATTTAAAATGTCGATCATAGAGCATGCGCGGTCTATTCATAGCACAATTGTGCAAAGTGAACTTCAAACATATTCTTATGCTCCTTCATTTTGTCATCAGCATAAACTATATATGTATATATATATATATATGTATTCTGTGGTCATCACGTACGGTCCATACCAGCCATCGAATTGTTTGAACAACGAACAAATTTTGTTCAAACAACGTTGTCAAATTATTTGTTCGAACAACGATGTCTGACATTAGAAGACATTTTGAATATGAAAGAAGAGACGACGTATAAAAATATCAAAAAAAATACACTTTTTACGTTTTCTCCACATCAAAGAACATGAATAATTTTGAATAAGTTGTTCTGCCAACGTTTTGTTTTAGTCTGAACAAATCGATGTCTCGTCTAGACCTAACATTGTGTCTAGAACAAAACATCGACAACAGCGGTCCACACCAGGCAAATTTATGTGCGCACAAAAAATTGTACGTTGTTTGAACAAATCCATGGCATGATGCTTTCACATTTTTTCAGAAATCATTACCCAGCAAACATAATGTTTTACTTTTTTATAAAAAAGTATATAAGTTATACGCATACAGTTCTTATATTTTAAATAATATTTTTTTTTGCAAATTTTTTAAAGTAATTGTTGTTTATACACTTTTTTTTTTTTTGAAAGAGTTAATAGAAATATTTCGGATTTAATATTGACTTATAGGGCCCATACACAACACTATAAAATTGTGCAATCAAGTATTTCTCCCGTAAAAAAGGCGTCATCCTCCAACACCACATCATCTGTATTCCAAGTTATAATACGTAATTCATAAGCATTGGGTTTACGCGGTGATATATCCACGGCTGGTCCGGGCAAAGGCATATCCATGGGAAACATATCAACCCACATTTCGATTTTGCCCTGTTCTATACCCGGCTTTTCGGGATTGTAAAGAGGTCGGCCTTCTATATGCTCTGGAACAATCTTGATAATTTTTTTGTTGAATATTTAAAATGAGTATTGAAGAACATAATAAATTCAAAATTTGGGAATAAAAGTTGAAAAAATAGAAAATTTTTAATAAAGTTGCCTTAAAACATCCATCAATTCTCGTTTTTTCATTAGATAGTTAAAAATTGTAGAAGAAGAAAGTTAGATTTTTTTGTTACTTATTTTATTTATCTAATTTTTTTTCTGATTATTTTTGAGACCTTGTTATCACCTAATGTGAATTCGCCTTTGCACGTAGTTAACCTGTTTTCTAACGATTTCAAAATCAGAATTAGAGCAATTTGCAACAAAAAAAGTTCCCATCACTGGTTAAAAATGCTAAATCCATAGCTGCCAGATAAAATAGGGGCAAAATCGTCTAATTTGGGGAAAAAAATCGTCCAAATCGTCAAATAGTTTACTCAAATCGTCAAAAAAAACGTCAAAATAAAAAAACGCATTTTTCAAAACAAAACATTTTTTATTTAATGCATAACATAACAAACTTTTTAAACCCAGAGAGATCAATGGTTTTATTAGACCCTTTTAAGTTAAGAACATGACAATAAATATAATACAATTTAGAATTAATTTCGAAAAATAAATATTAATATGTATATAAATACAAAAAATAATAAATAATGAATTGGCTGCATCTAATTCAGACTAATTGACAAATAATTATAATCATTTCTTTCTAAAGGCCTAACTATATTATGCTTTTGATGGCTTAAGCAAATGTGCGGATACACAAAATTAAATGTATGCAACTATATTGTACTTAAGAAACTTTTCGTCAAGTTTCGTCAAGTGTCATTTGCTTAAGCAAACTGCGAATCTGATCGTACTTTGCTTACGAAAATAGATTTTCATTTGATATGTACACACTGTTGCATTATTTAGCATCTTTTTTATTAATGTTGTTATTTGTTTTTTTTAATTAGTGAAAAAATTTATAAATTTAATAGTTTATAGTAAAATATTTTTACATTTTACACATTAAATAATAATTTTGTGACAATATCAATATATTTAGGAAATACAGAAATAAAACAGCTTTTGCAAAAGTACAAATATTTGCAACTAATCATAGTAAGTATTTAAGTTTAAAAAGTACAATATATCCACCGACAAGTCTTCAAAAATTTGCCTAAGCATTTGACAGACTTTTCGTTGGTTTTTGACATTAGCTTAAGCCAGCAAAAGCATAATATAGTTAGGCCTTAAAGTTTCTACCGATTAAGGTAGCTTTAGGCAAGCGTAAGACGAGCACAACGCCAAAATAAACTACATCGTTTCGCTTTTTAGCCCATAAATTTATTTCTGGATCTGCAAACCAGTCTTCCTTAATTTTCTTCTTCTTGTTGGTTACCTGTGAAAAACACCATTAAAATTTCATTTTAGCTACTACAAAGTTTTGTATAAAAAATGGATGAAATTTCTACTTACAGAGGAAGAGCTGCTAGAATTTTCATCATCTTGGTTTTCTATTGAAAATATAATGTTTGATTTTTAAGGTTTTAATGTATAATTAAAAAGAACTTACCATTTTTTTGAAGTATTTAAGCATATTAATTTGTCACTTAAATAATTTAAATAAATTTACTTAAAAAACTAAAATTGTTTTAAACGCGTTTCCAAATTTATATTTGTTCATGTTGTAGGTATCAGTTGATAATATGTGGCATATACTATGTTAAAAATGTACAAAGTGGAAAAATTACCCACACAAACGCATTAAATAATGATCGATGTATCTCTTTCACTTTGTTCTATTATTAATAACATAAAAAACCGTTACAAATTATTTTTATTTAGTTTAAGGTTGATATAAAAGTAATGAAAAATGTTGCAAACTTGAATTCTTGAAAATCGTCAAAAACATAGCATAAATCGTCAAATCGTCAACACTTAATTTTAGCACGTAAAATCGTCAAAATGACGATAAATCGTCAAATCTGGCAGCTATGGCTAAATCTAGTGCAAAAAGCGATAAATTGGCTAATGGTTTTCACGACTGGCAACAATTGTTTTTTTTTTATTTCTTTCAGTTGTTTATTGTCCATAATTTGTTTCGGTTGTGTTTTTTTCTGTTAGAATTTGCTATTATAGTTTATAAAAATACGTTTTTATATTTTAATTATATGTAGCTTGAGCGCAAGTAACTAGTACTCTATATAGTTTATTTGTTTTATATCGTTATTTATAAAATATATATCCGTATGTAAGAGACATTGACAACAAGTGGTTCTTGACTAATGAATAGTGTGTTTACGTGCCTTAAATCTTTGATGGAAAATAAATGCAATATACATATAACCAGTATACATATAAATTATTTATAAAAGATTTTAATTTATAATAAACCAATTACCTAATATGAGTGTTATTAAATAAACAGTTTGCATTTTCTATAAATGTAATAATTTTGTAACTAAATGATCTCAAGAAGAAAACAAAATGATTATGCAAATTAAAGTAAGATTTTTTAAATTAAAAAATAAATAAATTTATATATATCATCGTTTTTTCTTTTGAATACAAAAAGAAAAAACAAACATTTTCTTATATTTACTATATATAAAGTATTGTATTCGTTTCCATTCTATTTTTATCTTCAATATGATTTTGTTGTTGCTTTTCTTTGTTATTTTATTTAGGCTTATTCGTTCACTCAAAACTGACATTTTTGTAAAATTTTACTGAACTTTACTGGAGTGCTTGTAAACATTATTGAAAAAAAATGTACCTATTCTAAAAACATCATGATCAAGGTATATTTTGAGGCATATATTTTAATCACGTAGTCTTTATTCGTAAGCTAATTATTATACCTACCCCCCAAAAAATGAGTATATTCATTTTGTCATTCCTTTTGTAACACATCGAAATATCCATTTTTAACCCCATAAGTTATATATTTTCTAAGTGCTAGTTTTATTTTATGACGATATAGCTACTATGTCCGTTGAAAGCATGATATAGCTCGAATCAAAAAAGCTAGAGGGCTCAAATTTTGTCAGAATATTTCACACAAGGTTTATTTGGTATTAATAATGAGATTAAATCTAATTATTGTCAGGGACCGAAAATAACAGTTATTTTGAAATTTTAAAACAAAAAAAGCATATAGAAGTAAATGTCGGAAAACGGATTCAGTATACCATATTGATACTTATGCATTAGTGTATGATAAAATATGTTGCTTTTTAAATTTTTGATTTTTATTTTTTCGAGCAAGAATAAAAGATATTTTTTGCTTTTTATTTTTTCGATCAAAAATAAAAGTTATTTTTTGATTTTTATTCTTTTGAGCAAAAATAAAAGATATTTTTTGATTTTTATTTTTTCGAGCCAATATTAAGTATATTTTAAACATCAGAATTTAGTTTTACCATCATGAGAGCTTCCAAATTGTCCACTGACAAATTGTATCGCAACTCTCCTAGAACCAGTTTGAGGGCTGAAAGGTAGAGAATGCACAACAAAATCCAGTCTATGTACGCAGGGAAGTACATATTTCTTACTGTTGTTTTATAAACTTTTCAGCAATCATGTACGATGATTTACTAAATATCTGAACAACTTCGTAACTCAAGCAAACCAGCGCCCATCATTGGTATAGAATACATAGTATACAAAAATGTGAGAAATCACAAAAAATGTGATCATCATGAGGATTTTTTATGCACATTAAAATAAATATTTGATTTTAACTAAATTATTGTAACACGTACATTTCGTTAGAAAATAACTTATTTTGCTCAAAAAAATAAATATCAAAAAATATCTTTAATTCTTGCTCGAAAAAATAAAAAGCAAAAAATAACTTTTATTTTTGATCAAAAAAATAAAAAGCAAAAATAACTTTTATTTTTGCTCAAAAAAATAAAAATCAAAAAATTAATTTTATTTTTGATCGAAAAAATAAAAAACAAAAAATTACTTTAATTTTTGCTCAAAAAAATCAAAATATAACTTTTATTTTTGTTTGAAAAAATAAAAATCAAAACATAAATTTTATATTTGATCAAAAAAATAAAACTCAAAAAATAACTTTTATTTTTGCTCAAAAAAATAAAAATCAAAAAATAAATTTTATCTTTGATCGAAAAAATAAAAATCAAAAAATAACTCTTATGTTTGCTCAAAAAAATAAAAATCAAAAAATAAATTTTATCTTTGATCGAAAAAATAAAAAACCAAAAGTAACTGTTATCATCTGATTTTTATGAAAAAAGGAATAATTGTTACGGTCCCTGATTACAGTTACAGCTCGTAATGCAAGACTAGGTCAAAAAAATCATATCCTTCCAACATTAAATAAAATGCAATTTTGTATAAACGCATTGAAGTTAAGCGATGAAATTTCGAATGCATACCTATTTCCTGAGTAAAAAAATATCTTTCCCTGAAAACTGTTCAAATCTATAGGTACGTTACGAAAGAAGTTATAGATCAAATTGTACGAAAATTAATACCGTTCAGTGTGTTCTAAAATTTTTAATTACGAAAAATTAAGGTGAATCGACCTTTTTAACGCTTACCTTCCATGTAACACTACCTCAAATTCATATAATTTCTCTATGGATAAATATTATGGAAGAATAAACAACTATATTATTATTATTATTATAATTAAATATTACTTAGTATTCAAAATACTTTAAAAACATTACATTTGTATAACAATTCTTCATATTAATTTTTTATATTAAGCTCTATTATTTGTCTTCACAAAAAGTACGACATATTTTTTAAATAAATTTATACCTATTATTTTCAATTTTTTTGTGATTCGGGAGAGTATTGTACAGTTGCAACCAGGGTACACTTATACAAGGTGGTGGTGCCAGCCCAGCTGACTGTTTTTTTGTATTCTGGAGTATATCAATATTTAAAAAAATGTTTTCAACTCCGGAAATTGTCAAACTCCATACATAAAAAAGAGAGACAAAAATTGCTCTCCTTTATGCTATCACCTTAAGTAATCACACCATGGTTGTAACCCTTTGAAGAAAAGTAAACTTTGCATTGCTGTTGTTGATGTCCTTTGGAACCTGAAGTTTTCATTATTTCTTAGGTGGTATGGTTGAGCTTCTCTTACATATAAGATTTGTTCCGTTAGATATTCTGGTGAATCTCGTGTTTTAATTTTAGAAAATTTAATTCTAGTCTCTGTTTAATTGCTAACCATTTCAAGGATTCTAAAATAAAGTTAATCGATGTGTAGCTATTGCATTTCACTATGTCGTGCATTGCTTTATTTTGAAGTTTTTGTAGTCTTTTAATTTGATTCGCTGTGCAGCATGAATATATGATTGTTGACCCAAATCGAAATGTGGTTTTACCGTAGTATTATATATGTTCATTGCCGTTAAAACCGATATTTTTCTCTTACCCGTTTAAAGAAACTAATTTTTTGCCGGTTTTTACAGGTATAGTCAATATGGATCTTCAAATTTAAGTTTTTCAATCATAAAATCTAGGTACTTGAAATTTCTACTTTTTCAATTATAACATTATTTATCTTAAAATTATATTGCTATCAGTGTTATTTATGTTTTAGTTTCATTTAGTTTTAACTTGTTCATATTTAGCCATTTGCAAACATTTTCAAAGTCTCGATTTAATTTTTCGTAACACTGGTTATCTAAATCTTTACAACGTGTAGTCATGCAATAACAGTAGGTTGTATCACCATTCATCCCATATGAAATACGTACATACATAAAAAAAACATACATATGGGCTAATCCGAAAATTTTTAAACCAAAGGCAGAAATTAAAAGTTGCCTAAAATCCAAATGTTTGTTAATGGAATAATAGGATCATAGTACGCAAATCAATCGAATAGATATTAATCATGAATGATATTAATTTGAATGAATTAAATTTTCCACATTGTGACGAATAATTTGTTTTGTTTTCCGAATTTTAAAAATAAAAGTTGCGAGACAAATGATATTTTAAAAAAATTTAAAATAAATTTCTCACCACAATTTATATATAAAATTCCTTACATGAATCATTCATTCAAAGAACATAATCGAAAAATTAAAAAAAAATCGATTCACAAATAGAATTTTTATTTTCCTTGAAGAAAAGTTAGCAGCGTTGCCATTGTAGTTTATCATTTTTGTTGTGTTAATGGGAACAATTTTACCATTTTAGGAATTAAAGAATATATTAAAAAAATTATAATTTTTAGTTAATATATTTTATGCATGTATGTACGTATGAATATATGCATGTAAAATATTAAGTGATCAACAAAAATACAAATAAGGCTTAGGTATAATAAAACAAAAACTATGAATCTGATTTATCTGATTTTTTCTATTATATTTGTGGAATTTTTACTTGAATCGTAGATTAGTTTTATAAATAAATGTACATACAATTTTCGTTCTTTTTTATCCCTAAAAGTTTTTGTTATAAAAACATGTACATTCAAAATTATATAGGCGCCACCGCCAAATGTAGCCGTGCAGCTATGATGGCGTCAAACATCGTATGTATTTCAATTTGGACAGATTTAAGTCGCCAGCCTGCTGTTATTTAATGCTTCAAGCAACTTAGAAAGCATTGTGATAGGCTTTGTAAAAAATGTGATTGTATGTGTTACACCGATAATGATTGATATAAAAAGAGACACACAACAATGCCACGGTATAATACAAACAAACACATTTTTACAAATACTACGAAAGGCTTGACAAGTAGTTTGATCGTATCTTCACAATATATCAGCCATGAAAAATTCCTTCAGTTTATTGTCCCGGCAACACAAGTTTCCGTCGAAAGAGCTTTTAGTGCTCTCTCAATAATATTAACAAAAATGAGATCAAAAGATACTATAAACAATTTGCTTTTAGTAAAACTAAATAAGAATTTAATTGAATATGTAACAATAAAAAACGAAACCACGGAACAATTACATATGATATAATATTTATTTTTATATATTTTGTTTTTATTTAGGCTCATATATATATCTTTTTTGAATTACTGTCCGATGAAAAAATAAAAATTAAACTAATACAAATCAATAAATTTGTTAAAATTGTATTATGGGAATTTTTGTAAAGAATCTTAGGTTAATACTTGTGGCAACTTGTTTTTTAATTTTTTGGGACATGAATTCATACACAATTTTATTAAGAATATTAGGCGCCGGAAGAACAATGTTTCATACGTATGTTTTTGTATTTCTTGCATTCATAAAAGCAATACTTCTTAATTGTGAGTTGGTTTTTTAAAATGCTAAGCGGTACACAAACATCATACTTACAAACATTACACGTATACAGTCGGATTCGGGTAAGGGAATTTGATAATTGAAGGATTTATTTTTTTGGCTTATGCAAGATTTTCATTAATAAAAAACGTTGGACAAATTGAAACCATTTTGGTTAAATAGCTTTTCTACTTTTTATATTGTTTTAAACAAAATAAGAGAAAATGTTGCACTACAGTGCAACAAATTAGCTCTCGCATTGTATTTCGTCGTATATTAATAAGAAATTTTTTCTACTAAGCAGTGTTTGCTTTATTGAAGTTTGTAGCTTTAAAAACATAAAAGCTGTAAAACTGATTTTCCCTTACGCGAACTCATTTTCTTTAAAATATAGTAAAAATATTTAATTGTAGTTAAGTGATTTCTTCAATTAAACGGCGGCAGCTTAACCGAATCCGACTGTATTACATATTTTTCTATACACACATTTTTTTTATATGGCGCCAAAAAAAATTTTTGTGTTGTATTCCTTGCAAGGGATGATTTTCACATATACCTTTTTATTGATGTCGTTTGTTTTTTAGGTATTGTTGTTGTTAAAAGAGGCATTGGGTACAGTGTGACACACAACTTTTACCTATAGGCGCTTGACATATGCTTATATATAAAGTAGCTTTTATACCGAGTTTCAATTTAAGACAAACAAGGATTTTTACTTTACTGAGTAAAAAAAATTAGGAATATAATGAATTTTCTGTTTACATTTTCAGGTATATACATATGTTTATATATGTGTTTTGCTAATACGCATATCCTTTTAAGACTTTACCTTTTTATATAAATGCCTAATTATTTTATTAGACCTATAAAGTTGTTTTTCTTGCCCGCATCTTTAAATCAATTATAATTAAATTTATGAGGATAAAAATATTATATATGTATGTATGGATATATAAAATATAATATTTATACACGATACAGCTATTTATATACATATAAGCAAAATCCAATCTGTTAAGAACGCATTGTATTGTTTAAATTATTATGATTGCAACTGTACATTATTTAATGTTAAGATTTTTTTCATACCACAAACAACAACAAATAAAAAGAGGAAATTTTTAAAACAAATTTTTCGTTTTTGATTCATTTTGCTTAGAATGAAATATATTAAATTTGTGAGAAGAATGAAACACGACGAATATTAAAAATAGAAATTGTATTGCAAACGAAATCAATAAAAAAAAATATTTTTATATTATTTGTGAAAAGAATGAAAAAAAATAAAAATACTAAATAGAATTTGACTCACAACTTTTATCTTTTTTAATTCAGAGCATAATCCAAAAAACAAGCGAAAAAAATGAAATTGTATTCACAAACATAATTTTTTGCGTACTATGAATAGGATACATATTCAAGCTTCAAAATATTAGCAATACTGTTTTACAGTGGTTTGTTTGGCCTTGTCAGAGGCTAACCTAAACGTATCTCTTGTTCTCATTAATTTTTGTAAAAAGAGGGTATTTTCAATGGTCAAAAAAGTGGACAAAAAATTCGTTTCAGTATTTAGCGTTTAGCAAAACTTTAATTTGCTTAATTTTCTTTTTTTTGCGATACAAATCATATTTGTAAGTTATCTAATTATATATTAACAATTTAAACTAAAAATGGGTACACTGTGTGTAACGTCCGTAACGGAAAATAGGGTTTTTTAAGTTTAACAGAATGAATTTTAGTAATTTTGTTTTCCAAACTAGCTTTATAAACAGAGTTTTTTATGTACTTTAATCTGATGAAAAAAAAAGAAATACCTTTATTACACTTTTTTTTTTAAATATAAATGACAAAGTGTGTAACGTCCGTAACGGCATGATAATACCCAAAATTTTATTTTAATATTATGAGGTTGAAGTAAGTGTTTATAATGGATTTTTATCTGCTGCATCTGAATCTGGGCTTAAAATTGCTCTAGGTTGCCGAGAATCCGAAAAACTTCACCTTAAAGTAACAAATAGTGTGTTTAAATAACATGCGATCCCCCAATCTGCAACTTAAATTGAGATGAATTTCAAATTCTTCTGAAACCTAAAATAATTCCTAAAAATCAATAATTAGTAATCAATAACCATGTTGTAAACCGCAATCCCCATGTCCCTCTTCAAATATTTAGCGGTACGCCCATGCATGCAATGTTTACGTACTGGATTTTCCGTTAGAAATTAGGAATTTTTTTGCTACTTCGCATGGAAGAGGAGCGGTGGACGGTGTTGGCGCTGTTGTTAAGCAAAAAGTTTAGCAACTAGTAAGAGCCCAAAATCTGATCTTAAAAAACGCTTGAGATTTTCACAAAATATAAAAAAAAAGAATAAATGGCGTTTCCTAACTTACGTTGGTAAAAATTATGTCAAAACTATATATATAACGAAATATCAAAAACATGGATAAATATAAAAAATATCCAGCTCTTAAATCATATCATTATTTTTCGGGCTTTTCCAATGGCAATATGTACTATAAAAGTAGCTCGAGTATAAGATACAATGTTAAACAGTTAAATAAACAAATAAATAAATGGATATAAGCTAATATAAGAGTAGTGAAATATTCTATATTTTTTTTGTAACTATTAAATTAATAATTACAAGGTTAACAAGTAAGAGTGCTATATTCGGCCATACTGAATCTTATATACCCTTTACAACGTGTAGTCATGCAATAACAGTAGTTTGTATCACCATTCATCTCATATGAAATACGTACATTCATATAAAAACATACATATATAAAAACATCCCATTGTAAAATTAAAAATTAACATATGTATGTCAAAAAAATATAAAAAATTTTAAAAAGAAAGTTAAAAAAAAAATTAAAAAAAAAATAATAAATATATAAATAATATATTAAATAATAAAAAAAAATTTTAAAAAAAAATTTGTTTGGCTCAGCTGGGATTCGATCCCACGTTTACTTTAACCAATATAAAAGTTTGTATGTATGTATCTTGTTGTTGTAATGTTGTTTTTGTGAAAAAAAAATCGAGGTGGTCGTGGGTTTTTGCTCATATCTCAGTTGTTTATGAACCGATGTTTCAGATTTTCAATACCGATCTACTCCCGAATATTTCTGATATTTTCATACCTCACCCGGGTCCAAGCGATTTCGGGGGGCTTCAAAAAGTTGATTTCAACATACCCACGGACAGACTGACAGGGCTTAATCGACTCCCCTATTCATAAGCTTTCAGAAAATATATACTTTATGGGGTCGGAAATGAAAATTGTAGAAATTTCACACGGAATGACAAACCTATATATACCCTTTTTCACTGTGTGAAGGGTATAAAAAGATTTTTAAATACGTGAATGTTTTTTACATACACAATTTGGTTTAATGGAAAAAGTGTAACGTCCGTAACGTAACGTCCGTAACAGACAAAAATTAAGATTTTTGTTTAACGGGACTACTTAGACTTCTTTTCTAAGCAGGATTGATATCGTCATATATTCCAATTAATTTTTTGTATATGGAATTTTTTTGTTTATTATGCAAAATTAGCTAAAAAATGTGCAAATGCACATAAGCCTCAAAATCGACTTTCATTTTTTGTAACGTCCGTAACGGAACTTTAAGCTAGCATAACTTCTTTTCAATAACAGTTAACCTTTAAGTTTAAAACAAGTTTTAAAGTAAAACCACAAGACTGCATTTTGCAAAAAATTTCATGAAAATATTCCAATGTGAACGCCAGCTGTGTTAATCTTAACAAGCAAATTTGCGTGCGAATGTAACGTCCGTAACGCAGGATTAGCCCATATATAAAAACATCCCATTGCAAAACTATAAATTTACGTATGTATGTATGTTAAAAAAAAAATAAAAAAAAAATTAAAAAAAAATTAAAAAAAAAAATAATTAAAATATAAATAATAAATATAAAACAAAAAAAAATTTAAAAAAAAAATGATATATAAAAAATTTCTAAAAAAAATAATTAAAATATAAATAATATATAAAATCAAAAAAAAATAAAAAAAATTTTTTGGCTCAGCTGGGATTCAAAGCCACGTTTACTCTAACACGTTTGTATGTTGTTGTTGTAATGTTGTTTTTGTGAAAAAAAACCGAGGTGATCGTGGTTTTTTGCTCATATCTCACTTGTTTATGTACCGATGTTCCTGATTTTCAATACCGATCTACTTCGGAATATTTCTGATATTTTAATACCTCACCCGGGTCCAGTCGATATCGGGGGGCTTCAAAAAGTTGATTTCAACATACTCACGGACACACGGACAGACTGACAGAGCTTAATCCACTCCCCTATTCATAAGTTTTCAGAAAATATATACTTTATGGGGTCGAAAATGAAAATTGTAGAAATTTCACACGGAATGACAAGCCTATATATACCCTTTTTCACTGTGTGTATGGTATAAAAAGGCGCAGGTTACTAGACCGTATGCGCTTGAAAAGGTTACAAAAAGAAGTAGTTTAAGATATAAGGTGAATCAAAATTAATTAAATATGAGTTAGAATAAAAGGTTACCAATGAGTATTAAATATGAAGTATGTTGTGTTTCAGTAGACATCTTCTAATTTTCGCCAAGTTATCCACTTTTGAGCAGTCAGTGATATCTTCTAGAGGTTCATGTATCTTGGAATAAGGGCATTCTGTAAAAATGTGTGGAATGCTAGTAACATGTTACAAAAAGAGCTCATTGTGTTAAAGATGGCTTTGCCCACTCTTAAGCGAGCCATCATTATGCATTAGTTTCTAGTAAATTTTTTATTGTATTTTGGTCTTTCTTGTAGAGGATGTAATTATGATTACATAGCCTTAAACGGGTTGCATATCGATTTTGGCAAACATGCGATTTCAGTGACATTTTTCATATTCAATGCACTTTTGGCAATGTTGTCAGCGAATTCATTACCTTCTATACCAATGTAGGAAGGCAACCAAAGTATTAGGATTTTGTGATTTAGTTCAGCTGGAAACACTATTTCATCATAAAGGCCATTGGTGTTCTTCTTAAGCGCTCTGGTTGCACTCAAACTATCAGTGCAGATAAGGGTTTTACTGCCGTCTTAACCTGAGTAGCAAATTGCTGACTTTATCGCTGCCATTTCAGCAGTAAAAATTCCCGTAAAGTCCGGTAAGCGTGCTTGGTGTATCACTTCAAAATTAAAGTCTGGAAGTTGTTTTATTAAAGAATATGTTGTCTTACCATTACGTCAGTGAATAAAATAAGTTCGGGTGAAAATTCCGCCTTAATTTTTTTAATTAATTGTTTATAAACGCAGGGAGTTGTAGTTTCCTTGACGTGTATTCTAAGGTTGTCATCAATAAGAACTAAATTTTCTGAAATGTCCGGAATAGAGGCTTATTTGGGAGATTTATGTTATATTCCTTAAGCAAACTGATTGTTTTATCAATAGCGGATAACGATTTAGTAGTTGAGTTGATATGTTTTCAAAAATCTCATGTAAACCATCAGTTGAAACAGCGATTAATTTTGAAGCCAATGAAACCGCACTATTTCTAAGAACCAATTGAAACTCACGAAAATATGTTTCATTTCTTAAAGACGTTATAGGAGTTGAACGCAATAAACCAGACGCAGTGCGGAAGCAATTATTAATTGAAGTATTTAATTTTCTGATATTGTTCTTTGATGTCCATCCATATATTGTAATTCCATGTAGTAGAGCACCAGTTGTTAATGAACGACAAATACCGCGCGGTTTCCACGTGTGGGCCTTTACTTCGAGAACAAGTTAATTTTAGCAAATTGTTAATCTTGCGTAACTTTGGTACCAAAAAATTCACGTGAGAGTTCCAAGCAAGATTTTCAGAAAATATAATTCCTAAAATTCTTAATTCATTCTTTCCCGGAAGGTTTATATCTCTAATGCAGATAGTATTAACGTTGCAATTTCTCTTTCTGCAAACGTGAAGGAGTTCAGTTTTATCTGCAGGGATTATAGCAACGTTTTTTAAAGCCCAACTATTAATTTTTGAAACTATATTATTTAACTTGTGGTAAACTTTATTCTCAGATCCGGAAACAACCGCAAAAATATTATCAGCGTATATTCCCACGTAGTTAATTCATTGAACATTTTGTATTGCCTTAGCTAATGAGTTGGCATATATTGCATATAAAACCAATGATAATGGAGAACCCTGTGGGACTATGTTGTCCAGTGGATAATGTGATGAAAAGTGGCCATCAATTTTTACAGATATTTTACGGTTGCCAAGGAAAGATTTCAGTAATTTTAAAATCAGCTTAGGTACACCCCAATTGTTAAGCTCAATAATGATGAAAGTTGAAATAACACGGTCAAAGCCTTTTTCCAAGTCCTCTGAAACGACAATAGAGTGTTTGTTACTCCTAATGTTCATACGTAAAGTGTCCTCTAACTGATGACATTATGTATGAATACCATACCTAGGAATAAACGCGTGCTGAACGTCAGAAATTTTCTGACGATGGTCTGTCCAAAAACGTTTTGCTAAAATTTTCTCAAAAATTTTAGAAATAGTTCGTAGTAAAGAAATGGGACGATAGACACCAAGAAGGTTAGGGTCTTTGCCGGTCTTAGGAATAGGAGATAGGATGGCTACCTTCCAATCATGTGGAATTATGCCATTTTCCAGTATATTGTTGTACAAATCACATTTGTGATTTCATTTTTCACCATTGAATATGTTATTTTATCTCTAGCAGCTGTAGATTCTTCAAGTGTATTCAGTATAAATTCAAGCTCTTTAATCTCTACCTTTTGAGTCAATTTTCCAAAACTACAATTAGTTTGAGCGTATTCGTTTATATTAAGGTTGACCCTTGACAGAATTATATCGGCATCAAAAGAATCGTTCAAACTGATGGAACTCAAAAAAATAGCAAATTTTTCCGCAATTGCCTCAGGATGTGAATAATTGTCATTATTTATACAAATCGGTGGAAAATTTTCATTTCTTTTAAACTTTAAATAATTAATTTTTTTCCACAAAAGTCTTACATCCATTTGAGGGTTAAGAGAATTCAGGAAACGTTCCCAGGTTAGTCGTTTGGCACTTTTGCTTTCTTTTTTCAACTTAGCACTTGATTTTCTATATTGATTACGGTGGCGCTTAAATGTTCTCCAAGCCTGATTTCTAATTGTTATTAATTTGGATATGAAAGAATTAAACCAAATGGGGCTGTTATTCTTTCTAGGTTCACGAGTACTTGGAATGATTTCATTTGCTGTCTTTCTTAATATACGTTTTATTTGAGCTGCTTCTCTGTTGATATTAGAAGATTTTGTGAATTCTTCGTTTACTAAAAGTGCTCTCTTTTCAAAAAGATACCAATTAGCATCATTCACCCGAAATCGTGGTATAAATTTTTTCTTACTTGTAACTTTATTGTTGGTAATCATGATTGGAAAAGGGTCACCAACTTCAGGTAATGACATAGAGACATCCACAGAGAGGTCAAAGTATGCCTTGTGTTTAGCAAAGTTGGGAAGCCGTCGTTTAAAATAACAAAGCCCTTGTCATCTGCGAATCTTTCTTAAATAATTCCACTTGGAGAGCTTGTTAAAGAACCCCAAAAGGTGTTTTGTGCATTTAAGTCACCAATGAATAAGTGATGAACGTTATCAGGCAGTGAGAAGCAGTCAAGTGTAAAATTTGTAATGTTTAAATCACATTCCTTGTAGATGTTGGTAATATAGAGTTCTGTGCCACATTTAATCACAATTGTTTGAAAAAGAAAATCACCTGAAGATAATATTTGTTGCGTTACATTGATGCATTTTTTACCAATAAGGCAATGCCTGATTTTGCATACGAGTAGTCATGATTGTGATGGAAGGTATGATAATTTTTAAAAGCAACGTTTGCAATAGAATATATAAAAGACTTGCAAGATCTGCAACATTTGCATCATGTTTGCAACGGAGGGTGATTTCCGCTATTAATTTGCATTTAAAACATAAAAAAATATATAACAATTAAATTATTCACTATCAGAATATTCTTCCAGTGAGCTGTCAATTAGAGTAATATAAATATTACGATATAAATAATTAAAAAAAAATAAATTTTTTTTTTGTTTTGTGAATTTCCTTATCACATGAAAATAAACTTTTGAACAAAGCAAAAAAAAAAAGAGAAATTTTAGTAGTCGAGGCCGCTGTTTGTTATACCACAATGAAGAAAAACTTTAAGGCCGGCCAAACAAGACCAAATTCTGTCTTATTTTTTTTAATAAAATAGAAATGATACTTTGATTAGGAAAACTTACAGTGCACAACATGCCAATTTATGCATTAGTGTATATTTATCATAATTTTAAGTTTTCTAAAGCGCTTATTTTTCAACCTTACCTAAGTATATTAAAACAAATATAATATTAATGTTTAATATATTTATTTATAAAATATTTGAAAAAGACATGCTTCCAAATATGTGCTTCTTTTTTGGTAAATTTGACATATATAACCATAAAACCCTATTTTTATCGTTATTGTTTCGTTCGTTATTGTCAAGATATTTGATTTATTCCACTCTTCAATGCAAAATAATCCAGACATCAACCACCACTAGTAGCAAAAAAGTTAATTTAAAGTTAGCTGAGTTGCTTATAGGGAACATATACATACATGAATTGTTATTTGTTGCTTTTATTAGTATATTTCTAAGCTGTTAATTAATAACGTATTTATCACTAAGTTGTGATATTCTTTCTTTTGTATATAAACATATTGTATGATAAAGCATTTATGCACAATAAATAATGATTAAGTTTTAATAACATATTTGTATACAATGTTTGAATGTTATAATGTTTAAAATGTATTCTATTCACTTTAAACTCTGAATGCCATACATATTTAACAAAGAAGAGTGTGGTATACTCTAACCATACATACATATATATACTGACCGATTTGTCCAAAATTTCATATGCATATAAATATGAGATAAAAACAAAGGAAGTCGTGTTTATTTGCTCATATCTCATATAGTCTTTATCCCGATCCATTCCCGGATATTTTTATGAGGGCTTTTAAAAGTTGATTTTTACCAACACACGGATATAAGGACAGACAGACAATGCTTAATGACAAAGCACTTAAAACCACAGGTGAAGGGTATTTAAATATTACTTTGATTTATAAAAAATAATTTTATTTCAGATAAAATTATAACAATTTTTTAAACTTCTCAGGCTTTTTAAGATAGTATTGAAATCTAAAGATGATATATTAATGAATGAAGACGAAGTAATATCGTAAGGATAAATTGTACTATTAAACGTTTTTGTAGAAAAAGTAGAGGCGAAGAAATCAGGAATCATTCATTTTCATAGTAGTTGGATACATTGAAACTCTACGTTTGGAATTTACAAAATTATAAAACATTTTGGCATTATGTTTTAAGTAAAATTTCATTTTGTTAATATAGGATGCATAACATTTCTTGTTTTTAAAATATAAGAGCTTTGAGCTATTAAATAATGGCTTCGATCAAAAAGGGTTTTGCTCTTCATAAACTTTTTATATAAACGGTTCTTACGATTTTTTAAGCAGGTTAATGTACGGGAATACCATGGAGAATGACTTGAAGTAATCTTTTTAACAATGGAGTGCTTGCTGATAAACAACTAAAGAGAATTGAGTAAAATTTCCACACGATTTTATTAAAATTACTGCCATTATAAGAAAAAACAAGAATTTCAAACCAGTTAATATTATATAACAATTTACTTAACAGATGGTAGTTCTTACGTTTAAAACTTAGCGACTCAGATACGGTGTCTCAGCAATGGTGTAGAAATTAACAATTTAGGTGTGCACTGAAAATTCTCAAGAATCTGTTAAACTTTATTTTTTCACCTATTGTTTTGTTTTTGGCAGTAAAAGCTCTCGGCAGATCTTAAAATAATTCCTAAGCGAAAGTAGTAAAAGGAAAAGAAGAGGATAGTGATTTCACAGACGAAGAAGAGTTTGAAGAATGTAATTTAACGATCATAAACAAGATGAACATTACTCTCAATTTATTGCTATTTATTAATTATTAAATCAAAAAAACGCCTTTTTAACTTTTAAACATTGTACTGATAAAAAAAAACATTAAATTCTTATTTGAAACAAACTAATGTGTCTTAAGTTTGAAATTTCTTGAACTTTCAATACAGGTTTTTTACATTAAAGGTATTCACGTCAACGGGGTTAAGCTTCGTACACACGGTTGTCAGATCGTACAATATTGTGTGAAAAATTGGTAGCAAATACCTTACAACCGTGTGAACTGGCAATGTTTGCATAACAATGTTGGCAGAAAAGTCATTGTCATACCATTGATAGACGGCAACCTGACAACAATATTGTCAGATATATTGCAATCGTGTGAACAACCTTCATTGTTATTGTCAGACCATTGAAACATGTTGTCAGATAATTTTATATTGGCAGATGTACAAGTTTTGTGCATATGACAATGGCGTCATTGTCATACAAGTTAGTGATGTCAGATGTATAAAATGTTGCTTTTAGTATTGTTGAATAGAATGTTGTTTTTAGGAATTTTCTTGTACTTTCTATTTTATTTATACATAAAAACAATTAAGAACGTTATATTCGACCTTGACTAATCTACTATATATGTCACCAGCACTCGCTTGAATTATGCAGATATTAACTTTATCATAATTTACAAAGAAAAGTTGATAGCAAAAATATACATACATATGTTTGTAGTATATGCATAAATATATATAAACACTATAATCATAGACGTCTATACATACATATACAAACTACATAATCTCGGACTTTTATACGTTCATACATACTTGCATATACGAAATAATACATGCTAACTATGCCTTTTCATTTGATACCAATATTGTAGAGAGTAAAATTTTAATTATCAAAATATATTTATATTTATTGATTTATAGCGTAATCTATTTTACTATTCAAGCCCTTTTATTTAATACCCATTTTGAATTACAAATATGTAATTCGCCCTTTTTGTTAAGCCTACTGTATTTTACAGGTCAAGCCCTTTCATTTGATACCACTATTGATGGCGGTAAGTTTTTAATTACAAAAATCATCTTATGTATACAAATTTGTTCGATATTTTGTCATGGCGTTCATCTTGATTTTTATAGGTTATACATGATATTCTGTATTCTACTTGTCAGTTCCTTTGATTTGATCCCAATATTGCAGGGGGTAAATTAGATAAATTTTTAATAACTAAAATTCACTCATTATACAAATTTGTTCGCCATTCTGTCATGACGGCCATCTTGAATTTGAACCTTTTTCATAATTTTTTTACATAAATTGTATACTAGGAAAAATTTAGGAGATTTTTTTAAAAACGTGAGAATTTTAAGTATGTATCTTCATATGGCATCACTGCAAAACGCTCTTTCAATGCAACAGCTGTTGTGCAAAAAAAAATTGTTAATTTTCTTGCGTGTTTCTTGTTTCAGTTTAGATTTGTGTCAATAAGTGGAGAACAAAATAAAAAAAATAATAAAAATTATTGTAAATATGAAGAGGACGGTACAGAGTATTACATTTTTAAATTTGTGAAAGCTTTTCTAGATCCCCAGACGCTATCGGAATCTAAGATTGTAAAAAAAACATGACCAAAGCAATTTCTGACAACAGATCTGCCAATTTTTTTTATACCGTCATCTGACAACCGTCTAAACTTACAATTTTTTGTCGGACAACATCGTCAGATAATGTTATTGTCAGAATAACATCTGCCAATGAAATTGTCAGCTTTTCTGACAAAAGTCTTACAACCGTCAGAACTGACAATTTACCTTATGGAAGCAATTCTTCATTGTCATTCCATTGTTAGCATATGTTTAGGTGTAGCAATTAAGTAAAATCTGACAACCGTCTGTACAGAGCTTTAGTCTTGCGAAAATACTAATTTTTTTTTCAAACACAACAACAACTATATAGAAGAAAATTTTACACAAACTTAAACTTTTTGCACTACTTCTAACCTAGTGATTCCATTCCATTTCTCAACTCACAAAATGCCAAAGTGATTGCAATGAGGCGCAACGTTTAAAATTACAATTTAAAGAAAAAGATTTCAAAAAAAATTTAATTAAAAAAAAATGTTGGAAAAAATACAAAATTTTTTTGTTTGCAAATTAAAATTTATTTTTTCTTAAGCAAACAATAAAGCCAGTACAAAAAAGTCAGCAGTGTCTAAGTATGAAATAAGTCTGCGGTATCCGATGTTGTAGAACACATCTTTGTAAAATAAAAATGTTAGGTTTCTTACATTTTAATTTATAAAAAAAATAGTTAAATTACAATTTATTATTATTTATGAATAAAAAAATCATAACAGCTTTTTTTAGAAGAATTTGCTAAACTTTTCGGCGGCTGAAATACCTAAAAATGACTGCAGTTAAGACTATTTTTAGGTAGCCTACGTTCTCTGTTTGTTAAACATTTTATTAAAAATGGTGTTCACGTCAACAAGAGCAAATTTACGCCATTTCTCAAGACTAAAACCGGTGACGTGAATACCTTTATTATTGTTTTTTATACCCTTCACACAGTGAAAAAGGGTATATATAGGCTTGTCATTCCGTGTGAAATTTCTACAATTTTCATTTTCGACCCCATAAAGTATATATTTTCTGAAAGCTTATGAATAGGGGAGTCGATTAAGCTCTGTCAGTCTGTCCGTCTGTCCGTGTGTATATTGAAATCAACTTTTTGAAGCCCACCGACATCGCTTGGACCCGGGTGAGGTATTAAAATATCAAATATTCGGGAGTAGATCGGTATTGAAAATCAGAAACATCGGTACATAAACAACTAAGATATGAGCAAAAACCCACGACCACCTCGATTTTTTTTCACAAAAACAACATTACAACAACAACATACATACATACATACATACATACAAACGTGTATACTGGTTAGAGAAAACGTGGCAGTGAACGAAAACAAACGAAACGAAACACAGTACAAATCATCTAAGTCAGAAACTTTTCAATTTTCATGAATCGTTTTGTTTGCGAGCAAAACAAAACCACAAACTTTTCAATGCAAAAGAGCATAAACAAAACAATTCGGGTTTTGTACTTAGGCATTGCTTTGACGGTATGTTTCGTTTGAGTACGAAACAAGAATGAAACGTTTGCAAACGTTTGCAGAACAAAAAGATTATAACAATCATAATAACAATGCACCATTACCAATTCGCAAACTATAGTCAGTGACTTCATATCGTTATTAGGATCATAAAATTAATGTAGGTAGGTAAAATGTTAAAAAATTCCCAACAACAAGCAGCAATAAACATGTAGATTTTTTCATGTAAAGAGCAAATCAATCAGCAAACGTTTTGAAACGTTTGCAGAAAGTATTGTACTGTATTGTTTTGCATGTTACATATTGAAGTTGAGTACTTTTCGATTCGATTCGATTCTGATTTAACTAATACATTAACAAAATAATTTTATATAAATAATTTTGGACGAAAAAGTTGGATTTTGTACCAATGTGCATAGATACCCACAAATAAATTCAAAGAAAAATTTGATTATGTTAGCAAAAATAGACATCCTTTTCTCTTTGTTTATTAAATAAACAAAAATAAAATGCCATGATAACAATTAGATAAATTATTAAACCCAACAAATATGTTTATTTTATCTATAGTTTATAGACAGGCACTCCTTTAAAATTATAACTCAATAACAAAATATTTTGAAAACAAACCTTTACTATTTATACTAAAGGGTGGTTAAGTTTTAATTGAATGTGAACCACACCTAAACGTCAAGTTTTTTTTTCTGCATTTCATTTGACATTTCTCAATTTTAGACTAACTCAACTCAATCGAGCAACGTGTTAAAGTTATTCAAATGAAAATGCACTTCGTGATTCTTTTCGTCAACATAATCGTTCAAATTCGTCCAAAATCAGGAGAATTGTGAAAAATATTTAAATTTCAGCAAAACAGGTCGGTATGAAATGTGAAAACATCTTTGAATGCCTTCTTAGTTTGTTGAACGGAAAACATTGCTGTTTTTTGCGATAATGTGGCAAAATAGCACTCAACCTCGATCCATCATCGTGCCTAACAATTGAACATCAACATTGTCATTGAAAATTTAGACCATCGGATGGAGGTGTGCCGCCGAGGTCGCTGCGATATTTTGTTCCATACATCATTTCCTAAACAATTTGTGTTTTATTCAAAATCAACATCTGCCGTTAATATTTAACCACCCTTTACAATACTATACTAAATACATTTATAATTTCATTTACTTAATTGGTCAATACGTACATACATACATACATATTTGCTTAAAAAAATATTTTTTTTACCATAAGCAATTACATAGAAACTTATATACTTACATACTAGTGATTTAACGAATTTCAACTTTTTAGGTATTTGCGAAAGCGAATGCGCATAATTGCAGGCGATATTCGCAAATACGAATGCTTATATTATGTTAATAATTTACATCCGTATTTATAGCGGAATTTTGACGGCTAAGTTGGCGTGTTTTATTATCGATTTCCTCTATAATCACCTCTATAATATAATATACTTACCCCCATACCTAAACAAGAGCGTTGAGCGTCAAGCGTTGCAATTATGCATGTATTTTGTTATTGTAACAAAAGGAAAACACATGTACAACTCCAACGCTTGACGCTCAACGCTCTTGTTTAGGTATGAGGGTTAGTTTGTTTTTACCTATAAATTATTCTATGGCTGAAAATTTTTAATTTTGATGGTAAAAATATGCGAAAAACAGAGGCAGTCGTGTTTATTTGCTCATTTCTCAATTTCAATAGCGATTCATTCCGGATATTTCCAAGAGATTGATACCATACACAGATCTAAGAAACATATGGTTGTTTTTAAAAATAATTTCAACGAACACACGTACAGACAGACATTGGGGTCGGAAATGAAAATTGCAGAAATAACAAACGGAATGACAAAGCTATATATACCCTTGTGCACTACTAGTGAAGGGTATAACTAGATATACATATGTAAATAGGCTCTGTAATTTACCGACAATTTAATTTAGTAGACCCATACGATTCTCGATATTTAGTAGGTAATATATTTTTTAATTTTATGAAGAAGAGACCATTTTTTATCAGCGGATAGAGTATTTCATTTAGCTAATATAAATACATATCAAAGAATATATAAAAAGTCAGAAGCAATGGTATATTTAGCAAAGTTTAAAAAATAAAATAAAAATAAATACATATTTAATTATTAATTAAGATTTATTCGAACTTTTTATTTTAAAAAATATATTCAATATTCTTAAATTTTTACAATCTTATTTTATTTAAAAAATTTCTTAGGATGAAAATGATTTACAATAAATAAATATTATAATTATAAATTAATATTTATTCAAAGTCTTTATACTTAAATATATATGTATATGCATGTATTATAATATATGTACATATGTATGTATTATGTATGAAGAAAAATGTTATTTGACAAGAAATAAAAAGACAAATTTAAAAATGAATGCTATGCTTCCCCAATTCTAATTTCATTAAGTTGTAACATAAAAAGTAATTTTAAAATAACATATGAGTATACTTATAAAGAGTGCTGATGATGAAATCGTAGCTTGGGGCAAATTACGGCATTCGAACGTAATCGAAATTTGAAAATTCTTATTAGAATCTCTATACCTAAAGCACAGCGAACTCGATCGTTTGAGTTAAATTTCGATGCATTCCACTCGGCTAATTTTTGTTTTTATTATTATTACAATGAGGCTTACCGAACTCATTATTAATTTCATTTGATGTGATACCATTTACTTTAGTTATTTGTCTTCTTTTTATACCCTTCACACAGAAAAAGGGTTTATATTGGTTTGTCATTCCGTGTGAAATTTCTACAATTTTCATTTCCGACACCATAAAGTATATATTTTCTGAAAACTTATGAATACGGGAGTCGATGAAGATCTGTCCGTCTGACTGTGTGTATGTTGAAATCAACTTTTTGAAGCCCCCCGACATCGCCTGAACCCGCGTGAAGTATTTAAATATTGGAAATATTCGGGAGCAGATCGGTATTGAAAATCAGAAAAATCGGTACAGAAACAACTGAGATATGAGGAAATTGAGGAAAATATGAGGCATTCATCCATTGCCATTAATCTAGTAGCGGTTAAGGCTGCTTCATATTTCACTTGTATCTCTATCTGCCGAGCTGATGTACTTAGTTCTCATTGCATATACTAATGCAGCACTGTCTTTGATTCTTTTGAAGAACTGTATAGGCTTTATTCAGAATTTATTTCAGATCGGAGATATATGACTTTGAAAATTTTAAATTTTAACATTTTTGCTACATGGACAACTCGAAATTTGCAACAAAAAAAAATGAGAATATTCTGTAATATTTCTAGATATCATTATGTCAATATTATTTTGAGTAAAACTCCTAAAATTGTAGAAATTTTTTTATAAATGCATTACAATGTATTTACTGCAATAAATATGCAAAGGTACCAATTTTGATTTAGAAAAATAATCACCGGAATATGTACAAGGCATTTTAATTTTTTTTTCTTAAAAGAAGACTAAAAAACATTAAATGGTGCAAGTAACAATATAGACTGCAATTCGCCAAATGTGCAAAAAATAAATAATTCCAAGAATTGTAAAAACTGGATTTAACCTCGAAAAAAGTGGAAGGCAATAATTAGTACTTGATAAAAGAAAGGAGGAGTCTACATTGTCATTACAGCAGATAGAACCGTGTTATAAAGTAGCGTGCAAAATAAACTTAGTTTCTAAGTGGAAATGTGACTCGAAATATCGTAAGACTAATTAAAATTAATTTATGTTTTATTAAGAGATTGCAAATTTAAAGTAATTGTAAAGCGTGTGGAATACATCCACTACTAATTATTATTACTTAAAATATGTCTAATCAAATAAAAAACAAGTAACAGTGCTATATTCGGCCGTGCCGAATCTTATATACCCTTCACAACGTGTAGTCATGCAATAACAATTGTTTGTATCACCATTCATCTCATATCAAATACGTACATATGTATATACTGGTTAGAATAAATGTGGCATCGAATCCCAGCTGAGCCAAAAAATTTTATTTTATATAATATATTATTTATATTTTGTTATTATTTTTTTTTTATATTTTTTTTTTTTAATTTTTTTAAAAAAATTTTTTGAAAAAATTTTTAAAAAATTTTTAAAATTTTTTTTTTTAAATTATTTTAAAATTTTTTTTTTGTAATTTTTTTTATTATTTTTTTTTTTATTTTTAATATTTTTTCTTTTTGTAATTTTTTTTTTTTGTATGGTTTTTACATATATTTATGTATGTATGTTGTTGTTGTAATTGTGTAAAAAAACGAGGTGGTCGTGGTTTTTTGCTCATATAGAAAGTTATGGGGCGATTGTGCTGAATTTCAATAGCGATTCATTCCTGAATATTTCCAAGAGATTGATACCATATAGAGGTCTGAGGAACACATAGTTGCTTCTAAAAGTTGATTTCAACCAACACACGGACAGACGGGCAGACGGACAGACGGACAGACGGTCAGGGCTTAATCGACTCCTCTATTCATAAGCTTTCAGAAAATATATACTTTATGGGGTCGGAAATGAAAATTGTAGAAATTACAAACGGAATGACAAAGCTATATATACCCTTGTGCACCACAGGTGAAGGGTATAAAAATTATATTTAGAAAATATTATTGAATACACCATTGCGTCAGATTTTTATATAGTAAAATTTTTGCTCACTTAAAAAAATTTAAAACATGGATTTCTAAATATCAAAAATCAAGTTGGTCTAATCAATTGAAATGAAATTATTACAAGAAAAATGCATTTTTATCCAATATTGCCAGTCCAGTTTTCATTTTGTTATAGAGAAAAATTTTTAAATTATTATAATTATCGTTACATCACTAATACAAACGTGTACATACTTTTAATAATTATTTAAAGAAAAAAAATTTTTCACGCTTATTTAGCAAATATTTGCTAAATGTAAACGTAGCATTAAACAATATTTTCACAAAAGGTTTTAATTGTGATATTTCTTTGCAGTATTATACGATTGTAATGCTAACAATTTATAGAGGAACTATTGTTAAGGGAAGTCCGGAGGAAGAAATACCTATTTTACAAGAGCCTCAAGTTCCTTTATCCTCAAGTATAAGCAGTTCGGATACAGCAACAAATGGCAGTAGCAACGATTTGGCAACAACGGAACCCTATAAATCGTCAGTTACCCTTCAAGATGAGATAGCGCCGGACTATTGCTTTCAAATGGATGAAAATTTGTGCCTTAATAATAATAACACTAACAACAACACACATCATACTTATCAAAACTCGCAACATATAAACACCTGTCAGTGTCGTGTACATCCCAACTCAAATTCCACCCACAATATTTGGTACTGTTGCAATATCACCCAACTGTCAATGATAAGTAGTTGTCCTAATACCAGCAATTGGACTAATCTTCACATATACAATGTTACAATGACAGAAATTGATTTATCATCGCCCATATTCCAAACACTACAATCATTAGCTATAACTGATGGCAATATACGACGTATTGTGAAAACTTTTTCACGCATGTCCAAAGTGAAGTGTTTAAACTTATCGAACAATAATCTATTAAATATCACCATAAAGACACCGATTTTTCTGAAATTCCTAAATCTCTCCAAAAATAATCTAACTCAAATACCAAAATTGGGTCCCAATCAAAATATAACTATGGACATTAGGTGTGTGCGTTACAGAAGTTTTTTTCTAAAATTAATTTTGTTTTTTGTTATCAATTTAGAGACAACAAACGTATGCTGTGCAACAATTTGGTGGAGACCATATTTCGTGGTTCATTTAAGTTTGTTGCACCAAACAGTTCATTTTGTTTATTAGACTCCACATTTAATTGGTTCAATACAACGGACTATATAGCTATTAGTCAAATTGATATTATTCGACGTTTCTACACCGACTGTCCAGTCATACCGGGAAAAGGTAATTGTACGTGTGCGCCAGAACATATGTTATCGGCGGTAAGTAAAATTAAAGTCTGTTCATTTATTTATTAAAACAAAGCAATAAATATAAATAACAAAAGATTTGTACGCACAAGTTTACATTAATAAAAAATTAAATTGAATAAATAAATATGTACTTGCATGTTCGTTTCAGGGAGATCCTTCAAAAAACAAAATATTTTGTCGTGTTGACTGCTCAAATTTAGGTTTAACTGAATTGCCCCCAAAATTGCCGGAAAATACATTTCAGTTAAATATTACCAATAATAATGTAAGTACTTTTTTTATAATCCAATATTTATTAAAACGTTTTTTTTTTTTGTAATAGATTACTGTAATTGGTGAACATTTTCATAATAATCCCACCTATCAGACCATTGTAAAATTATTAGCCGACAACAATCACATTGAGTCAATGCATGATTTAGAGGGAACCAAATTTATGGACCATTTTCAGCGTTTATATTTGAGAAATAATAATATTAAACGGGTAAGTGTTTTGCCAAAAAAAAACAGATAATTTCCTTTAGTGAGTATTTTTTCATTCTCAAAAACAAAATTTTATACAACTATTTATATTAAAAAAGTTTTTTATAAATATAAACATTCCAGTTTATAAAAATTTAATTTTTTATTTTATCGAACTTTTCTGTTTAAAGTAATATTTAAATTCTTAATCAGGCTTAAGTTCTTAATTAACTTAAGTCCCGTGAGTTAAATAGATGATATTTACAACCAACATGTAACCACCGATCAGAGAGTGCTGATGATGAAATCGTAGCTGGTTTTGAAAATGCATTCCACTCGGCTAGTGTCGGTAAAAAAATATAATTTTTCAGATTTATTCTTTCATTTATCACAATTAAAAAATTCTTTGTAAAAATAAAGAATATTAAAATATGAACTCAAGCCTGATTAAAAATTTAAATATTCCAGTTTATATTTTAATTTTTAATTTTATTTAGTACATTATTTATTTTTTTATTTTTGTTCAAATATGCCTTGATCCATACTTTGGCTGGAACTATTAAGATCAAAGTTGTATTTTTGTTTTTCATTTCTAGGTGATAGATACAGAACAATTATTTCTTTAATGTTATAAACTCCATGCCATGTGTGTTGTAATTATATTAATATTTTATTCGAACTTTATATATGTAGGTACTAATAAGTACTATGATGGGATGAACCGACCACATAAGTAGCCGCGAAAAACATTTATATATTAAATAATGTTTCAAGATTTTAATATTTAAAAAGTATATTTCAGGCATTCATTTATCGCTTGAAATAAATATTTTATTCACTTTTGCATTTTTTTAACGATTGAAATGCGTATTGTATTATTTAATATTTAATTTTTTTTAGCTTCCTGAATATCTGTTAACAAATGTACTGGACAGCTTAGTGGGGCGACAAATATTTTTGGGTGGCAACAAGCTAATATGTGATTGCAATGCTGCCAAGGTCTTAAAGGTAAACTGGGAAAGAAAAAGATATATTTATTATTATATACTTCACAATTAAATTTAAAATAATTGCCCTTTTTAAACAGCTATGGCTGCTACAGCGCAGTAAAGATATACCCGACTATGTGGAAATTCAGTGCCGTAATATACCCCAGCGAATAATGGAATTGCAAGAGATTAAGGTGTGCCAATCACCACACGATTGGACCGATTATGTTTATTATCTAATAGCAACTGAAGTTATTTTATTGATAGCATTAATAACAAAAGTATCCTATGATTATTGGGTATTCAAAACAGCCGGTTATTTGCCATGGCCAGCCAGTAAAATGCCAAAATTACCTTGTGATTGGCTTTGTGAGTCATAATTTTAAACCTCTATTTAGTATTAAGTCTAATCCTTAACTGTGCAAACAATTAACTAAGGATAGTTGTTAAGAAAGAATTTAATGTGTGCCTTAACAAACACGATTTTTTGTTTGTAACAAAATAACATATCAAACAAGTGCAATTATGTTTATTTAAAAACAATTTTTAAGAACAAAATTTATATTTTATGTACTTTTGTGAATTTATGTATTGTTTAAGCATACAAATATATATGTATATACAAATGTAATATTACGTATAGAATATTATCGTATCTACATACATACATATTCTAAAAAACATTTAATTATCTTTTAGTTATTACAGATTGAAAAGGTTTGTTTTACTCTTTAACCCTTTTTATTTTGAAAGTTTTTTTTAACTTTTTATTGTCTTCTTGGGAATTATTTTTTTCATATTCCTGTTTTCTTTTTATTACTTTTTCAACTTTTTCTAATTTATCACGCCTTTTTTGTTCCGGGGTAATTTTGGTTGAAATATCTTCACGCTTAGGAGCAAAACAAGCCAATTTCTTTTTTTCAGACTTTTTTGTCTTTTTCATGTTAAAAATGAATTCTGGAACTTTGCCACCGGAGTTTCTGATGATTTGTGCAATACTATAACAAAAATATAAAATTTATTTCTGAAACTGCTAATTATTTTAAATTGCGTACCTTCTTAAATTTGGCGTATCATCATGTGTAAAAAATGTTATAGCTTTACCAGGTCTACCTGCTCTACCTGTACGACCAATTCGATGTATATAGGATATAGTAGATGGTGGAAAATCGTAATTGATTACCAAATTAACACCTTTAAAATCTATACCACGTCCCATAAGTTCGGTACAAATTAAAATCCATATATGGCCTTCACGAAAGGCTCTCACACAGTTATCACGTTGTTGCTGCGTACGATCGGCATGTATAACATCAACATTTATGCCATCGTATAAAAGTTCTTGGAAAAGCTGTTTAGCACGATCCTTGCTTTGCACAAACACCAATATCGGAGGTTTTAAGCCATTTCTTACCATATCACGTACCGCCAGAAGCTTACCACTTTCTGAACCTACAAACAACAGTTCCTGTTCCACAAATTCAGTGGCAGTGTTTTGAGCGCCCACATTAACACGAGCTAAGTTCTTTAGATTTCTTAAAGCCCACTTTGCTACAGGGACCGTATATGTAGCACTAAATAAAGCTAATTTTTTTAAAGGATTTGAGCAGGCGGCAAGAATATCATCCATTTGTTCTTTAAAGTTATTTTGGCCCTCTTCCATTAAGCGATCTGCTTCATCAAGAATAAACCATTCAATACTAAAAAATAGTTTTTGATAGATATTTGTTTATATTAAAAACTCAATATTTTTAACCTACCTTTTTAAATCCAATACGGGTGGCTCTTGCTGTAACAAAAATCTCACTCTATTTGGTGTAGAAATTAAAATATCAAATTTTTTCGAAGAATGCTCTCCAAATTTATTTTTTGCCTGATTAATTTTGCTAATAATGTGTATTTTAAGAGCCGTCTTTTCAGACAAGCGTATACATTCACGATAAATTTGTTGAGCTAATTCCCGAGTAGGCGCCAGAACTAAAGCTCGAAATCCTATTTTCTTGGGAGCATTTAAATCATTAATAATAGGTGCTAGGAAAGCTATAGTTTTACCGGAACCAGTTGGAGCACATGCCATTAAGGGTCTACCTTTAAGCATTATTGGTATAGCTTGCATCTGTATGGCTGTTGGTTTAGCATAGTTGCAATTAACTAGATTTTTTACCAACTTTTCGTTCATTTTATAAATGGTATGCAGTTCTTCGAATGTTGTGATGGGTGGGGGTAAATTTTTGCCATAAACAATAATACGATTTTCTTTGCGTATAGTCTGTATCATTTGCTCTTCCATATGCTTATCTTGTTGCTTCGGTGTTAAAGATTTTACTGTCTTGTTTAATTTTTTGGAAGAACTTGGTACGCCCGATACATATTCAAATGTTTGTAGCTTCTCTTCATCTACGTCCTCTTCAAGAACAGCTTGACTAGAATGTACTCGCTTAAGGTCTTGTATGTTTTCATCAATTGAAATACCCTCTTCTTTGATTTTCACATTTTCCATTTTAGTTCTGCTTTCAATGGACTGTTGCGTGAAGTTTTTCTGAAGAGAATAACAAAATTTTTTTTTTCAATTTCTACAATTATTTCAGAAAGAATTTACCTTTAAAACTGATTTATTTCTTTTTGTAAATTTTACTCCACTTGTTAACTGACGAAATAGATCATGAGCATCCATATTTACATATATTATATTAGTTTTTGTTTAAGGAAAATATAAATATTTATGTAGGAAAAGTAAGAGGAACAATAAATTCAAAATTGTTAAACACGTGCAGAGTAGTAAAAAAGTAAACAGCAAACAGTGAAGTTAATTTAGCGTTTTTCCTTAGAAGAATTTATATAGAGCACAGCTGATTATGAATTCGCTTGATATTGGTACATAACAAGGCGAATGAATATGCCTTGCCTTGATGCTTTCTAGTCAGCTGGACTTGAAATTTCACCTGTGTGAATTCGCCTTGATAAGGATATTATTTTAAAACTTTCGAAAGGAACATTCTTTTAATAATAATTTTTTATTTAATTTTTATTTATTTTTTTACCACAAAATCAATCAAATCGCTTCGTTTTTCTACGCCCTGTACATTCTGTTCACTACCGACAGCATAGTCCTCACAATTATCTAAAGCCCAATTGAATGAAACTACTTCTCGTTTTCGTTCCACATAGTCATCTTCAATGGACACGCACAGATTGTGAAGCGCACATATTGTCTCCAGAATTTTACGTACCTCTCCCAAATCTTTCGATTCTAAGGCGTATAGGGCATTAAAACGTTTGGCCATAACATCCAAAGTATCATATGCTAACTTCAAAGCTGGCTCTAATAAACTGTTAAACTCTTGCTCCTTTCGAAAACAAGGATTTGCAACAGGTTTCATTAGATACGACTTAATGGGAAAACTTTTATTTCCGATAAGATAGCACCCTTTAGGCATTGTATTTTCATTAAGCGCCAATATTTGTCCCATTGGTGTCTCGTCGAATGTATAGTCGTGTTCGAGCTCTACAAAGCAATCGATAACTTTCTGATCTACATCACAAACTATTTGCAAAATAATAGAAATTTCAGTATCTTCTGATGCTAAAAATATATCCAAACGTTTAATGGCTAAAATGCCAAATAAATTGGGAAATATTTTCAGTTGTGGATGCTTTTGAAAGCCTTGAAGTTGTAATTGTTGTGACTGTTGAGAGTTGGGCCATTTTATATAAGACTCGTATTTGTCCGAAATTATATGCCAAAACTGGCTAATAATCACTTCACAATTGTGCTGGGATATTTTAAACCTTTTGGCTATTTCTTCGAAATGTTCATCTGTTGTTAGTTTCCACAGCGACAATGAGAATACTGTTTGGGGTGGTACACCACCTAATAATGTTGTTGGTGCTAATAAATGGCGTATGAATTGAAAAATTTTCTGTAGGATAAAATATAAAATGTAAAACAAAAATCTCCACTTTATAAATGTAATGCTATGAACTTGCCAAAAAACTCATTTTACTCATGTGTAAATAGCCTTCAAACTCAATATTTTCGAATTCATTTAAGATATTTACTTCCTTAGTTTTTCTATTAAAGGGCTTCAAACTTGCATCTTTCAACTTTTTATGTTTTCTATTGAAATTCTCCAGCTCTCGTGTATGTTTTCGTTTATTCTTAGAATTTTGACTAAATGTGGGCATTTCCTGTTTAGATCTATTATGAAACTTCGATAGGCTCCTTTCAGAAAACTCTTGTTTTAAAAAAAAATCTTCAGCTTCATCGTCGGCGGTATCAAGTAGAGGAAAATGTGTATCTACCTTCACATGTATTTCAGTTTGTTTACCATGGCATAAAAAATGTTTAGGTTTCTTGTAGCTGCTACTCTCATCTACTAGTATATCCTTATTTATAATCATAGTTATATTGGATAACAAAGCACTATCTTCCATTTTTTCTAAATATTTAATATTTTTTTTGTTACATTAAAAAAATCAATTTGCGAAAAAACTAGAAGGCAAAAGGACAATTTCAGGATACACATAACAAGGTAGACTCATTCATGAATTCTCTTGTCAATGTCAAATTTTATATATGCCCACCCAATGCATATTCATTCAGGTGTATGCAACGATGAATTGAAACAATAAGAATCTTTTTAGGGATGTTTTCTGTCCAGGCCAATTCTTATATCAGGACTGGAAAAGTTACTGTGATTTGTTTAATTTAAAAATTTTTTAATAAACAATATATATTTGTGAAATTATAAATTGTGCAAATGCAACAAAAAATATACAATCAATTTAATTGTATAATACTGAAACTATAGAAAAACATCACGTATTCTTGTTTAGATTTTTTTAAACTTATATTTATACTAATTTGCGTTTTCTTTTTATGCGTTATTCTTTTTTCTTTTATGGAGTAACATTGCTTTTTAAAATAAATAATAAGCCTAAATTTACTAATCTACTTCTATTAAAATAACATATATAATAAAAAATATTTTGTGTTACAAATATTTATATTTGTACTCAAAATTTTTGAATTGTTCTATGTAAGAGAGAGCAACTAATGAAGATTATAAAGCACTTAGCCAAACAGAGTGCAGTTCATTAATATATTCATATAAACACACGATCTCCAATGATACTCACTTTTTTGTCGTTTTTTGCTAGGTATCATGGCTAATCTATTCAAAACGTCAACTGTCAACATCATAAATAACTTGAATGTATTAATATATAAGGTGTGATCCTGAACCAGGTAACACTTATACAGGTGTCGGTGCCAGCCCAGCTGATTATTTTTTTGTGAGCCAATGTTTGTCAAAGTGTATATAAAAAAAAGAGATTTCAGTGCCAAGAATTGTCATACTCCATGTAAAAAAAAGAAAGACAAAAATTGCTCTTCTTTACGCTATCACCTTATGTAATTACACCATGATGCTAGGCGCACAATTGAGACGAACGACGAATTTTTCGTCGAGAATATTCGTCATCAAAAATAAAACACATTTGTGTATATGAGAATGCATACAATTGTGGCGTCAGTCGAAGTTCGCTATACGCGGCGAACTCTGCATTAGATTTATTTCTATTTCTTACGCCGGCGAACGACGAACAAAATGGAACGAGGTGACCATTTTTTATTAAATTTGGGCTTACTTCTCAACTTTTTAAGAAAATAAAGTTAGTTTGTTGCGATGGCAATGTCCATGACGAAGAGAAAATTTTTCGTGGGGGAACCTTAGCCGTTTCATTTTGTGGCAATAATTCAGCCTATCTGGAGGGCAGTTTGGCTGTGCCACAATTAATAGTAGGAGACGAACTCCAGTATGATTTAATTCGGATGGTCTACCTCGTGTTTGATGGGGATTGCCAGTCCGCAGTAGACCATTGGCAATGGGGGGGAAACCTTGTCCATGCGACCGCCCGAATTCACGGTTCGCAGTTAAGCCCGCCATTATGGACCTGAGGGGAATGAAATAAATTAATTTTTATGTTTTAAAATGGATAATTGGACGATACTTACTCTACCAATCTTGTTTAGTTTCGTATTTACATTAATGTGTGAACAGATGATTTTGTGCTGATAGTGTTGGTTAACGTTTAATAAATTGTATGCAAGAAGAGCTTATTGTGATTTTTTTTATACAGTAGGTCTTGTAGTAGAAAAGGTTGAATGAATTTACGTTTCTGTTATTTTATTATTGTAGGTCTGTATTGTATTGGCAAATGTTATGTTAAATGGAAATATGGAATCTGTTAAATTTGAAATAATTAAGAAAGGGACGAAACTAAGGATGAATAGAAATTTTGATAGATAGAGATGAATGGTATTTGTGAATTTTTTGTTTTTTATAATTTATACTCAAATATGGCTAAATTGGAAGATTGGATTAGCGAATAGAGATTTTGCCATTTTTATTTCTTGGGAAGGGATTTATTATGTTTTGAGAGTTCAAAAGTACAAGTCAAAGTGGAGTTTGAATAATCAAAGTTTTTGTTTGTAAAGTAATAGAAGGGAGAAAAATTAATCTTGTGTGTAATCTTTAATTGGAGACAATCAAATATATATTTGAAGTTAAAGATTAAGGTGAGAATAATTTGAATATTTTTTTTTTTTTTTTTTGATTTTTTGTTTGGCAGCATAATGTGTGTGTATATATGTGTGCATTTTATTAGGTTAACCAGAGGTTGTGTTGCGAAGGAGACTACCTTGTGGGATAAAGTTCAAATATTTTTTTTTGCAAGATTTGTGTGGAGAATGTAAGTTAATGTTGAAAATTAATTTTGTTTGTTTGTTCGAAATATGGAAAGGAAACTAATTCTATAATGGTGTTTTATTGTACAGCTGGAGATTCATAGTTCCAGGTTCTCCATTAGATGTATACAGAGGAAATTTGGAGGGAAAAGTCACCAATAACAGGTAACCTTAGACCTAACGGGAAGAGCATAGAAAACCGCTAAAGGTAGCCGTTAGTTTATAGAACCATATCGATTTTTTTGAAAAAACCGCCATTTCATTTTATATGAATGCATTAAGGTTATGCCAAAATTTTACATGTTTGCATACGAAATACTTATCCATATGAGAATCTGGAAGGAAATAGCTACAAATAAATAATTTTAGTTGATGTTAGTTTTTTTTTTATGTGTATAATTATCTTTACTATTATTATTTTTATTTTTTTTATTTTTTTTTTTTTTGGTTTTATATTTTTAATAAATAATAAGGACGGTGTAAAGTGTGTTAGGGTAATAATTCAAATTATCGCATTGTTTTTTTGTGTTTGGTGTTAAAAAAAAAAAGAAATTTAAATTTATTGTCTGAATTTTACCTTCAAGTAGTTCAAAAAAGGAAAGGAAGAGAAAATTGATGTCAAGACGCCATAATTAGGTTTTAAAGAGCTCTTTTTAATTGAATTAAGGCAGAAAGAAAAAGAAAATATATTAATAGCATTTGGAATTTTAGGCCCATCTTTGGCCATAACTTTATTGTAGGTAAAATTTAAACAAAAGGAAGAATTCAAAGTTGGAAAATTTAAATTACCGGACGTGTGTAGAAACGTCAATTGTCATAGTTCGGCTTTTACGATAATTTGATTTGTTAGTTGTTTTATTTAATTTTTTTTTATTGTTAAATACATTTTTCTTAAAGTTTTTTTTTTATTTATTTTTAAAGTAAAAGTTAATGTATATATGTATATTTAATCTTGTAAAGTATTGTAAATATTATTATTTGTTATTTTATGTTTAGATTATATAAATTTTATTAGTATATAGCTAGTTTTAATATATTTTAGAATAAACTATGTTTTGAGAAAGTCAAGAAAATATTATGAAGGCTTAAATTTATTTTAAATAGGGGTTGGTAAGATTTAGTTGAGTGGTCAAAGTAGGTGGGTTTATGGGGTCATCACAGGATGGATTGGAGCAATGGTGACCACGGATGGGTGGGCGGCTGGAGATAAACATCTGTCTCCTGTAAAATTGATGTACTTGTTAAATGTTAGTTTCTGTTTGTGTTTTTTTTTTATGTAATTTAATTGATACGGTCCTGAGGCCAGGATGATGGGATGATCCACACTGAGGGAGTCAATGCGGAAATATTTAGCCGGCCGCTAATCTTTCTGGTGCTTCAAAAAGGGACATGTAACAATATGGCGCCCAAACGAAAGAATAATGGCATTTAATGCCTGGAAAAGTTAGGCTGGGTGGAGAGACCTAAACCCAGTAAAATAGTCCATTTAAATTAAGACAATAGCCCAAAATAATTATTTTTTTCATTGAAACCTTATTACTAGATAGGATCTGTAGCCGTTCTGGGATAGTTTCCGGAAGTCTGATGTACATGGTAATTTTTAGGAATGGGTATAGGTGAGGAAAATAATGACGAGTAATTAAAGCTGATAGTTGTTCATAATAGTGAATTTACGAAACATTATCTGTACATGCTGTTAGTTTGTGTTTTTTTTTAGATTTTTTTTATTACATGTCTAGTTTACGAGCCTATGGGGTAATAAATTAATAGCCGCTCAGGAATAATACTGAGTTTTGTAGTATTAATTTGGTCTCCGTTAGGTCATTGAGGATTCAATAAGTATGAGGTCAATGAGTAAACTAGGTTTAGCTTTTGTATTTGTTTTGAATAAGGTACATCAATATTATAACTCTCGGTAAAGGGAGAGCCATTGATAAGATAAAACCACTTACATCACCAACCAAATTTTTACCACCCCTGAAAAGGAAAAGTATTTTGTGATTTGAGATAAAAACGCACACGATTTTTTTATTATATTAGTTTTATTTGGTTATCTTTGAGTAAACGGAAATATTATTAAATTTATTTTTTTTTAATAGAAAATCAATTTAAATTAACAATTTTAATATTTAAACTTTTTTTTACTGTCATTTGAATAATATATTTTTTATTTATTTTTTTTTTATTTGTTTAGTTTTTATTTTATGTATTTGTGCATCTACTGTATTTGTTACCAATTTGTTTAATGCAGTATAGGTTAATGTAGTTAGTTTATAAGTATTTTTTTTGATTTTTTTGTTAGTGGTTATTAACTTATGAAATCATTTATATAAACTTTAGTTCGTTATTTTTTTTTGTAGTATTTGTACTATATATATTTTGTATTAATATTTGTTGTGATCTTGATTGGAAAATTCTTATTTCGTATAAATTCTATATTATCACACTTTTTAATTATTATATGGGTTAGATTAGTTTTGTTTTACATCCAATATTGTGAAGGTGATGAATAGAGAAACTAGATCACAGTCAGTAGCCAGGAAAAGAACTAGAGATCAGGGAAGTTTTAATAATACAACTGTGATACCAACTAAAGTGTCAAGAAATAATAGTAAAACGTTGAATATGTCTAACGATAGTGGAAGTATTAGGGACCTTTCAGGAACCATTATTAATATACCTGGACAAACGGCTAGTACTAGTCAAGTTCCAATTGTGAATGTTCCGAATGTTCCCACGAATGTTGATGTTACAGAGTTAGTGGTGGACGAGACACCAAATGTGCTAGAGGAAAGAGTTAAAAGGATGGTGCAAGATGAAATGCTTGAAATCAGGAAGACGATAGGGAGTTTAGTCCATGCCGTTCAGAATCTATCTAAGACAACATCGGGTTCTTCACAGAATGATGTGTCTAATGTCGCAGGCAATAGTATTTCTGTAGAAAATGCGAATATAAGGGAAAATTTGAGAAATGGAAATTCATGCATACCAAATGGAAATATAGTAACTAATACATACCCCTTATTTACAACTCCGTTTATTCCAAATGGTACAGTACCAGCGATAAATTCTAATTATTCGGCCCAAAGAGATACAAGACCAGTTTCCAATAGTGAGATATCCCTTGATTTTCGTCAAATACGGATTGACAAATTAGGTATTATTTTTGACAATAAGTCAATGGGCATCGATGATTTTATTTTTCGGCTAGAGCATTTGAAAACACATTATAATATCTCGGATAGAGAAGTTGTAAGAGATTTTCATTTGTTAGTTTCTGAATCGGTAAAGGATTGGTATTGGTCATTTATAGGTACCCACGGTCTTACTGAATGGCCAGTATTGCGTCTTGCCCTGCTTTCCCAGTATCAGACCCCACGATCAAATTTTGAAGTGATGAGAGACATCGTGGAAAGGAAGCAACAGAATAATGAAACAATAGATATGTTTTTTCATGCTATGAATAAGTTACGGTCAAAACTATCTCAACCAATACCAGAATATGATATGATTAAGATCATGAAGCGCAACGTAAATCCAAATTTGGCTAGAATTATTTACCCTTTAACTGTATCCTCGGTGGAACAACTTCGTATCGAATGCAATGAGGCTGAACGAAATTTCCCCAGGAGAGATATAAGAAATTCCATTCCTCCACCTCGAGTGCAAAAACATGTTAATGAGCTTTATTGTGAAACTAGCGAATACGCCATAAACGAAGAGGCAAATAATCCAGAAATAGTAGAAGTTGAAGAAATACGTATGGGTCCGAAATCATTTCAGCAACATAAATCAACCATAGAATGTTGGAATTGTAAAGTAGCTGGTCATGTGTTTATGGAATGCCCCAGTGAACAAAGAGCACTCTTCTGCTATAAATGCGGCAAGCAAAACGTGACTACTCCGAAATGTTCGGTATGTCAATCGAAAAACGTATTGAATGGCGGGATAATGACGGGGGACTCGCGCCAAAGGAAAACCCCGGTCACAACAAAGGACTAAGTAATTCTGAAATTGGGAAAACTAAATTATTAGAACAGTTTAAAAAGGCGAATGGTGAAGGAAATATAGCTCAGGTTAGACACTACTTATCTTTAGATACAAGGCAGGAGATTTATGATAGGGTCAGAGGAAGGATATTTAGGGAAAATTTAGGGCCAAAGCGTATTTCTAATAGAATCCTGAAGATCAGGCGGAAATTTAAGGAACGGCGTGCGGCGAGAAGGAACGTGGTGGAGACCATTCAGAGGTCTGATGGGGTAATTGGAGACCCAAGAATCTTTATTAAAGTGGAAATATGTGGTAAAAGTATGAGGGGATTATTGGATTCAGGAGCCACAGTTAGTATATTAGGTAGGAATTGTAGGGAATTGGTGAATGAATTAGATTTGGTGGTGCATCCAATGTTGACCAATGTGAAAACTGCCAGCGGCCAACAACACCGCATTTTAGGTAAAACAAAGATATCCATTGAGTACAAAGATAAACAACACTTATTGTTATTTTATCTTTGTCCCGATTTGGAACAGGAAATCTATTTAGGTATGGATTTCTGGAGGGCTTTTGACTTGGTGCCTGATGTAGTCGAGGTTAATGATATTGATGTTGAAAGGGTGCAACAGGATTTATTGAACAGGGATGTGGACAGTAGGATGAATCCACATGTGTTAACGACCGATCAGCAGCGGAAATTAAATGAGGTAATAGAACTTTTTAATACTTTTGAGAAAGATGGTTTAGGTATTACTCCTCTTGAGAAACATATTATCACATTAGTTGAAGGGTCAGTACCTTTTAAAGACCGGCATTATCCGATTTCACCCGCAGTACAGGAGATAACATACCAGGAAATTGATATGATGTTAAAATTAAACGTTATCGAAGAGAGTGAGAGCCCCTGGAGTAACCGAACGACTATCGTGCGTAAGCCTGGAAAGAATCGTTTTTGTCTTGATGCGAGAAAACTAAACAAGTTAACCGTAAAAGATGCCTACCCTCTGCAAAACATAGACGGGATTTTAAGCCGCATAGATGAGACGTATTATATAAGCAGCGTCGATTTAAAATACGCGTTTTGGCAGATTGAATTGGATGAGGAGAGTAAAGCCTACACTGCCTTCACAGTCCCAGGACGGCCACTCTACCAGTTCCGAGTCATGCCATTCGGACTGTGTAATGCGGCACAACGTCTATGCAGATTGATGGACAAGGTAATACCACAACGTCTAAAGCAGAATGTGTTCATATATCTTGACGATTTGCTTGTAATCTCAAGCACGTTTGATGAGCACTTACGGTTATTAGAAGAAGTGGCTAAATGTCTTAAGGAAGCAAATCTCACCATCGGTCTGAAAAAATCGCAATTTTGTTTTAAAGAACTTAAATATCTAGGCTTTATCATCGGGGGAGGTATGCTTAAAACCGACCCAGATAAAGTGGAGGCAATAAGAAATATAAAAGTACCAAAGACAACAAGAGAGGTGAGAAGTTTTCTAGGCACAGCTGGATGGTACAGACGGTTTATAAAGGACTTTGCTACCATCGCAGCGCCCCTTACTGATTCCCTAAAAAAATGTAGAAAATTTATATTATCGTCTGAAGCAGTTGAGTCGTTTAATAGCCTTAAAAGAGCCCTAACCACTGCTCCGGTGTTAAGACACCCGGACTTTACAAAACGTTTCTTTATCCAATGTGACGCTTCTGATTATGGCATTGGAGCCGTTCTATTTCAGATGAGTTCAGAAGGCGATGAACACCCAATAGCGTTTTATTCGCAGAAACTAAATGCTTGCCAACGGAAATATAGCGTGACAGAAAAAGAGTGTCTGGCAGCAGTTATGGCAATAAAAAAATTTAGGCCATATGTAGAGATGATGCCATTTACAGTGATCACTGATCACGCAAGCCTAAAATGGCTTATGACACTAAAAGATCTGAGTGGACGGCTTGCCCGTTGGTCACTTCAGTTGCAAGCATATGATTTCGATATACAACATCGAAAAGGATCAGAAAATGTAGTCGCAGACATGCTGTCCAGAGTGCCGCAAGAAGGGGAGTTGATAGTAGAGGAAATACAAGAAAATTTGCTTGACTTTGAAACCACTGAGTTTGAAAGTGACGAATACATGGAATTGATTAAAACTATACAAGAAAATTCAACCCAGTTACCTGACCTAAAAGTTGTTGATGGTAAAGTGTTTAGGAGAAGCTTCATTGATTCAACTCTCGGAGAGCAATACCAATGGAAATTATGGATCCCGCCTAATTTAACGTCCACCATTATTGAGAAGGCCCACTCGACAAATGTTGCCGCTCATGGCGGTATAGCTAAAACTCTGGAAAGAGTAAAACGTTTCTTTTACTGGCCAAAAATGACAACTCAAATAAAGGAGTATATTAATTCGTGCCAAACTTGTAAAGAGGTCAAACCGGCAAATCAAAATCTTATGTCCGAAATCGGTAATGAAGTGGTTACGGAGAGGCCTTTTCAAAAACTGTATATCGATTTTCTGGGAAAATACCCAAGATCGAAAAGCGGTAATTGCTATATATTTATAGTTGTCGATCATTTTACAAAGTTTACGTTTCTCAAGGCAATGAGAGAAGCTACCGCGAGCAACGTTGTGAAATTTCTCGTAAATGAAATATTTTATAAATTTGGGGTACCTGAAACGATACACTCTGATAACGGAGTACAATTTGTCTCAAAAACATTTGAGGAAATGATTAAAGCATACAAGATCCAGCATATGAAAACTGCTTTTTATAGCCCACAGTCGAACGCAGCGGAAAGAGTAAATCAGTCGGTGTTAAATGCCATTAGGGCGTATCTCAAAGAGGACCACCGCGACTGGGACTTGTATTTAGCTGAAATAGAGTGTGCCCTGAGAACTTCGATACATTCTGCGATAGGGGTAACGCCGTTTTTCGCTTTATTTGGCTTTCACATGTTTTCTAGCGGGGTAGATTATAGATTAGCTAGGAGATTGGGATCATTTTCTGACCATGAAATACAAAATTTGGAAAGTAACGAGAAACTTGAACTAATAAGGGAGAAGATTAAACATAATATGCATAAGGCGTATGAAAGAAGTGCGGAAAGGTATAACAAACGCGCAAGGCATAGGAAGTTTGTACCAGGGCAGGAAGTCTTTAGACGCAATAATGTATTGAGCGATTTTGGAAAGAACATAAATGCCAAGTTTAGTAAAAAGTTTGTGAAATGTAGGATACTGAGGCCTATAGGCAACAATATGTATGAAACTGAAAATATGCAAGGCAAATCCATTGGCGTTTATCATGCCAAGGATATCAAGGTATAGCTAATGATATAAGGGGAATCATATGTATTTACATTAATAATTAACCACGATAAATTTCTTAATGTCTACAATAGTATCTAATACCTGATATATCTCGTCGTTATCATCGTATGATTTTTTTTTGTGCTTTTATGTAAATAGTCAATTCTGTAATTTCACTCATGAGTAGTATGTACCTAGGGAAAAGAAAGAAAACGGAAAGATCACAAAGTAAAACTTCCCAAACGAAATACATATATGTAACTTATCTGAATGATCCTGTAGATTTCGAGATCCATTATCTGATTATGAAAAAAGTACCTGAGAATAAGTATATTTAGGAATAGATTTCAATTTGATGTGGAAATAAAATAAGTGCAATATTAGTTTATAGATAGTAAATTATGTATGTATGGATGAATGTGTTTGTAGTAAGTTAATTCGATTTAGTCAGCTCTGTAGGACCTGTGAAATTTTTTTTATAATATAAGTGTTTCTATACCCTTCATTTTTGTTGTTGTTTTGTTCCTATTTATGTCTTGGGTTTGTTGCTATTGAACAGTATTAATTTCGAAGTATACTACATATACATACATGCGTACATATATATATTAATAACTGATAGTGCATTGAAATGTTGCAAGAATCATACGGAAGATAATTCTCTGTTACCAACAACTGAAACTTAAGTTCAAAATTTGAATGGTACATTATACAATTCAAGTGTATGTCTTGTCAGTTTGTTTGGTGTGTTCAATAATTGTTTTTTTTACTGGTACTAATAGTGAACGGTCTGCTGCTATTGTTGGGAAAGTTTAGATTTTTATAAATATACATATATTATTGAACTTATTGTTGTGTTGTAGAACAGATAGGTAGTTGATTTGTTTTTGGACCATTACGAGCTAGTCATATTTTTATTTTTTTTTGTTAATTAGTTTTGTCTTAAGTATGATCGATATTGTAGGAATTCGAATCATAAGCCTCGGAAAATCTCGAACACAGATAGTTTTCAAGCAGGTCACATGACGCACTGTAATGTCGTATGCATATTTAATTGCTGGTATGCAGGACACTTGTTTTTTTTTGTTGGTTTGGCCCGGCTGATGAGACTAAAGGGTGTGGGAGTTCCCCACGTTGCAAATATCATAATTACTAGCCACGCACACCACTCTTTATTGTTTCGCTAACGCAGGGATAAAAACTGGTGTTTTGTTGCGATGGCAATGTCCATGACGAAGAGAAAATTTTTCGTGGGGGAACCTTAGCCGTTTCATTTTGTGGCAATAATTCAGCCTATCTGGAGGGCAGTTTGGCTGTGCCACAATTAATAGTAGGAGACGAACTCCAGTATGATTTAATTCGGATGGTCTACCTCGTGTTTGATGGGGATTGCCAGTCCGCAGTAGACCATTGGCAATGGGGGGGAAACCTTGTCCATGCGACCGCCCGAATTCACGGTTCGCAGTTAAGCCCGCCATTATGGACCTGAGGGGAATGAAATAAATTAATTTTTATGTTTTAAAATGGATAATTGGACGATACTTACTCTACCAATCTTGTTTAGTTTCGTATTTACATTAATGTGTGAACAGATGATTTTGTGCTGATAGTGTTGGTTAACGTTTAATAAATTGTATGCAAGAAGAGCTTATTGTGATTTTTTTTATACAGTAGGTCTTGTAGTAGAAAAGGTTGAATGAATTTACGTTTCTGTTATTTTATTATTGTAGGTTTGTATTGTATTGGCAAATGTTATGTTAAATGGAAATATGGAATCTGTTAAATTTGAAATAATTAAGAAAGGGACGAAACTAAGGATGAATAGAAATTTTGATAGATAGAGATGAATGGTATTTGTGAATTTTTTGTTTTTTATAATTTATACTCAAATATGGCTAAATTGGAAGATTGGATTAGCGAATAGAGATTTTGCCATTTTTATTTCTTGGGAAGGGATTTATTATGTTTTGAGAGTTCAAAAGTACAAGTCAAAGTGGAGTTTGAATAATCAAAGTTTTTGTTTGTAAAGTAATAGAAGGGAGAAAAATTAATCTTGTGTGTAATCTTTAATTGGAGACAATCAAATATATATTTGAAGTTAAAGATTAAGGTGAGAATAATTTGAATATTTTTTTTTTTTTTTTTTGATTTTTTGTTTGGCAGCATAATGTGTGTGTATATATGTGTGCATTTTATTAGGTTAACCAGAGGTTGTGTTGCGAAGGAGACTACCTTGTGGGATAAAGTTCAAATATTTTTTTTTGCAAGATTTGTGTGGAGAATGTAAGTTAATGTTGAAAATTAATTTTGTTTGTTTGTTCGAAATATGGAAAGGAAACTAATTCTATAATGGTGTTTTATTGTACAGCTGGAGATTCATAGTTCCAGGTTCTCCATTAGATGTATACAGAGGAAATTTGGAGGGAAAAGTCACCAATAACAGGTAACCTTAGACCTAACGGGAAGAGCATAGAAAACCGCTAAAGGTAGCCGTTAGTTTATAGAACCATATCGATTTTTTTGAAAAAACCGCCATTTCATTTTATATGAATGCATTAAGGTTATGCCAAAATTTTACATGTTTGCATACGAAATACTTATCCATATGAGAATCTGGAAGGAAATAGCTACAAATAAATAATTTTAGTTGATGTTAGTTTTTTTTTTATGTGTATAATTATCTTTACTATTATTATTTTTATTTTTTTTATTTTTTTTTTTTTTGGTTTTATATTTTTAATAAATAATAAGGACGGTGTAAAGTGTGTTAGGGTAATAATTCAAATTATCGCATTGTTTTTTTGTGTTTGGTGTTAAAAAAAAAAAGAAATTTAAATTTATTGTCTGAATTTTACCTTCAAGTAGTTCAAAAAAGGAAAGGAAGAGAAAATTGATGTCAAGACGCCATAATTAGGTTTTAAAGAGCTCTTTTTAATTGAATTAAGGCAGAAAGAAAAAGAAAATATATTAATAGCATTTGGAATTTTAGGCCCATCTTTGGCCATAACTTTATTGTAGGTAAAATTTAAACAAAAGGAAGAATTCAAAGTTGGAAAATTTAAATTACCGGACGTGTGTAGAAACGTCAATTGTCATAGTTCGGCTTTTACGATAATTTGATTTGTTAGTTGTTTTATTTAATTTTTTTTTATTGTTAAATACATTTTTCTTAAAGTTTTTTTTTTATTTATTTTTAAAGTAAAAGTTAATGTATATATGTATATTTAATCTTGTAAAGTATTGTAAATATTATTATTTGTTATTTTATGTTTAGATTATATAAATTTTATTAGTATATAGCTAGTTTTAATATATTTTAGAATAAACTATGTTTTGAGAAAGTCAAGAAAATATTATGAAGGCTTAAATTTATTTTAAATAGGGGTTGGTAAGATTTAGTTGAGTGGTCAAAGTAGGTGGGTTTATGGGGTCATCACAGGATGGATTGGAGCAATGGTGACCACGGATGGGTGGGCGGCTGGAGATAAACATCTGTCTCCTGTAAAATTGATGTACTTGTTAAATGTTAGTTTCTGTTTGTGTTTTTTTTTTATGTAATTTAATTGATACGGTCCTGAGGCCAGGATGATGGGATGATCCACACTGAGGGAGTCAATGCGGAAATATTTAGCCGGCCGCTAATCTTTCTGGTGCTTCAAAAAGGGACATGTAACAAGTTTTTACTTTAATAATTGTTTTATTTTTTATTTTTAAACATTTAAAATAAGTATAAAAAAGTTGAGTACAAAAACTTGTTTTTATTTGTGTTTTTGCAAATGTTTAAGTTTATTAAGTGATATTTTTTTATATGGTCACACTATTAGCTGTTATACACAAACAAAATTTTTATTATTGTTTAATGCACGTCCCCACGACATTCTTTGCAAACGTTTGCTTATACGTAAACAAGTTTTTATTATTACAGAAATTATATACCTATATTGTTTTGTTGAGTTTCACAAAAAATTAAATTCTTCGATTATTTTTGTTTTTCCTTTGCACAAACACTAAACAATTTTATCAACTATAAAAGATGTTACTTTTACGTCGTTGTTGTGCTTCACACGATTAATTTGCACAGCGAATTTTTACCGAAGAGTTCGTCGTGTTGGGCGAAATTCGTCGTTCGTCCCAATTGTGCGCCGAGCATGACCTGTACCATCTAGACAACGTTCGGCAAAAAATAATAAATAAGTTACTCTCTTAAAATACAAAGATGTGCAAAAGTACGGGAACACAAAAAACCAAATTTCAATCCCGAAAAGGTTTTGTCGATTTTAATCAATAAAATACGTTAGTTAAATAACTTATAATATGCATGAATAACCGGTTATTATTATATTCGAAATAAAACAGTTCTGCTTTGCAAATACAACTCTGTGTTAACAGCTTGTTTTTTTAGTTTATATTAAACGTAGAGGTTGTCAAAAATAGCAAAAATAAAAAAATTAAAACAGAGATTTACAAGTTTATTTAAATACCAGTATCTTGGAAAACGCAAATTAGATGGAGATAGATTATGATGAAACTGGTTGGCAACAGGGTAGACCTAAGCAGCAGGGTGAAGATGAAGTATGTTGTTATTAGAGTCTTAAACCTAAAGCAATGTTTTTATTATCTTGTTTATAAAAATTGTAGGAACTACCCGAGGACAATCCTCAAGAAACTATACAAGAGTGTTTGGAGAAATTTTTAACACCCGATTACATCATGGAACCAGGAATTTTTACCCAGCTTAAGCGTTATTTTCAATCTGGTGGTTCTCCAGAAGAAGTCATTATGATGCTCTCGGAAAACTATAAAGCTGTAGCTCAAATGGCCAATTTATTAGCTGAATGGCTAATATTGGCCGGGGTTAAAGTTACAGATGTCCAGGCAATGGTAGAGAATCACCTTAAGGATATGATTTTAAAGACGTTTGATCCCAAAAAGGCTGATACTATTTTCACCGAGGAGGGTGAAACACCCGATTGGTTGACAGAAATGATTGATCATCCCACTTGGCGTTCTCTGATCTACCGGCTAGCTGAGGAGTATCCTGACTGTTTGATGTTAAATTTTACTATTAAACTTATTTCAGATGCTGGATTCCAGAGTGAAATTACTTCTATTTCAACAGCTGCGCAACAAATTGAAGTTTTCTCAAGAGTATTAAAAACATCAATTGCAAAGTTTCTTAGCAATCCAGAAGATATACAAGGAGCCATACATGAATGTGCTCGTATGGTGTGTCACGGCCAGCACACGTATGTTTACTCCCAAGTGCTGATACAGGTTTTGAGCCAGGAACCGAAAGGTGGTTTTAATATGAAGCGATTATCACAGGAAATAACAAAATATGCTCTGCAAAAGTAAGTTAAAAGAAATCTTAAGTTTATTTAAATAAATCGATATTTTTTATTTTGTAGTAATCAAAACGTTACTTCTATAACGATGGCTTTAAACGGATCAGCAGCGTATCCTCAAGCTTGCCAAGCATTATCGTCTATGCTTTCTCGTAATACCTTAAATCCGGCTGATATTACTGTACTTTATAGAAACTATTCTGGCTCGGATCCACCGCCAATTGATCTGATAAGAAATCCCCAGTTTTTAGAATTACTAGTAGATTCCCTTTTTAAGGCGGGTGTTAAGATAAATCCTGAACATAAATCGAAGTATATTTATCTCTTGGCTTATGCTGCCTCGGTAGTAGACACACCATCTAAGAAACGCCCTTCAACAGAGAGAGTATTAAATAAGGAAGAGTTAAAGAGTACTATACAAGCGATAGAAAAAGTGCATGCTATTTGTAACGTTAATAAAGGATCAACGGAGTTAATAGCTGAACTACAAACACTTTACAATTGTATAAAGTGAGTACTGGTATATTTTTTTAGAAATTTCAAAGTTTTTAATTTTAATATTTTTTAGATATCCAGTAGTGGGCGTTGGTGTTATACGTTGGATAGAAAATACTGTAACAGAACCCTCATATTTCAAACTTTCCACAGATAGTTGTCCTACACATTTGGCCATTTTAGATGAGGTTGCTGCGGTTCATCCTACTTTGCATCAACAAATCCTTACACTCTTAATACGCCTCTTCGAATCGAAACAAGACGAATTAGAAATTTTAGTACAATTGGAAATGAAAAAAATGTTGTTAGATCGTATGGTAAATTTACTAACACGTGGATGTGTAGTGCCTGTGGTGAAGTATATTAAACAGTGTTGGGGTAAAGGTGATACCGATATCTCACTCATTCGATACTTTGTCACTGAGGTACTGGAGACAATAACTCATCCCTATTCTCCAGAATTTGTGTTGCTATTCTTACCAATGGTAGAGAATGAAGAAATCACTGGCACTATGAGGGGCGAGGGAGACAATGATCCTGTATCGGAATTTATTGGTAAGTTATAATGGGTTGTGCAATATTTACAATTCATTTATTATTTTTTTTTCTTTTTAGTGCACTGCAAGGCTCATTATACTACTTTGTAATAACTCAATTAAATTAGTTTTACAAACGAAAAAATTTTATTTTGTCATTTAACTTAAATTGTAAGTATGTTAAAGTCATTTATTGTTGGAAAATTATTTATAATACAAATGAAAATCTAAAACGTAATAAAACTGACAAAATTGGATGTACGATACTGAAATTTTGCAAATATTGCTTTTTGAACGAAAAAATAAGGTGACACACACGTCCACCTCCCATAAAACGCTTTATTTTTAATTTATAAACGTTCTCTATGGACAAAGATTTTGAAAGAATAAATGATTATAAATTGAATTAACTTTTTTGAATTTATTAGGAGAAACTACTTTATTTTTGGATTATCACAATTTTTCTTTTCTGCTTGGACATTTTAAATTTTATTTTCTAATATATTTGACACAAGACAGTAAATAAATCATCACAAATTTTATTACATTTTGTAAATAAAAAATATAAATTTACATTTGTGCTACCAGGGTACACTTATACAAGGTGGCGGTGCCAGCCCGGCTGGAATATGGAATATGTCAAACTACATATTTAAAAAAATTATTTCAACTCCGCAAATTGTCAAACTCCATACATATAAAAGAGAGACAAAAATTGCTCTACTTTACGCTATCACCTTATGTAATTACACCATGGTTGCTACTAAATTTAAAAAAAACTAAATTGATTTGTTAAAAGTAGTCAGTCTGGTACTGACATATTAAAAAAATTTTTACAAGAAGTTTGTAATAATGGAAAATATAAAAATGTCACTGCTCTCGCTAATAACTTTATTATACAAGCAAACTTTATAGTTTGCCATATTATTTTATTATACAAGCCATATTTCTATCAGAGATATTAGTTAAGCTATGTGTAGTATTTAGTACAAGCCACTAGATTAAAATATAATGAAATTCGATTCGTATGTAAGAAAAACAGACTAAAAATATTAAAATTTTTGGCGCTTACACTATTAGTGTAATAAAACAATAATTAAAAAAAGAAATCAACAAAGTACCGGATAAATTATAAGCGCTCTCCTTTAAAAAATATATTTAAGCTTAATTACTTTTCTTTTTTTACATTTATTTTCTTACAATATTAAAGAAGTGTATTTAATACATTTTCTGATTATTGGAAATTTTTTGAGTAATAAATATGCTATGGTACGATTGGTTACAAAGATGTAACATAAACTTAAAAAATAAAAAACTGTCATTTGTGGTAAAATATTTTTATAAAAGCTTTCGATATACAAATACATACATACGTTTTTTACACGTTTTTGTTATATTAAACACCCAAAAAACTTGTGATAGTAAATTTTTTCGGTAAAAATTATTTTATTAAAATTTGTGTGTATTCGACATTCAAAAAACCAATATTTGGAAAAAACCGCCAGCTGCAAGAGTAAAAGAGTAAAAAAAACAATACGATTTTATTTTATATGTTTTTAAAGTTTTGTATTGGATTCATAAAGTGACGGGAAACTAAAATTTTGGCAGATTAAAAAAATAGTTATTTTCAACTTAAATTTTTTAAAACCGGATTTGGGTTTTTTACACGTAGAACCGGTTTGAACAACCTACTAAAGCTTATAAGACTCATAAACCTATAATACGTCTTTAATCATTTTGATATATATAGCAGAATGACTTTAATGTCAACAAGTAAGAATTTAAGCGAGCTAAATTATGTATTTGATAATGTCGAATAATTCGAAGTACAAAAATCGGTTTCCTGAATAATTCCAAAACAGATAAATTTAAAAACAAGTAACAGTCCTATATTCGGCCGTGCCGAATCTGATAATACCCTTCACCATCATGTACATAGGTATAATCCCGCATCGTAGCTTAACCTATATTTCATGTTATACGCCATTTTTCCTTATTATTTCCGACGCCATCCTTGATTTTGAATTTTTACGTAGTTAACTGTATTCTACTAGTCAAGCCCTTTCATTTGATACCAATATTGGGGGGATTCTACAAGTTACATTTAAAAATACCAGATTTGACCCATATATATAATTTATTGTCCGCATTTTGTAGTGGCGGCCAACAAAAAATTGAATTTTTTTTATAGTACTTATATTGTCAAGTCCTTTCAGATGATACCAATATTGACGCTTTCGGTTGTCTAGAAGCTGAAAAAAATTGATTTTCGTTTCTAAATTTTTTGAATATATGTATATTAAAAAAAAAAAAATGTTTGCCTATAACTTTACCGATTAAAGACCGATTTATCTAAAAATTTTCACGAATATCTCTGTAGGCATATTATATCTATAAATAGTAACAAAGGTACCTATAAATTATTCTATGGCTGAACAATTTTAATTTTGGTGGTAAAAATATAGGAAAAAACAGATGCAATCGCGTTTCTTTGCTCATATCTCAGAAAGTTATGGGGCGATTTTGCTGAATTTCAATAGCGATTCATTCCCGGACATTTCCAAAAGATTGATACTATACACAGGTCTAAGGAACATGTGGTTGCTTCTAAAAGTTGATTTCAACCAACACACGGACAGACGAACAGACGGTCAGGGCTTAATCGACTCCTCTATTCATAAGCTTTCAGAAAATATATACTTTATGGGGTCGGAAATTGAAATTGTACAAATTACAAACGGAATGACAAAGCTGTATATATACCCTTGTGCACCACAGGTGAAGGGTATAAAAACCGGTAAACAAAACCAAAATACCGTTTTTTTTTCAATTTATTAGGAAACCGGGTTTGACAACTCTTATAACAATGGGGGGTTGTTGCAGAAAACTTAAATATTTTTTTTTCATAAGGAACAACAGATTTCGGTAGATAGCAAGTTTGTATTTAAATCCGTAATATGTTCTTATAAAATATTACTCATACATGTAAAACCTTATCCTCCATTTTATTATGAAGTTAACAGCCTGATACTTATAAATATTTAAAAAGCACTGCCATGTGACATTTTGTAATCTATGTAAGTGATTATATAAAATTATTAAATAAAGGGTCCGCCATCTTTTTCAACTAGTGCTTATTTCGTAAATGGTAACACTTAGCTCATGTCTGATTTGACAGATAATTAGTTTTATTCTTCCGCTGAACGAATATGGTTGTGTATACGCTTGAACAACGCTGGGAAATATTGCGACATTACTTTGGCCGATTTTGCCAAAAAAATCATCTTTTCAGATGAAGCTCATTTTGATCTTGGCGGGTATGTAAACGAGCAAAATTGTCGCATTTGGGGCACAGAAAACCCGCACGCATACATTGAAAAGCCGAAACACCCAAAACGAGTCACTGTTTGGTGCGGATTTTGGTCCATAGGCATAATTGGGCCATTTTTCTTCGAAAATGAGCAAGGAGTGACCGTAGTCAATGGCGATCGTTATCGGGCCATGTTGAACGAATTTTTTTTTCACAAAAAATTGAAGAGGAGGATATTGGCAACATTTGGTTTCAACAGGACGGCGCTACGTGCCACACAGTCGAAGCTACACTTTTTTTTATAGCAATTTCAAAAAAAAAAGAAGTTATTTGGCGGACTCTTTATAAAATAAAATTAATAAAAAAATTCGCTATTCTCCGTATTTTTTGTTTAATTTCTAGGATTCAGGATTTGAAAATAGCGAAAAATTCTGGGATCAGTAACTTGACTAACAAAGTAAAATATACCCTATTTAAAATAAATCACATATAAGTAGATAATCAGACATGTTTAAATCGAATATTCTACAATTAAAAATACAAAATTTATATACATATGTAGGTACCGTGTATAATTAGAAATTGTTTGTCATGGGTAAATTTAAAATTTTTTTCTAACTGAACAATTAAAAATGTATTTACTGTTTAATTTAACTATAATTTCAATACCATCTGTATGTGATAGTCATAATGACAATAATAATTAACCAGAAATCAATAAATAATAGATTTGTCTTTTAGCAATAAACGAGTATGTATTAGAGCAATAGCAGTAGTGGTGTGGTATTGAATATCACACCTGAAATGTATATGAATACTTTACAAATCTACTGATAAGATTTCAAAAAATGCGAGAGAGTTCAAAACATCAATAACAACAACAGAAACAATATTCATACAAAACTTCAGCTGTAGTGGCAAGGGTATACATATGTATGTATATGGCTTTGTCATTTCGTTTGTAATTTCTATAATATTCACCTCATAAATCGATCGAACGATATCTGCGAGCCTGTGTGTCTTTTGAAATCAATTTTGTAAAGCCCTCATATGTGGAATATACTTCTATTTGGTATAAAATTTTTAAGAAATATATGAAAATATGTAGTAAAATTGGTCTATACAGCGCAAAGAAACTAGACTGCTTCTTTTTCTTACATATTTTTTACACAAAACTTATAAATTTTAAGCTCTCGGGTGATTAACAATAATGTCTTTCATTATCTAATGGAGTATTTAAAATATTTTTAAAGAGCTAGAAAGTTTTAAGACAAATTGGTCGCTACAAATTATTAAAAGAAAACTAAGATCGACAGTAAGTTTTCACAAAATAGTGAAACTTTATTGCTAGCCGTGGTCTTAAAAATAGCTCCACAAGAAAACTACAAAATCGGTTTAAAGCCCATGAAAATTGGCAGATTAACGTTTGGTTTCAAAAGTTCAATATAATTTTATAAATGTATAATTTTTAATACAAAACAAGATAGCTTGTCGGCTTAATAGCACATTTTACAGGAGAGACTAAAAACTTCTTATATTTCATATTTGTAGCTTGAAAGGAAAACCAAAAATATAGTTGGTTTATTTTATGGTATTTTTCATGTATGACTTCAATCTACAAAAAAAAAAAAAATAAAAAAAAAACAAATTCGAGTTAGAAATAAACACTAAACTAATAATTAACTGGATTTAGCCGTTTATCATTGAAAAAGTTTTCTGTGAGACGACACACTTTAAGACTTAAATTGAAGAAAAACTACATGCTGGTCGACGAGGCGTTTTTAAAATTAAATAAAATGGCGTACAATATATTGTTTTATTTATAGAACTATTATTTATATAAAAATTTATTTAGGCCAAGTATGTTCTGGTTTCAGTCTCTCAGTGATGCTGTCATTTTTGAAAGGGTATGTAAGATTCGACACGACCATATATAGCACACTTGTTTGATTTTTTTTTAACAAATTTGTTCTACTGATTTTCCGTTTCACTCTTATTCTCTTCAGTCGATTATTTTCATATTGATATTTGGTAGAGTTTGTCTTTGATAAACGTCAAATATATGTATATTCAATAAAATTATTGGCTATTGTTTTCTTTCGACTGTTGAGCTGATACATTTTCTATACAAATTTTGATTTTTTTTGTGGTAATGTCTAAACGTTAATGTGTAAAATTGTACAATTTGTATACAATATTTTTTTGTTCAATAACTTTAACGAATGAAACGATTAAATTTGTTTGAAACGTATCTTCTGAATATACATATGTACATACAATCCTATTTTTTTTTTAAATTTGTTGTCGTTTGCTATATTTAAACTTTATGGCTAAAGCATAAGTGGTAAAATATAAAAGAAAGATACAATATCTTAAAACAATGTTATCAAATCTAAAAAATAAAATTAATTCCACTGTAGATATTGAAGAAGTGCATTAATAAATTTTATAATTTGAGTTTTGTGCAATTGTTTCAAATTTATTTAAAAACCCATTTTAGTTTTTGATTACTTTTACCTGCGAATTTAATTGAAATCTGTAAAGGCGCCAAAATGGTAAGTTTATTTGTTTAATGAACTACATAACGCATGATTAATAAAGACTTGTTTCTTAAGTTTAGTATTAATTATACGTCTTAGTTATTAGTTGAGTTAAGCTTAAAAGAAGTTGTGACTACTTTGTTTATTAATTAATTAATTAATTGTGTTTTGATGTTACTATAGACTAATGTCATCCCCTATTATGTCAAACTTGTTAAACTTTGATCTACGCTCTTTGATACGCATTCATTATTTCAAGTATTTACTGTTAGTGGTCTTTCAGTATTAGAAGAGTTCATACAGACACATGGTGACAAAGTTCAAAGGTTTCAGTTCGCATATTAAAATATCAAAGATATATGCAAATAAAATAATTTAATTTTTTGCAACTTTTTCTGCATATTATCGTGATAAAAGGTAGACTAAGTATAATCTTAGGTTGTTATTTATATGTCTGTCAAACTTATCCAAACATACAAACATTCACATTTATTATTATTAGTAGGATAAGAATTTGAAAATTTTAATTTAAAAATATGAAAGAAAAGTCAAAACTTACAACAAAAATAAAAATATTTACAACACAAACAACCCGTTTAGGCTGTGTGATGAAGAGTTTGCCAACGACTTCGCCTGGTTATCGTGATAGTAGCCTATGTGTTAATCTAGATTGTTATCTATCTATGTGCCAAATTTCATTTAGTTTCGTTCAGCCGTTTTTGTGTGTTTGAGTAACAAACACTTATCCAAACATACAAACATTCACATTTATTGTATTTTTTAGTAGGATATTTGAATATATGTATGTATGATATCATTTTCAAAATACAAACCAGAACATTTTTCGAATCCTAATGCTTTTTTGTTTAATAATAAAAAAAATATTTATATTGTGAATATATATGTACAAAAAGAAATAATATTGAAATAACTTATAATCACCGACCAAAACTTCTTGTACATGCATGCTTTTTATCTTAAATCTGAGAAGAGCTTAAGTTTTCCTTTTTTACAAAAGAAATGTACCATTTTTGCCTTTTAATTTAAAAAGTGTAATTTAGTGTTACTAAACAAATCGTATCTGTTTAGACAGCTGTTCTATTCCAATAATTTGCCCTTATATATGGCTGAAATAACTGCACTTTTTGCATTGTTAAAAATAATTTTGTGCGTAAACAAATACAAATGCTGACAAACAGTGTGACAACATAAAAATAAAATTTTTTATTATTTTTTTGTTTTATTTAAAAAATTTTACATTATGGTGTTACCTTTAATTTGTATTATTTTCTGCACAAAAAATGTGCAGCATTATTACAGAGTAAGCTAAATACTTTAAATATATGCATTGTAAAAGGATAGGCATCGTTAAAAAAAAAAAATAAAAACACCATTAAATATAAAATATATATATCAATTTGTTGGCGTATTTTTTTTAACTATATATAAATGCATATTTTTATATATTTCTTAAAATACATATTTTTATAACTTCTTTTTTTTATTTTAACTCAACGTACTACACGTTTTTCTTAACATACATATTTGAATAGAAATGGGTGGCATGTAGGGTGATCGACTCGGTTTTACAACCGGTGGAAAACCCGGTTTTTTTCCTCTTTCAGCTGGCGGTTTTTTTAAATGTTGATTTTTCGAATATCGAATACACCGGGTTTTTTAATCCAAAAAAGCCGGTTTTTTATTTTTATAAGATTATTTTCATATATCTTTGTAACCAATCGTACCATAGTATATTTAGTACACGAAAAGTTTCTAAAAACAAGAAAATAAAAACTATTAAATATTCTTCCATAATATTGTACAAAATTTATTTGTTGTTAAAAAAAAACAAATGTAAAATAAGAAAAATAATTGAGATTAAATATAATTTTTTTTATAAGATATAAACCTAACGTTAAAAGTTGAAGGTAATTAAAGCATAAACTTAGCTGATCAATCACTTTTATGTAAAAAGTGTAGTTGCAATAAAGAAAAACCAATAATCAATCTCTCCTTCCAGATTCTTATTTTAATTAATGGCATTGAGTGTCTGTCAACTTAAACTTTAATTAAACCATTAAACAAACTAGTTTATGCCTAAATATGTACATATGTATTTTTGTCATGGGTATAAGAAAGAATTTTTAAAATGAAATTTTAATGATTTTTTCCCTAGCCTTTAAAATATTTATGTATTAATTTATTGTATTTATTTATTTTATTTGTAAAGACTATTTTTTGTACTTAATTTCAACTAATCAAAGCCAATAAACTGTAAAAATTTAATATTTAGATATAATTTTTTAACTTTTTCTTTAAATATTATATTTTATATATTCGAACCGGTTATTCGGTTTTTTCTAAATTTTCAAAATAGCAACCGGTTTTTTTAAAATTCTAAATTTCAAACTATTTGGAAACCGGTTTATTAAAAAAGTCGAATAATCGATCACCCTAGTGGCATGTTAATTTTAACATATTGTGAAATAAATCATAAAAAATAAAAATTAAACAACAAAATAATAAATATTATTTGAAAATGTACCGATTACAACAGCCAAGAAAGAAAGCTTTTTTTGTTTATTTTTAAATACATTTTTTATTTAATTGTATTAAAACTAGCTAAACCCGGCCGAATTGCTTTCAACTTGTGAACTACTTACAAAAGCATAAGAAAAATTGCTTACAGGCAATATTTGTAGTTTGATTTACTGTAAAAATATTGAAAAATATAATTAAATTGAAATAAAATAATAATACCTTGTTCAGACAGATATTTTTAATTGTTTCAATTTAGTGTTGATTGAGCAATTAAAACAAGTGTTCACACATACTCAATTTATCTAACCCTATTAGCATTTGATAGCTGTAAAGATACGATGTATTTATATTTGGTATGCACTCTTTTGCTGTTAAAATTCAATCACCCAGAAAAAAATCGAAAAAAATAACTATTGACAGTTTAAGATTTTGTGCCGCAGAAAAAAATTATAAAGCTTTTGTCACCTCCAGAAACAATTCTTAGCAATGCCAATTAGTGTAGGTAAAGAAAATCACCTTTGTTTACTAAATATTACCTTATAGCATAAGTCAGAATTACTCACAGTTTTTTGTAAATATTTGTTATTTAATATAAATAATTTTTGTACAATGCAAACTTTTATTACATTGTGACACAGATAACTAACAGGTACTTAGTAAGAGATAATATTGTTTGCATGTGATAGAAATAAACTTAATAGTTATTGATATTTTAAAATCGTAAAATTCGGATAATATAAAATATTCTTAATACTTAAAATAATTAATAATAACATTATTGTCACTTCGTATACAAAATAAACAAGTCGATAAAAATAACACCCCATTCTGACTAGGCAAGTCACTTGCGCAAGTTAGTTTTTTATTTTCTTTTATTTTTCTTTGAACTTGCTTTCACGTTCAGACTCAGCAATTGACTTGCCCAAGTTTCGTACTCTTTTACTTATTATACTCTTCACACAGTGAAAAAGGGTATATATAGGTTTGTCATCCCTTTTGAAATTTCTACAATTATCATTTTGTTGAAATCAACTTTCTGAAGCCCCATGACATCGCCTGGACCCGGTATTAAAATATCAGAAATATTCGGGAATAGATCATATATAAACAACCGAGATATGAGCAAAAAACCACGACCACCTCGTTTTTTTTCACAACAACAACATACAACACATACATACAAACGTGGTATACTGGTTAGAGTGAGCCAAAATTTTTTTTTATTTTATATATTATTTAAATTTTTAATGTTTTATTTTTAATTTTTCTTTTAGTTTATTTTTTTAAACACATAAGTAAACTAAATTTATAATATTACAATGGGATGTTTTTATATATGTATGTTTTTTATATGTATGTACGTATTTAATATGAGATAAATGGTGATATAAACAATTGTTGTTGCAGGACTACACGTTGTGAAGGGTATAAAAGATTCGGCATGGCCGAATATAGCACTCTTGTTTGTTTTTATTTCTTTTTTGTTTTTGGTTTCTCAACAAAAACTTGCTCGTACTTGACGAGTACAGGCAAGTGTGTACTCAAATATGAGCAAGTTTCTTCCTCTTAACCCGACCTTACCCCTTTTGTCTATAAACACAAGACTTGCGCAAGTCTCTTGCGCAAGTGAGTCAGAAAGGGGGCTAAGTTAAAATCATTTTAAATATACACTAGAGGTATACGAGTGTTTTTGTATGAAGTGCTTTGACTTTTTTACACCAGCTCTTTCTAACTTAACTGCAGCACAATATTATTGAAGTACACACAAAAAGAAAACATGGTTACGACTTGATCCCGACCGTATACAGAAAAAAAGTATTGGTTGTGAGTACCGCAACGGCATAGTTTACTTTTGATGGTAGAATTTTACGGTTGTTTGTTGTATTCAATTAGTAATAAAAAACAAAGTAGTAATAAAAAACCTTAGTATTGTATCACAAGAAAAATAAAAAAATTTAGGTAAATTTTTATAATGAAAGTATCATCATATAAGCTCTCCAGCCATACAGAATTTCGTTTCGGAATATAAATTTGTAGTCACCACTAATGAATTATGATTCTTGCAATAGAAATTTTAAAATCACAGATGAAAAGTTCGATTGCAGGAACTAACCCAATTGATTGGCAATGAATGTGTTTTTCTTTTTTCTGGGTGTATAAGTAAAGCACCCCTTACACGTTTCAATTCAACTGAATTGAAAACTACAAACAAATTTTGACAGCTGATCAAGATATTTGAACACACACAGAACAATCGAATTGAAAGACTTACTAGCCAACTTGAAAAAATAAAAATCTTTTGATTTTTCTTCAACCAACTCGACAACTGCCAAACTAATCAATTGACAGTTACCAATTGGATTGAAAAGTGTATGGGGTACTTAATACTAATATATAATATTTTGCTCTATAATTTACTTTGTAAAGGGTCCGCCAAATAACTTTTTTTTTTGAAAATGCTATAAAAAAGTGTAGCTTCGGCTGTGTGGCATGTAGCGCCATCCTGTTGAAACCAAATAATGCCAATATCCTCCTCTTAAATTTTTGTGAACAAAAATTCGTTCAACATGGCCCGATAACGATCGCCATTGACTACGGCCACTCCTTGCTCATTTTCGAAGAAAAATGGCCCAATTATGCCTCTGAACCAAAATCTGCACCAAACAGTGACTCGTTTTGGGTGTGTCGGCTTTTCAATGTATGCGTAGGGTTTTCTGTGCCCCAAATGCGACAATTTTGCTTGTTTACATACCCGCCAAGATCAAAATGAGCTTCATCTGAAAAGATGATTTTTTTTGGCAAAATCGGCCAAAGTAATGTCGCAATATTTCCCAGCGTTGTTCAAGCGTATACACAACCATATTCGTTCGTCTGTCAAATCAGACATGAGCTAAGTGTTACCATTCATGAAATAAGCACTAGTTGACACAAAAAACGTTAGATGGCGGACCGTTTATTTAATGTTGACTTATCTTGAAAACTTTAAAATTATTATAATAAAAAAATAATATGATTTTAAGTTTATTATGATAAGAAAATAGTATGATGTCTTTGCAAAAAATTTTTTGAAACATACAATGTGGTCCGGGTTCAACTGTTAATAAAACGTGTATTAAGATATAACACGCAATCATTTCAGTCGTGATTAAAAAAGCTTCGAATCTTTTTTTGTTTTTTTGTTAATGTAAATACAAAGATGTAGGTATGATAAGCTGACAATATTTTTTATCTGTTAAAGTAAAATATATATGTACTCGTATGTATTGTATGCCTACCGGTTTTGAAAAATATATTTCTACCATTCGGCAAATTGACATATTTAAATTGAATATTTTTTAGTGTTACATATTTCATGAAAATGCTATACATAACGTAGAGTTAAAAAGTACAATCGTATAAGATAAGGTATATTTGTTTGATAAATAAAGGTGGAAGAAAATTGAGTAAAAATTAAGAGTGTTATAATACCCTTCACTATCATATACATAGATAGGTATAGTTATCACATAGCGTATCGTAGTCTAGTTTTCAGATTTAATGTTATACTCGTACGCTATTTCACTTTATTACTTCTGAAGGCATCTTTGATTTTAAATAAATTAGTTGTGTTCAAGCCATTTAATTTGATGCCATATTAATTGGATTAAAAAATTTGTTCGCTATTTGATTTCAGACGCCATTTTCATTTTACACCTTTTCATAATATATATATTATTGGGCAAGCCATTTTATTTAATAAGTACTTACATATATTGTGAGGGTCGTAATTACAAAAAAATAAAAGAAATTAAGATTACGCCATGCGCATGATTTCCCGTTTAAAATTATTAGCCAATAGGGACACAGGTTGCGTGAAGTTTAACTAACGACATGAGTTGCCGGTTATTCTAATATATAAAATTCTCGCGTCGCGGTGTTTGCGATTAAACTCCTCCATCTGAGAATCGGTATGCATATATTTTTCATACCCCTCAAAGCCACGGATTTTTTTACGCCCCCTCAGGTAGGCCAGCCTGCTGGACCGATCTTCTTGAAATTTTCACAAAATCTTACTATGATTAATAGAATACTTTTTTTTACCACGCCTACTTTAACGCCCACTTTTTTAATTTTGTACTTACATCGATATAGTTTTTAGTATTATTCTTTAAATAAACGTTTGAAAATCGGTCAACATCTATTTTTCATACTCTTAAATATTAAGGGTGACTCAACCCAAGAGACAATTTATGCCTCACCAAAATAACGTAACGACTTCGATGAAATTTTAAATTAAGATAGATCTGTGTACCATAGAACACAAATGGTTTACGTTTTTTTTTTATGTACTCAGAGCAAATTAGTTATTTTTATTGAACTTAAAGAATATTTCCTAGAAATTATTTATGTGACAAAACAAAGTTTGACGTGTCAGCTAGCTTTAAATATAAATTCAAAATTTTTTGCGAATATCTTATGTATTATCTGAGAGCTTACAAACCTGTTATTTAAATCACTGCCAGTTTGAAATTATTAGCCAATAGAAACGCTGCTTGAGTGACGTCTGAAAATTTCAATTTTGAGCGCGGTAAGTCGTTATCTTTCTTATATCATTTTCGGTAATTACTACATTTGACCCATATATTCGCCATTTTATTTAGGACGCTATCATGGATTTTAATTTTTTATTTTACTGTATTATACTGTTCAAGTACTTTCCTTTGATATTGAACCTTTTGGTTTCTAAACGTTGAACAAAATTATTTTTGTTTGCAAGTTTTAGAAAAACACCGAAATAGCTGTACTATTAATGCCTATGACTCAGATACGTCAACAAATTTTCTAGGAGCTTGAAAAACTTAACATAAGTATATAACAAATTTATATTTTTTTTCCAAATAGTTTCACTATAATTTTGCCGATTAGGTACCGATTTGTTCAAAATTTTCTATGAATAGATCTAAAGGCTTATCATATCTATGAATAGTAATACATTAGTCTATAAATTATATTAAGGCCGAAAAAGGATAATTTATGAGGTAAAAATATGAGCAAAGAAGAGGCAGTCGTATTTATTTATTCATATCTTAGAAGCTTATAAGGTGATTATGCTGGATTTCACTGCAATTCATTCCAGAATATATCCAAAATATTGCTATCACCCACAGACATGGGGAGACTTCTAAAAGTTAATTTCAATCAATGCACGGACAGGCCAAAATTGCTTAATCGATCTCCCAACTCATTAATGTTTTATAGAAATTACCAACGTAATGACAAATGTATACATACCCTTGGCGATATAGATGAAGGGTATAAAAACGATTAGTGTATTAGTGTAGTAGTATAGCAGAAACCAAAGCCGAGAAGTAATAACTCAATTTAGTTAAACTATAAAATCGAATTGGGCGAAACGGGTTACTTGTTATTGAAATACATTATGTTAAAAAAATTAATACAATGATTTAGTGTTTTTTTTATGAATTGTTTTTTTTTTATGAAATATATTTTAATTTATTTATAGAAAAATCACTATTTGTCAAATGATAACGTACGACATTATTATCGTAATAATTTTATAGATTGCCTTTTAACATTTAAAATTAAAAGAACTTTGATGATAATATTGTTTTTAGGGGACATTAAATGTTTACTTAGCAAAAACGAATAAAATGTTAAAATTTAAGTAAATACGAGTGCAATAGCACTTCATTTATTTAGCAAGTAAATGACTAAATGGTGAACTTAAATACAAAATGATTTAAGAGAAAACCTTTATAAAGTCCGTAACACTAAATAAAATACAAAACGTTAAAAAAATATTGTTTCAACATTATCTAAAACTCAAACGTGTTAAACCATAATACACAAAATACATATCATGAGTGAAATAGAATTATTAAAAAAATTTTTTGGTAAAACGGTAAGTTTGTTGCTTTTTTAGATAAGGACTGATAATTGTTATAGATAAACTATTTTTTTTAACAATTATTTGGTTTATATTTGGTTTTATTACAAATTGAATTCTTAATAATTGTTTTTTTGAGTCTTTATTGGCACATATAACCGTAATCTTATCAATTTTTACACACGATATAATTGAACTTTAAGTTTTTAAAAAGCTTTTATAACATTTATTTACTATGTATGAAAAACTTTCTGTTAAATGTCTTCATGTTAAACTTTAGATGTATGCTATACGTACCAGAGAAAGACAACCCTAATTAAAAATGGTAGCCAACGATGTGAAATATTAAAAAAAAACAAGTAAGAGTGCCATATTCGGCCGTACCAAATCTTATATACCCTTCACAACTTGTAATCATGCAATAACAATTGTGTCACCATTCATCTCATTAATGTTAAATACGTACATATGTACTACATACATATACGTTTCATTATCTTTATAATGATTTTATTCGCTTAAAAACATCCTATTGTTAAACTAAATTAAGATTATGTATGAATATATTAAAAAAAAAAATAATAATAAATTTAAAAAAAAAAAAAAAAATTAAATAAAAAAATTGTAAATTTATAAATTAAGTTCGTTTAATTGAATTATTTGACCCTCCTATTTGTAAGCTTTTAGAAAATATATACTTTATGGGGGGGGTCGAAATGAAAATTGTGGAAATTTCACACGTAATGACAAACCTATATACACATACCCTTACACTTACTGTGAAGGGCATAACAAAACCAATAGAGACAGAATATATCTACAATGCAGATTGTGCACAATGTAAGAATCGCAACAGAACTATATAAATACAAGCTTTTTATTCATATGAGTATTTTAGTTGATCATTGATGAATATTTTATGACCTAACTTGTCCAGATATATTTTTTGCGGAATTCCCAATATTTGTCGACGATATTTGTTAAAGTTTTTCATCACATAACGGTTAATTCATATATTTTAATTCATGTTTAAAAACTCTTATGCCTATTTAGTTAATTGAACATAATCACAATGTTAATAAAATAATGAAGAATAGTTTCTTTACTTTTTTTTGTAGTCGACTGAGTGAAATTCGAACAAATTATATTTGCTCTCAAGACAATATCAATTTTTGAGAAAAAAAATTACATTTATTATTGGTTTTACGTCTCGTTTCCTTTATTACCCTGTATCGGTATATACAAAATAATAGTACCAACTTAAAAGTTTTAGTAAATCTATATTCATCTTGAAAAATTATTTATTATTATTATTATTATTATTATTATTATTATTTTACCCAACAATTTATTATTTATTTATATCAAGAGCTTAAAAGCTTCAATTTCTATTATTTTTCTTCCAACTCAATGTATTTTAAACATTTTAGCTATAAAACATATCTCTAAACATCAAAGTCAAAATTAAAATAATAGACTATTTGTTGACAATGTCATCATAAAGAAAAAAGTGTTAATTTAAAGACATATAACTTCTGGTTTTCTTCAAAGAAATTACAAATAAATGAAAGTAAATATAGGATTTTTAAATCAAAGCAAAAAAAAAAATTATAAAAAATTTTAATATAAATTACGTTGTTCTTTGGTGTACTTTATTTAATTATAAGTTTTTAGTTGATGCTTTATATTTTTTCTTTAATGCACAATACTTTAAGGCACAAATTCTAAATTTAAATGGTTTATAATTCTTAGAAAACCCTGTAGTCTTCTAAGTCACACTATTATATATCAATAAATAAAAATTTAAATCAAACACACACTCGTACTTATTTACATAAATAAGTGATTGGTGATCGCGTGCTGAAAATGAGAATTTTAATTAAAATATAAAAAAAAAACAACGGCACAGCGGCTTAAACACAACAAAAATCTAAGATACGGAGTAAACAACCACAATATCTTTTGTAAACTTGAAATGGTTAAAAACAAGATTTAAACTTAAAACAAGAAAGAGAGGGATACAAAATAAAACTGTAAAATTATATTTAACAATCAGACTTGGAAAATATAAATTTTCAATTTAAAATTTTAATTTCTTCATTTAAGACAAATTTTTTTAATTGAAAATAGTTAATTATTTGTACCACAAAGTTTTTATATTAAAAAAATATAAAATATTTTTAATATTTTGGCAACGAGTATTCACTACATATTTACTGCAATGTAATGTGCGCTTAAAAGATTATTAAAGATAATGCTGTTAAGTGGAACTTTTTAATAAATATCATTGTGTAAGCAGGCTTGTAAACCACATTACCTCGACGTTTCTTTACAAACCTGCTCACGGTGAAGTAATAATTTGTTATTGGCGAATGTATTTAGTTCTTTATGAACACATTTATATTAATTGTAAGTCTTAAACAATTAAAAGGTGCTTAATAAATATGATGCTCTAGTACTGCGGTAGCTTTTTTTGAATAGTGCAATAGTACTTTTCCATCTCTGACACATATGTATATATAAATGTATTTTGTGCTATTTGATAACATACCCCAGTAAACAAAAAAATTACTAATTTCCCATTAATATAAAATTTTGTATGTTCAAGCATTTTACAAACTTACAAATTGTTTATTTATAAAGAGTTTCCCTATTTAACATTTTTTAAAATAAATTTTATATTGAAAATATTATTTTTATTTATTAAAATTATTCGACTATTTTTTTAATTACCCTTACTTTTAATAAACAGTCTAAATAGTTTCTTTATTAATAGAAATTTAAAAATAATATATAAATATTAAAAATTATTCCTATTCCTAAAAAAAGAACGAGTACCGTCCTATAGCTATTCTTCCATATTTATCTAAAGTTTTTGAAAAGATATTACACAAACAAATAGGTGGCTTTTTACATACAAATCGTCTACTAACTGACAGGCAATCTGGATTTCGTCCCAAACACAGCTGTACCACTGCTCTTATTGAAGTAACGGAGGAAATTCGTGGCTTCATTGGTAATGGTAATATTGCGTTCCTAACACTGTTGGACTACTCTAAGGCGTTTGATATGGTTGACCACAGTATACTTCGTGTTAAGTTAACTAATTTATTCAATTTTACTATCTCTGCAGCTGGCCTCATTTCATCTTATCTTGAAAATCGTTACCAATATGTTTCTGCAGGTAACAATAAATCATGCTGCTACCAGTAACAAATGGCGTTCCACAAGGTTCTATCTTAGGACCTCTTCTTTGTACATTATATATCAATGACTTACCACAGCAGTTGTCATATTGTAAGATTCATATGTATGCTGATGACGTGCAACTTTACTTATGTGGTAATATTAACAATGTAGTTGAATGTATTTCCAATCTTAATTTTGACCTGTCTAAAATTCAAGCTTGGGCTACGGCTAATGGTCTCTGTCTTAATCCTGCTAAGTCCAAATGCTTAAAAATTTCGCGAAACTCTTTACAAGATACCAATATACCCGACATCTTTTTAAATAACCAACGTATTGCAGTTGTCAGCAAAACTGAAAACCTTGGAGTAATTCTTAATTCATCACTTACGTGGTCTAATCATGTGAACAACGCTACTGGAAAATTTTTTTCGATGCTACGCTCGCTTTGGAAGACTCAGCATTTAACCCCTGTTAACATACGTGTACTTCTTGCCAAAACTTACCTTATCCCAACTCTCCTATATGGCTGCGAAGTCTTCGCTAGTTGTGATTGCTTAAGTAAAAGAAAATTAACTTCCACATTTAACGCTATACTAAGATATGTTTTTAATTTAAGACGATCATCTCACATAACACCCTATGAAAGTAAACTCTATGGAGTACGTTTTTGTGATCTACTAAAAATAAGATCTTTGTTACTTATGCACAAGATTATATTCACTAATGAGCCATCATACTTGTTTAGCCGCCTAACTTTTACCCGCTCAAGAAGAAATAACAATCTGATTCAAATTAGATATAAAACGCTTGTGTCTGAATGGCAATTTTTAATTCATTGTACTCGTCTTTGGAACTCGCTACCGTCGTCTATACAGTTTTTAAGTAATGCAACGCAGTTTAGGAAAGCAGTTTTTAATTATTTTAGTCATATCTAATAATGAGTATTTCAATAATAAAAATTCTACTTTTATTTTTAATGATTGTATTTTTAATATTCTTTTTTATACATGCATATTTATTTTATTTTATTTTATTTTCCTGCTTTAAAATGTATAATTCGTTAGATTTTTTCCATTCAAAAATGTTTTTTCATTTTTTTTAATAATCATATTGTAATAACTTATCTTGTTCAATTTACTCATCCTGTACTATAATTATAAGACTTTAAGTCTTGTTGTATGGGAATACAAAATAAATAAATAAAATAAATAAATAAAGTTGGTATACAAATTTTTTTATTTACAAAATTTTTATTTTTATACTCTTCACACAGTGAAAAAGGGTATATATAGGTTTGTCATTCCGTGTGGAATTTCTACAATTTTCATTTCCGACCCCATAAAGTATATATTTTCTAAAAGCTTATGAATAGGGGACTCGATTAAGCTCTGTTAATATGTCCGTGTGTATGTTGAAATCAACTTTTTGAAGTCCCCAGAAATCGCTTGGACCCGGGTGAGGTATTAAAATATCAGAAATATTCGGGAGTAGATCGCTATTAAAAATCAGAAACATCGGTCTATAAAGAACTGAGATATGAGCAAAAACCCACGACCACCTCGATTTTTTTAACAAACACAACATTACAACAACAACATACATACATATAAACGTGTATATTGGTTAGCGTAAACGTGGCATCGAATCCCAGCTGAGCCTAAAAAATTTTTTTTTATATTTTTTATATATTTTATATATAAATTTTTTTTGTTTTTTTTTTATTTTTTTTTTATTTTTTATTTAATATATTATTTATATTTTTATTATTATTTAATTTTATTTTTATTTTTTTTTTGTTTGATGTTTATTTATATTTTAATTATTTATTTTAAAATTTTTTTTTATTTTTTTTTTATTTTTTCTTTTAACATACACACGTTTATTTTTAATTCTACAATGGGATGTTTTTATATATGTATGTATTTCATATGAGATGAATGGTGATACAAACTACTTTTATTGCATGACTACACGTTGTGAAGGGTATATAAGATTCGGCACGGCCGAATATAGCACTCTTACTTGTTTTTAATTCGATTATTTCTTTAGTTATTTTTTTAAAATAAATTACCTTTACTGAAAAATATATAAATATTAAACTATTAACAAAACCAACAATTTCTTCACTAATAGAAGTTTACAAATACTTCATTTATTAATAAAAAATCAATTATATCACACAAAAATTTGTGAAAATTTGTTTAATGGGGAATTATAAACAAACGAAAAAATTCAAATAAATAACATTTAATAAAAGAGAAAAGAGAGCTTGAGATATAAATCATAAGTTTTTAACAAACTTATGACTGACTGTATACACAAACACATACATGTGTATGTATACGATATAGTAACATTTCTTCTAAGACCAGTTTCAAGTTTAGTCACGATCAGTCGGTTTTTGAATGCTTCAGTGGTCGCAGCTAGTCTTCAATTAACGGTTAAACGTGTTGCGGGTTTTCAGTTTTTGTTTCAAGTTAAAAAGGGTTTTATTTTTAAAATATGAAAAAAGAAAAAAAAACAAGATAAAATGATAAAGTTTTTAATGACTCTACAGTTTAAAATAAATGACCTTTCCGCTAAGATCAGTTCAAAATTTCATAAAATACTTAAAACGTTTGTACTATATTGATGCTTATTTTTGATTATGGAATTGAAAGTTGAAAAGAATTGAATAAATGTAAAACCGAAACGAAAAAATTAAAGAAAATCAATGTTAAATGAAATAACTAATTCTATATATGTATATTAAATTCTTAAGATTTTGTAATCGACTTAAAAGACTTGGCCAAGATGTGAAATGTGTGTGAATTTTTTTTTGAATGCCTTTACAAGTTTGTATTTAAATGTAAATGTGTGAAGTTGTTAATGTTTCTTGTAATCCATAACTTGTATGTGAAACTTGTAGATACAATATTGTGTTTTGTATGTTGTATAATTGCATTTAGGTGCATACACACATACATATGTAGGTATGTAGAAATGGGTTTTCTTATGACGTATACAAGTTCATCATTTTAAATGATTTTGTAATTTATTTAAGTTCAAAGCAATTCCTTTTACGTGCAAAATTGTCATTTCTTGCGATGTATGATTTTTTTTTCATTAAGTGGAATAATATAATAATGCAAAATTCTTAGGAATAATTTTAAATGCTTTCTTATTTATAAATAATGTTCTTATTATCTTATTATAACGATCTTGATTTTATCAGAAATCTTAATCAAACGCTTTAGTTTTCCATATGGGTCAATATTCGCGAAACGTTAGGTAGGTACACCTAGGTAAAATAAAGAATACGCCATGCGCATACCGATAGATGACGTATTTGGCCCACAATAAGCAATGGTTACCAAGTTAAAAATTTCCCATTTAAAAACGTTTAATACAACAAATTAAACGCAAAGTTTCATAAATCTTTATTTATGGTTTATTTATTTGAAGTTTATAATTACCAAATTGTTTCATATATGAAAACATTATTATCGTGCGAAGTAATATTTGTATTTGGCTAAGAAAAATATAAATAATTGTTATAAATCTAGATATTCGGTCATGGCACATTTACCCATCAGGTAATCGCAGTTCAGAGAGAATTTTTTTGTTTATATTTTTTTTGTATGAAGATCTACATTTGAAATAAGTGAGAGAAAAGAGAAAATGGTTTTAAATTTATTCATTTTGACACCTGAAGTTTTAAAAATCGAAAATCTATATATGTAGTTCTTATTGTTTTTTTATGCACTACATTTTTTTATGTTTGTTGATTTAGGATACATTCTCTATTAGAGTTTTTTATTAAGCTTTTCGTATAAAATATTTTCAGGAAAAAATATCGCAACTATAACAAGTAACAGTGCTATATTCGGCCGTTCCGAATCTTATATACCCTTCACAACGGGTAGTCATGCAATAACAATCATTCAATCATCTCATATAAAATAAAAAACATGTAAAAAAAAATAAAAAAAATTTACAAAAAAAAATATATTAAAAATAAAAAAACAAAATAAAAAAAATTAAAAAAAAAATTTAAAAAAAATTACAAAAAATTTAAAAAAAAAATTAAAAAAATCTTAAATTTTTTTTAAAAAATCTTTAAAATTTTTTTTTTAAATTTTTTTTTAAAAAATTAAAAAAAAATAAAATAAAATATAAATAATATATTAAATAAAATAAAATGTTTTTGGCTCAGCTGGAATTTGATGCCTTGTTTACTTTAACCAGTATGTATGTATGTAGGTTGTTGTGGTAATTGTGAAAAAAAACGAGGTGGTCGTGGTTTTTTGCTCATATCTCAGAAAGTTATGGGGCGATTGTGCCGAATTTCAATAGCGATTCATTCCTGAATACGTATGTGGCTTTTTACATTTCGTGTACTACAGGCTTTATGCACCATTTTTATATATACAACTAAATATACTACGACTAAACTTTTCAAAAATGTCTCAATAATATTTTCACCTTTTATTTTGATTTATTGTATTACTTTTTAAAAAATATAATTGGAAAAAATCGTGAGCAAATTATTTTAAGCTTATCTTAAAAATTTAGGCTCGTTTTAATTTACAGCAAACTCATAAAATAATTCAAAATTTTCATAAAAATTTACACCCGTTTTAACCACAAAATTTACTGCAAAATATCCATTGACTTGACCAAATATAAAGCTAAATACGAACCATAAAAACTTTTTGCCCATGTTCAACTAGTAAGCAAAACTGAAGAAAGGACATAGGAGATCTTATCCAATGCTTTTTTTTTTGCAAAAATGTGCAGTTAAAAAAATGTTGTTGCATACAAACGACTAATGCATGAAAGGGTTAATTATCACTAACGTGTAAATGTCAAGAATGATAAAATGTGCACTGCTTAATATGTATGTATATCATTTTTACCAAATTTATTCTGCTGAATACAATATATAACTCAAATTCGAAGGTTAAATGGTTTATATGCCAATTTACCATTAGAGCGTGAATGTGAAATTGTTATAAAGATTTAAGTAAGACTTTAAAAGAACATTTGTTTGGGAGCTAGGCTAAGTTCTTGGAAAATTTTTTAAAAAATAGTTTGAGACTGCGTCTTTTACTGTGACTACAATGTTTTATACTACGCGGAAAGTGAATCTAGTCAATCAGTGTATTTTATGATAAATGTGTGACTATGTTTTAGCGTTACAATCTCAGCACTCTTGCCTGTAGTATTGTAGGGTATTTAAATTGTTGCTACTTAATTGTATATAATTTACATAAAGATTTTAATTAACAAATAAAATATCCATAAATTAAAAGCAGTTTTTAATGTTTTTTATTCAAACATATAAATACATCTATTGATAAATTATTTTTCAAGCTGCTACTAATTGAAACTAAATACGTAGAAATCAAAATTTTCTTATATACGCATGCACGTGTAACTATTTCGCTTGAATGAAATCTTTTGTTAAGACTTAGTTAAGTGATAAAATGTGTTAAAATATTTTTAATTCATTTGGTAAATGCAAATAATAATTGGAAATTACATTTAAGTACTTTAACAGCAATGCTGAATGATATTCAATGGTTAATTTTTTTATTTTAATTTTTCTTATTTGGTCAAAGCCAAATAATTCTGCAAAACATTGACATCGTTTATTATCATTGTCGTGATCTTCAGTTTGAGGTGCTAATTAAAAGCCCATCAGCATCGTTTAAAAAGTAACAAAAATCAATAAAATTATTTAGTAACAAAAAAGTATCGTGAAGAAAATTTATATTAATCAAGTTTTTGTCTCGCCTCTTTTTTGTGTGTTTAAATGATTTAAAAGATATTTCATAAAATGTATTTAGTATAAGTCATACCATTGAAAAATAACTGAAAAGTGAAAAATTTTTATTTTTAAAATTTAGTTTTGACCTTTTTTATACCAAACATTCACAATTACCTTTAATATCTTGAAAATTTTCTAATTTTTTTTTTCTTTTAATTATTCGGACTTCAAATAATGCAAGAATTTTAACAAATAAGTATAGTGTAACTAAGAATGCCCCTGAGCAGATTGTGAATTTAAGAAGAAACAGGGCGTCTAATGGATACAGTAAATTCTGGTGCAATATCTCACATTTGCTTCAATAGTGGTATAACTCAAAATTTACGTGTTTTGGTGTATGATAATGTTTCTGACAAATTCATTTTACATAACATTATTTGCCATTTTAAGTAGACTCTTAAATTGTACTAAAGAGTGAAAAAGAAAAAAGCTTATACAGACCAAAAGTGTTATTTTTTAATCACGTTAGCTTTTAAAAATATGTCAGATATTTTCTTTTATAAATTTTAATTTTCAACTGTTACTTTGGGCAAAATGAATAACGAAAAAAAAAAATAAAACTTTCCAAAAATCTAACATTGACTTTAAAAAACATGGAAGCAAAATTTGGGGAAATGTTGTCGTTGTACACTTTTTCCGAAACTCTAAGAATGTAGTGTAAGATTTGTCATACTTAAATTTCATATGGGGAATACCAAAAAAAAGATACCCTTTAGATATTTAATTTAATATTTAAAAAGTTAAAAGCGTAATAATTTTAGGCCTATGAACATATGTATGTAATTCATAACAATATTTTTTTTTATATATCGAATTTATATAAATGATTTTATTTTGTTTCTTTTAAATAAAAATTATTTAATTTAATTTCCAATGCGACCACTTAATTTAGTTGATATTTTAACAAAGACAATTAATACATAGATAGCAAAAAAAAAAAACAGTTATATTTATAACAATACTAGCCAAACCCGGCGCGCGTTGCTACGCCCCTTAATGAATCGAAATGCATTCTGAATTTTAATTGAATATCAAGTGCAAAAACCTAAAAATTATAATTTTTTTATGGTCGTGGCATTTCCCACTTTTCTAGTCACGAAATTGTAAAGTCATAACAGCTCAATATGTGTGCAAAGTTTCAGAAGAATCGGACCAGTGCAAGTATCCCAAAATTAAAATTGTTTTTATGGGCGTGGCCTTGCCCACTTTTCTAATCACGAAATTGTAAAGTCATAATAGCTCAATATGTGTGCAAAGTTTTAGAATAATCGGTCCAGTGCAAGTACCTCAAAATGCTACCTTTTTTTTATGGGCGTGGCACTGCCCACTTTTCTAATCTTGAAATTATTTAGTCATGACAGCTCAATACGTGTGCAAAGTTTCAGAAAAATCAGTCTGATGCAAGTACCTCAAAATTATAGCCTTTTTTTATGGGCGTGGCCCCGCCCACTTTTTTAATCACGAAGTTATAAAGTCACGACAGCTTAATATGTGCGCAAAGTTTCAGAAAAATCGGTCCAGTGCAAGTACCTCAAAGTTAAAACTTTTTTAGGGGCGTGGCCCCGCCCACTTTTCTTATCACGAAATTATTTAGTCATGACAGCTCGATATGTGTGCAAAGTTTCAGAAAAATCGGTCAAGTGCAAGTAGCTAAAACTGATAAGTAATTTTTTATGGGCGTGGCCCCGCCCACTTTTTTTCATCCATAAACACTCCCCGGTATGTGTACAACAACTTACCAAAGTTTGAGCCCGATCGGTTTTACAGTTTCAGAGTCTATAGCTAACACACACACACACACACACACACACAGAGTTTCACTTTTATATATATAGATAAAAATGAAGAAAAAGCAAAAAGTGTAAATGAATAAAATAAATCGAGTGTGCAAAAATTTTATACGTTTTTAATATTTTTTATATTTATTTAACTATGTAGTATTATAAGACATTCTCTACAGAGCAAACAATTATATTTTACTGCTACAGCAACAATAAAATTTATACCAGTAAAAATATTTATTCACACAAACATAGTGATACTTTACATATTGCAAATGAGCACTTCTAATCAATGATGCCAACTTAGTGCTTTTGGTAATATTTTGTGGCTTAATTTCTAGCTTTATGGTTTAGTTAGTAGATTTTTATTATTTTAGTTTAAAACTCTCAGTATCGTATGTTTGTTTGTAAAAACGTAGAGTTGTCTCTCTTTCTCTTTAACATTATGTTCAATAAATTCTGTCGTTCTCTTCGTAAAACTCTATTTTCATAGATTTTTACTAATGGAAAGTTAAGATACATTTTTAATAAACAGTTACACGAATTGTTTATGCGACAGATTTTGTCTGCTGATTTGTAACATCATGATACAAGTCTACTAACTGAACCAACCATTAAGGCCGAAATAAGGAAAGGCCCTAAGGCACCAAGTTTTAAGGTTTTTATTGTTATTTTTTTTGTGATTTTAAAAAATTTGTATAGGTTTACTCATAATTTTAAGTTTTTCATGTTTAAATGAGGATACTAAAAGAGCATTTAGTGGAATGAGTTTGGTTTAGTTCAACATCAGAAAGAAATAATCCCTGAATTTTTCCAATTGGATGGAAAAATTTGTTAACAAAAATTAGTGCTGTAACAAGTATATATAACCTTCTTGGTATTTTTTTCAAATCAAACATACAAAAAAAGTTTTTACATTGCATTTATTTGCAGATATATGAGGAGCCGCAGAACAAAAGGTGCTTTTTCGCATTTCGCGAAAAATTGGTTTTTTGGTATTTTTATAATATTTAGGTTGAAATCTTGTAGAAACAATCAAGTTTGCATTATTATTATTTTTTTTACAGAGTAAATGGGTTTTAAAAAATTTATGCTTAATAAAAGGTGCTTTTTTGATTATTTTTTTCAAAAGGTTCTTTTCCCATAATGTTTGTGTAGTTTCACTTTTTACTTTAATGATCAAACCAAACTACAGTTAAAGTAAAATTAATCAGATGTTAAAGTCTTTGTGGAAAGTCTTTTAATAAAACAGTTTGGTAAAGACTGGAGTGAAAATCAGTCATTATTTTGGTACAAGGACATTATAACCAGGGTAAAGGTATGGAGGATTCAATAGACGAAAATGTTGGATGTTCTTGCCTATAAGAAGATATTGGAACAAGAGTTTAACTATTTAACAAATTTCATATGTATTTAATTTAAGGCTAAGAAAGAAATCTTTAGGTTGCAATTTTATTTAATAAAACGACAAAAAAAATTATACTTAGCTTAACAGAATATACAACAAAGCAATAAGAATCGCCAAACGCAGATCCTGGAGGCTTTTTTGCAATCAGGTGGACAGCGTGAATGACGCTTCTAGAATTAAGAAATTCCTATCGAAAACCCACACCCAACCGGAAACCCTCGTTGACTCGAACGGGAAAAGGTCGGAGACGATGGAGGAGACGCTAGGAATACTGATAGAGGCACACTTCCAAACGGAAATGGCGGATGACGGAGAAATTCCACACCCCCATGACGGTAGTGCCACGACGGACATAATTATAACCACAAAGATGGTAAGAGAGGCGGTAAATAGTTTCTTGCCATATAAGGCACCAGGGCCGGACGGTATTTTTCCGGCTCTCCTACAAAGAAGCATTGACCTAATCGACATAAGGCTGGCGAATATTTTTACTACTTGCCTGAAATATGCGTATACCCCTGTGGAATGGAGGGAGGCGAGAGTCGTTTTCATACCTAAACCAGGGGGGGAAAATTACGCAAATCCTAAAGCTTATAGACCCATAAGCTTAACATCATTCTTATTGAAAACCATGGAGCGTATCGTCGATGGAATGGTCAGAAGACGATTACCAGGCGATTCAATGAGATTTGGACAACACGCCTATATCAAGGGCAGATCTACTGAGACTGCTCTTCAGGAGGTTGTTTATCATATAGAGAGATCCTTCGACCTGGGTGTGTATACCATGGGCGTATTCATAGACATAGAAGGAGCTTTCAATAACGTAATGACCTCGAGTCTTATCGATTCCTTGGAAAACTTAGGGTTAAGCCATGTCTTAATTGCATGGATTAGCAATATGTTAAGGAACAGATGGATAAATTGTGAGGCAAATGGAGTAAGAAGAAGGGACAAAGTATGTCGAGGAACCCCGCAGGGAGGTATTTTATCTCCATTAATATGGGTAACTACCATACATAGTCTACTGAGGATTCTATCGAACGAGGGATTCAAGCCTATCTGTTACGCAGATGATGTTGCGATACTGATCAGGGGGACGAATCCAAATTCTTTATGTATGAGAGCAATGGAGGCTTTGAATATATCATATAACTGGGCGAAGGAGCGAGGGCTCAATGTCAACCCGGAAAAGACTGAAATCTGTTTGTTTACGAGAAAGAGGAAGATACCGGTGCATAGCTATCCCATCTTTCGGAATAAGACAATTAAGATTGATAAAAAGGTCAAATACCTAGGAATAGTACTTGATTGGAGACTATCCTGGAAGGACCACATTCAATGTAAAGTGGAGAGAGCTCAAAGAATATGGGCCCTCTGCAGAAGAGTGATTGGCTCAAAATGGGGCTTAAGCCCAAGGATGACACATTGGCTATATACGAGTGTACTGCGGCCTACAATTACGTACGCTTCGTTAGTATGGTGGACATCCTTAGAGAAGAAGGTGAATATAAAACCTCTTCAAAAGATTCAGAGACAGTGCTGCATTAGTATTTGCGGCGCCATGAGGACCACATCGACAATGGCCATTGAGAATATATTATCCATTTGGCCTATTGAGATACAGGTAAAATATGAAGCGGCCTTAGCTGCCACAAGATTAATGGCAATAGATGAGTGGCTTATAAGAGAACATAAGACCAGATACCAAAGAATAACGGATATCTTACCGATAGGAAATATTACAGAATTAACATGTGATAAAATCCCGATGAGATATGAGAATATTAACTGCATCACCATTATACCGGAAGAGGGAGAATGGGATGAGATAATCAGGATGGGAAACACCCACGGAATCGATCTTTATACAGACGGTTCAAAGATTGGTGACCAAACTGGAATGGGCTTATACGACATAAGCCGAAATAGAGGCAAATACTTCCGTCTACCAGATCACAACACTATTTTTCAGGCTGAGATCATGGCGATTACGGAAGGAATTAAATGGATAAAGGAAACGAATAGCGAAACTCCGATTCGTATCTTTACGGATAGCCAATCAGTGATTAAGACATTGAGAAAGGAGAAAGTTGAATCCCGGAACGTTTTGCAATGCAAGAGTGAGATAAACTCATATGCAAATTGTGAACATCTGGAGATAATATGGATACCAAGCCATCACGGGCTGATCGGAAACGAGAAAGCCGACAAATTATCCAAAATGGGAGCTCTTTTGAGTACTATAACTTTGGAGAACGCCAAACCCCTTAAACGATTTAAGGATGAACTTAAACGTTGGGCAATGGAAGAACATGTCAGAAAATGGCAAAGCACTGATGTCGGTAAGGTGACAAGAACACTCTGGGGTGACCCAAATCTTGGGAAGTCAAAGGAGATTTTGAGACTAAGTAGACCTACACTTAGGAAATTAACCGGTGTAATTACAGGTCATACGGAGTTGAGAACTCATTTAGCACGCATGGGATTATCTGAGGAGACGACATGTAGAGCTTGTGAGGAAGAGGATGAGACCCTGGTACACTACCTCTGTCATTGTCCTGCGTTTGGGCATATTAGACGCGAAAATTTTACAGTAGATAATATGCCGAACTTGGAATACCTGGGGAACTCGAACTGGAGATCCATAAGGCGTTACATTGAGGGGACTGGTTTCTTGGACTAGTCCGATATTTATGGGAAATTATGTTTATGGTTTTTTGTTTGGGAATTCCGTTTTCCACATGGAGCGCACAACATGCCAACTGGGCATAGGTGTATACCTGTCATGGGTTTGGGCTTTTATACCCCTCCTTTTCAACCTAACCTAACCTAACCTAGCTTAACATTTTTTAATATACCAGATCAGGTTTAACCACATTCAGTCAAAATTTTACTGTCATATACATATGTGTATTTGCATTACAAAATGTACTTTTTCCTTCTATTAACAAAACGTGCTTTTTTACTTTTTTTTAACGAAAGGTGTTTTTATTTTATTCCTTAACAAAAGGTGCTTTTTTGCTTTCTTTTTTGCAAAAGGGGCTTTTTCCGAAATAAAAATGGAATTATATCAACATCCTTAACATTTAATCGGGTGACTTACGACAGTTAGATGCATCTGTAGATAAGTAAAAATCTTGTAAGCATTTGCATGTTCTTGCAGTTTTTTAAAGGGGCGAAAAAAATAAATCTCGATTTCCCAAAAATTTGAAAATAGCGAAAAAGCACCTTTTGTTCTACGGATCCTTATATGCATTTTAATATTGTCTTAAATAGTATTTCATTCGTAATAAAAATCCACACATACAAATATTCACATACGAGTATTGTATAGTAGCATAAATTTTTGCTAAGTTAAATATACAATTCACAGAAAGTGTAACGGTATATAAAGTTTTATTATTCCGTGTGAAATTTCTACAATATTCGTTTGCGACCCGATAAAATATATATATTCTGAAAGCTTATGACTAAGGTAATCGATTTGTATGTCAGTTTTTAAGCCCTCCAACATTATTCAGACTCGTGTGTAGTCTCAAAACATCAGATATATTTGGTGACAGATCGGGATTTAAAACAAAAATAATCGATCCATAAGTAACCGAGATATGAGGAAAAAAGCGCAACTACTTTGCTTTTTCACAACACATAGTTTCGAGCGCCAGCTGAGGAGAAAAAACTTTTTTTAATTATTGATACATACATACATACATAAATTGTAAAAAAATTGTTCCACCATAATATTGGTATCAAATGAAAGCACTTAACCAGAAACTATAAAAAAGTTAAAATTAAAAATGGCGTCTTAAAAAAATGGCGGATAATTTTTTTAATCACCTTATCAATATAGGTATAAAATTAAAGACCTATATAAAAATTCAAAATTAAATATGGCGTTGGTAATAATAAAGCAAAATGGCGTATAACATTAAGTCTGAAATCTAGGTTAAGTTACGTTGTAGTCACTATACCTACTTAATGGTGAATGGTATTACTAGACTCGGCACGGCTGAATATAGCATTCTTACTTGTTTTTGTTATAAATATGAAATGAAGAAATTAAATAATTTTTAATTGCGATAAATGAATAATTAATATGGAAAAGTTTAATACATTTTCAGTTTTATCGCCAGCACCCTTCGCTTGGTATTGAAGTGTTGAATGTAAATATCTTATATTTACCCCACAGGTTTTCAGGTAATAAAATTCGGTAAAAATTACGTTGTATTTTTTATATTTTCCGACCACGGCGAGTTAGAGTAAAACTTACCACAATAATCCTGCTTTCTTTGTTTGTTATCCTTCTTCGTATTATCATTGATTGATTTTTACAATCTTTGTTTTTAATCACTTTATTTATTTTTTATTCAACAGAATGTTGACCATTAATGATCGTTAACACTGGGCCATATGTTGTTTGTTATTAATTTATTTTGAAATTTATTTATTATAATTTTTAATTAAGAGTAAGGTTTTTGATTTATTCTTACTTAAATTAATTTTTAACATTTATAACTTATGGGTTTTTAAGCCTTTTGCTTCCAAAAAGTTGGCATCACTGCACCTAATAGATACAAAACCATACTCAAAGTATTTAAAGAGATATTTATTTTAAAGTTGCTTTTTGTTTGTGTGTTTTTCGCTTTTAGAGTTATTTAATGCAGACTGGTATTTTTCAAAGATTTTTAACGTTGACTGCTTGACTGCTATTAGACCCAGATTTAAATGCTTTTGCTGTTGTTAAGATAAACAATTTATAAAATATGTGTGTTAGTTTCTTTTAGCTGTTTTATAACTAGCCAAGCAGTACTAACAAGATCGTCTTAATGTAAACATGTAAGCTTTCAAATAAAATCAAGTTACTTATTGTGTTTGTGTTTATTAAACCAAAAAATTTTATAGAGTATTCATGTAATACAAAAGTAAAACACATTACCAACCATTCAAAAAAAAATCTTGTTTTTAAAATGATCGCCATTTGTATATAAATAAAAGTGAAAAAAAGGAAAGAAATCTCAATTCTCTCATTATTGATTCAATTTAAGCCGATAAAAATAACAAATGATACGCATAACCCGCCAATATAATAAAGTTAAATTTTTTGCGGAAATAAAAATTTTATTCGACACTCAGCAAACATAATAAATTACATCAATAATTTTATATTAAAATTAATCCTAAATAAAAAACTCCGTACTGTCTCCGTAATATTAACGTGGAAAAGAGATAGAAAAAAATATTTATATATATTTTTAAGAAATTAACTTATTTTTGGACAAGAGTGTAAGAAAAAATCATGAATTTCGTTGCCCGCCATGATCATTTGAGCAGTTATAGACGTGTTAATACTACAACTCATAGTGTTCCACTGTGGCAGACAGATTCACAAGATGATACCACTGGAAGTTTTATTAAGACGGGTGTATCTTGGAAGTGGCATAAGGTAATATATTGTTTACTAAAGGGTTTAAAGATAAAATTTACAATTTATTACATAAATAGACTAGTGAATAATTTGCTAAGAGCTGCTACAAAATGTGTTTTTTTTTAAATATATTCCTATGAAATTTTCGATAAATAATTTTAAACAAATTTACTTTTCTATTGAAATAATATAAAAAAGTAAAGAGAAGTAAAGAGAAGAAAAGAGCTTAGGGAATATAAATATGTTTTAGATTTTACAAAAGGCACATTAGTCTATAAATTGATTATCGCCACATAAAATAGAAAAGGCCAATAATTTTAAAGTGTTTACAGTATTGTAAGCTTTTTGTTGGTAATTTTTATTAACATTTTGTATGACAATACAGTTTTATTTAATATTTGTTTTAAAGTGAAATGGAAAAAAAAAACTTTTGAAAAATTAAACGTTAATTTTGCTACCAAAATAAAAAAATTTATATTTATTTTAATTCAAATGTTTTGGTGATTTTTTTTAACTTTGTTAAAAATTGGTACTAAAAATAGTTTTTAAATACTTTTTTTAACTCAGCAGAAGAAACTTGAAGACATTTAATAATATAGAAGTTGTGTTCACAAGTAAATAATCCAATACAAAAATTTCAAAACACAAAAGAAAATACATTGTGGGGGTGGTAAATTAAACAAATATAATTTTATTTCGGGGTATCAAAAAAATCTTTTAAATAATTTTTTTTTTCGCTCTAAACACAATAAATGCTATGGGTCCCTGGGGTTGTTCACATGTACCTATCTATATATATAAAAGTGAAACTCTGTGTGTGTGTGTGTTAGCTATAGACTCCGAAACTGTAAAACCGATCGGGCTCAAACTTTGGTAAGTTGTTGTACACATACCAGGGAGTGTTTATGGGTGAAAAAAAGTGGGCGGAGCCACGCCCATAAAAAATTAGTAATCAGTTTTAGCTACTTGCACTTGACCGATTTTTCTGAAACTTTGCACACATATCGAGCTGTCATGGCTTTATAATTTCGTGATTGAAAAAGTGGGCGGGGACACGCCCATAAAAAATTAGTTATCAGTTTTAGCTACTTGCACTGGACCGAATTTTCTGTAACTTTGCAAACATACTGAGCTGTCATGACTTTACACTTTCGTCATTAGAAAAGTGGGCAGTGCCACGCTCATAAAGAAAAAGTTATAGTTTTTAGCCTTGCACTTGATATTCGATTAAAATATAGAATGCGATTAAAATTCATGAAGGGGCGTAGCAACGCGCGCCGGGATTGGCTAGTACATATATAAAAAAAAACAAAATTCACGACATCAATTAAGTCGTTTAACGAGAACTAAGAGAGATATTTTTGTTCGGACATAGTACGAATAATTTATATTGCAAAATCTGTGCAGAAAATTAAAGCTGCCATTAGAAATATCACACATACATGCTTATTAATCGTATCGAAATATGAAGCTGTCTTTCGAGCTTTTTTATTTCTGAAATAGGTTTTTTGCAGTCTTAATAAGTTTAATTTAAAACATTTTCCCCAATGAATTTTTTTTTAAATTTATTTAAATTTTTTTTATTCAATGTTGGAAGGACATTACTATAACTCTCTTCCTAATATACCGATTAAGCTCATTATCAGTACCAAACAAGCCTTGTGTATAAGAAATATTCAAATTTGATCACCACAACTTTTTCGGTACTAGCTCTATCGTGCTTTATTTGCTTTAATATATTATTATCTGCTTCTTTTTACAATTTTTTGTCTAGATGTAAATCTAATTTTTAAAATCAAGCTGATATTTTCTGTTCAACTTAGACCATTATTTAAATCTGGCAACTCTAAAATTTACCTTTTCCTAATAAAAAATATTAAACTTTTAATAGATCGCTAGGCTATTGTTTTTTTTTATTAAATAATAGAAATATAAATATTATACGCTATTTAATCATAATTTATTCAAAATATACAAGAAAAAACCCCTTACAATTAAAAACAGAAAATGGGATTGACTCGTTTGTATGAAGAGCCTAAAGTGACTTCATCGATTTGTCAATTTTTAAACGTGCCTTTTAAAAAATCTTAAAATATGGACCACGCGAATATTGTGTTTGTCATTTTGACCTTTTTTTGTGAAAAAATATACAAATAAAACATTGGCGATCTATTAACACACTTACAGTTTTTAATGTTTATTTTATGAGTTTTTATTTTTTTTATTACATTTACTGCCATGTTATTTAATTAATTCTCAGTTTGTGGCTCATTTAGTTTTGCTTTGCTAAATTTATTCAAATATTGAAAAATATATAGAATCTTTTAAATGTTTATATTTCATGTTGTATATAATTTGTTAAATAAATATTTTTATATTTTTGTAATAATTTTAAGCTTGTTTTCTGATGATCACTCTTTTGTTATTTTAATTTTTAAATACTGCATAAAAAGTGATTCGTTTAAATTTGCTTTTTATTTTGCTATATTTAAAAAAAAATTTGCAAGATTTTGCTTATAAAAGGAAAAATTTTAATATAATTTTCTTTTATGATTGAGTACCTGCATACTCTGCACTGTCTTATAAAACAAAAAATTTTAATTAACTTTTTTTTTTATTTACTCTGAACTGTTATACAACCCTAAACTACCATAATGGACTAAACATTATGTGTTTTTATTGATGTTTAAAAAGCCCGCCCTGCATTGCTGCTAAAAAAGTAGAATTTGCTTAAAATTAAATTACAGTTTTATAGTACAATATTAGACTCCAAAAGTACCTCATACACATCTCCAAAAGAAACAAATATTTGTATAAAAAACAAGTAAGAGCGCTATATTCGGCCGTGCCGAATCTTATATACCCTTCACAACGTGTAGTCACGCAATAACAGTAGTTTGTATCACCATTCATACATATATAAAAGCATCCCATTGTAAAATTATAAATTTACGTATGTATGTTAAATAAAAAAATAAAAAAAAAAAATTAAAAAAAAAATTAAAAAAAAAAAGTTTAAAAAAAAATTAAAAAAAAAAATTTTAAAAAAATAATTAAAATATATATAATAAATATAAAACAAAAAAAAAAAAAAAAATAAAAAAAAAGTAAAAAAAAAATTAAAAAAAAAAGAATAAAAAAATAATGATAATAAAAATATATTATATTAAATAAAAAATAAAAAATAAAAAAAAAAATTTAAAAAAAAAATTAAAAAATTTTTTTTGACTCAGCTGGGATTCGATGCCACGTTTTCTCTAACCAGTATACACGTTTGTATGTATGTATTTTGTTGTTGTAATGTTGTTTTTGTGAAAAAAAAAATCGAGGTGGTCGTGGGTTTTTGCTCATATCTCAGTTGTTTATGTACCGCTGTTACTGATTTTCAATACCGATCTACTTCTGAATATTTCTGATATTTTAATACCTCACCCGGGTCCAAGCGATGTCGGGGGGCTTCAAAAAGTTGATTTCAACATACACACAGACAGACGGACAGACTGACAGAGCCTAATCGACTCCCCTATTCATAAGCTTTCAGAAAATATATACTTTATGGGGTCGGAAATGAAAATTGTAGAAATTTCACACGGAATGACAAACCTATATATACCCTTTTGCACTGTGTGAAGGGTATAAAAACAAATAAAATAATTAGGTCAACAATTTTTGATTTTTTTTTTATACAAAAACTACATTGGGACTTTATGACCTTTATCCTTCTGACGGATCCGAATAAAACAAAATTCTAATATTTATCTACCAAAACCTAAAGAAACAATTTCAGTTTAATAGCTTTTACAACTTCTAAGATCATGCAATACCAACAAATGTACGGGTAAATAAACTAGCCTTTATTTGGCTTATGTTGTTATGTTACTTACAAAAATTGTAAAGATAATTTTTATAAAAATGTTCTTATTAATTTTCCGACTTCACACTTTCTGATTTAAATTTAACTAAATCAAATTAAAAACAAAAAATTATCCGATTAGATATTGAAAATAACTTTTATTTTAATGTGTTTCAAAAATATAAGTTTTCTTTTTAGAAAGTTTGAAGTATTTATAAGAACTTTTAAATTGTTTTTACAAGAACACAAATCTTCATACCGAGTTAAGTGGAGATCAAACGTTAACTGGCTTTAGTTCCCAAATACAAACTAGTGACGTGAGTCACCACTATCCCTACAGATCTGTTAAAAATTGTTAATAAAGAAATAAACTTTTTCATAAATAATAATAAATAATGTTAACACAAATCGTTACACCAGAAAGTTTTTATATTAAAATTTCATATTGGTGTAGGGTAATTATGGTAAGACCTGACCGATTATATCTTTCTAACACGTTTTGGTTTTTAATAAATTGTATTGCAAAGAAAAAAACAACAACAACAAAACTAAGAAAAGTAATCAATTAACACTTTTAATACTTTTTATTATAAATTTAAATCTATTAGTTTTTACACAATAACTATAGACTGTATACAGTCTATACATATACATACATATTTTTTACTTTCGTTCTTTGTTTCTTTGGGTCTAGTTATTGCGACCAAGCAGAAATAATTTTAATTAAGAATTATCTAATTTTGTAAGTAAAAATATTGTTTTATGTTTAAACAATTTATAATTATTATTAATTATTTGGAGCATATTTGTTATAGTAATTGTATTTGAAAGGTGATGTATTAAATAGTTAAATAACGAATATTTTTAGATTTTTATGATTGCCAACTGATAACGATTACAAGTAATTTAAAAATAATAGGTATTTAGGTTAGGTTAGGTTGAAAAGGAGGGGCGCGAAAAGCCCAAACCCATGACAGGTATACACTTATGCCCACTTGGCACGTTGTGCGCTCCATGTGGGAACCGGAATTCCCAATTTAAAACCATAATCATAATTTCCCATAATTAAATATCGGACTAGTTCAAGAACTCAGTCCCCTCAATGTAATTCCTTATGGATCTCCAGTTTGAGTTCCCCAGGTACTCCAAAGTAGTATCCACTGTAAAATTCTCGCGTCTAATATGCCCAAACGCAGGACAATGACAGATATAGTGTGTCAAAGTCTCATCCTCTTCCTCGCATGCTCTGAATGTTGTCTCTTCAGATAGTTTCATGCGAGCTAGATGAGTTCTCAACTCCGTATGACCTGTAATCACACGGGTAAGTCTCATAAGTGTTGTTCTATTCAGTCTCAGAATTTCCTTTGATTTCTCAAGATTTGGGTCACCCCATAGTATTCATGTCACCTTACCGACATCAGTGCTTTGCCATTTTCTGACATGTAACAATAGGTATTATTTAACATTACTATTCATTTTTTGCACTCGAAAAAGGTTACATAAATGGGATCTGATATTAAGTGATGACTGAAATTTAGAATATATCTAATCAAATACTAAAAGCTTGAATAAATCCACTTCTAGCTATTTTTTGATGTTAACCACAATAATATTTACAATATAAAAATAACCAGTCATCACAAAGTGTCGTATATACTATTTCTATTAAAGGGATTAGGCATGATCAAAATATTTTTCAAACCTTTTAATAGAATCTGTGAAAATGAGTTGTTTGTTTCTTCATGAAGCACAGTCGGTGTAATACATACAAACATCTTTTTACAAAGCCTGCCACAACGCTTGATGAGTATGCCTAATGTGTGTTTAGTCCTCTTTATGGCCTCTTATGGAGACTAGACACAATCATAAAAATCAGCAAGATGTGTAAAAATATGTTTGTCGGTGTAACACATAAAATTAAATTTTCACAGAAACTACTAAAATACATGCTTAGTATGCTTAATATATGTTTATTCTCCTTTAAGCTGGCCATACACATGTTCGCTTACTCTAACTCCACACATGACCAACAGATCACAATAGCCTTAAACGTCATAGAACATTGATTACATTAATTACATTAAGGGCCATTGCATATAAGCATTTTTATATATTTTTATTTTATTTCGAATTCCTAAATGTCATAAACACCGTGACATGTGTGCTTGTTACAATTATAAATTAATATTTATTCGAATTTTCTCTATTTACTCTTATTTTGGCTTAAGTTTATTTTCTTATTTATAAACATCTTGAAAACAATTCCAAACCAAATTTCAAACATTCAAGAATATTGAAAAATTGCACTGATACTAGCCCCCGTCTTCAAAAAGTTGTTTTTTAATATAAAAACGGACAGACGGATAGAGCTTAATCGACTCCCCTATTTATAAGCTTTCAGAAAATATATACTTTATGGGGTCGAAAATGAAAATTGTAGAAATTTCACACGGAATGACAAACCTATATATATACATATACATATGTACACTTTTTCACTGTGTAAGGGGTATAAAAAATTGTCAAATATTTGCGTACAAGCCCACTAACACATCAAACAAATCATTTAAAATTTCAAATTTTCAATTAAAATTTTTTAATATCTTATGGTTTGCGTTCGAACTGCCCAGTGAAGGAGTAACAAGCCGTCGAGCACATCTACGTTTCAGTTATTTTCTGTTTAATAATTTAATTCGTAAATAGCACGGACAAATGATTAGAATTTAGTTAAATTTTTTTCAGATACAATTACTGTATAACAGTTAAGTGCTTTAGAATGTACGTACAAATTGTACGATATTAATTTTGGTGAAATTGACCGTAAATATAATTATTTAAGGCATTAAATATTAGATTATCTCAAACTATAATCCAATTTAAAATAATGGTCAACATTTTCATATAACTTTGTAAACATATTATTTTGTTATAAATATTCTAATATTTTATTTGTGTAACAATTAAATAAACTTTAATTTTAAATAAATACTTTGGGACTATTTTGTTTTAGCATGAAATCATCATGACTTGAGTACGAAATAAAAATAAGAAATCACCAAAAAAGTGGATAATGTTAAATTAAGATTAAAGTTATTACTAAAGTTATTTGTATAATAATATTTATTATTCTTAATTGTAGGGTTCGCGTGTCAGCACTATTAATGACTGGCTGCAAATAAAAATTGGTGGTGATGAGGAGGTGAAAAAGAAAAAGAGAAGACAAAAATTAAATCGTATTAAATCGACAAAATACACATTCATCACATTTTTGCCACAAAATTTACTGGAACAATTTCGGAGAATAGCAAATTTTTATTTTTTAGCAATGACAATTATATCGCTGCTAATTGGTGAGTATATGAGTTTAAATTTCAGTTTTTCTCCATTCTCCATTATTAAAGGAGAAATAAATTTTTAAGATGAACAAAAATAACCGTGAAACTATAGAACTGATTAAAATTATGCTAAATTAGTAGAAGCATTCAATTGTTATAAAAAAGTTCCTTACAATCAGATTATTAAATTAAATTCTTTAATTATTCAAAACATTTTTTTATACATTCCCTGTGTCACAAACAACATCTTTATTTAACTTTCGTATATTTTGACAATCAGCTGTTAAAATATGGACTGTCATATGGATAACAATTTTCAAAGGTTTATTGTAAATAGCTAAAAAGCAGAAGAAAAATTATTTACAAGAATTTCATTAAATTTAAAGTAGCGTATATTACTCTCTCATTATAAAATAAAGGGTTGTTAAATTTTAAGGACCGATGTTGAATGTGAACCACACCTAAACGTCAAGTTTTTTTCCGCATTTCATTTGACATTTCTTAATTTCAATTTGAACTATGGAAAGATATACAATCGAGCAACGCGTTAAAGTTATTCAGACTTATTATAAAATTGGGCGTTCAAATCAAAATGCAATTCGTGCACTTCGTGATTCTTTTGGTCACGTAATCGTTTAAATTCGTCCACAATCGGGAGAATTGTAAAAAAAAAAATATTAAAATTTCAAGCAAACCTGGTTTGTATGAAATGTGAAAACATCTGTGAATGCCTTTTTAGTTCGTTGAACGGAAAACATTGCTGTTTTCACGATAGTGTGGCAAGAGAGAGGAGTCAACCTCGGCTCATCATCGTGCCCAACAATTGAACATCAACATTGTCATTGAAAATTTAGACCATTGGATGGAAATGTGCCGCCTAGGTCGCGTCATCCATTTGGCCGATATTTTGTTCCATACATAAATAATTACCTAAACAATTTATGTTTTATTCAAAATCAACATCGGCCCTTAAAATTTAAGCACCCTTTACTCCCAAAAAATATGTTTTGCTCTACGATCAAAATAATGAAGAATATAACAAAACTAAAATAGAACAATATTGGCATTTTATTCATAAATTCAAAATATCTTTGAATGTTCTGTTAGTAGAACTAGACCTAATAAAAACAAGCACAAAAACTTTTACTTTTTACGTTCTGTAATGAGATGAGTTCATACGTACGTATTACAAAACAGCTTATAAAAAAGTGTTTTTTATTTTAAACTGTCCTTAGTTTAATTATTTATTAACACTGCTGTTTAATATATATATATTTTTTTTTGGTTTATTTGTATGTGTTCTTTTGTATTTTGTGCTTTTGCTATGATTTACCGTTACTATTTTTTATAAACTTTGTAAGTAATGAGTAATGTTTATTAATTCCATACGTACATAGATAAGTATTTGTAAATAAAACATATTAAAATTGTACTTGAAAGCAATAAATAAGAAAATGTATCGATTTGAATTAATATTAGTTATGTTATCTGTTTGGTTGTGTGTTTGCAAGTTGACACCATGCCATATAACAAAAAACGGCAGAAAAAAATTTCTATCTGCCTTATAATTTCTTGATTGTAAAAGGCTTAGGCAAGTTCGAAAGAAATTTCGATATTTCGATTTGTTGAGAAAAATGTCCCAACACTGACTTTTGCAATTGTTGAAAAGTAATGCAATTTAAATTATTTTCAAACCATTTTTATTTGTATTTTGTGAATTTTTATGAAATAACATGGATGAATAAACAAAACTATTTATTACGCAAGGTTGACGCTCCTGTTTAGGTTTGTCACTTCAGCATTTACGCTGTTTATCATGTTTTTATATGTGGCAGCGCATAGAAAAAGGGACCTAAGGGTAAAAAAACAACTTTCACATTTTTTTTTTGATGTGGACAACATCTGAGCATCGAATGAGACCGATCCCATGCCCCAAAAGTGTTTCCTCCCAGAGATATGCACGTTTTATAAAAGTGAAGTCGACGATTTTAAGCGCAAATGGAAGGGAACCTAACGGTAAAATTTATTTATGTATTTTCATTTTTTCCCTCACTAAATTAACAAAAAAACTTGATTTTACGAAACTACAAAAAATGTATTTTTTTCCTTATGAACAATTTAAAAAAATATAAAAATCATTTAATCTCTAAAATGGCTCTCCTGAACAAAACCTGTTTTTACCCTTAGGTCCATGGTGTAATTACATAAGGTGATAGCGTAAAGGAAAGCGGTTTTCGGCTCTCTTTTTTTATGTATGAAGTTTGACAATTTCCGGAGTTGAAATCTCTTTTTTAATATGTAGTTTGACATACTCCAGAACACAAACAAAATGTCAGCTGGGCTTGCACCGTAACCTTGTATAAGTGTACCCTGCTTAGGTCCCTTTCTCTATGCGCTGTCACATACATATATGTATATATTCAAAAATAAAAATTAATTGATAAAATAATATTTATTTATTGGGGAAAAAATTATAAGATTTTAGTGGTTTTATTCATTAAATATTTGACTAATGGGAGGGAACATATTTTTAAATTAAAACTAACCTTTACCAGAAACTTTACATTAAGGTGTAAATTTAATTTGAACTATTCACATTAGTAAATGAGTTCTGCTGTGAGTTTTATTGAACAGGTAAAAAAAGAAAACGTTATGAGTGTAAAACCAAAGACTTCCTATATGGCTGTCAAGTATTTGTATCTCAAGCCATAACCATACATATATGTAAGTGATAATTTAATTTTATTGCATGAATATGCATAAAGCAAAGACAAATATATTTTAGTATAAGTATAAGTTCCCAGCAAAAAAATGTTACACAAGTTCAATGTGAATAACATTTTTCATGTTTTCTATTTCATGTGTGCAAGAGAAGTCATGAAGAATGCCTTCTCCTAATCTAAAATAGTTAGCCTTTAATGATGTGCTTCAAAATACATGCAAATTCATTTGAAAAATCTTTAACAACTCATGTAACAAATAAAAAATATTAAGGCATGATACATGGGTTTCTTTTTATGCATTCTATGCGCTTATTAGTGAAGTGAATTTTGTTAATTTATTCTTATAAACACATGAGCTCCAATGACACATTATTTTAAAAATCACCTAAATTGAACCACTTTATCATGGGTTGAACTCATGCTTTCACTATTTCTTTTTCAAGTATTTTTTTGTTGGGTACATACATACATATGTATATGTTGGGCTTTTGTCAGTATAAAAATGTGTATAACAAAGTTTCTATAAAATTTCCGAAGTTCCCATTCAACTTTTGAATCCATCTGAAATATATACAAACAAATCAAATAAGTTGCATAGAGTCTTGCTATAGTAATTATTTTTTTATTTTCAATATGAATAATTTTTTAAATGAAACCAATAAAACAAATCTTATGCACTTCAATGCACTCAGTTGTTTAAACAATGTTAAATATTTTTTACTTTCTAAATTATGTTTGCTTATATTACATACATACATACATGCATACATAAGTATTTATTAGTGTTTTACATTTTGTAAAAAATTGTGGGATTATTTTTTGTGATTTTTTATGACTCCAGAATGAATTTGTTTTTAAACAATTGTTTTAATTGTACCCCGCCTGTACAACATTAATATTTTATTTTATAGATGTAATTTGATCGTGCCCACTTATTAGGAGTAAATTGAACACGTACTTTGGGTTAATTGTTTATTTTGTTGAGAAATTATAAAATTAAATGGAAAAAAAAAATAAATAAATAAATTAGTAACGACTGTGCTGAATCTAAAGTACTCTACTGATTATGTAGTGCGAGAATAACATTTAAGTTTTTTAACTTTACCCAAAAGATTTTCTTGAATATTGATTTTTGACTAAACTTAGTATTGGGAGATTTTTTAGAGACACATTTTTTAATAGAAAACAAGAAGTTAAATTTGAAAAATTTTGGCTTAATTACATCACGACTTTCATGATGAAATATCAACAAAAGTTTCTGGCATATGGACTGCGCGACAACTTCATTTAAACGCTATTCCGCCGGTCCAATTTTGTACCATTTTTTCGAGAACACCCGGTCTTATTTGGTGAATAGACCAATTTTTGAGATAATTTGGTCATCAAAAATTGGCTCAACTAATTGATATTTTTACGCTAAGTATAGGGTTGCCATCCGTCCTCTTTTCCCCGGACACCGTCCTCTTTTTTAGGGAATCCGGGGCAGTCCTACTTCTTTTTTAGCAAATGTCCGGGGTTGTCCGGCTTTTTGCACCTTCTCTGAAGTTTTTTTCTTACATTTAAACTTTAAATCACAGGTCACAAAATGTATAAAAAAAGATTTAGGTGCTCGTACAATTAGTTTTGAAAAAGTAAAATTTTAAAACTTCTCTTTGTACAAAATTAGTTTTATTATCCTTAATTTTCGTCTAAATTTCTTGATCTTTTTTAATTGATTATATTTGATTTTTATTTAAGCTTGAGATCACTTTTTTGTTTTTTCTATAAAAAATTGTTTATTAACCAATATTTCGCTACCAAACAATGGGTATTTTGTAAAAAAGGCGGGAAAATATTTTTTCCAATATAAACAATTTTTGAAATATACAAAACAAACGAAAATAATTCATTTGCATATTACATACATAGTAATAATTTACAAAAATAACAAATACTAAAACAAATACTAAGACTACCGTTTTCATGTCTTATCAACTAAATATCTATAATTTTGGGCAACATTTGCTGTCTCAGTCTTATAGTTAATTCACTGTGTAGGCATAGCTCCCAGATTTGACGATTTTGACGATTTTACGTGCTAAAATTAAATGTTGACGATTTATGCTATGTTTTTGACGATTTTCAAGAATTCAAGTTTGCAACATTTTTTATTACTTTTATATCAACCTTAATCTAAATAAAAATAATTTGTAACGGTTTTTTATGTTATTATTAATAGAACAGAGTGAAAGAGATAAATATATCATAATTTAATGTGTTTGTGTGGGCAATTTTTCCACTTTGTACATTTTTAACATAGTATATGCCACATTTTATTAACTGATACCTACAACACGAACAAATTAAATTTGGAAACGCGTTTAAAACAATTTAAGTTTTTAAGTAAATTTATTTAAAAATAAGTGACAAATTAATATGCTTAAATACTTAAAAAAATGGTAAGTTCTTTTTAATTATACATTAAACCCTTAAAAATCAAACATTATATTTTCAATAGAAAACCAAGATGATGAAAATTCTAGCAGCTCTTCCTCTGTAAGTAGAAATTTCATCCATTTTTATACAAAACTTTGTAGTAGCTAAAATTAAATTTTAATGGTGTTTTTCACAGGTAACGAACAAGAAGAGGAAAATTAAGGAAGACTGGTTAGCAGATTCAGAAATAAGTTTATGGGCTAAAAAGCGAAACGATGTAGTTTATTTTGGCGTTGTGCTCGTCTTACGCTTGCCTAAAGCTACCTTAATCGGTAGAAACTTGAGAAAGAAATGATTATAATTATTTGTCAATTAGTCCAAAAATATGCAGCCAATTCATTATTTTTTGTATTTATATACATACTAATATTTATTTTTCGAAATTAATTCTAAATTGTATTATATTTATTGTCATGTTCTTAACTTAAAAGGGTCTAATAAAACCGTTGATCTCTCTGGATTTAAAAATTTTGTTATGTTATGCATTAAATAAAAAATGTTTTGTTGTGAAAAATGCGTTTTTTTTTATTTTGACGTTTTTATGACGATTTGAGTAAACTATTTGACGATTTTGACGATTTTTTTTCCCCAAATTAGACGATTTTACCCATATTTTATCTGGCAGCTATGTGTGTAGGTGGTACTTTAATAATTTGTAACATTTCTAACATATTCCTGCGTCTGTAAACAAAAGAAATCAATTACAGACGCAGGAATTTAGTCTTAGTATTTGTTTTAGTATTTGTTATTTTTGTAAATTATTACTATGTATGTAATATGTAAATGAATTATTTTCGTTTGTTTTGTATATTTCAAAAATTGTTTATATTGGAAAAAATATTTTCTCGCCTTTTTTAAAAAATAGTTTTTTCAATTTGTAATTGTTTTGAATTTGTTTTTTGTTAATGTAATTTGTATACATATTTACCCTGAATAAGCTACCCATTGTTTGGTAGCGAAATATTGGTTAGTAAACAATTTTTTTATAAAAAACAAAAAAGTGATCTCGAGCTTAAATAAAAATCAAATATAATCCTTAATTGTCGCTATTTATCGAAGTGGCCTATTTTAACTTGTCTTTTATTTTAAAAAAGTTCGGCAAAGGGGTCTGCTTGTCAGCTGTGTGTTTTTCAGATATAGAAGAAAGTCTTGAACAAAAAATATAGTAAGGGTACATAATTTTGATATGGATTGCCTAGAGTTTTACAAATATTTGAAGAGATGCGATGGTAATATATTGGCTCAAATTAGAAGTGTTGAAAAATATATGTAAAATTTTTGAAAGTGTACATTCCCAATAATGAATACAATGAATTTTTGTTGTTTTTTTTGGTTTTTTGTTTTTATTTTCAACCAATAAATCAGAATATGTTCAGTTTGTATTTTTTGTAAATAAAGTTTTTTCGTAAAAACAAATTTTGTTTTTATATTTTAAATGGCGTCGTAAATTTTATCAAATTTAATATTGTTTTTTAAATGTGTCCTCTTTTTTGTGCAAATGTCCTACATTTTTTATGCCTGCGCCCTCTTTTTTTTTAAATAGAAATGGCAACCCTAGCTAAGTATGAAATGTTGCGCCATCTGTTGGAACTATATTTCATCCAAATGATTGGCAATAACAAGGAGGACAAATTTTGAATAATAGATTAAAGCGGAAGAGAAATATTTAGAAATAAATTTAATGCTGTCCATTTTCTAATTTTATTAAATTGTAACATAAATTGTAGTTTTAAATTACATATAAGTATACTCATAAAGAGTGCTGGGGGGTTACTCCGTAATTTGATTCGAAAGAAAACATTCTCGAATAACAATGTATTAAACATACAAATTCGAAAAATTTTACTTTCGAATCGAATTACGGAGTAACTCCCCAGCACTCTTTATGAGTATACTCATATGATGATAAAGTCGTAACTGGTTTCGAAAATGCATTTCCACTTTTCCACAACTTAATTTATTTAAGTTCAAAAACGTTTTAGGAGGTTTATTAATAAGAAAATAAACTTAAAACAGAATAGAAACAATTTTTAATAAAAATTAAAACATTTAAAAATATATATAACAAAATTAAAGAACCTTTTATGTACAAAAAAAAATTAAATAATTTTTTAAGTAAATTTATAAGACAATTTCAATAATAAATAATTTATCAAAATATTTTTAGAAATAGAAAATTTTGAAAAAAATGTAAATTTTTAACAGTTTAACACTTTTTACAATTAAAATAAAAAAGATTTTGTAATATTCATTAAGAAAACTAAAATTTTTCAAAATTAATTTTATCATTACAAAATATGTATTTTAGTAATTCATATACATATGTATATGCACATACATACATATGTATATGTATGTTCAATTTACAAGCCCTTTGTATTTTTTGTCATCTATTGAAATGCAATTTTAGTTTATTTACTTATTAAACGTCAAACAAATAAAAAACTGGATTACCACTACTATTGTTAGTGGAGGGTACAAAAAATAAAAAAAATAAGAAAAGTTTATATAACAGCATATTTAAAAACTTTAATTAAACATTTTTTGTTCTATTTATGTTTTTGGATTCAGTAAAATAATGTTTTTTTGAGAATTATAAAGTTTATGGACGATTAAGTTTAAGGATTAAGTTTTTATTACTATGAAAAAGCATGTTGTGTTGATTACTTTAAGATATTCATAAAACATGCAATCTTAGAACTTTTTATTTAATGCCATATAAAAAGTTTGTACTTGTTTGTATCGGCACTTGAGTGTGGATTTTGCTATTAGTTTTTTAGATATTACTGTGTTTAACTTATTTCATTAAAAATTTGATATTAAATATATAATTAATTAATTTATTTATTAACTGCCGTATTCATAATCCTTCAATAAATTGGCTTTTAAAACAAATTTCTGTACAACGTCTGTCAAATAAGTCTTTAATAAACCTGAAATAATTTTTTATGAATACGTCAGTTGTTATTTAAGCAATTAGAACAATAACTGTCGTTTGCGTTAAGTTAATTAAAGCTTTATAAATGGCTTATTATATTGATTTTATATGGAAATTTGATTTATAAAACCTTAATAAACTTTAATTTTTTTTGTATACGGGTCAATACGGGTCTAAGATAATATTATAGAAAAAGATCTTGATAAATGTTTTTTATTTTTTTTAATTTTGATAAATTTTCTCTTAAAAGAAACACTACCTTTGCTTTAATTTTTATGTAAATTTGTATTTCATAGAATTTTTTATGTTTTTTTATTCTTGAAAAAGCTGATAGATGATAGTTTACGATATCCCGCAAATATTATTTTGCCCATGTAGTGCCAATGACGCCACACAAGCTGTTTTTCTATTGGCTAATAATTTCGGAGTGATTTTAATGGCTGGAATGCAAACTATCACATGAAATATACATATGTATGTACTTCTTTCTAAAGAAATTCTAAATATGATATAGGCTGGGCAACCCATGTTGGTACTCACACGTCACAAAAGCTGCATTCCAATTGGATAATTAAATTAAAGTGCCAAAGTGGTATATTGAAGGACTGCCGATTCTTACAAAATACACACATATCTAACTAAATATATGTAACTAAAAAAAATGATGGAAATTATATATCGGAAAATTTTTACATGACAATTATTACTGTGAACCATTTCTCTATTTTAATATTTTTCTCTATTTGAAGTGTTTTTTTGTATTTTGCCTATATTTTTTTGTTTTTTTTTTTATAGACAGTCCAGTATCACCAATGACATCGCTATTACCTCTGGTATTTGTAATTGCTGTAACAGCAGCTAAACAAGGTTATGAAGACATCTTGCGCTACAAAACGGACAATATAGTAAATTGTTCGCCAGGTAAGTGGCTCCACCTTTTTTATAAGAGTTCCTTTAAATCTGTTAGTTAGTAATTGATGCCAAAGCAATATAAAATTTTATACGATTACGATGTCACTTATTTGAGCAAAGAGCGCAACTTGTCGCTACATACATACTAGACTGGCTGAAAAGAATATACATATGTATAGTTCAAATTTCGGACAAATCTTGAAACCAAATTTTGTCAAGATCAACTTCTTCCAATTTCGGTCATAAAAAGTTGGTTTATATTGTTCTGTTCTACATATTTTGTTATAGAGTAATTAAATTCGCTAATCAAAGCAATCCCACGTTCTGCATAAGTCTTAAAAAGTTAGCTTTTTCTTTCATCTGTGAGTTTAATAACAAAATTCTTTAATGCAATACGAGTGGACGATGCAATACGAAGGAATGTATTATTGTCATTTTTGCTTGTAGCAAAAATTATATAATACTATCTTTACATTAAACGAATTATTATTTTTTATTAATTCCTTTAATTTTGTTTGCGCTAAATGAAATTAAAGGGGATTTCCCGAATTTTTTTCCCTTTAAGCAAAGTACAAATATCAACATACACATGATGATTATAATTGTTTTACAAACGTTGTAAGTAAGAGTAGGACAACTATACTATTACTACTACAGTAACGTTGTTTAAAAATACACTGTAAAAACAAACATTCACTTACAGAAATTAATTGTAATGCGAACAAAGCAGCAACATGGTAGAACACCATAAACTGAAATTAACTTGATACACAAATCCTAAAAGTCAAAATTTCCAGCGACCTATTTAGAGGTGTGATTGTTTCGAATTTTGGTATGAATGGAACAGGGTTGGCCTTGTAGAGAAAAAAATTTCATCTACAAATCCCATGTATTCTTGAGTCAGTCTAATACATACATGCATATATGTATGCACATAAAATTATCAGAAAGTTCTTACTGTAGGTTAAGCTATGTATATTATTATTATTATTAGACTTAAAATCTTATCTTACAATGTTTGCTTTTTTTGTTTGAATTTCAGTTACCGTTATACGCAACGGAGTTGAAGAACACATACAATCACAATATGTCGCACCGGGGGATTTAGTGCTGGTCGAAAGGGATTGCGATGTACCTTGCGACTTAGTTTTGATACGCTCTTCCGATCCGCATGGAAAATGTTTCATAACCACTGCTAATTTGGATGGTGAATCTAATTTAAAGACTTTAATGGTACCCAGAGATCTACCTATGGTAGATTTAGATAAATTGCATAAGTTAGGTGTTATAGAGTGTGAAAGTCCCAAGACTGATTTATATAGTTTTAATGGCAAAATTGAACTAGCGGGTGCAGAGGATAAAGTTTTGCCCTTGACAGCAGAAAATGTGCTACTGAGAGGTTCTCGTGTTAAGAACACCGAATGTGTTATAGGTTGTGCCGTTTATACGGGCATGACTACGAAACTGCAGCTCAATTCACGTTTAACACGCAACAAATCCGCTTCCAGTGAAGTTTATATCAATCGTTTCTTGATATTTATACTTATAACTTTAATAGCCATAGTAACTTTTATGTATTTCCTGAAACGATACGACGAAATGTTTGTTATACAACATTTGGCATATTTGGGACCACCCGCCGATAGTTATAGTGTTAAGCAATTTTTACAGGATTATTTATCGTTTTTGATATTATTTAACTATTTGATACCCATATCGCTGTATGTGACCATTGAAATGCATCGTGTTTTGGGTGGCCTGTTTATGGAGTGGGATGTCCAGCTGTACGATGAGGCTACCGATCAACCTTGTATTGTTAATACTTCGAACTTAAACGAGGAATTGGGTCAAATAAACATACTGTTTTCGGATAAGACAGGAACTTTAACGAAAAATGAAATGATTTTTCAACAGTGTTCAATAGCTGGTCGAAAGTATTTGTATAAGAAAACCCGTTTACAGGAGGAGGGTCAAGCATTCGATGTGGATATCAATAAGTTTAATGTAAGTACAATAATAATTTAAGTTGTTTAGTTGACTTTTCTTATTTTCTTTACTTATTGTTTTAGTGTTAATTAAGTTGAAATCTAGTAGAAAAATCTTTTTCTCAAGGTTTTTAAAATCTTAAATCTTAAAAAATATATTGCTTTTGTGGCTCCATGAATAGAAGATTCATTGAATTTGCTTTGTTCACACAAAATTTGAAAATATAGACCTGTTCTTGCAATTTTACTATGTAAAATCGCTAACTCATTAGTGCATGCAATGTGTAAAAAAAGGATCACAACATTTTTGTCTCTACACCAGCGATAGGCAAATCACGTTTCACGAGCTACTTTTTTCTTTTAAGTCCACACGGCCATCTCACACGTATTAACTAAAAATAAAAAAAAATTTAGCTTTTAAGTAACTTTAACAATCGCTAAATTCACTGGTATGTGTTGCCTATCCCTGGCCTTGGTCTACTATAAAAACATTTAAGCATGCTTTGTAATGAAAGAGTAGTATTCTAAATTTAATAAGATTGTATGTAAGCCACTTTTCTTTTACTAGTGCCGCCTTTCGGTTTTTCGTTTGGGAACATCAATGTTTAGTCAGCACTATTATTGTTCCTGCAATATGAACTTTATCATTATAAGAGAAAAATTCGATAGCAAGAACTGAACCATTCGATTGGCATTTCAGTTTTAGTCTATTTTCTAGGTTACTATATGTATATTTGAGCGTACAAAGCGCAGTTCCTACAACCCTAATATAAGCAAATTAAAGCTTGAACTAAACAATTAAGTTTTTATAAATAAAGTATTCGATACTTGTGCACTTGTTGATTTTTTTTATTGCTACCTGCGTCATCTTTGTGCAGCAAATTATTGGCTCAAGGCAAAAATGACGATGAATTATACATTATTGTACGACTGTAAATGCAAAAGATTTAATAAAAAAAGTAGAAAAGCGATTTCTTTAAAATTATTTTATTTATTTATTATGAAAACTAATTTTTATTTTTTTCCTACAGAAAGATCAGAAAAACTTTTTTCAAGCTTTAACCATTTGTCACACTGTGCAAGTGGCGGGTGATATGAACAGCAATAATGGTGATAAACAAGCAATCAAAACTGAAGAGTCTCAAACAACAAATTTAAATGTTTCACCTGCGGCAGGTGATAGTGCTTTATCGAAAATATATTCTATTTCCGATATTACCGAAGAAAGTCATAATTCTAGTCAACAAAGTGATGTCAATGCTATGGAGACATCTCTCTCAACCGATCCGAATGGCAGCCCTAATGTAAATACTTCAATACAAGCAACTTCTGATGTAAATCCTTTACTAGATGATAGTAGTAAAGTGGAAAGACGTAAAAGGCCGCAAATTGTTAAGAGAAGTCCAAACTTTACGAGAGCAAATAACAGAGTACATCCAATGTCAATGCCTCCGCAAGGCATGGAAATGGTTAATGGAGTTGCTTTGGAAAGTGCAAATGAAGGGAGGCAAGTTATGTTTCCTTCATCTTTGCAAAGTATACCGACCGGAAGGCCTCTGTCTATGCAATTTAAACGTTCTACCTCAGAAATGGATTTGCCAGAGTTTGGTGTTGGAAATGGTAGTGCGGGTGCGAGAGCAAGAGCGGGAGTCCTTGGTCATAGAAGATCTCAGTCATATGGAACACCAGGAGCTTATATAACACAAACAGGTATTTAAATTTTAATGAATCATAACAAGACCAAGTTTATGAAAAAGGTAAATAATTTTAGCTTCTAACCCAGGAGTTGTTTATCGTACCAGCAGTACGACATCTAGGGAATCTTATGCAGCACCCAATTTCCAAAGGCAACCCACCATACTTATAAGAGCAGAATCAGTGAGAAGAAAAAATGAAATTAAACAAGTTGTACAGTATGTTACATTTAATAAGGTTCAAATAAGACTTTAGATTCAAATATTTTTTTTTTTTCTTAGCACTTTAGATTATCAGGCTTCGAGTCCCGATGAAAAAGCCTTGGTTGAGGCCTGTGCCCATTTGGGTCTAGTCTATATGGGCGATGATGATGAAGTTTTGAAAATACGTGTTACACCTCCCCACATGGATTACTCACGACCCTTCGGTGTGGGAAAAATAAACGAAATAAATTTCGATCGTTTGCATGTACTGGAGTTCACATCTGATCGCAAACGAATGAGTGTCATAATAAAGGACGAAAATAGTACTAAATGGATTTATACCAAAGGTGCCGAAAGTTATGTCTTTCCTTTGTGCAGCAATAACTCTAGGGATATGGTATTAAAGACAGATGGTCATATAAGTGATTTTGCACGTTTGGGTTTAAGAACACTGGCAGTAGCAAGACGAAAGCTAGGCGAAGAAGAGTATAGACAATTTTTGGAAGAGCTAAATGAGGCTAATGGTTCGCTGGAAAACCGTAAGGAGCTGAGCGCAAAGTGTTATGCCAAAATTGAGAGCAGTAAGTAGAGTGAAAAAATCAATATTAAAAGTTTTTGAATGTCCGACAACTTTTTCGAATTAAATGAGAAACATAAAAAAAAATAAAGTTTTGTGTTTTTTCTACAGATCTGGATTTGTTGGGTGCTACCGCTGTGGAGGATGCCTTGCAGGATGAGGTGGCCGATACACTAATTTCTTTAAAGAAAGCTGGCATTAAAATCTGGGTTTTAACTGGTGATAAAGTAGAGACGGCCCTAAATATAGCCCTCTCATGTGGTCACATTCCCCATCACGCATTAAAATACTTTATTATTGAATGCTCTCGAAGAGAGGACATGTTAACACATTTAAACGCTCTCGACCGCGAAATCGTTTTCGGCATGGGTCGTGAATGTGCTCTACTCATCGACGGCAAGAGTTTGTCAGTTGCTTTAGCTGAAACACCCAATGAATTTCGGGATGTGGCTATAAAATGCACAGCCGTACTGTGTTGTCGCCTAAGTCCTTTGCAAAAAAGTGAAGTCGTTTCTCTGATCAAGACATCACCACAAAATTACAATACTGCTGCTATAGGAGATGGAGCGAACGATGTTAGTATGATACAAGAGGCTCATGTGGGCATTGGCATAATGGGCAAAGAGGGTCGGCAGGCAGCACGGTGTGCTGATTTTGCTTTTGCTAAATTTTGTATGTTAAAACGACTATTGCTGGTTCATGGTCATTACCATACGACACGATTATCACTATTAGTTTTGTATTTCTTTTACAAAAACACTTTATTTATGGGTGTTATGTTCCTATTTCAATTTCATACGTTATTTTCATCATCGTCGGTGTATGATTCATTATTTTTAACTCTATACAATGTGATATATACTTCGCTGCCAATTTTCTATATATCGTTGACAGAGAAACCCTATATGGAGGAGACGTTGATGAGGTAAGAAATTGCTACAAACTATAAGAGTATGTCAAGAGATTTATTCGTTTTATAGGGAATCCGAACTTTATAGGAAAAATATAAACAATAAACAATTACAATGGCGCTTTTTTCTCACCTGGATTCTAAGTGCGATTTATCATTCCTTGATTTGTTTCTATTTCACCTTCTTTGTTTTCTCTACCAACGATGTCATTTTAAATGTCGGACAAACAGCAGAGTTTTCTTGTTTTGGTACACTACTCATACAGTTGGTGGTCGTAGTCGGAAATTTAAAATTATGGCTGGAATCCAAATATCTTAGTTACTGGTATATAGTCACCATTGTGGGTTCAATTTTAACATTTATGATCACCACCGTCATATACAATGTTATAAACTTGTAAGTGCTTTAAATCTTTAACTAAAATATAAAGGACATTTTTTTTTTACTATATTCTCTTTTAGCCATTATGATACCGATATCTATTGGGCCTACAATAAATTGCTTAGTTCCATACCAGTTTGGCTGTTTTGCATAGTTACCACTGTGGCATGTTTGCTTCCCGATTTTACTTTCCGTATGGCCAATAGGGGCTTAAATTTACCACAACGTAGTTTTTTACCTGGAAAAGAACGTTTACGTTTATTACAATTAAGACATAAAATTGAATCAACTCATTTGTAATGTGAGAAAGTTAGTTAGTGAGTGAAGAGCGAAATCGCAAGTATTGCTTTCAGAAAGTATTAAATGTTAACCGTTATTTAGATTTAATTTAATGTTTTAGATTTTTATTCCTATTTATTTATATTTTTTATAATTCTTCTTTTTGTTTTTAGTCGATAAGTGTTAAAAAACTGTCCAGTGCCAAAAATAGTCTTTAAGAAATTGTATTCATATATTTTTTACCATGACAACAAACTGCTGTAAATAAATATTATTGTTTTTTAGATAAAACTTGAAAATTCTAAAAAATTAAGACGATAAAAATAAAATTTAAAAATTTGGAGCAAAAACTTAACGAAAATTAATGATGTTTTAAAAAACTGTGGAGATTTACCTAAAGTAGATACAAGAATGATAAAAACAAGATTACGAATTGCGCTTGTTTGTTGTAGTTTTGTATGACGTCACACCAGCAAACATGTGATTGATATTATAAGTTAAAATTGTTAAAAAGGAGTAAAGTGCTAAAATAAATAATAAACAACAAATAAAAATAAGCAATTATTCTTTTTTAATAACTTAAAAACAGTAAATTACCTTATAAGCCGTAATATGTTTAATAATATACTTTGACTATAAAGGGCTCGCTACTCTTACGTATTGGCAGAAGTACACAACCAAAAAGCCAGGGTATTTCACGTTGGTTCCTTCTCCATGAATCAATCTCTGTATAGGAAGTCGGAGACAACTGAACAATAATCACAATGAGTTAAATGGAACTCCTCCAGTTGCAAGTAAATAAGTTTAGTTGGTACTCCTCCAGTTAATCCAATTAAAATAAAAGCACGCAGTTATTAGTAGAATAGTCTTAAAACTGTATTCACAGTTACGCGGCGCAACACAATTAAACACCCGAGAGTGTGACGTAACACTCTTGAAGTCAGATAAAAAGGGACGACCTGGTTGCCATTTAACGATAATGACAATGATGCGCGAGCTCTTGACCCGACGAGAGCTGAATTACGACTGTACGTAAACGTATACGTTCCGAATCAGCTGATTTGTTTTTCATTAGAAAACTTATGTGTGAATAGGTACTGATTATTAAATGTGACGTTGCGTTGCGGGCGAACCTAATAAAATTTGAATTTCTCTCCGTTTTTACGTATAAGCAGTGTTGTCAATAGTATTTTTAAAGTAGCTTTTTTATTGTGTTTTTTACTTTTAAATATATTTCTATATCATTAATGTAGTTTAAAGGGAATATAATATGATCGTCGTGATCATGTCGTAACCATTTTTTACAATAACAAGTAAAAGCATTGTATTCAGCTGTGCCGAATTGTTAAAACCCACCACCAATTTTATTTTATCTAACTTCTTTGTTTCGAAACTGTTAACTACCGCTTTTTATTTGAAATATCTGGTTTTTGCCTTTTTAATGAGGCATGCGTTTTCAAAACAGAATACAATTTTCTGTTGGACGAATTAATTTCATTAAAATTAACGAAAAATTTAAACTTTAGCGTTTAAGAATTAGAATAAAATATATTCGAGAATTTTTTTTTCATATCAGGTGGACCAAAAGTCACCATGAAATTTAAAAATTTAATAACTTCTTCATTTATATATTTGACTAATTCAAAAATGTGTTCCTAATGTCGTATTGTCATAAAATCATAATTTCCAAAAAAAGTTTGAAATGATCGACAAGTCTTGTATGGTGTATTGTAAAATTTTTACACCTTTAACAATTTTTAAAATTTATGATATACGACACTTAGGATACCTTGTGAATTAGCCAGGTGTTTTTTCACTTGCAGAATAAATAACACTGCTCTGCAAAAAATAATTTTTTGTCTTCCCATTTAATAAAACTATGTGGACTATATGGATTTTGACGCGCTGAACTCAAATCCGTTGTCGGTTTTTTTCCATCAGATCGGGATTTTTTTTTATGGGCGTGGCAAATTTTTCCCCCTAAATTAGTCAGGTACGGTATCTTGAAAATAAAAAAAGCCATAAACTATAAAAATCAGTTAAAAAATGCAGATTTTATTGTCAATTTACCGCAGGTACCCAATATTGACCAAATATGTGCAATGCAGCAAACAACGTCAGAGTGGGCGCACTAAAGCGACTTGTAGCAACAATGAATGGCAACTTTTTACTTCTATCTATTTTCGTACAACAAAAACAAATACAAGCAAAAAAAATTTGCTAGATTGTAATTTTGTAGCATCGCCTCGCTTAAAGCACCCACCCTGTCGTCACCCGTAGATAACTTCAAATTACATTAAAAAATCAAAATATTTACAAGCTATTTTATTTAAAATAACACAAAATGTTTGTTAATAATTATTAATTTTTATTTAGAAAACATTGTTAAAACAAAAAAGTAGCTTAAGCTGCCCATGCCCTTTTATCCACATCATTCAATTTCGTTCTGAAGACCTCGTCCTTCATAAGCTGTCGTATTTGTGGACCTACAAATATGCCTTCTTTTACTTTAGCATCTCTGATTCTAGGAAATTTGCTCTTAATGTATAGAAAGGCTTCACCATCCTTGTTCATTGCTTTGATAAAATTTTTCATTAGGCCTAGCTTTATATGAAGAGAAGAGTTTGTTCCTTTTGGTTTAAAGGCTCTTCTGCTACATTTTTTTCCTGGAATAAAATTTACTCTTTTCGGTCAAATTTTAACATTGTAGTGTTTTTCTTTTGCGCGGCTATCCCATTTACATAAGAAGCAATAAAACTTAGTATATCCACTTTGCAATCCATTTAACATTGCTACGACTTTAAAATCTGCAGATTCCATGAGTAATGTGAATATTTAATTTTTTGTAGTATCATCTTCATGCTACAATAGTTTTCTTACATATTTCTTGCATACGCGAGTGGGACCAATGGAAATTTGTTGCCATTGTTGCTTTCAAACTTGTCTTGGATGAATTAATAACAAGCCGCCAATCCTCAGATTTATGACTGAAACACAGTTGTCGCAAAAGTCCATCAGCATTATCGCAAAATATCAAACCTTCCTCTTTGCTGAAATATATTAAAAAAGTTTGTTGTTTATTTCGAAAGTAAGAGACGTTAATGTCCGTTTGTACCAAACTCCATTCTTTTCATTGGGATGCAAGAAGCTCAGACTTGGTTTTTTAAAGCCTTGATTTACAAACTAAGTTATTTATATCAGCTTAATTCGGAAAATAAGGTGTACTCCTTGGACTTCCAAATGAATGCGAAGAAACACCCATACTGGCGTAAGTGGATTCAGTTCAGCTGCAGAAAGCCCATCTTCTTTATCGTCTGTAGAAGGCAATGGAGGTAAAAATTTACTTGTAAACTGGAAAACTGGTCGTTTGACGCATAAAGTATTTGGATATGTAACTTTATTTTTTGTTTTTTTCGTAAGCCCACGTGTTTTAGTATGACAAAAGTAGCAATCATTTTGATGATTTTGTGGTTCACTCCAAATCGCTGGCTTCATAAAGACTTATGACTTTCTTTTAACCAACCTCTTAAAGACCTACCACAGCTACTACAACATATTTTCGGCAGTCAATTTTTATCTCTATCATCGATAGGAAACCCAAAATAACGGCAATAAGCATCTTTAAGCTTGGAAGATATTGTCTCCCGTTGAGAACTTAAAGTTAGATCGCCTCATACGTAACAAAATAAATTTGGAGATTTGTTACAAATCCTTGACATTTTGTAATATGAAAGCGTTTGTGGATTATTTAATTGCTTTATTTCTTTACACAATAACAAAGTACACTATAAGATCTATTTACTGTTGCCGATTTTAACCGCACGATATTTAAATTAAAAGTGACTTACTTATTGCCCATTAGCTTCAATATATACAATAAATACCAGAATCTACCCTAATGTTCTTAATTTGAAATCACAGGTAATTAAAAAATACTGTTATAAATATTAATTCCAAGAACTATGTAAAATACCGTTGTACTTTAGTTCCATTACCTGCTCACATAACGAAATGTTACATATATCATAAGTAAGGCTGGTTGCATTACAATATTGGGTACGTGCGGTAAATTGACAATAAAATCCACATTTCTTAACCGACTTTTATAGTTTATGGCTTTTTTATTTCCAAGATAAGTAGCTCTCAGAAAAAGTTTAAAATGTTGAATATTTGCCTTATATTTTTTTTAATTCCATTTTTAAATTGAAAAATATTACGAATTTTGCACGAAAAAAATTTTTTTTCTCCATTAATTTTAAAATACCTCCAAAACGATAAGAGATAGAGAAAAATTGTATTCCACTGAAATAAAAACAATTTTATTACACATTTTTTGGTGTTTTATTTTTGAAAATCGGATGACTAGTTCTCGAGTTACGATTAAATATGTGTCCGTACCTGACTAATTTAGGGGAAAAAATTTGCCACGCCCATAAAAAAAAATCCCGATCTGATGGAAAAAAACCGACAACGGATTTGAGTTCAGCGCGTCAAAATCCATATAGTCCACATAGTTTTATTAAATGGAGGATTTTGCTGCAGAGCAGTGTAATTAAGAAATTCATAACTAAGCAAAGAACTGGAATAATTGAATTTTATTATTTAAATCATTGATTTATTATTTTAATGTAAAGTGCATATCGCCGAAATTAAAACATTAGATTTTCGTACTCTGAAGCAATGATTCGTTGCTTTGGTCATCGTTACCACTAAATTGTCCCCATAAGAGATTTCACCGAACCGATAGGCCAGGTTTAATTCGCACTGGGGAAAATAAAGAGCGTGATTTGTCAACAAACGACTATTTTCTTTGGAATTATTGAAAGGAGCGAGTATATGTGAACAAGCCCGAGGCTCAAGGCCAATATTGTTGCAGACATTTGAGCTCTACAGCCACAAACTTTAAAAGATGTTATGGGAAATATTCTAACACAAGCCCATAATTGCGAAGCAAAAAAACGAGGTCATTTAAGTGATATTATTTCCCATAAATAGTGTTCACAAATTTCCATTTTGTTAATTTATAATCTTAAAAAATATGTAAACAAAAGAGTTATTAAATTTTTAAACCCAATGGTAAATTTTGGCCACCATGTTTTAATGATGGTTTGATTTCATGTAAATATATATTTAATACATCTTAAATTACTGCAATATTTACAAAAAATTTCGAGTCATAAATATGTTTGACACCTTTTTTTATTTTTAAAATGCAGTATTCATTTTCGACTCATTGTTACTTACCAACAGTTGTTCTGCAAATATTTATTTAACGGAATGAGGTTTTTTTTATTTTAATTTTATTTGAAACTAAATAAATAACAACACTAATTTATAAATAATGTTTTTGAATTAATAAATTTTTAAGTAATTTACACTAATAACAATTTTTTTTTAAATTTTACAATAAAAAATGTTTAAAATTAAATATATTGAGCAAAAAATTATTATTACGTTTAATGGTGTTAAATCTAAATTTAAAATTTTATTTTGTTTATTAACTTTTTTTAAAGAAATTTAGATTTAATTCTAGAAAAATCTCAATAATAAAATACAACTATATAGTTGGGATGTGTCTGATTGTTTTACTTTACATTTTATAAGAATAATCTTTATCTCAGCTTATAGTTTTGTGCCAGTATAATTCAGAAATTATGTTATTACTTAATTATAGAAACATTATATGTATGAAAACGATTTTAAAATAATAGGAGCAAATTGATTTAGTACTGGCATATAGTTTTTTTTTTTTTAATATTTTATGTTAAATTTTTTAGGTAGAAATTACTTAGTTTACTTAACAAAGGAAATATTAAGTTTTTCTATTTAAATATTTTATTATTAACTCTAATGTACATATCGCTTACCGGTTGCAATAAACGTGTATGCTTTTATTCTGAATGGAGTTAAATTATTGGAAATTGACATTGTAGTTGTCTTGTCGTCCCGAATAGTTAAATTTCACACGGAACGCAAAACAAGCATAAACGACATAATTTTAAATATGCAAAGGTGTAAGTTTTATTAATTAAAGTTTTAGGAAATGGCTACTACGCTTAATAATATTATCGTCTGCGCAGTTATCGCCATGAAAGATAGCGCATGTGTTAAAGTAGGTTATTAACAGTGTTGTCCACTCAGTGATTTTAGTACAGTTTTAAGTGCTTTTTACAATTTTTGTTATGGAAAATTTTGGAGTCAATGCTTTTCTGTCAAATCGGAAAATAATAAGAATTGATAGCACACAATTTTTCTATTTTTACAGGTCGTCAGCATATTATTGCCTTGAACCAGCAACCATTAAAAAAATAGTTATGAGTGTTTTTTTTTTTATTATTTCTATAATTTTATTTCATAAAAAGTCTCTACTTTTTAATTATATTATATTGTCTAGAAAACTTAATACGTCAGTAACGTTTCAAGTTGATCGAACGAATCGAATTTTAAAATAACATGTTAATACTTAATGTACTTTTTAGTTTGTAAGAAATTAAAGAAATAATATAAACAAATGATATGCAAAAACTTTTCATTTTACAATTTTACAGCACAACAACTGACAATCGAATAAAATAAAATTTTACATAAATAGCAATGTTCACATTGTTAGCATTTTAATTTATAATTAAAAGAGAGCTGTGGTAAGATGATATTAATGATAAAATAGGTTGATTATCGATAGCAATCGAAATACAATTTCGTTTCCTGTTGTTAAATAGGGTATTCCAAAGGGAAACTGGCAACTAAAACCTGTTGTTTTTTTTATTGTAAAACATTGATTTTTTTTCGCAACTATGAAATTGAAATTGCCAGGATTTGAAAGTTATTTATTGTATTCACAAGGTTTCCTAAATTCAAATGTTCTAAAATAATAACATAACAAAATGTGACGGTTGTGACTTTGGATAACTTAATGTGATATATCAAATTTAAATAGCCAATTTCGCTTAATTTTTCATAACAGTACTTTTTAATGAATATCGGAGGGGCGGCTTACAAATACTACAAACGGCTCGGTCCAGCAGATTCTTAGTCTATTGCCGCAGTTATCTGAATAGTTATGACAGCACGATAAACATACCACACACAGTAGTATTATGTTAGCGCAATTATTACTTTAAAAGCAACAACAATTTTGCTTAACTATTGTGATATACTAGAACATTGTGACAATATGACATGTTAGGACACCTTGTGAATACAGTGATTATAGTTTTGTAAGAAGACTTTTAATTTTATTGAAATAACTAAAAGGTTTTCCAATAACAGTGATATGATGTCTTTGAAGAAAAGAACAGGCTTATTGTTAAGGAAATTCAAAAGTTTTTTATTTAATGTGAATTAAAATCGATTAGATTAAGTTCTAAATAAAACGTCATTCAAATATCCTCCACGACTTCTTCTGCAGCAACGAATTCGATGAACTCCCAAATTCGAAACTAAAATTTTTCGAATTTGTATGCTTAACACATTGCTCTCTTTCGAATCGAATTACGGAGTAACCCCTGAAAAACTAATGACTTCAAATAACCCCACAAGAAATAGTCTAATGGCGCAAAATCACAACTTCTGGGAGGCCATTCAATATGACAATTTCTTGAAATAATCGAATCTCTAAACTTTTCTCTCTAATTTAATTGTTGCATTTGCTGTGTGGCACGTAGCCCTGTCTTAATGGAATTAAATGTTGTCAAGACCAACTTTTTCCAATAGCGGCCATAAAAAGTTGGTTATCATCGATCTATACCACTATGCATTGACAGTAACGGTGTTACCAGCTTCATTTCAAAAGAAGTACAATGATTCCACCAGATCAAAAACCACACCAAACTGCCAATTTAGGTGGCCCTCGAACATTATGTAAAGAAAATGTAAGATCAAAATTTTCAACAATTTGACGAATAGCGAACACACTTGCACAATTATTACGACAATAAAATGACAAAAGCGCACAAAAAGTTGCAATTGGAGAACGATTATTTTGATAATAAAACTAAATAATTTGTAAACGTTGTTCTTGCGTATATCTTTATGATGAAATTGTTAACACTACCGAATACAATATAAAACAAATGACAGATCATGACATATTACAAATGGCCGGAGGGTCACTTCAAAATCATATCATCCCTATTGGAAAACCTTTTATAAAAAAGAAAAAATTATTAGTTTATTTTACCTTTTATAATAAAATCTATCTATCTATATATATAAAAGTGAAACTCTGTGTGTGTGTGTGTGTGTGTGTGTGTGTTAGCTATAGACTCCGAAACTGTAAAACCGATCGGGCTCAAACTTTGGTAAGTTGCTGTACACATACCAGGGAGTGTTTATGGGTGAAAAAAAGTGGGCGGAGCCACGCCCATAAAAAATTAGTTATCAGTTTTAGCTACTTGCACTTGACCGATTTTTCTGAAACTTTGCACACATATCGAGCTGTCATGACTAAATAATTTCGTGATAAGAAAAGTGGGCGGGGCCACGCCCCTAAAAAAGTTTTAATTTTGAGGTACTTGCACTGGACCGATTTTTCTGAAACTTTGCACACATATTGAGCTGTCATGGCTTTATAATTTCGTGATTGAAAAAGTGGACGGGGCCATGCCCATAAAAAATTAGTTATCAGTTTTAGCTACTTGCACTGGACCGAATTTTCTGAAACTTTGCAAACATACTGAGCTGTCATGACTTTACACTTTCGTCATTAGAAAAGTGGGCAGTGCCACGCCCATTAAAAAAAAGGTATCATTTTGTGGTACTTGCACTGGCCCGATTTTTCTGAAACTTTGCACACATATTGAGTTGTCATGACTATACAGTTTCGTATTTAGAAAAGTGGGCAGTGCCACGCCCATAAAAAAAGGTATCATTTTGAGGTACTTACACTGGACCGATTTTTCTGAAACTTTGCACACTTATTGAGCTGTCATGACTATACAGTTTCGTAATTAGAAAAGTGGGCAGTGCCACGCCCATAAAAAAAGGTATCATTTTGAGGTACTTACACTGGACCGATTTTTCTGAAACTTTGCACACTTATTGAGCTGTCATGACTATACAGTTTCGTAACTAGAAAAGTGGGCAGTGCCACGCTCATAAAGAAAAAGTTATAGTTTTTAGCCTTGCACTTGATATTCGATTAAAATTAAGAATGCTATTAAAATTCATGAAGGGGCGTAGCAACGCGCGCCGGGATTGGCTAGTAATATATAATAGTTATATAATTATATAATAAGGTCCTTTTAATAATAAAAAATCTTTTTGTTTTGTTTTATATTATTTAAAAGATTTTTTATTATTAAAAGGACCTTAAGCTTAAAAAACTATTATATATAAAAAAAAAAAATTATAAAGTCAGTGTCTTTTTTTAAATTACGAGCATTTTTTTCGGTTTAGGTGCATTTTCAAATTACAAAGTTTACAATGCTGGTTGTTATCTCATTGTATACCAAATTATATTCAGTTCTAAACAGGGAAGGAAAATGGCTTTCATGATTTTGTACCAAGTATGAAAACAAAATGTACTTTTTAGGCCATGAAGGTACTATTTTTTTAATATTTTTAATAAAAACAGAAACTTAACAAAAATGTGTATAAAAATCCAGTATACAATAAAAAATATTAAATATTACATTCATAGGTACATACGTAGAGATCGATTATTTAACAAATTTTATTTATTAAATACTTTTAGATAATAAATTTTCTGTTATTTTAAAATTAAAACAACAAGAATGTGAATGTTTTGTTTGTATTAAATTTAAAACAGTAGAAAAGTGTAGTATATTTCTTTCCTTTATTTAAATTAGGTTTCGAAAAGAAAAAACTCGTTCGACGTTGGCCGAGCAATGCGGAATAGACAGAATTCCTCTTACAATTCTTGAAATATCTGGGAACATGAACTGATTTAATTAATTTTTCATCTGTGATACTTTCAAACAAAAATAGAAAATATTTGAATCTTTGTGTGATCTAAGTTCAATTACATCGGCTAGTGTTCTGTACTGATTATTTATTGCTTCAAAGTTTGTTCGTTCGTGGGGAAACATTTTTACCAGAAGAAGAACTATTAAATTTGTTTCTCCAATAATAGCTTTTTCTGGAGTTAACTAATCGAACCATTTTAGTACTTCATTTTTAAAGACCACCTTACGTGCTTACGAATCATAAGTAAAATCAAATACATAGTCGAATTCATGTACCAGGTGGTGCCAAATTAACAGGTGATTTTTGTAAGAAGTTTGCAATAAAGTACATCACCTGGTACATGAATTCGTTTTGACAACAGCATTGCAACAAAAACAGAGAAGCTGACAGTATAAAATAAAACACACACAAACAAAATTAAAAAGAACAAGGACATATTTTTAAATTGTACCAAGTAGTTCGCGGTAGTACCACGGTACCAACAAGGTCAAAAATGTACCATAAAAAGTACAATTGTACCATGATTTCCATCCGTGGTTCTAAACATTATTAGTAGAATTACACGCTCTGTTGTATTTTTATATAACTCTTTTCTCTTATTAAGAACAGTGAACAAGTAGTTGGCTATATATTAAATACTTCAGTTTTCCAAGTTTTACCAAAAATTGATTAATTTTTTTCTTTACAACCCATCTCCTAAAAAATTCGAATCGAATACAAAAAAAAAAAAAAATATCAGTAAAATGGAATGTTTAATTTTTATAGTTATAAACACAGATATGAGCTATTAAATCTTATTATCATATTGTTATAGTTTTTAAAATTATTTAAATCGTTGTTGTTCAATGAACAATAAATATTTTAAACCGCTTTTAAGTTTGTTGAAATTATGACAATATGAAAAAAAGTAAATTTAACATACCTTCCGAATTTACCATTTTTTTTTATAATATTTGAAATTAAAACTTTTGTATACAGTCATTGTGTTAAATTCGCGAATAAAAAAATATCAATTTTGAATTGCATACGTCTTTATTGCAGGCGGTTAGCAGTATGTTCTATAAATTTTAATTTAATGTATGTAAGTGTATCTTAGACTATGTAATTTACGAAGTTGTTCTCTTAAAGGCTTAGGGCTCATTTTCATTAAAAAAGTAAAATGTATTTGAAATCTTTAAAAGTAAACTTATACAAATTTAACAAATAGGGAAGTTCACTTATGCATATAATTAGATGTTTTCGGCACAAAGATAACTACGAAATAAAATTAGGAAAATTTATAATAAATTAAAAAATTTGGTAAATTTTTTTTTTTATTAGTTCCAACAATAAATAATTTTCATTTATTATGAATTTTTGATATTAATCTCTAATTAAAAACAAAAAAATATTTGTATATTTTTTGACATTCGCATTCACAAAAACTTCTTCTTTTTCTCCACAGAAAATATTCGCAATTGGCGAATCTAAACCTAGATTTCTGTTATTCGCATTCGGGCATACTTAAAAGTTAAGATTCGTTGCATCGCTATAGGTACACTTGGTAGTTGGTTATAAGCGAAGCCTTAAGATAAGCTGTAAATAAATGTGAAATCCAAAGAAGCCATTGATATTTTTAAATTTATGTGCACACAGCAATAAACCATGAGTTTTATGCATTTTGTAAAAATTTTTTGATAATCACATCGGAATGATTTTTATTCATTACTTGCCATTCTGATTAGACCCATATCAAAAGATACAAAAAAAAAAACTTTACACTTACGCCAAATTTTGGCGGTTTGTTATAATCTTCACCTGTTTTAGGTATATATATGTATATCGATACCTTAATATTGATAGGCCCTAAATAACGTTTTCCTAACACTTCAGGAGAGCGAAAAAACTTAATAAAAATTAAAGTTTTGTAGTCGCGTTTTTTTTTAAATGCACTTTCTTATTAAAGTATCTAAGTAATTTAAAGGTGTAACAATTTTTGTTAATCTTAAATTTTTTTAAAGTTGTATAAGATAGGGCTTTTTGTGAGTTAATATTTTGGAAATTTTTGCAAGTTTTGACTTTTTATTATAAGTTAATAAAAAAACAATATTAATAAAGTCTTTTATTTCAAACATCTGTTGATAAATATATGAAGAATGTATAGTGGCATGGAAATAAGTATTTCAAGGTATTATGTAAACTATTATAAAAAAATTTTATTCGGTAGGAATAAACTTTTTTAGATATTGTGAGTGTTCCCATTTTTTTTCTTCATTTGAATTCTTGCTTTATAAAGGGTGGTAAAATTTTAGGGGTCGATGTTGAATGTGAACCACACCTAAACGTCCAGTTTTTTCTGCATTACATTTGATATTTCTCAACTTCAGACTAACTCAATTTGAACCATGGAAAGATGCACAATCGAGCAATGTGCTAAAGCTGTACAAGCTTATTATTAAAAGGGCCTTCAAAACAAAATATATTTCGTGCATTTCGTGATTTTTTTGGTCAACATAATCGTTCAAATTCGTCCACAATCGAGAGAATTGTGAAAAATATTTAAATTTTAGCAAAACAGGTCTGTATGAAATTGCTATTTTCGCGATGGTGTGGCAAATAACCAGCCAACCTCGACCTCGATATTGTCTTTAAAAATTTGGACCATCGGATGGAGATGTTTTATTCAAAATTAACATCGGCCCTTAATTAAGGGTGCCCCGATGGACTAGTCAGCAGTGTGCTGTTCTGCTAGCTTAGAGGTTGCGGGTTCGATTCCCGCCGGAGACTCTGGACTTGTCTGCTTCTTTTCTATTCGATTCTTACCTTTTTATTCAGGTATCAAAAAGGGATCAATATAATGGACCCAAGTGAGCTGTACAACAGCTGCATGTTCTACCTAACCTAACCTAACATCGGCCCTTAAAATTTAATCACTAAGCGTCTAGGAGCAACGTTTTCAATATTTTTCTTGAATCTATTTGAAAGAAGTTCATACTCGCCACTTATATTCGTTTTGTAAAACAAAACCCAGACGAATCATACGCTAAGGCGCCCAACATATTCACAGTTAGATCGTCACTGCTTCTTCCTACATTTAATGATAGGGCTTTTTTTGTTAAAAAAATACTAAAATGATTTAGGGCTTTTTTCAACTGCTTATATTTTTGTTATTTTTAGTCGAATCACGTCAATGATGTGTTGGAGATTCATTTTTCGAAATTTACAAAAAACTCGATTTGAGAAAAAAGTGAGTTAGGGCCTTTCCATATAAAGGTATCGATATGTATGTATATTGTTGGTCACAATTAAAAAAACCTTAACTCAAATAATTGTAACTTTACAGGAGAAGGTACAAACGTAATAGAAACTGTTTTATTTATTTTTTTAAATTGCTTGCAAAACTGTTATTTTTAAGATTATCGCATTTAATTTTTAAGTCGATGTGTATTTGTGTGAAATGTATTGGAATCACTAAAAAACTCAAATTCGTAAAAAATACGAGTTAAGGCCTTTCTACCTGTGTCTATTGATATATATAGCTTTGTCATTTAGTTTGTGACTTCTATAGTATTCACCTCCGATGCCATTAATCCTTATAGATAGAGAAGTCAATTAATACTTCATTTTATATTGTAATAAGAGACTTTAGTAGCCAAGCTCGTAGCATCCAATTTATCTTTTTTTCTGATTGCCAAACATTTCAACGTATGGGATTGAAGTTGTTTCTCTATCTATATAATATAAAGTATATAAGTATTTTCTAAAAGCTTATGAATAGGGAAGTTGACTGCGCCCGACTGTCGCTATTTTTTCCTAATTTTTTTAGTAACCATATTCAGCTCTGAGATAATTTACAGAAACATTTGTTACTGTTTATAGGTAGGTAGCTTGGGAAGAAGAGTGCCGAAAGCCTAGATCTTACTGAATATTGTCCAAGTATACCTCAATGGTGGCCCTAGCCATACTCATAATTCTAGCAAAAGTTCTTCTACATTTCCTGACAATGCCTTTATGCTTCTTTCAATGCCTTTAGAGTGCCTATATCTATCTTCGATCCATCCGTTAAAACTCCACACCTCTTATACAGTCCGTCGATTCATAACCAACCATCTCTTTCATTATTTAGCGGTTTATCCTATCACAACTGGTCTCTAAAACCATATGGTCCGTCACATTTCCCTGACATCGAATGTAATTCTGTTAACCAATATAATCCAAGTGTGTCCGATATTAAGTATTCTTCCCAATCCCGACTCACCCAGCCTGATTTAGCCCCTTGTCACCTTTCCCTCGATCGTGAGTAATATAGGTGTCTTCACTTAATCGTGAATAAAATCAACATTTGTTAACCGATTTTCACAAATTTTATGATTTCCTACCTCTTTGAAAAATTATACAAATATAAAATTTTCGCCCTAATAATTTTAAATGACGTTTTGGAAACAAAAACTAATACTCATTTGGCACTAAACACTTGAAAATATATTGCTGACATAAAGAACATTTTATGTTTAATAACACAGTACAACACATGATTTGCCAACTCAATTCTGTTAACTGTATGTGAAATTAGACCCGAAAAGAAGAATTTCTGCATCATTCGTTTTGTCTTCTTACCTGCGATTTGAAGTTAGTATCGATTTGAAGTTAGTACTATTGTATAGGGGAATTTATCACGTTTTAGGCCCTGTTGTTTGACATAGCTCGACAACCACTAGCCCAATTTAGTTGAAATAAATTTTAAAAAATTAAGAATTACAATTCCCTTAATCTGTTCATATATTGTTTTCCTATACAAGTAACACTTTCGAAGTTAAAAATGAATGTATGAAGGGAAAAAATTATTTTTTGCCTAAAAATTTAAATTTTTTTTTTTTAAATACATAAAAAATCCAAAATGGAAAAAAGTTTCAAGTCTAGTTATTTTTTCGCAAAGTCACATAACCTATGAGCAAAATGAGACAAAGATCATAAAAATCGATGCACGCGTTTCGCTTTTATTCGCAATTGAGTAAATGTATGAATTTCAAAAATCAGTTATAGCCACCACCCTTAAAATAAAAATATAAATTAAAAAATTATCATGAAAAAAAAAACTTTATTTATAAAAACTTAATGAAAATAATATTGAATATTTTACTGCCAGGTACTTATAAATGGGCGCATATTTAAGTGCGGCTGGCTATATACCTGATTCAGCACTTGTACGTTTCAAACTGTGCAAAACTTGCAAAATAATGACCACCCTTAAATGTGGGTGCAATTTCTGTAAAAAAATCATATAGGTAGCCACCGGAAAAACCAAAATAATAAAAAGGTCCACTTTCCGTTTAATTGTCCACGTACATTTATTACCGCAATCATAAAAATCAAATAACCTTTTGTTTATTCCTTTTTTTAATTCTCAGAATCATGAAAATGGTGTCAATGTTTTCTCCAAATAATGTTGTGCATATCTCGAGCAAATTTTTGAAATTCATACATTTACTCAATTGCGAATAAAAGCGAAACGCGTGCATCGATTTTTATGATCTTTGTCTCATTTTGCTCATAGGTTATGTGACTTTGCGAAAAAATAACTAGACTTGAAACTTTTTTCCATTTTGGATTTTTTATGTATTTAAAAAAAAAAAAATTTAAATTTTTAGGCAAAAAATAATTTTTTCCCTTCATACATTCATTTTTAACTTCGAAAGTGTTACTTGTATAGGAAAACAATATATGAACAGATTAAGGGAATTGTAATTCCTAATTTTTTAAAATTTATTTCAACTAAATTGGGCTAGTGGTTGTCGAGCTATGTCAAACAACAGGGCCTAAAACGTGATAAATTCCCCTATACGATAGTACTAACTTCAAATCGATACTAACTTCAAATCGCAGGTAAGAAGACAAAACGAATGATGCAGAAATTCTTCTTTTTGGGTCCAATTTCACATTCAGTTAACAGAATTGAGTTGGCAATCAATTAACTGAAAAATGTTGTACTGTGTAATTGGCTGTTATTTCTTTTAAAATAGTACTAATTGTACTAATTGTCGTAGTAATTGTACTATAATTTTATCCCGATAGAAAAAAACTAAAAACGGGTTTTAAATTAGCTCGTTAGATCACTATGGAGATATTTTTTTTTTTAACAATTTAACGGTTTGTCTGAAATTTAAAAAAATTTTTAATATTTAATATAGTTGTGGGAAGTTAGCGATTTATCGCTTAATTTTTTACTGAGCTAAAAATCTAGCTTTTTTTTTAGTAATTCTGACGCGACATATAATAGGATTTGTTGAAAAGAAAGTTCCCTAAACTGATTTCGAAATAAATGAGAGTAAAAGAAAGAATCGTATTTTATCAGTGGACTTTGACAGCTAAAGTTAAAAATTAAAGCTGACGAATCAAGACGAACTGAGGATAAATTAGAAATTTATTCAAAAATGTTTATATTATCTTGGGTATTAGGCGTATTTAAGCACCTTTCCTAGTTTTAGATTTTTAACCAACTAACAACAACAATGTATTTTAAAAAACATTCAATTTTTATGTGCTTTTTCTAGAGGGAAAGATCAGGAGCTAGTCCTCACTATATACTTTTTTTTGTAGATAAACTAAAAAAATTATTAAAAATAAATGATTTATGTTTAGTATAACGTTTGTAAGAGACCTTTAAGAGAATCAACATAAGTATATTTAATTAAAAAATAAAATTATTTAAAAATACTTATTTAGCAAGTTATTTTATGTTTGAGCATATTATCAGCTTATTTTGTTTATTATACACATTTAGTACTTAGTACTTTAGCACATTTTGTTTCATTCACTAGTTTCTAGTACCCTGAAAACTCACAGTTTTAGAAAAACTTTACTTATCCTAATAATATACATACTTATGGTACTTAAGAAGATTGTAAATATTAAAGAAATAATAATAATAATAAAGCGCTCAATCAAATTGTTTTAAATATATAAATATTAACTTGAAATTGAAATAGACAACTTCTTTTTGATATACATATGTATGTAGTGTTAATTTATATTTGCATTTATGTTGGACATATAAACTACAAACGAAATCAGGTACAACCCTCTGTTTCCTTAAATTTTTCAAATTAACCAACCACTTGCTATTATTCATTATATGTGATAAGTTATTTTAATTATTAGGGAAATATTAGATTTTTCTTGACATATTGTTTTAATATGTAGTATCATTTAGCAGGGTGTTATGTATGTGATACGTTAAATATTTTAGTTTTTCATAGATATTTAAAAGCGAGATAATCAGTTATTAAACCCTAGAGTACTAATCATATTTTACATACATTGCAACTCACGAACGTTGATTTGAGGACTACGTTTTTACGTTTATATTGAAACTGCTCACAGTAAAAGCAACTCAGCAACTAACACTATACAAAATGTTAGCGTGATCGATGAATCGAAAAAAAAAAATAATAATAAGAGAGATGGGCTCGACTAATCTAAAAACGTTATTACTCTAGGGTTAAGTAGTAGTAAATAAATTGGCCCAAATATATGGCTACCAAAAATAGGAATTTTGTGTGTGTGTGAGAATTACCCATAGATCAAGGTTAAATAGTTGCTTAAACTTTTTAAACTATAGAGTTCAAACTCCCTTTTGACGTCACGTATATGAGTAAAGCAGTTATGTTGGCATCTGAGTAGTGTTTTTTTTTTTAGGAAATTAATGTAATCAAGAATTTCAAATTTTTACTGTAATCTCAAATGAATGCATTAAAATTTTATTAATTCAAGTTCCTTTTTTTTCATATACTTTGTATTTTCTGCCAAGCATAATCGCACGGGTGAAACTGGGGTGTTATTCCGTAATTCGATTCGAAATTTTTTCAATTTGTACATAATGAAACATTGTAATTCGAAAATATTTTTTTTAATCAAATTGCGGAGTAACCCTTCTGTACGGTTACAACTTTTTGTGTGTGAGTGCCTTTGGGTAAATAATTTTCTTAAAGTCTATCGAAATTTATTTATGAAGCGATTTTAAACCGAACAATTTTTATCACACACATGACTACTTACGACTAAAATATCAGGTGCCTATATTTTTAAAATTATTCTTTAGTGCAGGCAATACTTTTATATTTTACTAAAATTTAAAAAAATATATATTAATTGAGATCCTTTGGATCTAAATTAAATAATCCCTCACTAAATGAAACATTGAGTAATCTTCTCTAAAAAGCTTAATTATAATTATAAAAAAAAATATGCTTAAGCACCCAGTATTTTCTTAACTGAATAACCAGGTACAGAGTAAACAAACAGTACAAAGAACAACGCTATACCACAAAGTAATAGTGCTTTTAGTATCGCCCATTTGTAATTGTGCCAGACAATGTAGCGTATAGACTTCAAAGGATTGACGAACCACATAAATGAAGCATCTGGACGACTGAAATGTAAAATTTTGCAGATAAAATTAAAATTTTTGTTTAAATTGTTTTTTTTTTAATGGTATAAAAACATACTTTGGTTTTTCTAATGGATCGGGCTCGTTACGTCCATGACCGGCAGGATTTTGTTCGGCTTCTTCTTTTGTGAGCAAATGGAATTCAGCCTCAACTTTACCCGTCAATTCCATTTCCTCATTTTGTTTTTTAATATAAAATGGCCACCAACCTCTGACACGTTTTTGCTTAAATATATTAATCGTAGGTACGTTATCGGTCTTAAGCATATCTAAGGTGCACAACTTGGAAGATTTTGCACCTCGAGGAAAACGATTCAAGTCAAAGGAAATGGCACCTTAAGAAAATTTTTACTATTTACTTAAATATCTGAATATATTTTTATAAAAAAAGAATCAAGAAATCTTCTTACCCAAAAAATCATCAGCCGAAAAATGATCAGCATCCCACACTTGTAGCTCTAAGCGAGCAGGAATTTTTACCTCGGTCTCATCCCAACTAAATAATGATTCCCTTCTAGATAACACTATTCTCTCCTCGGCGGCCAAATATTCAAAGGGATAAATAAAGCGCCAGTTAAAATTACCCTCGCCTGTTAAGGAACGATAATGGATATCGGTTGATTGACAGTCCTGGGGACCTTTTAGCCAACTGATATTCAAAATACAAATTAAATTTTGAACAAAATTTTTTTATCACGAATTTAAATATTTTACTTACCCCTTAACATAAATATCGGACATTTTTTCTCCCGTAAAAAAGGCGTCATCCTCCAACACCACATCATCTGTATTCCAAATTATAATACGTAATTCATAAGCCTTGGGTTTACGTGGTGATATATCCACGGCTGGTCCGGGCAAAGGCATATCCATGGGAAACATATCAACCCACATTTCAATTTTGCCCTGTTCTATACCCGGCTTTTCGGGATTGTAAAGAGGTCGGCCTTCTATATGCTCTGGAACAATCTTGATAATTTTTTTGTTGAATATTTAAAATTAGTATTGAATAACATATTATAATTAAAATTTGGGAATAAAAGTTAAAAAAATAGAAAATTTTTAATAAAGTTGCCTTAAAACATCCATCAATTCTCGTTTTTTTCTTAGATAGTTAAAAATTGTAGAAGAAAGTTAGAGAGAAAAAACACGCAAAAAACATTTAAATACGAGGATAGTTTGAAAATTAACTAGTAAAGTAAATTGTAAATACATATCTGCCTATTGTAGTCATAATTAATAAAAAAATAAAGAAATAAAAGTTAAGCTGGCTTAAGCAAATGTACGAACAAATAAAAAATTTTTGTCAAATTTCTGTCAAAAGTATTTTTTTTAGAGCAAAGAGCTAAAATCGTCCCACATCCTGTAAGTTAAATTCTATTTGTGTATTGTTTACTTACATGCACGGATACGTACAGAGACAGATAAAATTATTCACACATGCTTGACATATAAAAGTGTCTGATATCGCTCCCAATAAATAAGTTTAATGCCACTTTTCGTTTTAGTTTCACACATTTCGATTTTATAATAGTTTATTAGTAAAATTAAGTCTAATTAATATCTACTTGTTAAACCTTGGCTTTTTAAAACTTCATTTAATCTGTTTGTCATAGAACTTACTAATTTTTCTGCCAATTCTGTCCCAATATTTTCTCATTGTTGGTAAAGAAATTCTTTTAGCTGGGCATTGCTTTAAATATTGTGCTTTGCCATTCTTCTTCCCAAAGATGTTCGATGGGATCCATGTCTGGAAATTGTGGGGGATTTCGAGAGTATGTGGAACATGTTGGATGATCCACATTTGCATATTATGGGCAGTGTGCTTTGGATCATTATCTTGTTGGAAATAAAAATTATTGCCAAGGCCAAATTTTTGAAGACTATTTTGTAGGGTTTTCTTTTCAGCGCAATGTCAAACCTCTTCTAGTAATTCGTAAGTTTTGGATCTTTTTTTAGTATATTTCTTTCTTCTTTATTGGTAAACTTTCGAGATTTATCAGTATTGGTACGGATTTAAAAGTCTGTTTCCTTTTTAAAACGCTTAATGAAACTGTACTTATATGGTGATCCACTCCTATTTGCTATTTCCCCGATATGTGAACAATATCATTTTTCTCTTAGCCTTAGTTGTTTCTTTCAGTTTTGAACTCATTTCAAGTTTTTGCACTCATTGAAGATTTTGCACTACGTGTAAAATGTCAAAATGCCTAACGCTTCATACAAACGATGCACACTGTTTTGTTTAAGCAAGCGGCTTTGTCATATCTTAAAAAAAGGTTACAGTTTTAGGGTTGACACCTTTATTGTGTGAATAATAATGTCCCTCGTTATAACTTCGCTCGGTTAATATGTTTTATTTTTTTTTTTTTAATTTTAAATTATTTACTAATAAATTCGCGTAACAATGTATTGTGGAACAAGCTTTTAATAAAAAGTTATAGGTTGATAGTTTAATTAGAAAGTAATGTGTGAATAATTCTGCCCGCCTCTGTACTAAGTAATCGTTCAGTTTTAGCAATAAGTAAATCAAGTTTATGACTTAAGCTGTTAGGCCTAAACAAAAAATAAAAAATCCTCTTCTTTTAAATTAAAATTTCTTTTTTTTTTTGCATTAGCTTTACAATATTAGTGCAAAATAGACTAATATTTGTAAAAATATTTCGTAAATCATACAAACTTGTTGTATAATTTTTTTTTAAATTTCTAGAAATATCTATTAAAAGTAAAGATAACTGTAAAATACTCAAAACCTTTTATAAATAAAATTTTAATAGAAAAACTTTGTATACAAAGTGGAATGGTATCATACGTTTTCTAGATTCTTTGTTTACAAAGTACAAAAAGCTAGTAAATATAAAACAGCCTTAAAGCAGGCTTCTTGAGTTAATTATCAAACTATCCACGTATCATAAGTGGTATGAAGAATACCATCATGAAGGCCTCACCTTACAACCGACATTGGGTATTTCACTCCAACGATGTAGGCAAGCTAATGCTAAATGCTCATCGCGGTTACGGCAAGTACTGGGACCATTCCAGGCTATAACCTCCTCATCAGAGAAAGTCATACAGTACTTGCCAATAGCCACGCGATCTTGAAAATAATGTGGAGTATCCAATTTATTTTCTTTGCATAACTTTGACAAAATCTGTGTGGGTTTCATGGGATCACGCCACTGGTTATAACCGCAACTACAAATTGAAGAATTATGTTTTAAAATTTCTTTTTTTTTCAATTTCTTAAACTTACTCTTCATATCTCAAAGCTAAACCGCAGGTGGCTCGATGTTTGCTATAAAAACGGTTTTCCAAATCTATGCGTGTCTCGCCAATCAAATCATCCGATCCTACAAGATCCCAATCAAATATCTGCACCGTCAACATGGAATCTTGCGGAAAAGTGGCCTCAACTTCGAAACATTTACCAAATACGGGATTTAATTGCTTGCTGACATAGTTGTCCTTATCCGATATACGTTTATTACCCAAATGCAAAACCACATAAGGATCAGCCTTGCCGTTTAAGTCCATGGGATGTAAATCCGTAGCCTTAATAATGTAAACCCTAACTAACACATGTATAGGATCATTAGCCGGTAAATTAGGTATCGGATAATCTACGCCCTTGGGCGGCGGCAAACGATAAACTTTAATGGTCCCTTTGAAAAAACCCACAGTTCGATTTTCATCTTCTGTAGAGTCACCTGTCTTTTTTCCTCTGTATAAAGCAAATGATTGTAGCCATTCGCGGAAATTATTGAATTCTGGTTGCAAATCCAATTCGTTGGGATAAATCTGAAATTGAGGGGTGCGACGTGCCATAGCACGAATTTTTTGTGACTTATTCGTTTGATTACTTACCTGGCATAGTGCTGTTGTACTGTTGATGGATTTGGATTTCGTTACGTTTGAAGTGCTACTGAAATCATGCTTGCTAGTGCCTGTCTTAGCTTTGGGACTTAATTTTTGTACGAATTTAGCACCTTTGGCTCCGAATATATTAGAGTTTTGTAAAGTTTGTGTGGTCGGTGGTGTTAGAAATTTTTCGGTTGGATTGAGTGCCTTTTCAGCCTTTACATTGTCGATTAGTCGTTCGTATGACCAGAAATACTTAGTCCACCAATCTCGACTTAATTCATCATCAGAATCTTGTTCTTGCATTGAATAGTTTTCTTTATTGCTGCCACGTCGAGAGGGTTTCTTTCTGGAATTTTGCTTTTTTACCCTAGAAATTAAGGTTTCGATTACAAAAGAACAATTATAAACATAAATAGTTAATAATTTGTTAAACGCGTATGCCTTGAAGGACTTTGAATTAAAAAGTGTTCTAATCTGACAGAGACTATGCTATATAAATCTACAAACCATCCTTGATTTATTGAAATTAAATTTTGGATATAAGTTGATTTTGAGATTAAAACCTGTTAAATGATCCCAAGGTAGTGCGATTATTTTCTATAGGGACATGTAAGATTACTGATTTGAGGGTAAACCAGAAAAAATGCTCGCCTAGAAGTTCAACATTGATCTTGTTATTCGTGACATACAGCCAGCAATACTCGAAAATGTGACCAAAACAGTTTCAAAAGTTGTTTAAAAAAATTTTTTTGGTTAATAGTTTTTGTGTGTTTTTTTTAAAATTTTAAGCTCTAAGAGGTTAAATCAAATCCTATGTACACGGTTTTAGTGGTTCAATGAAAATACTTGCTCCAGTTCTAGAGTTCTATCTGACTTAAATATATCCTATATAAACGACTTCTCGAGATCAATAAGAAAATGTGTGATATTTGAAAATAAAGGCTGATGCTTCCGGGCTAAGTATTGAATAAGAAAATGACATAAAATACTGAAAAGACAATACTGCCAAAATGAAAAAACTCATAAAAAATACATTTTAGAGAGATGTTTTTATATGATTCAATTTGAAAGAATATCGAAAATGTATAAAAATTTGATACTTTGAAATGAGCAGCTTTTTATTAAGTGGTATACTACTTAAGTAAAACCAATTCATTTGTTTGTTCCTTTAAATAAGGATAAAATAATCCAAATAAACTTACATTTTTGTTACACAAGCTGCCCCATACAAAGTAAATTGATCGCATGATGATCTACGATTTCCGTAAAAATCCTTCATATTTGCTTGTTGCAGAGAATCCATCATCGGTTGCATACCATAACCATCTACAAGATTATTAAGACATTCGTCATTAAGAGGAGTCGACAAAATGATTTGGCCACCGATTGTCTTGTATTTGATCATATCCTCTTTGGGAGGTGGTTTATATAGATAACGGTGAATAGATGTAATTTGATGAGTGCCTACTAAGGTGTAACGGCCAAATGAGCGACAATCTACACACCGTATTGTAATTGGAGGAGCATACGTCTCTTCCAAAGGCAATTCCAATTCAATGGATTTCAGCATATTGGGAAAATTGGGATTCTTTTTGGCATTTTGTATAATATTTGAACTTAGAATTTTCCCCGAACATTCGACATCAATTCGTGGCTTATCAACTGACATTAAATGTACTCGCTTTAGGTCTCTTAGACCCCAGAAAAGTACTTCTAAGCGAAATTTTGCCAAATTAGGTCTTACTTCTTTAGGTACTGGAAATATGGTGTTCTGTTGAGGAATATTATTCCTTTCTTTTTTGTCTTCGGTCTGTATACTTTTTGGTTCTGTTAGGCGTGGCATGTCAGTGGAACCTAGTTCCAACATCTCAAATGCAGCCAATAGTTCTCCAGCATTATCGGGGCCTCTAACAATATCAAACCATTCCAAAGTTGGTGTTACATAGGAATTTTCTCTTAATTTAACTCGAGGTTGGGCCATGGCTCTTCCTATGAACTCTGATTTACCCACTTTATCTTGATCGTAGATTTCTATGATAATGGTTGGAGGATTTTTCTTTATCTCATCTTTAGTGCCATAAACTAAGATCTCATCAAACACCAAAAGTTCATCCCAGGTGGGACTAAGAGTTTCCTCTATAACTTGTGTAGTTTTGGCGAATTCTGTTACATAAACCGTAGCGTAGGGATCACTTAGGCCAGACGCATCTGAGCCTATTAAAGAACGAGCTTGATAAATATGGGCTCGTAACTGAAAGAGCTGAAATTGACAGAAAATAAATGTGAATATTAAGTATTTTGTTAAAAATAATAAACCTTACCGATTTCTCTAGATAGTGTATATTATTAGGAGCCATAGCCCCGGGCCTTTCAGCGTTTCTAAGTTCATGCGATAAATCATAGCCTATAGGTAAACCATCAAAAAAATGGCTCTTATGGTTGACTACACCCAGCCAGAGGTAAATGGAAATTTTGGCTTGTATAAACCAACTTGCTGGTCCCGTTAGTTGTTTACCCGGCAAGTGTAGAAAAATTGTCTGTACTTTGCCACAATGTATACCACATTCCTCGTCTGTGAGTGAGTAAATTAGATCTCGAGCTGACAAGCGATAATAAGCATAACGCTTGCCATTAGCTATCATCCAAAGAAATATATCGGGCAGAGAGTGTTGTGGCTAAAAAAAAACATGTATTAGGGAAAGTTTAAACAGATTTTAAAACCAACTTACATCATCAATAAGGAATTTTAGTTTTTGTATATAACTCTGGGCCTGCTTAAAGCGTTCTTTGAGAGAGCTACGTGTTACCAGAGCTCTAAGATTACGAGACAAATTACCTAAACTTTCCTGCAAGTTAATGTTAATAAAGTAGTTTTTCGATGTTATGGGAATATAACTGTGGCTTGGAGCTAAAAGGGCCAATGTCACTTTTTTGCTCTTTTGAGTTAATCATTGCATTAGATTTGTTTTCTTGCTCTTTTTCATTATGGTAAAACAGCTAAAGTCATACTCAGCCCAGAGCAGCTTCATTAATAAAATGCTGGCCAATGTCACTATGAAAGCATACATAAAAGTTAAAGTTCAATTCCAACTTTCTCAAAAGTAAATATTTTGACATTGGCCCTTTTAGCTCCAAGCCACAGATATATTTTTTTATAAAACTTACAATTTCCCTTAGACAAAGTTTAATGCGCTCTTTATCAAGTTTAGTCTTGCCACTGCCAGCACCCATTGCATTAGTTTTTGTAATCGTTTGATAGCGAAGACAGGCTGTAGCCAAATCTTCTAAAATAGAGCGTAAGCGTACCTCTGCTCTGGTGTCTTCATCTTCGATTAGACGTTTAGTTTCATTCAAACCATCTTCCTAGAAATATTATCATATTTTCTTTAATTTATTTTTGTTAATAAGATTAATTGGGATACTCACAAATTTCTCTGCCATTTTAGACAACATATTACTGTTATACATGCGTCTCCTTAAATCTGGCAAAGTACATCTAACATCCATACACGGCTTATAATCCCAATACGGCAGATAGTAATGATTTTTATCATGTGTTGTGGGCTTGCAAGCATTAGTGGTACTACTAAAGGATGTGGTATCCACAGTCTCTAAGAGACAACCATCTTCGCTATCATCCAAGGCGGTGGCAAAACTTTCATTATGACCATCAATAGAATTGCCAGCATTACCCATACTTAACTCAAAAAAGACTGTTTTATCGCTGATCTTCTTATCGATCATAGAAGCCTCGATAATGGAGCCGAACAAAAAAAATTCTTCATTGCGGGAATAAGAGGATTCCGAGATCAGTTGGGTGGGTTCAAGTTCTACATTTTTTTCGGTGGCTATTTCGATGTTTTCGGTTATTTCAGTTCGTATGGCAATTAAAAGGCGGGCTCTATAACTGACACCCTCTCCTAGGCCGGTATTTAAATTAGAATGCTGATCTAACAGCGAGTAGTCTCGAATAGAGCCATAAAGATGTATAAACGAGGGACCAAAGGTGGGTAGGAAGCCTTTTTCACCATCATTAGAAATTTGCTTCAAGTCAATGTAATGAGTGCCTATAATCGAAGGTTTCATGGGATCCGCATCTCTAAGTTGGATCTGATATTATTAAGCAAATACGGTTAGTAAAATAAAACGTATGTGATCCAAAAAATATAAAAGCCCACCTTAATTCTTTGACACAATGGCGGAAACATTTCCGTAAAAACCAATTGTTCATTCCATACGGGAGCATAAGCATTCTTCTTTACAGTTGTCTTGCCCGTTAGTCCAGCAAAAGACACTTGCACATAGGGACTTACCAAATCCTTAGACTCGCCTGTCAAAGCTTTTTTTACATTTGCCATTATTGAAGAATTCATTCGAGGCAAACCATCAGCTCGATAGATTTTCACTATAAACTTAGCTCGTTGTCTTTCAATGGGTACACCATCCGGTAACAAAAGATTTCTAACATTTTTCTTATCATTAGAATATAGAGAAGAAAAATAGAAAACTAAACAATAAACTTACGCTTCGATGTCATCTGGATCTTTTTCAGATTTTTGTGGCACTTTAACGGTATCACCTTTACCAATAATACCAATATCACATTTTAAATAACCCTTCGGACCGCTATAGAAGTCATCCGGATCCGTTAGAAGAGCCCATTTATGATAAAACTGATGATCTGTTCAATTGTTTCAATTGTCCGAAAAAGAATAACAAAATTATTATTTGGGAAATTGTTAACGTGATCTAATTTTAAAAAGCATGCTCTCGTAAATCAAAACATGCGTTGTGTGAGTTTTTTTTTTTACAATAGATTTAGGTGATAAAAAGGCAAATAAGATAAAAGTTTTGCAGCTTCATTTCAAATGCATTAAAATAATATGTGGTAAACGTGGTAAATTAGAAAGTTTTAGGAGTAATTTATTTACAGTGTATCCTTTTTTATTTGAATCTTACATCACTTATACTTTATATAAGTAAATGGCTTAATAGCATGTGAAGGAAAAATATAAAAGATTCACTTACAAACTAGGTTACGGAAGGCACGAAATTCGTATGGCGAGTTTCTGTTTGTTTCTAATTTGCTTTCTTATAAACCTACTTCTTAGCAAGGAAGGGATGCAATTGTAATTGATTCATTTGTATTTTTTCTTTATTAATTTATTCACTTCCACTACTATATCAAAGTAAAGCTTTTGAAATAAAATGTTAGTGCTTCGAAAAACTCGACTTTTTTTTACTGAGACGTATCTCGATTTTTAACGAAATCGCGTCTCTAACGTTTTTTGGTAGTCTACATACAAACACATCACCGATAAAAAATTTAGTGAGCCATGGTCAAATTAATAGATACAAAAAAGCCCTGCCTTTTTTCTTTTTAATATAAGGTATAGTTATTAAATATTCGACATATAAAAAAGCGTTTTTCAAATAATTCAAAAAACCTCAATTTAAAAAAATGGTGTTTGGTGCTTTGCATGTAATACCGATTCGAATAACCGGTTTTTTATGTTATGTTCTTATTAAAATAAAAACTAAAAAAAAAACTAAAATTTTATTTAATATATTTTTTATTCCAAATTGAGAAGAATTTAAACAAAGTCAGTCTTTAAAATAAAAATTTATTTATTTTGTAGTGGCCTTCATTATGGATTTTAAATCTTTTGTAAGTGTATTATATTCTACTAGTCAAACTTTTTCAAAAGTTGATTTTAACAAACAGACGACCATTACTCAATCGACTCTATCGATTCAAAAGCTTTAAGAAAATATATACCTTTGTGGGTATAAAATCAAAATACACTCGGCATGAATTATCGAGTATGTTGCAGACAAAAGTAATTTCGAAGGAGAGCTTAAAAAATTGTTATGCAAATGTTGTTTATATGAACAAGGACATACATATGTATTTAAGCAAAGCAAACAATTTGATATTGTCAAATAATTTTAGATGTAAAAAGCGATTTTTCGGCTTAAATCGAATTTGAATTATTCGGAAATCGGTTTTGACAACTCTAATTGTCTAATTTCATATAAATTTTCTTTCCGAAATTGAAGCACCTTATAAGATTATATTCAGTATGTACATATATATTTATGTATTAATTTTTATTTTATAACCCAACATTTTTTAAAATTTGTGTAATAGTATGTCAATATTTCATACATTACACTGTAATGAGTAGCTGTTTAAACCATGAAATAGTTTCATGCTTGTAACCAACTTTGTAAACATCTATTAAAATTGTTGCATTAATAATAAGTCTTAAGTGTCGTATAGTCATAAGTTTCCAAACATTTTAAAATTAATAAAATGTATTGTATTCTTTATGGTATAAATTTCAAACCTTTTTAGGGCACTTTCGGAATTCGTCAAAAATATTTTTTATTATCTTTTTAGTTTCTCGTCGATAACTACTTATTTGCTTGTTTTTAGAAGCACATTTGTAAGCGAGAGTAGTAAAATTTAAGAGAACTCAACCAGAATTATATAGTTATTTAATCCAAAAAATAACTTGTTTATAGGGTGATCGATTATTTGACTTTTTTGAAGAAACGGGTTTTCAAATAGTTTGAAATTTAGAATTAAAAAAAAACCGGTTGCTATTTTGAAAACTGAGAAAAAACCGGTTAACCGGTTCGAATATATAAAATATAATATTTAAAGAAAAAATTAAAAAATATTTAAGAAAAAAGATTATAATAAAAACAAGTAACAGTGCTATATTCGGCCGTGCCGAATCTTATATACCCTTCACAACGTGTAGTCATGCAATAACAATTGTTTGTATCACCATTCATCTCATATAAAATACGTACATATGTATATACTGGTTAGACTAAATGTGGCATCGAATCCCAGCTGAACCAAAAAAATTTTTTCTTATTTTATTTAAGATATTATTTATATTTTATTATTTTTTTTATAAATTTTTTTTTAATTTTTTTAAAAAATTTTTTTACAAAAATTTTTTTTAATTTTTTTTTAATTTTTTTTTTGTAATTTTTTTTATTATTTTTTTTTTATTTTTTATTATATTTTTTTTTTGTAATTTTTTTTTTGGCATGTTTTTTGCATGTATGTATATAAGTATGTTGTTGTTGTAATTGTGTAAAAAAAACGAGGTGGTCGTGGTTTTTTGCTCATATCTCAGAAAGTTATGGGGCGATTGTGCTGAAATTCAATAGCGATTCATTCCTGAATATTTCCAAGAGATTGATACCATATACAGATATGAGGAACATATAGTTGCTTCTAAAAGTTGATTTCAACCAACACACGGACAGACGGGCAGACGGACAGACGGACAGACGGACAGACGGTCAGGGCTTAATCGACTCCTCTATTCATAAGCTTTCAGAAAATATATACTTTATGGGGTCGGAAATGAAAATTGTAGAAATTACAAACGGAATGACAAAGCTATATATACCCTTGTGCACCACAGGTGAAGGGTATAATTATATTTAAATATGAAATTCTTACAGTTTATATACGTTTGGCTGCACAATTACGCAATAACTGACATGAATGCATTTGACCCATTTGGTTTTAATTATTTGAATTTAAGGACAAAAGGTACTCTTTACAAGTAAAATAAAAAAATACAATAAACTAATACATAAATAAATACGACTTTTTATAAGGCTGTTATAAATTTTTGTATCTCCTTCTGTACATTTTTAAATGTTAAATAGATATTTTAAACTAATATGCACCAACGTATTTTGTTTGAAATGATTTCTGTAATTTGAAACACATTTTAAAGGCTAGGGAGAAAATCTTTAAAGTTTCATATAGGCATAAACTAGTTTGTTCGATGGTTTAATTGAAATTTATGTTGATAGACACTCAATGCTATTAAGTAAAATTAGGTTCTGGGTGGAGAGATTATTGGTTTTTCTTTATTGTAACTACACTTTTTACCTAAAAGTGATTAGTCAGCTAAGTTTATGCTTCAATTATCTTTAACTTTTAACGTAAGGTTTATATCTTATAAAAAAAATAATATTTAAGCTCAATTATTTTTCTTATTTTACATTTGTTTTTTAAACAACAAATAAATTTTTTACAATATTATGGAAGAATACTTAATAGTTTTTATTTCCTGATTTTTTGAAACTTTTCGCGTACTAAATATATTTTGGTACTATTGGTTACAACGATATATAAAAATAAACTTAAATAATAAAAAAACGGCTTTTTCGGAAAAAAAACCGGTGTATTCGATATTCGAAAAATCAACATTTAGAAAAAACCGCCAGCTGAAAGAGGAAAAAACCGGTTTTCCACCGGTTGTAAAACCGAGTCGACAACCCTAGTAACTACTTAAGAGTATTGTGTTTATAAAAAGGGAATTTACCCCATACCCAGTACCCAATTGCTTAGTACTTTAAAGGCACTATAGCAGAATAAGGCATTTATCACGTAAAAAAATTTATTTAAAGGTCATTCTAATGTGTTTTAATTCTTAGTATCAGCTAGGATTTTTACTTGAATTACATAAGTTAAAAGAGTTATACATCCTGGAAATATTGATACTGTTCTACATTGTGTAAAATATTTATTTCTAAGAATTGCATCTTTTATATTTTTTCATTGTCGGCTTTATACGAATAAAGTAATGATGTTAGTAAAATTAAATATTTTGCAATACTGTAATAAGAGTTTATCGCACAATTCCATACCTATCGTATACCTAATCCATATTTAAAGAGCAGGTGTGTAAGAAAGTTTTCTAGGCACATCGTTTTATTTAAGTGACTGTTTGAGTATGAGTGAGTGAACGTTTTGTGCAAATGTTTACCTTTTTGATGCCACACGGTCGCTACATCCAATTTAAAGTTGCCAATTAATTTGTTACGACTGAAAACATTACGACTTTGCAAAACCTTTTAATTTGATTGTTTGATTGTTGTTCGAAGTCAATATAAATAAAACGGTAATTTTAAACGCAACCATTGACAATTAGTAGTAGTGTTTAGGTAGTGTAGGGGGAAAAAGTTTTAATGTTTTGTCAGGCAATCAATTAATACAGTAAAAGGTATTTTTTTTTGTATAGGCATAAGTAAGAAAAAGAAAAAAAAGGGAATAGAATAAAGAGATTTTACAAAGAAAAGAACAAAGTGAATTAAAAATATTTCATTAATAAACAAAACTATCATTCAATTTAAATTTAGATACTTTTTGGCACATAAATAACAAACAATCAATAAAACTTAGATGTTAAGAATTTTAAAAGTTTTTTTAAAAATAAAATTAAAATATGATTGCGTTTACATTAAACATGATTTGTTTTTCCTCTTTTAACGAGCTTTTGCGTTTACACAGAAGAAGTTTTATGATAGTTTTTTTTTTGTATATAGGTAGTACCATGGTGTAATTACATAAGGTAATAGCGTACTGCTCGGCGCACAATTGGGACGAACGACGAATTTCGCCCAACAGGACGAACTCTTCGGTGAAAATTCGTCGTGTAAAGCACAACAACGACGGAAAAGCAACATCTTTTAAAGTTGATAAAATTGTTTATTGTTTGTGCAAAGAAAAAACAAAAATAATGAAGAATTTAATTTTTTGTGAAACTCAACAAAACAATAAATATAATTTCTGTAATAATAAAAACTTGTTTACGTATAAGCACAAGAATGTCGTGGGTACGTGCATTAAACAATAAAAATAAATTAAAATAAAAATTTTGTTTGTGTATAACAGCTAATAGTGTGACCATATGAAAAAAAACACTTAATAAACTTAAACATTTGCAAAAACACAAATAAAAACAAATTTTTGTACTTAACTTTTTTATACTTATTTTAAATGTTTTACAATAAAAAATAAAACAATTATTAAAGTAAAAACTAACTTTATTTTCTTAAATAGTTGAGAAGTAAACCCAAATTTAATAAAAAATGGTCACCTTGTATCAATTTGTTCGTCGTTCCGGCGAAGAAATAGAAATAAATCTAATGCAGAGTTCGCCGCGTATAGCGAACTTCGACTGACGCCACAATTGTATGCATTCTCATATACACAAATGTGTTTTATTTTTGATGACGAATATTCGCGACGAAAAATTCGTCGTTCGTCCCAATTGTGCGCCTGGCATAAAGGAGAACAATTTTCGGCTCTCTTTTTTATGTATGGAGTTTGAAAATTTCCGGAGTTGAAATCATTTTTTTAAATAGTAGTTTGACATACTCCAGAACACAAAAAAATAGTCAGCTGGGCTGGCACCGCCACCTTGTATAAATGTACCCTAGGTAGTACGTTACCAACGTCAGTTATAAAATTACGAGAAACAAAGCAAAACGAGTTTCAACTACATGTAAGTATAAAACGATTTCATTCTTTCCTCTTTCTCTGGCACACAATTGGAAAAAAAGGAAATCTTTCTTCAGGAAAACCTGTTTAATGCAAACGCAGACTTATGGTTCAGTTACTAGATTTGTACTCTACAGCTCTCAGTGTCGCTTAAATTTGTGTGTTTTTTTAGTAAAAACTTAATGTTGTTTTTTTTTCTCTTTAACAATATTTCCAATGAATTACGTTCTCTTCGTAACAATCTAGTTTCTATAAATTTTTACAACACGGAAAGTTACGATACATAATTAATTAATAAATAATTAATTAATAAACAGCAGCACGCATTATATATGTGACAGATTTTGTCCGCTGGTTTGTAACATCACGATACAAATCTACTAACTGCACAATTGTGGACAAGAATGATAAAAACAAGATAACGTATTGCGCATTTTGTTGTAATTCTGTTCTCTCGTACGTGACGTCACATCAGCAAACAAGTAAAAATTGTTAATCATGAATAAAATTATAAAATAAATAATTAATAAATAACAATAATTATAAATAGTAAAAAAAAACATTAAATTATATTTAAATAAAAAAAAAAACAAATAAGTGATTAATATTGAACATATTACGTTCAAGAATATTTTTATTCTCCTCTTATTTATATAAATCTCACTGTTTATGTATTGCTTTAGTGAATTGCGAGGCTGATGTGATGTGAAACATTTCTTTACAGTCGGAATGCGTAATCTTGTTTCATCATTCTTGACTTACTATAGGCCAAATACACGACATTAGCATGATTGATCTAATTTACTGTGTGTTTGTTTTAGGAGTTTATGGCTTTTATGCGATTATGTAGGAGAAATCTGGCGATGGTGTAAATATTAAAATTGGTTTTAATTGTAAATTTATTTAAAAGGCAAAAAATGTCGTGTATTTAACTTATAAATAAATTTATTTGCTTTCATTTCTTTTTTTTTTATTTTGACAGATTTTGTAGAAAAAAATTGTTTAACTGATAAAAAATTAGTTTTTGTTTTAAAATTTAAAGTTTTTAATATATTTATAAAAAAACTGTTTGAAGGATAGGACAACTCAATACAATTAACAACAACAATTTAAAAAATATAAAATGTAATAAATAATTATATTTATAAACTAAAATTAATGTATACCCGAAGCATCATAAACTGTGGATAAGTCAATTTTAAAGGAACCCACTAAAGTTCCGGTTCGTAGAAATTTCCGAGATTGCAAAACCTTTTTTTCAGGTTAGTGATTAAACAAAACAAATTGAGACAAAATAAATTTTAATAAAAAGAGAAAATTTCAATTAAATGTTATGAATTATTTAGTTGTACTTTTATCTAATAACATTTATATCTAAATACATACACATACATATATGTACAGTGGGTAAAAGCCAAACTGGTACAGGAATTTTTTTTATATATTTTTTTTAATTGCTGCTACTTTTAACAGAAACATAAGAAATTCATTCGATTTTTTGGGTAAACAATTGATTTATTCTAAATTTAACGACATACATAGTTATAAAAAATATGTGTGGTTCCAAGCTAAGCTCGTAAATTTAAAATAAAACAATAAAAAAGAAGAAGAAGAACCATGACTTTAATAAGCGTCTTAAACCTCTTTGGCATGTTTTCCACTAGTTTGTAGCAAAGCAAGGATTCGTTTCAATTCTGATTTTGAAGTAATGTGATGTTTTTTGATTGTCAAGATAACTCCAGTTATTTTTAATTGGTTTAATATCAAGTTTTTGGGCAGGTACCTCCTTTTCATTTGCATGAAATCGGCTCAGTGATTTCAGAGATATGGCATTTAGATTTTTCTATATATTTTCACACAATTATCAAGAAAATGTCCTCCGTTTTCCACATTATGATTTTTATCATCATTTAAAAAGTTACCAAACCATGTACTGAATGCCTTATGTGTACAATGACATTCGGTCTTTCAAATTGGAGTCAGGTTTGTCCGAAATGGCAATTTCTCGCCAAACGTGTCGATATTAAAACTTGTTTGGCGTCCTATTTTTGGACATGGCGTTTTAGAAAATAGTTGCCTATTTTGTAGTTTTGAGAATCATTAAATTCAATACGAAAAATTAATAAAAAAACTCTCATTACGAAATAATGATTTGAATGTACTTAAAAACAGTTCTTCACTACTTACAATATGGCATCTAAACCCATTATTTTAACACGACGATGCCATTGGAGGCAAGTACTTACCGCGCTCGCTTACAAATAGGGACTAAAATAAATACTAACCACCCTTGCTTACAAATATGTAGGTACTTAAATAAGTACTTATAATGCTCGCTTATAAATAGGGACTTAAATAGGTACTTACTTTAATAGCAATAAATAAGTACTTGATTTTAATAACCTAAATAAATCATTACTATTATGGACTTACAGAAGATGTTCGGTCCTTTTAAGGACGAAAATTTGGTTTGTTTATTCTACAATACGTTATTTTGGAATTTCAAAATCAGTGAAAATCTATAAGTCATCACTTTGTTTAATGAAATGCTCTGCTGCTGTTATCAAAATCATTATTACTTATACCCTAAGCGTGTTAAACTAAATGAGAATTATAAAAAGTTATGTATTTGAATGGCTTCTCGAAAATTTCGCAATAAGAAATGGTATTGTGTGTGAAAATAAGTACTTGCGTATCACATTATACATCAAGTCATTACTAAAACACTTCTTAGTAAGACAGACGATATGTAATAGTCATTGAAAAGTATTCTGTTTAGTAAAAGGAATTCATTGCTTAGTTTTTGCTGGGTAATTCAACGTTTCATAATATACTAGCTAATACCCGGTGTGCTTTGCCACCCCCATCGCAATGAAATAAAAATTTTATAGTTCAAAAATATATTTATTTTGCAAGTGCCACGCCTACTATTACTAAATCAACCATTTCTTATTCAAATAATCATATAGACATCAAAGTGTCTCTTGCAAAATTTGGGTACTCTAACTATTATCCCTTCCAAGATATACGCATTTTTGTATTTAATTCATATGACAGGTGCCACGCCCACTGTTACTAAAGCATCCATTTCTTATCAAAATAGTCATATAGACATCAAAGTGTCTCTTGCAAAATTTGGGTACTCTAACTATTATCCCTTCCCAGATATACGCATTTTTGTATTTAATTCATATGACAGGTGCCACGCCCACTGTTACTAAAGCATCCATATCTTATCAAAATAGTCATATATTTAGATGTAAAAGCTTCTCGTGCAAAATTTGGGTATTCTAACTGTTATCTCTTCCCGAATATACGAATTTTAGTATTCAATTGCTATGAGAGCTGCCACGCCCACTATTTATAATGTACCCAATTTTTCCAGAAATGTTTATTTGGGTGTCAAAGTTGCTCTTGCAAAATTTTAGTACTCTAATCGATATCGTTTTCCAAATATACGAAATTTAGTATTTAATTCATGTGGCCACGCCTACTATTGAAAGTCCGCCTATTTTTTACCCAAATGTTCGTGTGGATGTCAAAGTGTACCGTACTTAATTTGACGACTCTAGCTGCATTAACTTTCGTGATATATAATATTTAATACTTATTCTTTAATAGGGCGTGGCACCCCACCCACTTACAATTTCAAACCAAAGTATAGCCTATATACAGAAAGATTTTGTGAAAATTTCAAGGAAATCGGTCCAGCCGTTTAACCGTCTATAAAGCACAAACACACGTTGATTTTTATATATGTATATAGATATTGAAATAAAATATTCACTTTGTACAAGCTTGGCGTTTAACCCCCAAATCGTTGGTCACAAGTAGAAAGGCCCTAACTCAAATAAGTACAGGAGAAGGCAAAAACGTAATAGACTTTATATTATCAGAATGTAACTTCTTTTGTAAAACAGCTTGTAAAATTGTTTTTTTTTTAACTATTGCGTTAAACTTTTATAACGAGGTGTATTGAAAACACTGAAGAACTCAATTTAGTAAAAAATATGAATAAGGGCCTTTTTACTTGTGACCAGCGATATGTTTTACTATATTATAACTTGTAAACCATTTTTATATTATTTTATTTATTATTTCTCAATCAATCTCAATCAAAGGATACTTTAACAACATTTACTAATACATCTGTTTAAGGATAGAGTTGCTTGTTATTATAGCAATTCCTGTTGCGATTTTTTATGTCCAATTGTGTCTGGTCACATTTAATTTATTGAATGTCCGTTCAATAATAGTGCATAATAAAACACAGGAGTATAAATTTCTTTGAAGCAAATAAAAGATTTATTGCCTAAGACACTTAATTTTTCCATCGAAGAGGAATTAAGAATTAATGTTCAATTCAATTAATTTACGCTTATTTAATCTCAATTTTCCTGGAATTCACTTAATAGTTTTTTTTTTCAATGCAGCTAAGGTTTAGTTTGCTATTTTTTCTGTTTTTATGGAGGTAATAACTATTTAAGTGGAGTATCACAACGAGAAACATTAATTTAGTTGAAAGTTGAAGAAAGATTTTTTTATGAAAGATGTTTTTAAAATAACTTTAAATTCATCAGTTTAATTCTTAGCTAAAAAATTATAGAAAAATTTTCAATTCAAAAATGATAGCATTAAGGATAAGATTTTCTTAGCGAAAACCGAAAATTTTTGCATCACTTTGTAGTTACGCTAAGTTGTCGTCCAACTTTGTCATCAAATTATTTTAAAATTTACATTATTTAAAAATTTGAATACTTTGATTAAGTTTTAAACATTTTCGTGTACTTCAACTTTTTTTTATTATACATGGTGTGGCAAAAATCATACCGGCATGTTTAAACTTGTAAGCTTTTATCGCTTTCAAGTTTTACAGGCAGGTGTGACTTTTAGCACACCCTGTATATTGTTTTCAGCAAGTCAATGCCTTTCGTTTAATATTCATCTTAAGGGGGTTGAAAAAAATATGAAATTCGCAAATTTGTTTCCCCTCTTCAAAAAGTTTTCAAACTTTAATTTTGTGCACAAATTTAAGAAACAAATCTATCTTGAAACTGAAAAAAATGGCTGCTGTTGGAAAATTTTAGGAAAAGCAAGTAAGAGCGCTAAATTCGGCTGTGTCAAATCTTATATATCCTTCACACAGTTGGTACTATCATGTACATACATACAGACATAATTTTGTATTAGTGACTACTAGCTTTTGTTATTATTTTATCTAAACCGACTTTTCTATCTATAAGAATTCATAATACATATACTTTATGGGGTCGGAAAAGAATACTATAGAAATTATTACATCTTTTTATGACGATTTCCTTACTGTCTATTATGTGGTTCAACAGTGACCAAAACTTGTTTCGAAAATCAATAATCTGAACATTTAATTGAATTTTTTTTAAATTTTTTTCGCTGATATCTTTGACCATTTTTTTTCGCAAATATTGCCAAAAGTATATATTTTATAAAGGGTGGTTAAATTTTAAGGGCCGATGTTGAATGTGAACCACATCTAAACGTTAAGTTTTTTTCTGCATTTCATTTAACATTTCTCATTGAGTAACAATTTGAACTATGGAAAGATCAATCACTATCGCGCAATGCGTTAAAGCTATTGAGACTTATTATGAAAATAGGCGTTCAAATCAAAATTCATATCGTGCACTTCTTTTGGTCAACAAAATCGTTCAAATTCGTTCACAATCGGAGAGAACATCTGTGAATGTCTTCTTATTTCGTTGAACGGAAAACATTGCTGTTTTTCGCTATAGTCTGGCAAAAGAGCAGTCAACCTCGACTCATTATCGTGCGCAACAATTGAACATCAACATTGTCATTGAAAATTTGGACCATCGGATGGAGGTGTGCCGCCGAGATCGCGGCCATACCAATACCAATATTATCATAATAAAAAGCAGTGATAATAATTTCCAAAATAATTTGTGTTTTATTCAAAATCAATATCGGCCCTTAAAATTTGACCACCTTTTAAAAACGTAACAAACATTTCAAGAAGTTGCAAAGCTGCTTCAAAATTTTACTTTGTTTAAGAGACGCAGTCATGTTCTTTCGTTCATATCTTAGCTCATAATCTGCCCACATACCTGATTTTCAATAGCAAAATTTTCGAAATCATATCTAATAAATTTATGCCATATAAGAGCCTGAAGTGTACATGGAGGCTTTAAAAATTTGATTTCATCATACAGACGGACAGAAAGTCTTAGTTATATCAATTTATTTATCTATAATGGTACTTTATAGCGACGAAAATGAAATTTAAAACCTATGAAGGGTATGAAAAGAGACAGTTGCATCTTGCTGTTATATCATAGTATGTACAATATTATAATACAGGTATCCCTCCTACACGGTATCACACAACACGGTTTCACTCTAACACGATTAAAAATATTTCCAAAAACCTCTTATAACACGGTACTTCTACAACACTATTTTTTAAGACATAAAATACAATTTGGGAATACCCTTATTTTATTATTTTCGTGTATGTACACAAATTCGCTGTTACAAAAAAAATCTCAACTATTATTTACATTTTCTAGTGTCGCAAAAGCCATTTATAATTAAGCTTTATTGGTAAGTTATTTTTTGCTTATGTTTCGTATGTAATGAAATTGGAATGAGTCAAATAAAAGTAAGTAGTTTTTCGGTCATAAAATAACTATTTTATGTATATCTCGAATATAACTTGCTAACATGCTCACTTTCTGGATAAGTAAATATATTGCTGGATTGAAAACAAGATGATAAAGCTATATATACGGTTGGCAAAATAAGCTGAATAATATTTAAACCTAAAAAGCTTAAAAACGCATAATCTAACTTCCATTTATCTTCGTTTAATATTTGTTTTGAAATACTTAAATATGAATGTCAATAAGATTTCTTTGACTCTTAACTTTGCATAACCAACTAAGGGTACATATTTTCCCATATTTCACTGTATAATTTATAAAAAACACCCTTATTGCAATAATAAGTCATAAATGACTATTTTATAAATACCTGCATAAGTAGTACACAAATAATAATTTCCAATTACTTCGAGGTTTTGCGTTATGATGTTTGAATATACATACATACACACATAGTCATAAGATATTCATAAATCAATTAACAAATAATAAAGATAAGTAATTATTATTCTCCATTAATTTTGACTGTAACTCACCGACAGGGTAATAATTTTGTCGAATAACATCACTGGTGGCATATGAAAATCAAATACAAAATACTAGATACAAAAAAACAACAACAAAACAAATAAACAGAGTAAAAATCATAAAGAAAACAAAATATTAAACTCGAATATATTGTTTTCTTTTTTTTATAAATTACTTACTTCGTTGTAATAAGGACAATTTGTACTCTCCTTAACACTGGTATATTTCTTTTGATCTCCCACTTGTATACACACCACAGGGTCCATATTTAATCCTGGCAATTGGCGGGCTTCTATTATAGTTATGCACACTTGAAAGTCTTGTGATTTCAGATGATCAGCTGTACGTGTCATTTGTTTAATCCTATTGAGAATATGTTTTGAAACATATTTTGAAATTTAAAGAGAATGTAAAAATATAAGTTACATTTTGCCTTGATCAAAGTGCTGCATTTCTTCTACATCGCTAGATTGATTTGATTGTTCACTTTCAGCTCCTGGTGTTGTAGTGGCTGTTAATATACCATTGTTGCCTCCAACAAAATTTTGTGTATCCATATTATTACCACATGTTATGAATGTGCTGTTTGTTGCCGCTCCAGTTTCCGGTTCATATATTAAGGGCGATCTGTAATTGGCAAATTAACAAAAAAGTGTAACATAAATAGTGAAAATAAAATAAACTACCCAATGTATTTCGTCAAAGTCGAATCTTTTGACTTTTGACATTTCTACTATGACAGATCTTTAAGTACTTAATCATCATCTTTATTAGAGAATTAAGTATATAACTAATTTTAAGAAGTAATGTATTTGATTACTTATCGTTATATAAATTTGGTAGGTATTTATGAACACAAATAAGTTTGGCCGTTGATGAATCCACTAATAAGAAAAATTTTTTTTTCCCAATTTTACACAAATAAGACATTTTTATAAGAAAAAATATTTTTTAATTTTTCTA